>OZ029926.1:10254247-10909936 GCA_964023275.1 Norana najaformis
GGTCCTTTCAACCATGACCATCTCAGGCAAGAACAAATTACCAATCCTGGAATAATCATAATCGTATTGTAAGCTCGAGATTTCTACAGCAATTTTCTACAGGGATTTTGAAAGCTAAGTTCCAGGATCAGCTTATTCACAGTTCTTTGTGCCACAGAACACACCATTAACCCATCAATCCCACTAGAACCACAGTCTCATACAGTACCAACTTCTTGTCCAACATTTCCCATAAGTAGAGAGGTTAAAGGTGTCCCATCACTTTATAACTCTGTCTGCACCTTGGCCCGACATATCCTTCACCCTATATCTACCAATTTTGCACGCGCTTTTGAGGCTGGTGTTAACTGCACATGTTATAAATGTCTCTTTAATAATAATAATAATAAATAATAACAATAATAATAATCTAAGGAGCTTCCACAGAGCCCTGTAAACAAGTATGTTACCTTTACCCTTAAGCTATTATTTTACCGAAACTTTACCACCTCCATAAAAACGTTACACATATTTACACATAATGTGAAGTTCTTAGTGCTTTTGTGCAGTTCTTATAAGGTTGCCATGTTCAGGTACACACATACATATCACATGGTGAACAGCGGGCTGAAAAATATAAATGTATGGTACTCTGCCTCAGTGGAAATCAGATAACCTATACCCAAAGACTTCCTGGGTTGGCCAGTATTTTAAGTATGCACACTGGAATATAGACAATATTGAATCAAGTATGCATACACACAAATAAATATAAATTACCGGGCATACTATAACCACTTCAAAAGGAACGTAAGAAGTGGTGACTGGGCTAAATAGGAAAATAAGAAAAAGATCCCCACCACCACATCCTAAAGATTATTGCTGAAAAATGTCACAATAACTGACCAATTAAATGTTGTTTCCATAAACCCAAAACACACACACATATATTATATATTACACACACACATATATATATATATATATACATACAAGCAGCTACAAACAGACACCATTTCATAGAGAAATATATATTCCTACTACAGAAACTAATAGCAAAAATAATTCTGAATCAAACATGGGTGGTGCATGGGACGGAATGTTAAATAAGAGTCCTTGCCAGACAGATGTCACAGTAATTAACAACCATCTCAATAATAAAAAACAAAAAACTGAATAAAATAATAAGAAACCAAGATCTGACAAAATAATAAGAAACCAGGATCTGACAAAATAATAAGAAACCGAAATCCGAATAAAATAATAAGAAACCAAAATCCGAATAAAATAATAAGAAACCAAGATCTTACTTGTGTCTAACTAATAATACTTCCAACCACATTAGTACTCATATTAGTTGCCCTAACAGCATTAACAGTAGACACAATTGCTGCGATTTATAGCAAGTAAGATAGCGTCTTAGTAGTTGTAAGACCAGACTTCAGAAGTCAAAGTAAAATTAAACAAAAAACTGAGAACAAAATTGCAATGTATTGCAGTCTAATAACAGACATTAAACATATCAGAACCTATTTTTATAATAACGTCTTGTCTTCAACCGTCCTCAGATTGGCAAATAATAATGTACACAAATTTTTAAAAATATAACAGAAGCCTTTAATGACACAAGTTTACATGTTGGCTAAAACTGGGTTTACTTGATACTCTCTAATACATTTACACAAGCCTTATTACTGTCAGGAGAAGAATGCTACCAGCAACCTTTAAAAACAGGTCACCCAAATGCAAATACAGGTCAAAAGCAAAGCACATGAAAGTAATTTTGATGACAAAAATTCTGAATATCCAGGAAATGCACTGGGTGTTTGAGCATTAATCTTTACATATTTGTGAAGTGCATACCCCATATGTGTGATCAAATAGTACACAAATATTTAAGCAACTCAAAGACATGTTTATGGCACGCAAATAAATCTTAATGCAGCGTACATAACAGCAAGCATTTGATTTAAAATCTATACTGTATAATAATATCAGTCCACGACAACATGGAGCAAACACAACCAGCTACCACGCGCAGTGCAGTACATACCATAACCAGTCATTAAAATGCATAAACTGAATTTAGTTTCTTTTCACTTTTGTTTTGCAGTCGAGGATAAGCTATACACCCAGCAGAAGTTTATTTTAATATGGCAGCTATGTATCAGTGCACTAGTGGTTACAGCCATAACAACTCTTGATGAAAAGTAGAATCTGATAACAGCAGATAATAATATAGCCAGAATGTTCGCAGACCTATGAATTTATTATCCAGTAACAAAGCACGGCACAACATTGTCTGGCCAGGAAGTAATGAGGCCCTTTGTCATAATCAGGACAAAACTGCCAAGCTTCAACAAAGAATGCACTCTGGCATCGGTTTACGTTCTGGCAACATCACATCAGCTGGATGCAAACACGACTCTTAAACAGCAGAAACAACAAGCAAAGCTAATGCTTAACAATTACAAGTGTTACTACTGATACTACCTATTAGCAAATGGTTAGCTAACTAACACATCACTTTTACATCAAGTCCTCCTCATCAAGCGACTTCTCAACTGCTGCTGCCTAACAGAAAAGGCACTGTTAAATCCTGCTTTCAACAAAACTGCACAAAACCAACTGAAGCACACAAAAGATCACTCATTTACAGGCATTTAGAAGGAAGGAAAATCTCAGTTTTGATATCAAAGTCAACGCTTCCTCAACACTGATCCACACTTCATCAGTAGTGGCTGATGAAGGAAATGCTATTAGCTAATGGTGATATTCCTCTAAATTCTAAAAAAGCCTCTAAAAGAGGAGAATTTGTTAATTCTGGGCCAGCACCGACAAAACTATTGTGTACAATCACTATCAATATCAAACCGAAAGGATGGGTTAGAATGCTGAGTCAACGGGTTACAAAAGCCTCTTAAGCCAGGTAAATAACAAGGACCAGGAATTGTTGTATCCTATATATTCAATACATATGGTATTCCATCTAACCTTGTACCTGGTCCCTGATGCACAAGACATCAATTACTGGGGCAAAACATCCAACAATTCTGATCAATTTCCAGAAGGTTATTTAGCCAAGACAGGAAAGCCCAGTGATAAGCTAAATGGAAAATCACACCATTCTACGTTACAATGACATCTAGACCAGAGATTTTCTTTTGTCAATATGCTGAAGATCTTTGGTAACTGCATTTGCATCAACACCAACTGATGTCTTTGTTACTCAAAGAATATTTCACCAATTCTGAATATGATAGTAATTGTCGAAACAATTCCTTTTCAGAACTACACTGCTTGCGATATCTTACAAATGAGCAGAAATTTCTCAGTGGAAGGGCTGGCAACGGAGGAAGGAGCATTTCATTTCCTCCTATAAAGAATTAAACAGACGAAAATGAAGACGAAAAAACTCTCCAAAGTGAAGATCAAACAACAGAAATAAAAATGCTTCACTGTTTTGTGTCCCAAATTTGTTCTGATCAATGCTGGAAATAAGGAACTAAATGATACCATGGCATAAAAAGGTAATAATCTCTCTCTCAGTACCATCATTTCCCAAGCTCACCCTGTATCTGAACATCTTGTGTCTTTCATCCAACCAGGTCTAAAGTGCCCATTATGCTCAAAATGGAATGTTACCAAATGCTATGGCATACTGATTAATTATTCATGACTCTAGCCATAGGGTCAAGGCCTGTAGTCTGTAACCAAGCTGAAAGCTATGGTAAACTGATTAATTATTCATGACTCTGGCCATGGGGTTAAGGCCTATAGTCTGTAACTAAGCTGAAAGATTTTCAACAACAAGGCTTCAACTTTGTGAATAACCTACATGTGAACAATTAATTTAACAAATGAGCAAGCCTTAACTACAGGAAAGATTCTGAATATCCATTTCTTTCAGTCACAAATGTTGCTTAAATCCAAGACTGGCTGAATCCGAGGCTACCTGCACAAGTCAAGGCCAACCAGCTTCTCCTTCAGCAAAACTAAAATGACCTAACTTATAAACTTTCTTTCAAAAACTGCAAAAAATCAGAAAAAGATGCTTGCAGACCATGCAAGTTACACTAAGGTCATTATTTTGGCTGTCATATTTTACGAGACAAGAGTTTTCACTGAACTAAATGGAATCCAGATATCATAGAACACTTAAATATGACATGCTGTCGGTATCAATCAGTAATATTTGTGTAATCTCATATTATCACCAAAGACTAACAACAAGGCATCGTAAGAGGTGACTAAAGCTACAACAAGAGGCTTTTTGATATAAAATAACAACAGCGAACTCTTCAATAACAAAGCAACCATCTTCGAAGGATTGCAGAATTAAAGATCACAAGAAGATCAGAACCACCAACCAACCCTGAGAGCAATCCATGGGTATGAAGCATGAGGGACTTCAGTTTTTAGTCTTGGCATATGTGGATAGCTGACCAGCCCCCTCTCTCTTTGTATTATTTTCCAAGCAACAGTGTACAACTGATGTACTTATTTTACACCCAAGATTGCTAGAGGGTACTAGCAGAACAGGTTTCAAAATTACTCTCTCCTGGCAGGGAATAAAATCCCTGACTGTTGGGTTTGCTAGCAGCCTAATCAAAAGACCACTGCCCCACACTTACAGACCTTACAAGTACACACAAAACCAGAAGGGGTTCCATTTAGAAACTGAAATGGCATAAAATTCTCAGTTGTCAGGACTTTTACTTGTGGTAAATTCTTTCCTAATGTTCCACTCAAGTCTTTCAAACTGTTATATTTCGTAAAATTTCTTGGTGTGCACTTTAGCAAATTTCAATTTTCAAACAGCCTAAAACAGTGAGCATTTCTAGCACAAGTCCATAAGCCCTACTATATGATCTAGCTTGAAGCCCAGCATTATTGCACTGATTCTCAGTCCACACCAGATGCTCCTTCTGTGTCTAAGCATTCTGCATTACAGGCACTGAACCACTCAAGAAGGAGCACCCAGACCAAAGATTACGTAAACTGAATTGCAGGCGTGTAATATGGAGGCAAAAGCACCATCAGCTGCAGTGCTACCATTATGCTATTAGTTGTAGCTAGATCAGAACGTGATTCAATCGTCTATGATTCCATCAGTTTGTCCAACATGTTTCCAGGAATGTGAGCTGGATGATTACGGGTTCTGGTCCGTTTTTCAGTCGGAGAAATAGTCTTTGCTTCGTCCTCTGCTTCCTTATCACCCGACTCGGATTCTTGTGCCCGAGACCGGGTCCGGGTCATCTGCGCTCTCCTTTCAGCTGGAGGAAAAACACATTCAGAGACAGGAGGCAATGAACACGAAGGAATGAAAAATTTATCCAGCCCTAACAAACCTACTCAGATTTGAAGAGAAACCATAGATTTTAACATCACAACAACTGGTCCCACAACTGTTTTTGAGGAGTAGTGGAAAAAAATTGAGGAAGTCATTTCAGCAAGGCAGGATATTACTGGGGAAATAAGTTATGCCTCTGGGGAACTTAATCAAGGGGAATCTATGATATACAGCAAAGCTCCTCAAATGCAGACTGAGGCTGAGCTGAGGAAATGTTGCTGTACAGTCAAAGAATACAGCCAACGATAGCGCAAGGTAAGAGAAAAAATTTATGCAATGCTTTCTTTAGCAATGACCTCAAAGATTTAAGACAATAGGCCCCCCAACTGCCAAAAAGTAGCTTGATAAAACTGTCAGTTCTACAGTACAAGAACCCAACTACAGATGCAGACGTAAAATTTTCACGGCTGACATGGCAGCAATGAGAAAATAGTATTTCACGCAAAAACAATGCTTTAAAATCCAGTAGCAATTTCCCTTTTGCAGCCCAATAGTCTCGAGTGATTTTAAAAACTGCATGTCACTTAATAGCAAAAGAATAAAAATACTTATAAAAATAATTATAATAAAAATAATAATACGGCCCATGCATCTGCGCATTTACAAAGCACCTTCAAAACGTGCTATGTAATGGCATAGACACAAAAATATCTACAAACATATAGTTATAAAACTGGAAAAGTGTCAGCAGGCTCACCTCCAGCTGCCCTAGGTGGACGCTTACGGCCATCCTTTCGATTGACTGTGAATGCTGATCCGGTCTTGAGTGCTTCAAGTAAGTTATCCATCACACCCTGCTGGTCATCATCTAAAAGCCAAGTAACTGTGCAAGTACACTGCGCTCTTCTTATATTTTGGAAGCCATAATAAACAATGCATCACAAACACATCAGATTCTAATATTAATTAAATTTCAGATCTCTGTCTATGGTCAAGTTATGACAGAATTCAAATAATAAGGAGGCAAGTCACTGTGAAGGCATTCTCATTCTTGTCTACATGCAGCTACGTACAGCTGATGCTGACAGGATGACAATGCTGATGATTATGACATAGTTGCCAAGGTAACTGCAAAAACATTACTGGTAAATGTTTTCATCTGCAGTCCTTCTCAGATGTGTTGCCCAAGAGTTCCAGCATTTCAAGAATGCTGAAACTTTTTCTTAAAGGTTAAGGAACTCAACTGAAATAAGCAACTTCTGTTTAACTTGTTTCAACTGAAACCTTCAAATTCAGTTTACTGTCGTACTAACTGACTATCGCTCTACCAATCGGTTACAAGCAGCACATACAACCAAAAATCCAACATGTCACAAATTACCACTTGGTCCCAACACCTATACTATCATAATCGTAATCAAAAACTCAACATTTCTACAGAACTCAAAGAAAACTAAGCTATGGGAACCAGCTTATTCACAGGCGCTCAGTCAATACAAAATCGATAGGCAAGAAGGGTTTGGTTCCCTGTCAAGATCAGAATCAGGCAGACAGGCACACAGACGGCTCCGGTGGATGGTGTTTGGAATTGGATCTGCAGGATAGATAAAGGGAAGAAGATGTGAAGACAAATTGTGCTGCTGTGTTTCTTACCAGTGTTCATATCCACAAGTACTTGCTTTTGAGCATTCCTCTGCTCCTTCTCACGCTCACGTTTCTCCTGAATCTCCTTTGCTCGCTTGATCTTCTCCTCCGTTTCGCGAATCTTTACGTTGTCTTTTACTGCTTGCTGGAAACAGATGAAGCAATAACATAAATCACAAGAAAATTAAACCAAGCCTACATTGATAAAACAGAAATAAAACATATACAAATGTTTAGTGCAGTACAATACACTACTCTAGTCAAAGCCAAAGTCAAAGCCAAAGCCAAAGGTAAAGTCATTGCCGTCTTTGATAGCGATGCTTACATCTTGTAATGACCAGTACTCACTTTGAAATGGAAATGGCATAGAAATACAGATTAATACTGATTTATTCGAAGAAATTATTAGCAATTCTGTAAATGAAGGACATATTGGCTAAAAAAAGCATGCTGAAGCAATCCAACAACCTTTCCTAATGGGCCAGAGGTTTGCAAATAATTTCATGTGATGTGCCAGGAACTGAACTCTAAACATAGCGATGAATAGCAGACTGATCTGGTTCTAAAAGCACTCTGTTATCCTGCTACTAACTTCAAAAAGAACTGATAAGATGTAATCAGATATTAAGGTTCGGAGAACCAAATAAAGCCACAGGTAAAATTTAAATTCTACTATTCACAGTATCAGTCAAATTCTATTAAATTAAGTTAAATTCACAGATTCAGTCAATTCTGCCACTAATTTTCAAAAAGAACTGATAAGAAAGAATCAGATAAGAGGACCAAATGAAGCTACAGGTAAAATTTAAATTCTATGAAAAACATAAATTAAATTTTTCGTCTATCCTGACAACCAGCTTATAAAAACAAATTTTCAATACCAGTTTGACAGATATAAAACCAGACTGTACTCATATTAAAACAATTATAGTTATACATCAATGATATTTACAAATTAATAATGATAGATGAAAACTTACATTGAAACCGGCCATGAAGGCTTTTATATCGCCAAAGAACTCCTCCATGGTGTACTTTTTGGGATCAAATGCAAAGTACTTTGCCGTCTCAAGGTACAGCGTTGACATTTTCTTGGCCATGCCTTCCATTACTTCACACTGCTCCTTGGCCACATTCAGAAATTCGTATGTATGAGTCAAGAATACACAACATCAAATGCAGAGGTTGGCAACCTATTTTGCGTCGGGTGCCACTTTTTGCATAACAGAATTTATTGGTCTTTTGCGCATGCCACCTATATCTGTGTGCATATATACAATGATCATGTGGTTGCAGGTTTGACTCTGTGTAACAACCTTGGGCAATTGTTTGTGCACACCGTGCCTCTATCACCAATCAGTATAATTTAGTACCTGTAAGCTGGAAAGTAAACGGCGATGCGCTGGCCCCATGTCCAGGACCTTGGAATTTGTCCACTGTTGGCTCAAGGGCCTAAAGAAAATTAAATGAGTGCCTCAATTACGTCTCACTTGTGAATATGCAATACCTTACTTACTTTACATATATATGTATACAATTTCAAGAAATAACGAACTAAAGGCAGAAATTAAAAATGCAAACAAAGGATATGCTCATAACTGGAACAAATTTGTCATTCTCTGGAGCAGATTTGTCCTGCTGAGCATTTTTGACATCAGTCTCCAACGTCTTTATGTTCTTCATTAACTGGTTAATGTTCTTCTGGATATTATCGTCATTCACTACACAGGCAACACCACAACAAGTAACTCAAGAATAATTTTTGTTTTAATAAGAATAACGAGTATCATTACTCGTTACTGCTAAGAGAATAAGTATACTACTAAGACAAAGTAAGAGAATGAAGTAACCATACACTTAGCACCTTGTAGGAATTGAAAGTGCTGTAAAGTTATTCAGTTTAGTCAAACATTTACAGCGTAACTGAGAAGACTTATAGATGACAATAGCCATGACGACAAACAAAGAAAAATACTGATCACTACTGATGCTAGATGGGTGAAAAGTACCTCTGGATGCTTGTTCAATGTGAATCAGTTCATCACCAAATGACACATAGTCTGGAAACTTCTTTTCCACTGTATCAGCCAGAAAGTGAAGTAGGGTCCGTTTGTTATCTGCTGTTTTTGTATTCATCAGCTGTCAGGAGCAACATACAAACAGAAAAATGTTCACCTAGGACAACTAAATAAAAGTTATCCAAGTTTTAGACAAACTAGAGCAAGCATAATCATCTGCTCAAACGCAGATATACAATAATTGAAACAATGCACAGCCTCACATGACATGAAAATGCAAATTTTCCCAAATTACTGCAAAGCACAATGATTCAGACCAAGTTACAGTCCCAAAAGGACCACTATATCCATCCATCCATCCATCCACCCACCCACCCACCCACCCAAATCAATCCATCCGTCCGTACATCCGTCCACAGCCTACAGTCTAGTAAAACCCATCAACCCACTCATAATCAAGTCAAACCACTCACATGCCCACTCATTGGGTGAAACAGCTGCCTAAAGAAAAGGAAGAGGACGAAGAAGATAATGAATAAGGACAAAGAAAGTATAAATATGAAAGAAGAAAAGAGACCTTTGTGATAAAGTTGAACTCAAAAGCAATTGTCTGTTCATTTCGAGATCCAGCATTCATGTAGTTTCCGACCAAGAGGATCAATTCAAGGATCTTTGCAAACTTTCCACTTTGCTTGACTTCCTCAAGGGCAGCAGTTGCAGCCACAACATCCTACAAGAAGTACTGAATCAGTTGACTAATCACACCATCTAACATCCAACATCATTTGCCTATCAATCCAATAGTATTCACCTATATAACACAGCTATTCAGACACAATTTATCAACCATATTCATCGATTTATTCAACATTTGTCAATCTTACCAATCAAGTTCACCACATCTATCCAACAACTAACTATTCACATATCTGTCTTGCATTAAATCTGCCAAATCACGCTTATATACAACCTGACACCTCCATGACTAATAATAGATAAAAAATGTGTACAGACCGGTTTTATTTCCTGCACAGATTCATCGAATTTCATTTTAAATGCAATTGCATTCAGTCGTGGAAGAATTCGCTTGATTCCAGATATCTGAAGAAACAACACACAACCAACATAAGGACAAACTGGTAAACCTATAAGAAACTGTACAAAGATGGAATCCAAAGTTAGAAGGATTTTCAAAGCCCAAACATGAACAGCAAATCCAACAAGACTCCTTCTTTCTTATGAAACTACTGCAGAACATGATGTTAATTCCATCTGCAACATTTTTTAAAGCAAGCTAGCATTCCTTAGATCAATTTTCTCATTTTACTGCACAGTTATCCTCTCAGAAATGTAAATGCCCAATTTATTTACAGCAATTCATAGTCTAAAGAAATTAAGCAGAGGTCTTAATAAGCACTTCATAAGCGCTTCCTTCAGCTTGAACTGTGTTGGTATTTCCATAGGCTTATGGCCCACACATCTTGCCAATGAACTGGCAATTTTGCACCAAGCATCAAGATCTGAACCCCAAACATTGCAGTGAAAAGCCATCACACTGCCTACAAAAAAGAACACAGTTACTCACCATCACTCCAAATTGTTCTGGTGGTGCAAGGGTGTCATATTCATCCTTGAGGGCAGTCAGCTGCTTCATCTGCTCCGGCTCTGGAAGGTATCGGATAAGCTGCTCCACCACAGCCACATCCAGCTTCTCCTCATCCACTTCCAGTACCCTTCGTCGGATCTCATCAAACGGAACCTTTATGGACCCCAAGAGGATTGCTGCAACCATGCAAACATCACTCACTCCAATAAGATCATACTCCTTGCTATTCTGAAGTAATGTGAAAATGTAATTCAATCCACTTTATGCAGAACGGAGCAAATGCCAAGGGGAACATTGTGCCACAAAGATGGTCCAGCGGAAGCAAAGCTTCAGTGTATGCATGCCTACGTCCAGGATCAGGAAGCAATAAGCTCACCCGTCATCACACGATGCAGTGCCTGGCAACCAAGCTGAGTAGAGACAGCAATGCACAGCTTGCTCAAAACCACAAAAACAATTCTGTCCCATCCCACAGATTGGAAACATCTGTTCCCTCTAAGCTTTTGAGGATAGCACACAAATTTCATGAGCCTGTCCATTATTTCCAAGTTAAATACAACAAGCTGTCAGAGCTGGTGGCAAATTCAGCCTGATATGTTCAGAAGGCCAAAACAAGGTTCCCATGCCCATGTCGCACTGAAACGGCAAAATGCCATAAAAGATGTTCACATTTATCTGGCCCATACAATACAATGGGCCAGCTGAGTACAGCTTCAGCTTTCTGAATGCAACGAAGGGATACATGCATAACTGACTTCAGGCTGACCACTTGGACTGTCAGATAAGGATAGATGTTTCCAAAATTCTGGTCAAACAATCAATCTGGATCAAGTGTATGCTCAACGGCAATTGCACAAAGATAGACCAGTGAAAATCTGTTTTAAGTTTAATCTTTCCCCAGTCTTTTTCTTCTTATAGTCTACAGTGGATTTTGTGACCTTTCATAGACCAATAGACATTCACTGTCAAACAATCAAATTGGACCGTGTGTACATTTGTTGATAATCACACAAAGACAAACAAGAGACACTCAGATGTATGTTTAACTTGTCCTTAGTCACTTTCATTTTACATAACGCTATTTAGCTTAGGCCTGATACAGAAGTGCAATCTTGCATGGACCGTCTGAGCGCAGGTCACGAGTGTTAAATGCCCACACAGTAGACTAGCGCACACAGGGCGAAAAAAATTATAGTGAATACTGATCTGTAAGGAATTTCCCTTGAATGGGTGCTATGCAAATGTGCAGTTAAGATTACAACTATAGAAGCAGATGCAGAAATCAACAACTTACACAGATTCTGGGCAGCTTTGCCATCAAGAACCTTGAGTTCTACACCTTTCTTCACTGGCTTCTTCTCTGTCTGCTCTTGACCTTCAGTTTTCTCTAAAACAGTAAATCGATAAATTAATTGAGATCTGACATAATTTAATGCAAGTTATGCTACTGGTCTTCTAACACAGAGAAATGTCCTGTTTAAACTCATACTACGCAATTGCCTATGATTCCTCTGATGGACATGGGTGTCAACAAATGGCATGTCAGCAATGTGCTACTTAGTTAAAATGAGGCCCAATAAAATGTTTAGCCTCATTCTTGAGATGTTACTCACTGACCAAACAACTGACCACTGACCGCACTGTCACAGTAGCAGCTATTCAGTGTAATCATTGCATATGTTTATACAAGAAACCTCACCGTTCACGACAAACTCCTACTGTATGACTTCCTAAACTGCAAGCCACAGGCTAAATGACTTACAAATTAAATTCTGTAGAGCAAACAGGTTTAAAGAGAAGTAAATCAATTCGATTGGACTAGACTATCAGCAACAAATGTTTAAATATCAGTAAGATATCATCTATAACACACAGATAGATGTCAATGTTAAAATGATAAATCAACGTATATATTACATTAAATATTCAGTTATTGTAGCTGTAATTGCAAATTTATATAGTGTCATTTCAAGACAAGCTCATAAGAGGTACTTCCAATCTGACAGCAACAAATCATGATTGCATACAGTTTTCGAGTGCTTACGGAAAACGAGCGGGGAAAGACCAAGAAGCTTGTGTCACAGGCTGCTAGGCAACTTATTCCAGAAAGCCCAACTAGAGCAAAACTTGAAATGCACATTGAACTACACACAATGTCCCGATTCTAGAAACAGCCGTAACTTTTGGACCCAAGAAAAACTTCATGGAGCAGAGTACCAACCAGTACATAATCCACGTCTGCAGAGTTTGGTCAACCAGATACCTCAAACATTAGACATATCTGAAAATCACACTTACGCACAACTTTAGCAGCAAAATTGACCTTCAGACCATCAAAGATATCTTCAGACGCCAGACTGTCTTCATTCACTTTGGCCCAGAATGAATCTTTCTGGATATCCTTAACATTTACCTATAACAAAAACTAAACTGAATGAATAAATCATAACAGAATAACATGCCAAATGTCAAACTAGAATCAAGGGCAACTTGAAATAAACATATAAGAACAGGAGAAGATGTTCAAACTACTAAAAACTAGAACAAAAAAGCTAAAAGCAACAGGTTACAGAATAATCATAAGCAGTCTTGGCCATAACCAAAACCAGATTTTAAAATATGGTTTCAAAGTTAAATGAAAATGTAATCAAAATTCAATCTTCAAAGCCTTATCTAATCTAAAGACATCTATAATGCCATTATCATAATGCCCAAGGCATCAGCTGATGGTTGCTTCAAGTCAAAATCACAACCAAAAGCATAATCCGTTCGAGAAGCTGGGTCGAATTCCAAGGGGCCAGAGAAACCAGAAGCCAGGCTGTGGTGGGTAAGCCAGTTGAAAGAGCTGCATCGTTAGTTTAGACCTCAATAACATCAAAGAATTGACAGAATGAAATGGGCAGTGAATTCCAATGCTTTGGACCAGCTACCGAGAAGGCCTGAGACCCCAACACTGTTTTGTTTTGATACGAGGCACAGCAAAAGTCAGTGTCCACTGACCGAGTGCAATATTTATTAGTGTGAGGGGTAAGCATGGAATGTAGAAAGGTCAGCTGATTTAAATGTAGTGCTTTATGAACTATTTAGACAGATTTTTTAATGAATTCTTTGCTCAATGGACAGCCAGCATAAAATTGGTTTAATTTACAATTTAAGCCAATATTACAAACTAAATTTCAGATGTTACAGAAAAGATTAAAATATAAACACAACAGTTAAGCCAGTAAGTTAGGCATCTGCATCATCTATGTGTGGCCCATGAGGTTCTGAGATCCCATCACCAGAAGCACTAGTGCCTGACTTCAACTGTCAATGAGCACAACTCCCATTAAAGTCAGCCCACATCATATAACTAAACTACATGTAGATATGATTACCATAGCTAAACTCTGTGACCTCTGACTTTTCTGTGACCTCACCTTATTCCAATTTACTCGTTTCATCTGAACATCTGGTTTATACTTTTTCTTTGCAGCAACGACTGGAACTGCTGCAGCCATAAGTGGTGGAGGTGGAGCACCCAAACCAAACGGAGGAGGGGGTGGAGGCCCTGATCCAGGTGGTGGCGGTGGCGGTGGAGGGCCACCAAAGCCTGGAAGTGGTGGTGGAGGAGGTGGACCTCCTCCCATGCCTGGAGGTGGTGGAGGAGGTGGTGGTGGTGGTGGGCCACCTCCCATGCCCGGAAGTGGTGGAGGAGGTGGCGGCGGTGGTGGCCCACCTCCCATGCCTGGAAGTGGTGGAGGAGGAGGTGGTGGTGGTGGACCACCTTCCATGCCAGGAAGTGGAGGAGGAGGAGGTATAGCACCACCAGGTAATGGAGGAGGAGGAGGCGGTGGGGGTGGACCACCACTTTCACCAAAGCTAGCACCAATAGCAGCACCAATTCCCTGTTGAATCTGAACATAACACAAGAAATTTGTTTATCATCATCCTTTGTCACCATCACTGTTATAGTCATTATCATCATGCATCAATACTATTGTTGAAATTGACTATTATCATCATCAACATCATGGCCATCACCGTATCATCACCATTACTAAAGACTGAGATTTTTATGCATGCCTCAATAAATGAAGGTAATGCAGCAGAAATCACAGAAAATAACTGAAATAAATAGACACAGCATCTCAAGAAATGAATTTGTTTTGTACAAAGAAGCTCAAACCAATCCTAAGAATAGTGGTTTACAGAACTGGTTATGAACATAGGAAGAATAAAAATCTCAATGCCACAAGCATACTAAGTAGCTGGAAATTCTACACATTGCATTGGATGTAGTGGCCAACTTCAAATATGAACATAGTATTCAGCAAAACTGATAATTCTTGCCGTACAGACCTTATAAAGACATTTTCCAATAAAAGTGGCAATTTCACAGGAGTATGGACAATTTCCCACATCATAAAATTCATGAAGGTTTCAATTTAAATGAAATTGACAATCCCCTGTTTAACCATGCTATCTATATTGTCCAGCTGTCTGACTGTGTATAAACTCTCAGTATGTATGAGTATAAGCTTTAGATGAAGTACTGCGCAAGACCATCTTGCAGTTATGGTCTTACCTGAAATGGCTAAACAGTTCTAACTAACATCAGTCAACAATCTGACACCATTCAACCAAACATTTTAAAAAATACCTTAGTCTTGAGCTCAGTATTTTCTGCTTCATACTGCTTAAGTTTCTCTTCAAAAGTGGCTGCCTTTGCCTCGGCCTCTTGCTTAGCCATCAAATAATCATCAAGTTTTTTGTTGTCAGTCACGTGGGATGGGGAGCCTCCATTGTCATCCAATTTGCCTGCCAAACAGAAAGCCATTCTTCAGTCATGGTGGAACAGACGCCATGTGGCATACTTAACAAAACATTGAAGCCTTAAATCACTCAATTAAATAATTGGATCTCAGAGCAATGCAATTATGAAATTGGAAAGTCATCATCACTAAATATATCCCTACAAAATGACTCGTTGTGTAATTACGCTGTTCGTGCCATACCACAGGATCCACCCTTCAGCACAGGTTGCAGCTGATCAAGGTAGATGACAACCAAAGAATTACCTTCAGTAGCTATGGTCTTCATTTACTTGAAATGTTTCACTGGCAGACACACAAGGTAAATTTGTCCTGTTCCTTAATCAACAGACCAAGTACTTCGATTTTCAGATCAGGCTTTAAGCTAGTGTTTCTCAGATGCTAGGAATTGGTGCTAAATAAACATCCAATTACATTACATACCATTAAGCAACTGACAATGTACAGCACCAGAAAAGTAGCTCAATACTGACAAGCTACATAAACTGTACTTTTTACATTACACGTCTTCTGTTTTGGCTTCAGCATCCAATGATAGCTGGCTCTTGAAATGACCTAATTTCATGTGGATTACTCTCTAGTTTCTTTCTTTTCAACTAAAGTATTATTCATCAAAATGTTCGCAAATCTTTGACCTGCATAAAACGAGTGTTTGTTGCTCTAGCAGAGGCTTACTTAGCAGTGGCTCTACATCTATATCGAACCGCTTTGTAGCACTGAAATCAGGATCCATGCCATTCTTCTGCAGAACAATCTGAGAGGTACATTCTTCAATTAACTTGAAGTACTGTAGACTAGAAACAGATACAGCAGATGAATTTTAAAATATAGTCATTACAATCAATTTAAAAACATTAGAAAGCACAAACTGGTCTCAAATAATGGAGGCATAAATGAACTGATAGGAAGTATAAAGATTTTCAGAAAGCAAGACGTCCAACAAAAGATGATTTTCAAGAAAAAAATGCAGACATATGCAAAATATGTGGACATATGCAAAATAAATGTGAACATACGCAGTGTGGACATGGGCAAATAAACCCTGTTTTGAAAGTATGATCTGACAAAGACTGTATATACACACAGCAGCATATGTATGCATGTATATAAGTATGCAAGTCTGCATATATGCATGTATGAAGACACTTGACATAGCACCTTTTAGGTACCTCTCAAAAGCACTGCACAAAGAAATTACAAAATGAACGAATAATTAAATCAAAACAAATAACGTCTACCGAACGTATGGATCATCACGGATTAGAAGCAGATGTTGGAGAATTGATAGAAAGTACTGTTCTGCATCTGTTTTCTCTGTGATCTTACACAGGACATCAAAACACAACTTCATATCACTAGCACCTAGTCAAGGACACTAACAAAACTACTGGAACCATTAAATTCTGACAAAATTTACAAGACTTCATGGGACACCAATTTTGAATCGTTCTGGAAAACTGTGATAAGCGAAATGCAAATCAATCTTAATTTAAGCTCAGTTGATATCTTATTCTGCTACCAATATCAACTGGCAACATGTGCATGATGTGGACATACGCAAAATAAATGGTGCTACATAATTTACTTTAGGAACTGTACACCCCGGTACACTTCCAATTTTTTAATGACCTGTTGCTGCTTGATGTTGTTAGAACTAGTTTCCCTGTTGTTACATGTTATTTGCTTAGGGCTTTTGCCTGTTGTCATAAGCTATTTGCTTAGGAGTCCTTATCTCTCTGCGATCTGTTACACACTGAAACTTCCGTATAACAAACAACCTTAAAACATTAATCTGACACAAGCTTTCGTGGTCAGGGATCCCATATCTAATTTAGCATCAGACAGAAGCCTTTTGCTATATAGCTCAAGGGAGGTCGAACATGTATGCTGAGCAGTCATACGAAACAGTGTGCATATATACAAAAGAAGCCTGTCCCAAAAGAATGGGCTTAAGTAGATCTATGAAAAAGTGGTACCTTCAGATCCACAGGCAGCAGAGAACAACATGCATCGACTCAAGATTTGGACAAAAACTCCCTGTTGAAATACATTACGTTGTGCACAATTTGGGCAGCACAGCCAAGGATGAACTGGAGCTGGTGCAATCAAAGCTTTTGTAGTTCTACAAGGATCGTGTTGAAGTAATCAAGCATCAGGAGGAGGCATGGAAGAGGGTAACTGCAGTTCTCAACAATAAAATGCGATGCATTATTCATATCTGATGCAGTTGATAGAATCATGACTGGCAGAGCCAGTTCGTTAATGCTTCTTTTACACTTACATACACTTTTAAAATTTCTTTTTGTTTCAATTTTTCTGTTTTAGTTTCACTTATAAATTTTTGAGCAAGGATACTCCACTTGGTGGAATCCATCAAATCGATGCATCAAGTCCTCTGCGTCATACTCTGCTGACTCAGCAAAACATTTCACTTGTGTCTTCACCTCCTCATAATCCACTTGCTGGAGCTTCTACACCCAAAAACAAAATAAATATTCAGTCAAGTAACCAACAGACTGATAATCCAATCACAAATTAATACTCAAACCCGAAACGAATCAATCAATCAAGGAAGCAGCAATGAACAAATCCCTAAGCTCCATGATCAATCAATCAACTGCCAATCAATTAGCCTGACAATCACTTTTTCTGATTTCTCTTCTCTTCATCTTAATCTAAATTATATTATTATTATTACTGAGGTTTCTGTAAGATATGCATATAAACTTCTATAGTGATTGCTAACTGGTTAGAGGGTTAAGATCTTGTAAGAGCTGATAACTTTTGTTTTGCTCGTTTTTGAGTGTTCTAGTGACCTCAAAATTTTCATTCTACAATGAATACTAGCACAAGAAAAAATTATTATTATTACTATTATTATTATTATCATTATCAGTAATATCATCATTCGTATTATCAATATTACTACTGTATGCATCAATCTATTATTAATCTGCCAATTCATATAAAAGACAGCAAGTAAGTCAGCAAAATTTGAACATTCTAGCCGGCCCTTAATCATCGGTTTCACAACATACAGGCCATTCAGTCCATCTGTCAGTGAACTATTGACTGAGTTTACAAAATACCCTCATACAAGAGACGGTGTTCAACACAGACTTCTTAAAGTCAAACTCCTCAATATAGACATGCAGAACACTGACAAAATACCTCAAGCATTTCACCAAGGCCAGTTCTCATGAATTCATTTCGAAGGTGCAGTCGAAAATCCATGTCATCAGCTTGAGATATCAGAGCGTTGATCAGCTGCATGCACGCAGACTACAATACAACACAAAGAACTCAGGAGTGTGGCTGAAATTAAAAGAATCTAAAACTAACGTTATTTTAATGCATTATTATTACTCACTATCCAAATTATTTAGATTAAATATCAATGTTTTGTAACATCGATCAACCATTCTCCTCATTATTTTTTAAATCATGATCATCGCTAGGATGCATGATAGTCTACCCCAGTGACTGGGTTTTCAAATTCCCACCAGGGTAGTAAATATTTCAAGATTTTTTAACATTCAAACTGCAGATGCAGCAGATTACTGGTTGAATGCTTACCTTTAATGCAGAGTTTGAATTGCCTTGAGATGCTTACTTTCTAGTGACCTTAAGCAAGTCCTTCAGGAGTAACTGCTTAGCAACACCAACTGATGCTTTTCATTTGATACTGATGCTAAATAAATAAAACAAATAAACAAACAAGACAGACCTGCATGACTGGATCCCCTGAAGCGAGTCCTTGGATGATCAGCAGGAATCTCGGACTCTGGTGCATTTCAGCCGAACTTGTTATGCCTTCAAGAACTTTTTCATGGCTGCATGAGAAACATGAAAAATTTTGTTGCAGAATCTATGTGTACAGGTTTCAATACAGACTTATACATTTTTCGTGACACTCCAGGTTTTCAACCCCGAACACCGACTGTGTTCACATTTGGTTGCTAAGCCACAAGAAGTAGTCATGTAATGTAAAATTGTAAACAGATGTAGTGGTGCAAAATAAATGTGCAACGTGACAAGATTTAACATGGTAAATCTGCAGACTAACAAGACACAACAATATAAATTAACAAGATTTAACATGGTATCAAATCTGCAAATTAACAAGACTGACCCATTTGGAGGGACAAGAGAAAGGCCAGCCATGATTCGGATCGACTCCAACATGCATGGCGGATCCCGCGGATCGATATATCGAGCAAGGATCGTCAAAGTTTCATCATGAGTGATTATCTGTCTTAGACCATACTGAAAAATACAAAAAGAATGAATGGAAATCTTAACAAACTCAAGAGACCCACAAAACCCCATACAATTCAAGATAACAAGACAATGACCATGCGTAGGGTCATAGACTGGCACAGAGACTGAAACTGACCAAACATCCACAACAGAGATCAAACCCAGCGTTTAATATCCAAGACTAAAACAATAGTTTCAAGACCTTATTATTACTACTACTACTTACTGAATATTATTACCATGCTATTATTACTAGCCTACTACTTTATATTGTCCTGTTATTGGAAATACTGGACTGAATGAAGCACACCAGTTTGGAAAGATCAAATGGGCCAAAACCGAGATCCAGACAACGGTGGAATCACCCCTGATGACGGATCACACACAGGTTTCAGGAAACAGGGTGGAACTGGTACAAGGATTCACCTAACTTGGGTTGAAGGTCAAGGCTGATGGCAGCAGCGAGTCTGGGGTCTCATGTCGAATAGCAAAAGCGCCTGCGATGGTATGAAGAGCCTCAGAGGGAATTTGGAGTACAAATATTCGACCGGATTCAAAATATGCCTGCTTACATCTTACATACTACCCATGCTCCTTTACTGGATGGAAACCTGAACTCTCAAAGTGGCCCTAGAGAAGAAGCTGAATGCATTACAGCAGTTTCTAGATTAGAATAGATTAGATATCTGTTTACACCATCAAGGTGACTCAATAAAGACTAGCATATTACAACATAGCATATAATTTCCTTGAACAGGACTAAATGAGTTTGTAACTTGATGATATGATAAAGAGTTCTCTGCCCAAAGGCAGGTTCACCGGCTTTATGCCACCTGGGGATGAGATGAGCAAGGTGCTTTCCTGTTGCCTTCCTCAAAGACAATTGTGGGTGAGCAACTTGTCCAAGGTCACTACATAGTGGCTTGAGGCAGATTTGAACCCATGACCCTCTGGTTACGAGACACAGACCATACCACTACACCACCGCATCCCACTTTGTAACATAACATCTTAATATTCTAATGCAGAGGTAATGCTGAACAGTGCTACAGTGAATAATTTTCTGTACTATGGTTGTGTAATTATTAAGGATCAGATTTTTATTTTTATTTCCAGTTTCACAGAAGACTGGTAGTCTTGGCAATTATAGCAGCAGTTCAAAGGTCACCCACACAGATTAGATTTGATTAATACGTACACTGTTGTTGCAGAAAGCCCGCAGACATCGAATGCACTCCAGTGCACATTTCCTCTCAGCTTTGCTAAAAAATAAATAAACAACGTGTTCACTCATCAGCCACGTTTAACTGATCAGAAATATCAAGAAATGGTGAAATAACTTTACTTAGTAGTGACCAATTACAGAAGTAATTTTTTTACATAAGAAATACAAAATTCTAACCTAAAAAACCAGAAACTTCCATGGCACCACTGTGAAATCCCTCCTCAGTAACGCTGCAAAATGATCCAGTTTCATCCTGATGAAACCTTAGCATGAGCTCAATGACTCCATGCTACTTCATCATCACAATCACAGTAAGACACCTTTAAAATACAGGAAAAATTAAAAGTAAAGATCTCTAGAACAATTAATAATCCAGTCATCAGTCACAACTTACTTATCACAGGAGTATGTGAGGCCTCTGAGCAAACCATTAAGACCGGATCTTTCTCCGAAGTCTTTGACCCAACTACAACAGGAAAACATCAAAATAAGCAGTTATTTGAGCACTGTTATATGCCTACAATAAAACTGCATGAATGTATGTATGTATCTGACCATTTATGTAGCACCTATTTAAGTACTTCTCAAAGGCACTCGAAAAAATGGCTATCTAATAGGTATTTTATTTTTATTAAAAGTTTGTAATGCAGCAGTTACACAGAATTGCGAATCTGAAGCTGAGTAGGTCAGCTCCCAGGTGATAAGTCAATTAGATATCCAGAAGTTTGAAAGCCAGTGAGAAACAGTGAGTTTTAAGGCGTTCCTTTAAGGAAGAAAAAGAGTTTGAGCTTTGAATGAAGATAGGTAGACGGTTCTATTCTTTAGGGGTGACGGCATGGAATCATGATAGCTCACGACAGTTCTGCACTGCGGCTCACCCAATTGGCTGGCGCTGGAAGGTCACAGACTGCAGGATATGAGAGACTAGTGGTAAAAGGTAAACTGTACGAGCTCTCATGTTACGGATTTATAGGTTAGAAAAGCAAACTATTTAATATTGTTAAGGAGTTTTGAGGATCACCTGACTGGATTGTTTGAGAGGGCCACTCTAAGTGAGGACAGGATTTCAAACTTCTTCTCGCCCTTGACGTCACTGTTCAGCTGGTCGATGAAATCTGCCGCAGTATCTGTCTTACGTTTTTGCTACACAGATGAAAGAAGAATGAACAGTGCTTAAGAGAGTATTTCAGCTAGCCAGCCATCAACAAAACAAGCAAATCAGAAATTTAGCATCAGTCACTAGCACTTAAATGCTCATAAGAATGATTAATTACTCACAGGTCTCATAACACAAGGTCATTGTAAGTGTTGCACCATATCAAATGGCTACCATCATCAGCCACAACTGTGATCTTAAACATCTACCCAATGCCTTTGTAACGCAAGAAAAATCAGAAAAAGAAGATCAGTCTTTTCAGCTATTCCTCAGAGGCAGCAATGGGTATGAAGAGTTAGCGACTTCACTTTCTTAACCTTGACATATGAGGGTGGGTAGCCTGTCATCTCCCTCACCACCTAATCTTCCCAATAACAAATCGTGGTCAGTGTACTCGTTTTATAGCCAGGAGGCACAAGTGAAACAGAAGTAAGATTTAAATGAGATTAAATGATTAAACAAGACATATGATTAACATTTCATGAAAGCACAAATCCAGATGATAAAGGAGATATCTTTGACTTTTAATGTGTTATTTGAGCTAGAACTTTGATTAATTCAGCTTTTCAAAGTGTCAAGTAAATTTATTTTAAATGGCAAAAATAAACACAAACCATAAAAAGAAAAGGGTTAAAATGTTGGAATGAATGAGACAAATAAATCCAAACTGGATCATAATACTCAAATTAAAAAGTCATAAATACACAATTTTTAACCGATTTTTCTGAGAAAAGCTTCACTAAGCTAGATTGGCACACAAACTTAAATTATAAAAATTAATTTTGTTTTAAATTTAGGTATGTAGAACTTTCTGAGACTTTACTTACGGTCTGAGTTGCCTGCATTGTAAGCATCTTTCTTTTCTGATCAAGTGGCATGTGTCGAAGTGGTGTCTTCTTCTCTTCCGACAGGTTCGATTCCTCCTGTGAGAAAAACTAGGCATTTTAATTCAGAAATCAAGCAGAATTTTTAACTCCATCAACACAAAAAACTAAAGTGTTGTAACCTAGAATTTAACTCATGTTTCAAAACTGTGGTAAATGCTGAGCTAGAAAAAATGGTTACTGAACAGAAAAACAAAACTGAATCTTGAAATCAACTAAGGGAATGTAATTTTACCTTTCCTTAATGCTGGTGCATATGGGAGTGTGAGCTTGTATTTTTCTGCCATTAAGTCAACAAATTTAAAGTGTGCATTTGTGTAGCAATGTTGATGAGTCATTGTGTTATTGACTTTTATGTGATTGCCTTGCAGGTTTTCCACAGCATTGTCTACAGAGAGTAGACGGATGCAGGGCTCGGTTTCCCAGTTATCTTGAAGTTTTCAACTCCCCTCCATTTCCCAGGTTACAAGCCAAGCCCCCTCCGTCTTGATCGAAAAGTTACGGTAGAGGTTATGCTTTTAACCTTTCCTAGCAAGCTCCAGCTGCTTATGCACATTGTCCTTAAAAGTCATATTTTAACAGAAATTTTCAAAAGATGTGCTCTAAAACTATTGCAGGCCTTGGCTCTGCCCCAGAACCTTCTGAGGAGCCTAGTGACTAGGAAAAACATCAACCACCCCAGTCTTTTTTATTTATTTCTCTATTTCAAACTTCTGGTTTTCCTATGCTGCTGACAACGTTTTATGAATTCAGATTTCACATGAATGACATTCAATCCTGTTTGCATGAGACTTTAAAATTTAAATTTTCTCACCAGTAGCTGCTCAAATTGTTCTTCAACCTCCTTGTCCGTCATCTTAGAGACCAATTCCTGCATACTTTTGGTATCAGGAACCGATCCCTCATCCTCTGGAACATGTCCAAGCTTCGACTTGGGTCGATCTGACTTGGACTTGTCTTTCTTACCCGAGCGGAAGCTAGAAAACTAGAAGACAGACAAAAAAGTAAGAAATTCTTCATTTCAATCCCCTTCATTAACTGATGAATGACACTAGGACTTGGCAGTCAATAATCCTGTCATAATACAGCAAAAAACTAACTTGGCTGACATCTGAAATATTTAGCAAGACTGATGAAATGCCAGAGGAGATAAGAAAAAAAGCTCATTTATTACAAGATATTAGTAGCATTCATTGACTTGAAACTAAAGAGTCCTTCCCATATAGGTAAGGTAAGGTATGGTAATTCCTCAGTTATTATGTGCCTTGGAGTTCAAACAACAGTCATTTCAGGCATGGTCATAAAGTAAGAGTACTTTCTGGCTGAACCACAAACATGATAAATGCAATCCAATAACTGGACAACCTTTCCTTGCAAGTTACATGACTTCACAATTAATAAGTTTTTTCCAATTTCATATTGGTCACACGGCTTAACTACATTGGCATTTGAACTCCAGCCAAAGATGCCCTAGGCCATCACATTAACAACAAGATGCATGTCTAATGAGATGGCATTGTTAATTAAAACTTTCACTAATATTATCGTATTACCACACATACTCAAACAAGTAACCTTCGAGTACAAGTCGCCCCTAAATTGGTATGCTCATGCTCATCATTTCCCACTCTCCTTACCTAGGTCATGTTGCATCTTTTCTGAAACTGGAGACAGGATTTATACTTGATGCATGATCTCTTGCCCACACTGTAAAAAATTACTTTCCCTATAATGTTCAGTGCCTAAGCACTCAAAACTCAACAAAACTAGCAATTCCTGATGGAACTCACTGGTATTAGATATGATTAAAAATTTAAGCAATACTTATTCTTCCAAAGTTATCTGAGCTGCTTACTTAGTTTATTCTGTAACTTTTATCTTGTTTACTTTTGACTTTCTTCTTCCTCTTTGTATCGCCTGGTCCAATTCATTTCCTTCCTACATGTAGTTTTGTTGATACAAATTTCAGATGACTGCTGAGAGCTCTTAATTGTAAACAAACGCTGGTCTCTGTTGCAAAACTGGAAATAAGAGCTCGGTCTTGCATAAGCTGGAGATTTTATCCAGATCCTTTTGCATTGTATCACTCTTCAAGTTGCCAACTGTAAAGTGGTTTTGTGCAGTAAAAAGTTCAATTCAATTCCATAGTTGTGGTTAGGTGTTTGTTGCTTTTGTTTCAATCGTGTATTTTAGCTGTGACACCTTCTGCCTAAATTGGGTTTCCAGCAAGTGGTCTCAACCTTTGGATTCCCACAGTTGTTCCAGGCACTATCTCTTCCTAATGGAAGACTTCTCCCGCTGGACTGAGAGTGCATTCCACTTGTTTATTGTTAAGGGGATCAATATAAATTGTTCATCACCCTAAAGGACAATTATTTTTAATTAATCCTCAAAGTAAAAATGCATTGGACCTGAAACTTCGCAGTAATAAAGTTATGTGATGATCAGTTACAAAAACCAAACTTAAACCTAGCAGCATCACACTGCTGAGGTCTGAACCACTATGATCACCTTTAACCTAGTCCAATACACTGCACTGAATACATGTACACTGGAAATTTGTTTTAACACTGTCTTTGGGATACCATTCACATCATTCCTTGTCTTCATTATTTCAGAATGTACAACACAGACTTGCACACTTGATGCATGTCCAGATTTCTATAGCAAAAACTACACAACAACTACACTAAACACTTGAAATTAGAAAATTGTTCATTCTCCTCAGCATGAAAGCAGTACAAAAGCCACTTGCTCTAGAGGGTACCAAGACCAAAAAGAACAAGATTCATGCAGCTATTAGATTTCAAGCCATAAGAATGTTAATAAAAGGTCACACAGCAGAAACTTGCTGTGAGAAGCAATCCGGTGACGTGTGATTTCTTCAGCAAAAAATCACATTTATCACAAACACCTATGACGCAATTAGCACATCAGATCATGTGTATATCTTTGACATACATTACTTTTTAACGCCTTGAACAATACCATTGTCTGAATTTAACCAGGATGTTTCAGTATAATTACTTCCTTAATATCTGGCCAAATATAGCTCAATTTGACAACAATAAGCAATAATGTCAGTTTTACTCTAATTCATCAATTCATGAAGGATAACTGTAACCACAGGTAAAACAACAAGAAAAACTAGTAGAAAATTATTATTATTAATTAATCAGATGTCCTATTGTTGGACAGAAACACAAAATATGATGTGCCTCAACCAAAACCGCACATCTTAGAGTTTCTATAGAGGCATAGGAAAAAGTAGGACACCATTACCTTTATTGATAAAATAACAACAAATTAAAAATAAAGCAAAACAATAATACCGGGTAATAATAATAACAATGACATCAATAACCATAAGATACTAGCTTATAATTAATAAGTTAGGGTCTCGTGGCTGCCGTCTTAATAATGAGGCCATGCAAGTAGTTATGGGTTTTCACTCTGGACTTGATCATTCTGCCCCCACAACTGTAAATAAGGAGAGGCAGTTCGCTGAAAGGGCACCATGGGTGTGTCTGAAAATGGCCTTTGGACATTCCACCATGCCATAAAATCTATTTTTATTAATTTACAAGTAGCAATTTATTGAAGCACGCTATAAACAACAGCGTCATAGAACATCAGCCATACAGAATCATTAAAGCACCAGGTATGCCTCGAACACAGTGCTGTGACATATCTGAATGCGTATGTCTGTAGGTGATTCACATTCAATGGTCCATCAGAAATACCTCAACAAAGGCCCACAGAGGTATCTATAACTCCTACGCATTTAAGCTGTAAACATGAACAGCTATTCAGCGACGTTAATATCATTCAACAATTCTTGCTACACATATTGAGGTCAAATTTTGCAGAAAACAACCTTACCATGTCTTTGAACAGCGTATAGTGTTGATTTAAATCTTTGCCACACGAAAATCCACCGCACACTAGACTGCTCTTGCTCTTCTTTGGTGGATTACGGTAGATATTTCTGGAGAATTCCAATGCATGCGGGCACAATCTCTGCAGCTAAGACTATCTTCCAGCTGTGCTGTTTATGCCAAACTAACAAGTTCTGTTGCACTGTTTCTCCAGGCTCATTATAATAACCACACCTCAACTGGAAAACAATCCCTGATCTATTAAATTCTAGACTGTGCTTAGCCTATTACTGCTGCTGCTCTTGTGAAGTCAGTGGATCTACCTCTTCCACCATCTTGGTACTCACATCACTGACTTAGAAAATTCAATTAAACTAGTTTGTAAAAACCTTTTATAATATGTAAGCCCACCAAGTTCTTTAGTCTTCATTTAGACATAACTTTGAATGATATGCATGGATGTTGAACCTTTGTACAGGGTGACATGTTAACTTACATATATACATATATACCACACACAAGGTTTTGGTTGGGATTAGAGGTGTCAAAATTTCAGTAAAATATGACCCCAGGCCCTGAGTCCATTGTGAGTGAGCACCTGTCTACCCATCAATCTGTCATTGGATAATAATTTAATGTAGCACCTCCAAAACACTTATTTCAGACGGGAACGTTAATAAATATATTTGTTAGCAATGGCAAACACCTAAGTAAATCTTAGGTACATTTCCAAGAGGGCAAAATTTGGTTAAAGTACAATATGTTGCATTTTCTAAATTAAAGAATTGCAACACTTGTTGTTTAATGCTTTAACACTCTATATTTTTGATGGTACCATTCTAATAGTAATAATCCCAACAAAAGTAACCAAAGATACTATATATAAAGATATATGATATATGAAGATACTACATATAGCACCGCAATTAAAACAAGTAAGTAAGATGATAAAGCTTAGGTCATAATTTAAGGGTTTATTTAAATCAAAATAGACTGTTTCAGATAATTTGATAATATTCATTACAACTGTCATAATTTGAGAAAACTCTGTATCAATCATACACAGCATTAATGTCAACTACAGAAAGCTGCCTGAGTACATGACAATGGTGACTTGCAAGAGGTGGCTTGACTTTCGCATCAGGCAGGGCTGTTCCAAGTAGGTGAGGTTACATAGCTACAAATACCCAGATGTGATGAGGGGCCAGACCTATGTTTGCTACACTATCACTATCACTATCCAAGATAAATTACTATAACTATGCTCCACACCAACTGCAACCGCTCCTAGCCTAGCCAGGTACTGTGAGTCTGTGGTCAGTCTGCCCACTGCTGGTTCATCACACTTAAAAGTTAGTGCCTAGAAACAGCCGGGTATTGGGTATCGGGTATTGCACAATGCAGCCCGGGTTGCCACCCTTCGGGCAGATACCCAGGCCTCTGGGTGGTGCCCATGACAGGCCCAGTTGGGATGCATGGGCGGGTAAGTCCCTAATAGTTGGTAATAATGGTAATATTACCAGCATACTGTGATTCTGTTGATCACAAATATGAGTATTTGAAAATGACAATCATAAGGCTTGTTGAAGAAAGAAAATTGTTAAAAGCTTTACTCAAAATTCAACAATGCAAAGTTGAAATTCTGTTTGCAATTATTATTCTTTAAGTCACTAATCGGTTGTATTTTATGAACTTCACTGTACTTATTTTCACTACAGGATGTCTCTGTTATACCGTACAAAATAACAACCAACTTCTGCTGTATAATTTCATTGTAATAACCATATATCAAGCAGAAAACAATGCATTTGTTATTACTAACAATTATTATAAACATCTGTCAGGCCTTTCCTCCACACTACCTTGGGCAGCAGAGACAGCCAGAGGCATATCTAGCCCTGCTTAGGGTTAATAAGTGGCTGAGCATCGTTTAGCACAGTAGATTCAACCTCCTGTCAGCTCCTCCAGTGCATGGCCTTCTATAAGGAGGCCCAGGCAAGGCCTAACATAGGGCATGTTCCACTACTGCTCTGCACAGCACAGCAGGCAAACTTTGCTATGCCCATTCTGAGGGAGGCAACCTTTGTGGCTAAAAAACTATCTATGTGAAAATTGGGTTTTCTTGGCAGTTATGATGATTTGTGATCTTCGTTTCTGTCTTAATCTGTGTCAAGGTCAACTGGCTTTAATGTAAAACAACAGCTCCAATTTAACTGAACTGTTTCTATCCCCATATATTTCTATCCCCATTTATTTACTCTATAAATAAATATACGCCTGCGAATAAGCTGGTCCCCGCGACGTGGCTTTCATTGGGCGCTGTAGAAATTTCGGAATTACAATTATGATTACGATAAACAAACCCCATGCATTCCATGACCTTACTCTGTTTACTCTGCCTGCTCTAGCTCCCTGTCAACATGGAGTATACGCCAAGTGAAGTCCAAACCATGTTCCGAGCAGTAATGGCAAGAGCCCCTAGCAAGCTAAAGGGTGTCTTCTGCTTGTTCCTATGGCAGGAAATAACGATGAGGTTCATTACAGAGGCTTAAACCACTTCAAGCAAATTTCAGAGCTCAATGCTACATTATGTAACCATGTAACGAAAAGGTTCCTCTGTTACGAGATTGCTGCTGATGTGTTTGCAATTCAGGTGAAAATCAATTGTGGATCTGAACCATGCCGCCTTGAACTTTCTTCACAAACATAATGTAAACATAAGCAATTACCTTCTCCTATCTATTGGCACCAAATTCCTTCAATTCTGTCTTTCAGATAAGGGGTAGTCTATAAAGGATGTGTGGAAAAATGACCTATTTTGGACATCTCCCCCCTTGTCTGCATTTGGCACTACTTTACCTGATCCCCACCTGCAGACGTCCACACTCCAACACCAACTGAACAAGAAAACACCAACGGCATGAATAACATTGTCATTATTAGATTACTCTGTTCATCTTGAAGGGCTAACAGTTCTACAGGTTGGAGTACTTTGTTACTGCACAAAGGGACTCCAAATATTATCATAATATATAACAGTTCCATCTGCTGGTATCCAGCCTAAGGAAAACCCTCTATAAATTGTCCTATTAATATTATTATTATTGTTATTATTATTATTGTTGTTGTCATTATATTATCATCATCATCATCATCATCATCATCATCATTATGACCATAGATGAAAGAGACCAATCTCCAATACCCAGCAAACTACTGAAGCCTAGTAGCCAGTTACAGATATGCAAGGCATAGTACAGCTGCCAGATCTTAGGCTGCTCCCAGCGAAGTCAATTAATGTCAACCTACCACTTCTGCAGGCATCGGTAAATGGATGAGTATGAACCCCAAGGACTTCTAAACACTTTACAACTGGTCCAAACAGTTAAATATTTTTGCCAAACTCTGTACCTGCTCAGTCCATTGAGCATCCTTGGATAAACAAGGTCTGCCTGAATTATTACATTTTAAAGACCTTCACACTTAGGCTAAAATTCTGCTTTTTATCATAACACATGTTTATTACAGCTTACCTTCAGTCTAATCTAATCTAATGACTTCTATAGCACCACTTTCATAATGCATAAGGCATTATGAAATGATCGCTTCTAGTGAAACCTCAGTAAAAATTGTAATCAACTACAGAAACCCAGTCAAAATCTGATGTCATAGGCTTAAAGGACAAATCTTCTCTTCAAGAATTACAAAGTTAACTGGAAAACAAGTAAATGGCTGTGGCACATTGTACTGCTACAGCTGACTGGGTTAAAAAATAAAAAATCTAATAGGCAGAACATGACAAAAGCAAAACTGAACTGAACTTACCACGCCACTTTTGCGTTTGTCTTTATCTTTCTTGCCATCTTTATCCATTTTACTGGTTTAAAACTGAAACAACAGCATAATTTTAAAATTAACTTTAAATTTATATAAAAAAACATATACAGGCTAAACAAAATTCCGGTTAGGAAAATTCAGTTAATTTGAGAGATGTTTGATCATTTCTTAAAATACATGTATTACAACAAATGAATAACATACATTTCTTCAAAATTTAATTTTACACAAATTACAAGCCTACACTTTAATTAAAAATTTAATTTTACACAAATTACAAGCCTACACTTTAATTATATCTTTGATGTTTGATTAGATATCACTCTACTTTTACACAGGTAAAAAACGAAAAAATTACATGGTACGAACCAGAGTAAGTACAAAAATGTTTTTGCAAAAAAGTTCTTCTTCTCGGCCTCACCTGAATGATATTCAAAGTTTACTGGTATTGGTGCACGACTGATTCACGCATTGTGTGTTATTACGACCGTGCTATAAGTATGCAAGTCTATCATAATAAACTGAACTTACTGTATGGTGCGCAAGATCCAGATTAAAGTACTGGTCAGTAGGGACCCAGTCTAATGCAGGTGGTCAATATAAAAGTAAGTAATAAGTAATCTGTTTCATCAGCTACGCTGTTTTGAGACAAATGATAAAAACTGAGTCTAATAAAATAATTGCATTTCTGGCAAAACCCACAGATCGGTTGCTGGGAAACTACGCCCTATGTAATATTCAGCAAAAATATTCACGCCATTTATTACTTTTTACAATTCATTTATTCCTCGTCTAACACCTAAATATCTAATACCGGATAATCAGTAAAACGCCTATACATAGGCACATACATAAATAGCAAATCTGTAGCATGTGCCGGAAGCAGATGCCTAATTAGTTACGACAAATTTTTGGGCGTTGTACTACGTTACACGGCCACGGTTTTATTAATCAAACTAGCAAACCACGAACTGAACTTAAAAGATTAATAAAACATTATTCATTATAGATGCTTGCCTTGTGTTTCATACTCTGTATCGCTTTCAATTTTAGGACGAAGTAAAAAGCATCCAATTTAAAGTAAACAAATCCGCTTAAGTAACATTCCACCAGCTTGGCGATTCTAAAACCGGATGTGCGCTAGTTATGCCGTGTTCCTGTCACGCGATTACGTTTTTTAAATTTTACCGTTTAAGAAATTCGTAATCGTAATCCCGAGATTTCTACAGCACCCAATGAAAGCCACGTCACGGGGATCAGTTTATTCACCGGCGCTCAGTCAGACAAAATAGTTAGGCAAAAGTGTGCGGTTCCAGATCAAGATCCAAGAGTCAGGCAGAGAGACATCGTGGCAGCTGCGGTGGATGGTGTTGGGATTGGAGCGGAAAGAGGGATAAGAGGAAGAAGGGGAGTAATCTCACTTGATTTCGAAGGAATGTTATTGCCATTTCATGAGCTCGTCCTCTTTCAGATGATGAAGTAAAAGTTCTATTCTTGAATTAAATCTGAAGGCACTATTACATAGTGTGGCTAAAGTCTTTTACATAAGCATTATTTTGAACTCGTGCGTTTCTTCGTCGTCGTAATAAGCAATCGTAACCGTAAACTCGAAATTCTAAAGCGCTACTTAAAAGCTAAGCTTATTCACAAGCGCTGCTTCAAGTCAGTGGGGTTGTCCAAAGATGCCGTGTCAAGAAGTCCGGTGGCCAAAAGACCAGAGAGAGAGAGAGAGAGAGAGAGAGAGAGAGAGAGAGAGAGAGAGAGAGAGAGAGAGAGAGAGAGAGAAGGAGCAGAGGAGCTATTAGGGCGGATTGTGTTTAAGGTGAGAGAAATGGGAAGGCAGCGGATTCGATGGATTAAGGTGAGTAAAGTAAGTAAAGCTCCCATGTCCCATGAGGAACGTGGAGGCGCTCATTTCCTTTTTAGGCCCTCGAGCCGGCAAAGGACGATTCCCAGGGTCATGGACACGACAAATGTATCGCAGGACTCGTCTTTTTACTTCCCATCTTACGCCTGTGCTAAATTATACTGCATGGTGACAGACAACAACAAACAACTTGCCCTAAATCGTTACACGGAGCTGAACCCGCAACATCACGATCGTTGTTGCGGGGTGGACTCTGTGTTATGACCCTTGACACACTGTTTGCGCATGCGTTGATCGTAATCATAATCGTACAGTATAATCAAGATTTCTATTGTACCCAGAGAAAGCCAAGCCACAGGAATCACTTTCAGCAACCAATAAAGCTAAATCGCTGGGACCAGCAGCTTATTTCCAATCGATTAGGCCTAATGAAAAACAAAATCGGCGAAGCCAACTGAGTCAGGTTCGGTTCCGTGTCAAAATCCTCATGGTCAGGCAAGTATAGGCCCCTATGCCTACAAATACGACGGGTGAAACGTTATAAAACAAACTTGTAGCTTGGCGTGAACTGGTCTAGGATACGCACCTGCTGTAGACTTAATCTTATAAAGAAAAATATCATGTGCCATTGTAATTGTAATTGGACATTTATATAGCGCCGATTTAAAGAAACTAATTGGAAGCGCTCCCTCCGTTAGCCGAAAGGAAGTTAAATGTTACTGAGAACAAAATCTTTAAACGTTAGCCTATATAGAGCTACAGAAAGTAAATTGATGTTTTTGCCTTTTGTGGGCAACAACATTTAGGGCTGACGTTTAGTAGGCCTATACAACATTAAAATGTGATTGTGTAACTTATCGTTACACAATTCCAGCCAGAACAAACACACGTAAGTTGGCACAATTTTGGACAACGTTGGGACAACATTGTACCAATGTGTATCAGTGGTGGCTGAGATGTTTGATATGGGTCTATCGCTACAGGCTGACTACATACCTTAAACTGACTCAAACTGATGAAAAGAAAGCATTATTAGACTGTCGGCACAGACCGCAATTCTATACCATCACCGTATGCAACAATTTCTGGCACAATCCAAAGTAACTTTCTAACCTATTTGATTAGTTCTATATTTAATCATTCAAAAATATTCCTAATATATACTGGGAATATTTTTGGTTGCTGGCCTAAATTTTACAACTCGATCTCTTCCTGCGTCTAATGGTTCTACTCAGTTGCTTGGGTCATTTGGGTCTCAGCTGGCTCCCAAAGGCTGGCTCCCGGTGTTTCAGCGGACGGGCTTTCTGGATATTAGCATTACTGCGGCTAATGCCTTGTACATTATACACCGGTTCTATAGAAGTTGCAAATTACAAATTGTATGTATAATATATATGTATGTATGTTTGTATGTACATAGGTATGTATGTATGGATGTATATAGGTATGTATGGATGTATATAGGTATGTATGTATGTATGTATGTATGTATGTATGTATGTATGTATGTATGTATGTATGTATGTATGTATGTATGTATGTATGTATGTATGTATGTATGTATGTATCTAATCTTTTATGTAGCACATTTTAAGAACCTCTCAAAAGCGCTGTGAACATGGCTGCCCAGTTAATTTGAACAAGTTTAAACATAAACATATATATTGGTGCCTTTAGGATCTGTACTGTGAAATCTCTATTATCGTAATTTTAATACATAGGCTAGCCTAGGCCTATACATGCATCAGATTCTGTTGCGGCTCGCAATAATTATTAGGCTATTGCTGATACTCGTGCTTATTTCAGAGTTTGAATCTCGGGCTAACACTGTCCGAACAATGGCGTGGCGCCCATTCCAAAGGGCAGCAGTGGTGAAGGATCTCACCCGTTTAATTCATTGAACAATGAGCAGGATCGAGGCCTTACAGTCGCTATAGAACAATGGGTATATAAATTTTACATTTCCTTCATCCAGACTACCCTCCAACCCGCTTTCTCTCTGCACGTCTGCCTGGCTGCTTGCCAAACTGCGCACGCAGTCTGTGATATGGGAAGCTGAGCGATAACTCCAGCAGCACCCCCAGTTACAAAAGCGGCAGATGGATACGAGAAGCAAGTTGATGCAGGAGAGTAGAATAACCTTCAGAGAGCACGTCCTTGTTTTGATTGGCAAAAGTCGAAACGGACAAAGGCATTTTTCTCGCCTGAACAAAGAACGCCCGCTCACGCTACCAGAACGCTTCCCTTATAAACCACTTGGCAAGGTTAATAGGCACCACAGAGCAGGAAACAAGCATGAAATAATCAATACAATTACTAATTTACTAAGAGGAATATATATCTCTAATATGTATACATTATAAGATTAAGCACCACCATATATTGCGTGCATCTGTCTGTCTGTCTGTCTGTCTGTCTGTCTGCCTGCCTGCCTGCCTGCCTGCCTGCCTGCCTGCCTGCCTGCCTGCCTGCCTGCCTGCCTGCCTGCCTGCCTGCCTGCCTGCCTGCCTGCCTGCCTGCCTGCCTGCCTGCCTGCCTGCCTGCCTGCCTGCCTGCCTGCCTGCCTGCCTGCCTGCCTGCCTGTATATATGATGGGCATTGTGGCAATATTATCCCAAGCAGAAGTTGTGATAAACTAAAGAAAAAAATGAAGGGCTCGTTCGGTAAACGTATCACATAAACCATAGCATGTCCGCGTCTACTAAGGAAAAAGTTTAAGCACCACAATATTTTAACGTGCATATGTATTATTAATATATTAAATATACATTCATACGTACCAACTGCGTGTCTTAAGAGTTTCACACACAGTTTTAAATGCTTATACATAATTATACACGTATGCATGCATGTATATATGTGTGGAGAGAAGAGAGTGAGTGAGAAGAGTCAAAGACCGAGATGGCGTGAGATGGAGCAAGATGGGGTGAACGGAAACAGTGAGAAGGCAATTGTGAGAGATATATGTCTCACTTAGATCAATATCGTAAGCGGGACAGAGAACGAGACCGAAAAAGTGAGAGGAAGAAAAGCTTCTAAGTATTCGTTTGACCAGTATTAATTTCCCTAAATTTTCCATATACGTGTGTATATATAAGCATTTAAAACCGCGTATGAGACTTTTAGGAAACACAGTGGGTACGTATGAATGTACATTTTGGAATAGGCCTACTGTTTAGTTTCCAGGTTTTTATGATGACTTCACGATTTCTTAGCTTCCAGTTATAGCTGGATTGTCTCTTCGCACGACTTCCTTAAGAGTGAGAGGGAGATAGAGTTAAGAGAAAGTGTGTGTGTGTGTGTGTGTGTGTGTGTGTGTGTGTGTGTGTGTGTGTGTGTGTGTGTGTGTGTGTGTGTGTGTGTGTGTGTGTGTGTGTGTGTGTGTGTGTGTGTGTGTGAAAGAGAGAGGGGGGTCAATGAGTGGACGGGCAGTGTTTGGGCTAGACAGTGATTGAAAGCGAGAGTGCATGAAAGAGGATATATGTGTATATATAGATATATGGAGACAGAGACAGAGAGAAAGAGAGAGAGAGAGGAAGAGAGAGAGAAAGAAAGAAAGAGAAGAGAGAGATAGGACAGAGAAGAGAGGCTGCAGATGGATAACTGCATTTGTGTCGGAGCAAATAAATCCTTCTTGCGCTGGTGTTATGCTCTCGGGACTGACGTACCTTATCAGCAAATGAGCAGCGTATACCTGCCAGCAATGTACAGTACAACGACGCTATACACATACATATGCATGTATATATACCCTAGAGAGAGAGTCAGAGAAAGAGTCAGAGAGTGAGAGAGAGAGAGATCGGTCAAACGGACGGTCAGACGGTCAGACAAAATGACGTAGAAATAGATGTGTGAGCTTACAGTATTTATAGGGAACTGATTGCTATTGTACATGCTTTTACGGAATCATATAGGAACAACTGAAAATCAGACTTTCAGGATAAGATCTCATGCACGCGTTTACGTAAGCAGAGATTACTGTCGGCCTATATAAGGCTGTGACTAACTATAGGATCGAATCGTTAGACTTCCACAGTGTACGTATTACTTCTTAATTTCTAAATCTCTTTTCAGTCTCGTGCAACCGAATCTTTGTTTGCTCAGCATATAACGCATCGCATGAATTGTGCATCGTTTGACCCGCAACGGATTTCATCTTAGTTGGAGGCCTGACTTGAAAGTGAGCACGTGTAATATCGGTCGGTCGTTGAGCAGGTAGGTAGGTAGGTATATAGGTAGCTAGGCATATGTAAGTAGGTAGGATAGCTAGAAGGCAGGTGGGCGAGTGGTTGGTAGTTAGGTAGATAAGTCGGTCGTTGGGTGGATAGGTAGGTAAATATGGCGGTCGGCTTCTCACGCGTTCTGGTAAGTGACCTGTTGCATTTTAGAACATTTTTTGCATTTTAATGAATAAACTCAAACTGTGAGTGGTTGCACCTGACACTATACCAGCTCCTGTCGCAGATTATGGACAATGAGTCATTCACCTAGTTCAGTCGGAATATAGCATCGATGAATGATATGTATATATATGTATATGTATATGTATATATATATATGTATGTATATATATATATATATATATATATATATATATATATATATATATATATATATATATATATATATATATATATATATATATATATATATATATATATATATATATATATATATATATATATATATATATATATATATATATATATATATATATATATATATATATATATATATATATATATATATTGAAGTTGTTTATTGAATCACTAACAACCAACAATCTAAACAGTTACAACAGTTTCACCTAAAATATTACAAGTGCTGGCGTCAAAGGGCAATCCAGAAAGGACAGATGTCCCGCTATAGTATGGATTACCCTCTCAGAGACTTGATATAGGCTACAGGCCGCTGATACAACACGGCGTGTAAGCTCATAGCTCTAGTCAAGTTTAATTTTGTACAGAATAAACCCGAACAGTGCAGTGCAAAGTGAAACAGTGATAAATCATGTGAGCAATTTAAATCTGTAAGGATAAAATGTGTTTAGGCCTATTTATGTATGCTGACCTCATTATATAGTCCTATCGTTTAATACTAAAGCCTTCTGCTGCTGGGCCTGCTATGACTGTTAGCATTATTAAGTCAAAGGAACCAGATTATTTAAACCGTTGTTTTGGAAGTACTCGCAATGATCTTAGTCCCCCATTGTAAGCAATATTTCGTCGTCAAATGCCTCGATAGACGCGAAGATTAATTGCAGCTGTCCAGCCGAGGAAGCCGAAGCCAGTCTAAGCACCTTCGATTCAGACGAGGAGCTTCTGATGCTATAACGGTTGTACCTCTTCGTGCACTTGCAAATATCTCTCGTCTGTACTAAGAGGAGGCTATAAAAGCAACAGCGATATACGATTAGGACCAACAAACACTAATGCTTGTTTGTATACCTGTTTTATTCTGTCCCTCTGCCTCTATGTTTGGACTGACGGGCGTACGGAAAGAAGGAAGGACGGAAGGAACGAAGGAAAGAAGGAACGAAGGACAAAGAAAGAAAGAAACGAAGGAAGGAAGGAAAGATGGTTGGATGGATGGTTGGATGGATGGATGGATGGATGGATGGATGGATGGATGGATGGATGGATGGATGGATGGATTCATGGATTCATAGATGAATTTATGGATGGATTACTGGATGTCAAGAAAGAAGGGAGGGGGAAGGATAGATGGATGGACGGACGTACAGACGAATGAATGGATGGATGGATGAATAGATGGATGGATGGATTGGTGGATTGCTGTTCACCCCTCAGCTAAGCACTGGCTTCACATAATTATGTTGAAACGCAGTGGTGCCAGAGTGTTGGATGTATAATTTTGTTGTGCCTCTTGTAGGATAAATACAGCAAGAGACGGTCACTGTAACTTAACAAGAAAGCCAGCCAAACTATAGTTAATAAAGGTGTTGAAACTCTAAGTTGAAGTTGATCTAGCGGGTATTCTGAGACAATACTGGGCACAGAATCTGCAGGAAACATGGCTGACGAGATGGACCCAGAAAAGAGACTACAACTTGGCATCAAAGTCGATTCCATATTCAGCAAACTTTCGGCGGAAGATTCAGAATCCTGGCGTTCAGCGAAGCGTAACAGCGATCGCATCGAGATCGTTTTCCGCAACGCTGATCTCTTCCGTCGCGAAATGGCGGTCACGGATGAGAGGAATCCGGAGGACGAACAGGTCTGGAATCGAGCACACAAGTCCGCTTCTGAGGCAGAGGAAATGCGGAGACAAGGCAACGAACACTTTGCCAAGGGCAGGTATCTTAAGGCAATCGAGAGGTACAACGCAGCTATCGTGCGTTCACCTGTTGATAATAATCTGTTGAGCACTTACCCAGGATGTTCCGCCTTACAAATATCAAATGAAGATTCTGGAAAGAATGGCACACAAAGACTGCCTGAAGATGGCAGTTCAAAGGAAGACCAAGACCATAAGAACGATTCAAAGGAGTGTGGTTCTAGTTCAGAGAACTATTCAAAGGAGTTGGCTTTGGCCTTGGCCAATCGTTCAGCAGCTTTATTTCACCTAAAACGCTGCGAAGAGGCAATTCGAGACATCGACTGGTCCCTGCGGTTCGGATATCCACGAGAGACTCGCTACAAGTTGCACGAGCGACGGGCCAGGGCTTTGCTTCAGCTCGACCGAGGACTGGAGGCCGAGAGCGATGCGAGCGAAGCCTTCAGGTTCCTGCGAGAGACAGTGCCTGATGGTCCCGGTCGCCAGAAGCACCTGGACAGTCTTGAGACACTGCGGCAAAAGTGCAGAAAGACGGGAGGAAAGCGGGAAGTGGAAGAAAAGCACAAAGTAGGAGAGAAAAGGAATGCTGAAGAAACTGACCAGAATGAAGAGGAGCAGAAAGGATCCGAGAAATTGTTGGACATGACAGACAAAGTGGAAGCTAGGAATGGTAATAATGAAGGTTTGAAAAAGGAGGACGAAGGTCCCAAAAGGTTCACAGAAGTCCATGAAGGTTTGCAAAGTTCCAAAAAAGCGCAAAAGGAATCTACAAATAAGACCTCTTCCAAACAAAACACCTGCGCAAAATGCAAGCGTTTCGGAGATGGGTGTGGTTGTTCGAACCAAATAAATGACCGAGAGGATCGTCGTAATATCTCATCGTGTCCAGGCGGACGTCCTGGGAATGGACTAGTGACTTACCGGGTTCCGCCAAAGCCTGAGGTTGAGTCGTTCTCGGCGGCGGTCGAGGTCTGCCGTTCGGAGCTTTGCGGACGCTACGCGGTTTCAAAACAGAACTTCCGGGTGGGAAAGGTAATTGCCAGTGTGACGCCATTTGCCGCAGTCCTCTACCCAGACTGCCATCCAACGCACTGCTACTACTGCTTCCGCGAGGTTTTCCTCCCCTTTCCATGTTACGCGTGCAGCCAAGTCGTCTACTGTAATGAAAGATGCTCACTGGCCGCCTGGGATTCCTATCACTGGGCTGAGTGTGGTTGGATAGGGTGGATGACTTTCGAGTTGGTGGGAAGACTTGGCCACCTCGCCTATAGAATGCTTGTGGAAGCGGGTCTTGAAAATGTGTTGAAGATGTTTATGGGTACAACTGTGAAAGACCAAGGAAAGAGAGGTTCGATAGGTCGAAAAGAGAGCACTGGAAAATCAGAAAGTGGCATTCGCAGCAATGGTTTCAGCGATGCCGTTGACTCAGCAGGGAAAAGTGAAACAAGAGGCAGTAGGTCCAAGGCTTCGAAGTTCTCTGGTGCCTCGTCGGAGCAGAGTAATAACCCGTGTGCTGGCGATGGTGGTAGGGGTCTACCAAGAGCAGCTGACTACCAAGAGATGATGAGCGAGCTGGTGAGACATGAATCCAGTCGAATTCCGAGCGATGATCTCGGATTCTGCGTCATTGCCTTCATTCTGCTGCAGATTTCAAAACTAGCTGGGTGGCTGTCCTCCGAAGCCATACGAATCCAGACAGCGGACCGGAACCTTCTGCCAGAAAGCAGGTCGGATCTGGAGACGGAAAAGGCCGTCTTCGCTGCTGTGCTGCACCACATCCAGGCGATCCAGTGCAACGGGTTCGAGATAACGGAGATGCGACCAATTGCGGGTCAAACGGGGAACGTCCTTCAGAGGCACAAGATCCACTGCGTCGGAATTGGACTCTATTCAGTTCTGGCGACGATGAACCACTCCTGCGATCCAGCAGTTGACCTCGTCTTCTATGGGAACCGGGCCGTCATCCGCGCCATCCGCAACATCCGGGAATCCGATGAAGTGACGATTGACTACGGACACCTGTTCTTCATCCACGACAGATCGATAAGGCAGAGCTTCCTGCGCAACACCTACTTCTTTGACTGCCGCTGCCAGCCTTGCCTCGAGAGCTGGCCGCTCTGGAAAGACCTACCGGCCTCCGAGCCCCCGCTCAAGTGTCCCGGGTGCGGGGTCCGTCTGAAGGCGGTGTCAAATAAGGAGTGTCCCGAGTGTCGAATGGTCTTTGGGGATGAGCTGACGAAGGCCGTGCTCAGGCTGGACGACAGCCATCGCCGGTATGCTGAGGCGATGCTTGAGATGAGCTCCGTGAATATTCCTGAGGCAGAGGGGTCTGAGATGGAACGAGGAGTTGCTGTCGTCGAGGACTACCTGAGCACGATGCAGGAACTGCTCTGCCTCCCGTCGAGAGACTTCTATTCGTGCCAAGCGACACTCAGACAATGCTATCGAATCATGGCCAACATCAGTAGCCAATCAGCGTCTGCCTAATGCCATCTTTCATCTGTCGCTGTCATCTTCTTCGCATGATCATCATCTTGCATGCATGTATGCCTGCGGTTGTGTCTGTCTGTGTGTCTGTCTGCCTATCGGTGTGTATGTCTGCTTGTCTATGTGGCTGTCTGTGCGTCTGTCTGTCTGCCCGCCTATGTCTGTCTGAACGAATATATTTACTCTATGTACTTACGTACATCATCGTCGTCGTTATCATTTGTATGATCCTCGTCGTCGTCATCATTGTCATTATCATCATAACTATCAACCAAATTGTCGTGTTTACCTTCTTCTATTCAAGTGTTATCGTCATTACGAAGTCTATCACCATCGTTATAAGCTGATCGATCAACTGAAGGATTCTCTTAGCATTACAGTTGGCAACATCGGACATTGTTTAAAAACATATAGAGCGTGAGACGTGTTTTTATAAACCCCTTCCTCACCTTCCGACTCATTCAAAATTTGGACGACTCACGAATTCCTCAAAACGTGACCCAGTGCTTATATAAAATGATGACAATGACGACGACGACGACGACGATGGTGATGTATAGCGTGGTATGCTAAAACTTTAAAAGTTCGCTTTTACGTCGGAGTTCGCTGTTATGCTTAGAAGATAAGGCATACTGGTTACATGCGTATTCTTAAAACTAATCTTCGTCAGTAGGAATGTCTGGCCCCTTGGTTGTAGGATCTTCCGGTTGAATTAGAACAATAACAACGCCATTCACAAACTCATACGTTCACTGAAACTAACATTCCAAAGAAGCTACTTACATATTCGATAATCTTCTCGTTTGTACACATACTTTTGAATTCCTCGATTTATTTACGTCAAAGGTATTCGCGCAACTACGTAGGCTATCTGTCTATCATGCTGTCAACACCGGGTCCTCTATCACCAAATTTAAGCAACGTCGAGCCTGTTAGTATTTTATCGGTGACCATCAAGCAATGTCAGGGGCATATATATTCGGTAACGAGTGTTGGGTGCTCATCAGACCTCTCGCCTCGCGACCACCCTTGGTAAACTATGTATACACAGATGCATATTATAACCAAGCAGTATAATTTGGTACTGACGTCGACCGGAAAATGCATAACAAGTCGTGGAATGTGATGACTCAGTGTGTACACTCCTCCAAACGCTCTCTCTTGCAGTTTTTCACTGAAGACGAAAACCTAACTCTTCAAGAGCTCTATCATGTCTTTCTTCTTCTCTTTCGCCATCTCGCGAGCACCATCACCATCAATTTCCACCGTAGCATCATGTTGTCTTTCGACTTGACCCCCACGGCTTCTGACCTGACATCGAAACTGACCAAACATCTGGTTCCTACGAACGGACTTGATTTGATATAGCGCCAGTAATTAAGCTGATCTTCCTAACGCCGCTTTTGTGTGACGCTGAGACATTTTAGAGATTTACATTTACATTTACATTACAGTCTGAGGCGCGGATGAGTTTGGCCTTTGCATAACTGGAGAACCAGGGACCAAGACGGAGTTTTGCAAAACGCAGAATAAAAAGTGTATCTTGACAATTGATTTGAATGGTGATAACGATTATTTTGCCTACATAAAAAAGCATCTACAATTCCTGCGAACATTCTCCATTAATCACCCAGTTCTTTCTTCGTTCTTCATAATTTTGCAAGTTTTGGCCTGCCTTATACAAGGTACTTTGTCAAATAAATGCCATGTAAAATCGAGATAAGCCAGATATAGTGTTCATAGGTTTTTACAAGCGTTCCCTAGTCCATAGACTTTCTCAATGAACTCTAAACAGATTTGTCAAACGTGATGGGCCTCTGTCGTTAAGGATCCAAAATTACGAGAACGATGATAACGACAGTCACTGATTGACTATTTAATTAATGTTGGTGTTGAGGATATTTATTATTTTATAAAATGGCAACGATGACGTTGTTGTTGATGGTGGATGATGGTTTTGGTGATAACCCAATTTCAGAGATTCTCCAGAGGCATTTTCTAAATCTCCAGATGCAAGTACGCACACATACAAGATGAAGACTTTCGGCTATAAGACAACAACTCCAACATTAATTGAATAATCAATCAATGATAATGGTACAGATGATGATGACGACGACGATAATAATAATAATAATAATGACAACAACACCAACATTAATTGAATACTCAATCAATGGTAATGATGTAGTTGATGATGCTGACGACGATGATGATGATTGGTGACGAAGACCAATTATATATAATTATATATAAATATATAAATATTATGTATTATATATAATATTTATCTATATAAATATTATATATATTATGTATAATAATTATATATATAAATATATATGAATATTCATATTTATATATAACGCCCTATAAAATTATAAATGGTCGCTCTATATCTGTGTAGTTACGTGGGCCTGCGTCCTTGTGCCAGAGCCTTGAGGAACTTCTCTGATCACCAACTATAATCCATCAACGGAATTCAACCAGTCATCCCCGATGACTCGACGCTGTGCAATGAATTTCCGCTGTGATGTGTGAAGCGTTCGCTCGTTTTAAGCCTCAGTAATTTGCGTGGTCGTCGGGGATTTGAATCACGTGGCTATTCAACAAAGGCGGTTGCTTCTCTTTCATTTCGGCTCTTAAAGGATCGGAATGCGTGCAATCTTACGCGCACAAGTGCCATCTCAACAGACGCTATTGTGTCGACGTTATTGGCAAACACCACAACTCACTGTGCACACAACCTACACCGCATGTGGTTATATATATATATATATATATATATATTGAGGGTATTCATATGTTTATAATATTATGTATGCATATGTATAGTGATTATCACAGTTCATATGTATGGTCTGTTTACTGTTTACTATCTTTCTTTAGGGTATATCACATTTTCCATTGTGTGGAGAAATTGTAGTTACTATTTTAAGTCCTCAGTGTTTTAAGGTATTCCGAAGTATAAATACGCACCGATAGACCCTGTTTTTGGAAGTCCCGTATACTGGACTGTATTTTACTTTAATAAGATCATACCAAAAGCATGCTTCTATCTGCTTGTCTGTGTGTCTGTCTGTGTGTCTGTCTGTGTGTGTGTCTGTCTGTGTGTCTGTCTGTCTCTCTCTCCCTCTCTTTCCGTCTGCTATAATATCTTTCCGTGTTCAGTGTATTGTTGTTTGTTATACATTTTGTGGCTTCTACATTTGGTTCCGGAATTTAATAATAATAATAATAATAATAACTTCAAGAGCTGCCAGTTTCCTGCAGTCGAAACCGCAGGAAGCTGGCACACCGAGTCACTGGAGTTTATACAAGAACTGGTGAGCCGGATACCAGCAGTGGCATATGATCCGTGCGAGACTAGTCATCTGCTCCAGCGTCTATCAGTTGCCCTTCAAATAGGAAACACTGTGTTTTGGACATCTCCGTTTGGAACAGTAAGGAGACAGATGGCAACCGAAGCCTAAGCCTTAAGACATAACATAATTTCATAGGAATGTAGTTTCTTTCCACTATCTACATAATAATAATTCTAAATATTTCTAATTACGTATCCAAGCCTATAATTTGCCGGACGTCTGATCCGTTATCACCCCACCTTCCCGTGTATACATTATGCCGACTCTCTCGTATCGTTTTTACGGTAGCGGATCCTTTGATGGGGTCTAATAAACCACCATATTTATGCGGCTTTTTATGAAGGGCGTCAATTAATTGTCGACATACATCCCATCCTTCCACTCGAGCATGTAATTTAGGATCTGTTTGCGTAAGTGAAATGCCAAACGTAGACATTCATTTAAGGAACGTTTAATAAACTGTTGATACACACATAAAGGCCTTCACATAATAGCCAATTGGCCTCTCAGACTGTTTATATAAGCCCATTGTATATGAACAGGCCTATATATGATGCATTCATATAGGCCTGTGCATGTGTCGAGCCAAAAGGACTGCACAGTTGAAGCACCTCACATTCTTGCTTGGTCGTATGTCTCTTGGCCCGTTTACCTTATATTCCTGGGCTACTATCCTATGTAAGTACTATAGATACAATAGTATAGATGCAACATATAGTTATTAAATGTGTATAACTATGCTACATGTATATATAATAAACTCCTTATACTTAGCCTGACCACCACTGCAGGCTGATGGAATGACAATGGCCTGCATGCTATAGGCCCTTATAGGCCTAGCCTACAGCGAGGTCATTAAAGCTGTAGGCAACATTTGCTTGTACAGGCTCGTACATTAGAGACCCACGAAACCTTTGGTTCTACATACGGCTGTATAGGCCTTCATTGCAGCTAGCTCTCTATATACAGCTTAGTAAATTTTTGCATGAGTTATGCATTTATTATTGTACGAGCAGTGTGACTGCATAGTCGTGTCTGCTGTGTGACTAATATGTACAAATTTTTAAGTATACACTGACGTAGTGGATGTGTCCCTTATGTATACCTGTGTGTTGAATTGGACGATATTGCGCATTCAATAGGCAGGAGAGGCGGGTGGAGCGTGACTTAGCGGATAGCGTGGACGACCGCTTGATGTGCCTAAGTTACGGATGCCTCTTTAGCTATTGGATTACGCCAGTTAAAAGACTCGCTGCTGTTGCATGCGTAACGGATCGTATCAGTCCGAGCGATCGACTGTAACACGACGAACGGCCAGAGGAATTTGAACGAACGATTTGCTGCTCTAGACCTTGACATTGAACCCACAATTGGAGTAAGTACAACAGTACATAGGTCAGCGCATGAGGGTAAGCACAGGGAATATACAAGGGGAAGTCTAAAAGTAAATAAGTCAAGTATAAAAGTAAACACGTCAACAGTATGATGGATAGCGATAAACATCTAAGCACAGACAAACAATGTCGAGTTGTTTGTTTCGTGGATGGGTGACCATTCATGAAATATCAGACCATCAACCCCAACCTTTTCGGGGTTTGCATAAAGACATTAGTCAACGCAAGTTGTTAGGTGAGTGTACATGCCACCCAGGTTCAGGCATCTGTAGCGATTTGCCAGTCACGACTCCTTGAGTCCAATTTGAATTCCAAGCCAAAGTCCGAAAAATCAACAGAGTAAATCAAACTGCATTTAGGTGTTTTGCTCAGACGAGAACGAGACTACAATCAGTTGAGCGCTAACCGTGAAGAACTTCGATGATCTGGCAAGAAACAAACTCTTGCAAAACACCAAGAGCTGTGTTGGAGATTGTTCCAAATTTGGATCCACAAGATAGAAAACGATCGCAGGCTTTAGAGGGGACGGTATTGAACATGGAAGTAAGACGATAAGAGGATTGAGCGCATTTACAATGCACCTTGTCGACGAAATGAGTAAGTGATTTAATAAAAATGATCGTGGAAATTTATAGCTAAGTAGTGATCACCTACTTGTACTTCCAAATACGGTGGTATGAGTAGAGGCCACTGACGATTTTAAGACGAGGGGTGGCGAGACTAAATTTCTTTGGTGGCAGAATAACTAGAGACATCGTGAATAGATTGAAGACGCTTAATATGGTAACAGTTACGGTATAGTACTGTATGATAGGGTATAGTACGGTAGGGTATAGTACTGTATGGTAAGGTACGGTATAGTAGGGTATGGTACGGTAGGGTATGGTACGGTATGGTAGGGTATGGTACGGGAGGGTATGGTATGGTAGGGTATGCTAGGGTGCGGTAGAGCATGGTAAGGTAAAGTACTGTAGAGTAGGGTACTGTATGGTACGATAGGGTAGGATAGGATAGGGTAAGGCAATCGTTCGTTTGTTCGTTGCTTAGTGAAAATTGAAAACACCGTTTTGTCAAATGCATGTAGCCTATAGTTACATATCGTAATAACACCCAGTGTTCTATTGGCTAAACCCAAGAACCGCGAGTGCTACGTTCTGCTTGGCGTCACCCTCCGCCTCAACTCACCTGGAACTTCTATCACGAAATGTTGACCATGAACAGATTCTGTTGTTTGGGTTTTACGTGTCTGCGAGAGTGGAGACCATCTCGAGCTACGCGAGTAATGATACTCGCGTAACTCGAGATGGTCTCGTGGTTTGCTGGTCTAAGACGAACTTGTCGTTTTCATAAAACTTTAACATCATGGCTTAGTCATTTTGGTCTTTGAGACGTTCTTTAAAAATGTTCTATACATTCTCAGATAAATACATATATATATATATATATATACATTCCTATAATCTTTGCATTGCTTTCCTGTTCAGCAAAGGATTTTGTTTCAAATTGGGACTTACAGTTTATAAAACACTGAACTCCGACCAACACAAAACTTAAAATTAATCCTTATTCCCAAGACATGCGATAATTCTACAAGGCCATCTTATTGTCTTTCTCTGGTCGTACCTAACATACCTGGAACTAGAACTGTTCATGGTGAACGGCCTTTTTCGTTTGCTGGACCTAAATTTTGGACTCCCTTCCTGTGTCTGTTCATTCTGCTCAGTCACTTCTGTCATTTCGTTCTCAACTTTACTGCTTATCCGCCTTAGGCTGCCTCTCTGTCTCGTGGACTGATCTTCTGGATATAGACCTGATTGGGGCTTGGCTTTGGTGTGCCTCGGTTGATGCCTTGTGCATCAGACACCGGCGTATTCAAAGTTACTAATTATATATATATATATGTATGTATTAACCCAAACACATGAACGGAAAAATACTGTATACGAACACATTCATAGTGTGCTGTATTGCCGATATTTGTAAGTGTAAAGCACTTTTAAATGTCGAGGCTTTAATTCACGCCTTGAAAAAGATAGGGCATTTTTTTTAAACTCTATTCCATAATCGCCCTTTGGAGACTCGTGTTTAGCAGTGGACGAGGTGGCACGGTAGCCAAACGGTTCACCTCGGCCCTCGTGTCACCATATGAGGTCGTTTGGATTGCTCAACTATACGGGTGATCATCTCAAATAATAGTGTCTGCTTTTCAATACAGTACCCCTGCAGCAGAGCCTACAGCCAATATAGTGCTGAGGGAGGGTATTGGTTACCCGTCACTACATGCCAAAGCTAAGAAGATGAAATTGCTAGCACTTCTTATCCATTGTTCATTTTGCTGAGAAGCAGATGAACGATGAACGTTTTCTGTATCTGACTTCGCCACAGCCGTACTCGGGTGATGTCAGTCCTAAATCTGGATAAAGGTCAAGGGCGATGATAATCATCTTCGCCATGACACAGCATCGTTAACCAGAAACTACCGGACTATCTTCTGTGCCACAGAGGGTAGCAGGGTCAGCCCCATAAAAACCATACCATTTCGTCCTAAGCTAAACCTATTTCTGTGCTCCTGAAAAGGAATCTGGCCTCAGCCGCTCTGTTCTGGTGCCAACGCTTCGGTATGCAGGCTGAAATCTCCGCAATTTCTCTCATGCATATATCAGTACACACTTTTTTATTTATATGGAAATGTGAGTATCAGTACTTTAGACTAAGGACTCAAGGCCTATCCCGAAAAATGTTGGTCTTCACATATCATATATACACATATGTACACTCGCAAACACCTGCGGATACACTGAGCACACATATAGGGTTACAACGGCATATTTTGTATGCTAATCGTTGCTCGAGTTAGCTTTAAGAACTGACGTCAAACACTTAGATATTTCGTATGTAAATTAGGGTTAGCATTAACCTTTGAAGACAGGCGTTAGCATATCCCACATATCGATCTATGTACGCATCCGTAGAAATATTATCATTAGCATCTAGGCTGTTATCTCGCATACACTTTTATGCATAAGTGTAAATATTAGAAGTGCCTTTCTGTCTGCATGCCTGTCATATCTGCCGGAATGTCGGCCTGCTTCTCTGTCTTTTTGTCCGTTTGGGTGTCGGAATGTTTGACTCCTGTCCGTGTGCAGTCTGTTTGAAGACTGTCATCTGTCTTACTACTTGTAAGTCTTACTGTCTGCCTATATGTCTGTCAGTCCGTCCGCTAGTATTATCTGTTGTCCTTCCACATATTGTTTGCAGTCTGTATGTCCATCCGTCCGTCCTTCTATTCTTCTTAACCTATGTCAGTCCTTCCATCCTTCTTTCCATCCGTCCGTCCTTCAATTCTCTTCACCTTCCGTCCTTGGTTTCTTCTTCTTGTCTCTCCTTCCATCTTTCTTTCCGCCCGTCAACCCATACTTTAATCCTTTTCCCGTCGGCTCGTCTGTCTTTCTAACCTTCTTTCCGTCCATCCATCTTTCCATCCTTCTTCTTATCCGTCCTTCTATCCTTCTATCCTTCTAGTCCGCCCTTCCAACGTTCTTCTGGCCCTCCCGTCCTTCAATCCTTGTCCGTCTGCCCGGCCTTCCATCCTCGTCTGTCCTTCCTTCCTTCTTCCCGTCAGTTTGACCGTCCGTCCATCCGACGTGTTGGGCCTAGGCCTATATGCTGTATAATATTCGTACGTGTCTCTTAGCATGCATGGCTTCTGTTCCTTTGGCTGCTCTTTTACTTAGCTACACCTGTTCTGGCAAGCGTAACGAGTGAGGATTTTTTCACCCGCTCTCCCTGCCTCCCTCCCACCTCCAACTCCCCTCCGCTACCAATCGCCTCACCCTCTAACCAGATTAGAATGAGCATCCCTCTGGCGAACCTTTGAATTATTACCTGCCCTCAGGCCCCTGATATCATTCAAGGATTAGGCCTGAATTTTAGACCCACGCGAAACCTGTCTCGGGTTTTATAGGCTTTTGCTTTTCGGCCTAAACCATTTAGGCCAGTCTAAAGCCACACACCGGATTTCGGCTACATGTTACCACTGGGGCTTTTATTGAGCTATAATTCGCACAGAAGCGCCTTGTGCACAGCAGGACCCCGTTAGCCTGCTCTGCAGAGCGTGACGCGAACTATTCGTTGGGTATTACACAGAGTAAGGCAGTCGCCTGCTTTTCGTTCCAGAGTGTAAGCATTGGGGGCTGAGAACAATTTCTGCCATCGGATTTTGGATCTAGCGAAAAAGAAGCGAGATAAGTTGCCCAGAGGACTAGCGTTCTGCCTCGTTCTATTATGCAGGATAACCGGTTTGACTAGCAAGGCTCTGACAGACAACCAAAGACTGAAAGAGCTGGTTAAGTGGGTTAAAAACCAAGCTGAAGGGTTAGAAGAGACGAAGGGACAGACAGACGATTGTATTGTGTACCGAGAGAGATGTAGACAGATGCTTTGCACGTACGCAAGTAGTCGAAGCCAGTACGACACGACAGCTTAAGCCAATTAAAGGTGTGTATATCTATAGATAGGTGTGCAGTTTTGGATAGATGGATACTTGTCCTTACGACCTTGATATCCTCTGTTGGTCGCCATCCTGAACCTCACTTCCTCGCAACTCAAATTCAGGTGTACCGATATTGCACGCGTTATAAAAAAAATTAAAAAGAGCAAAAATGAAGGCAATGCGCATAATTATGCATAAACTAATATATTATCTATACGGATGAATTCTGTTCTTCTTCCTCTTATCTCAGTTTCCGTTTCAGTTCCAAACAGCATTCACCAAAGCCATCTCTGACTGTGTGCCTGCTTGAATGCTGGATCTTGACCAGGAACCGAACCCTTCCTGCCTATCGATTTTGTTTTGACTGAGCGGCTGTGAATAAGCTGGTTCTCGCAGCTCTCGTTGGGCGCTGTAGAAGTCTCAAGCTTACGATTACGATGAATGAACGCGTGCATGGGATTGCCTATAACAAACGGGCCTACGTAACCCTATTTGTAGGCCTATGTCTGTTAATAACGTTCTGTAGATTCTTGGGTGATCGTAAACTTGTCGAAGTTTGGCCGAAGCTGTTTTGGTATAGTGTGTTTTAGGCTGTCTTATGCAACAACAGAGCTATAGAAATTGATGTTGTCGATTAATGTTGCCTCTTCTCTCTGCTGTTGTTCACTGAGGTTGTTTGTTATTCTTAAGCGTAGCTTTTTGTACTGAATTACAGCCGCTTGTCATAAGCACCTATCACTGTCATTTGCGCCGGAGGAAGTTTGTGTCTGTGTGTCTGCCTCTCTGCCATAAGTTTGTTTGTCTTCTTGTCAGTCCTTGTCAGTTTATGAATGTGTCTCTAGAGGAGCGATTCTGGCTCTGTCTCTCGGTCAGTGTGTGTGGGTCTGCAAGCCTATTGTCTTTCCTTCTGTCAATCTGTTTGTCTTTGTACCATCGATTGATGCTTAGTATATACATACTGACTCTTATTAATTGCAGATAAAAAGCGCTGCATGTGTATTCTGCGTATGTATGTATGTCTGTCTGTCTCGTATCGTATCGTATCATAATCTCGCAATCTCGCTTCGTAATCGTAATTCTGAGATTTCTACAGCGCCCAACGAAAGCCGCACCGCGAGAACCAGCTTATTCACAGGCGCTCAGTTAATAAACAAAGTCGATAGGCAAAAGGGTCCGGTTCCAGGTCAAGATCCCAAAGTCAGACGGAGAGACAGCGTGGCAGCTACGGGTGGTGGTGTTTGGGGTTGTAGAACAGAGAGAGATAAGAGGAAGAAGCGGTGTCAGGATAGGATCTGTGAAAGAGGAATGTTTTCAGTTTTGAGTGAAAGGCCGAAGCAGAAATTGCAAGCGGTGGACCATCGACGAATTTGTATGATGGGTCAGAAAACTGTCGCAGTTCGGGGGGAGTTTATTCCAAAGTGATGGGGCAGCTATGGCTATGCAGCGATTACCAAATTTTAAGGATGAGGTGACGGGAGGGCGGAGAAGTGTTTGGGCAGAAGAGGATCGGGTTGTATGTATGTATGTATGCATGTATGCAAGTATGTATGTATACATGTATGCATATATGTATGGATGTATTTATGGATGTATGTATGGATGTATGTATGGATGTATGTATGTATGGATGTATGTATGGATGTATGTATGTAGGTGTGTGTTTGTGTGTGTATGTGTGTATGCACTGCTACGATATTAATGAGAAACAATGCAGGCCTGTCATGAGTTAAATATCAGTCACAAGCCGACATACAGTGAATAGATATTTCGCTTAATAAATGCAAATAATAATACCTCAAAAAGCTCTGCCTTTGTATCCTGTATATATAGAGTAATGTATATAGGATTGTATGGTAATTATGCAAAATGCTTGTGATGGCTGGTGATGCAGTTTATGCAAGAGTTCTTCGTCAACTGGAAGCAGCTGGAAAACAGTCGCAGTGGTCGTCTTCTTCCAAGGCCCCAGCTGCCATCGTCTCCTCCGCCGGCTCCTCCAGATTCTCCGCTCCACCTGGCATGATGGATGACCTGCCCTTCTCCCTCGAAGATCTGCCACCGGAAATACGAGACAAGATCGACGACATCATTGAGAAAAATGAAGACCTCGAAAGTCAGCTGGATGCCATCGATGCTTTGCTTTTCGGTAGGTCTAGATCGGTCTAATCTCATAGGAGCTTATGCGTATGTTTTAATTCGACATTGATATAGCTCCTTTTTAGGGCATGGTGGCTGATTGATAAAAGTGTTTAAGCTACTATAGATTGTAATAGATTAGAACGATAAATTGGATTGCCATTACTGGACTGAACTGGAGTAAACTGGACTGAACTGGACTGCATTGGATTAGTTTAGCTTGGCTTGGATTATAGTAGTTTTGAATAAAATTTGATTACGTCATTGATTAGATTATGTTTATAAAGATACGAAGCCGATGTGTATTGAGGTAGTTGAAGATTTACAGGAAAGAAGAGAAGAAGGAAGTGGAGAGGAAATGGAACACTGAAAGAAATTAGAAAAAGAGGAAAAACGAACTAATGTAGCCTGTCACAATTGTAATTATAACGACGAAGTAGTTGTAGATGATAATCATGATGATGATGATAGCGACGTTATAACTATTGTATTGTGACGATGAAGTAGTTGTAGATGATAATTAAGACGATGATGATTACGACGATATAACAATTGTAATTATGATGATGAAGTAGTTGTCGATGTTAATTGTTACGATGATGATAGTGACGATGATGACGACTACAACAACAACAAATCAGCAGTGACTATAGTGTAAAGTAAGAACGATGGTTCATAAATTTGTAACTCAGGGGCTGGAGGCTACCTTTTTAAAACAAATTTAGATCTAGAACAAAATCTACGGTGGATTGCGGTCAATTGTAAAAATTTCGTTAACCACAGCCAATACACCAGCAGTGAAGTCGGACATTAACAGCAAATTCGACCTTGGCAATGAGAGCGGAATTGGAAGCGATAGCGATTCCGGTCATGGATTCGTTCCAGCTGCGGACCTGGTTAGCACTTCATCCGACTCTTCCCTGGCTTCCAGGTCCCAGAAAAACCTCACTGAAAACCTGCGGACCTCTGGTCCACTACATCGAATACCTGCAGTTAACGACGACGTGGACGATTTTATCAGTCGAATCATCGTTCCTCCGCCGCCGCATCTAATCGGATCAGCTGCTTCTCCAGTAAGACAGCTTTCATCCTCCAAGGAACTTACTTTTACCCCGCATTCAGGATTTTCTACGGGGTACGGCCCGAGTACTACCTCTGTGTCTGTCTCTACCGCTCCGACGACGAAGAGCGGCAAATTCGAAGGGAATGTGCCTATCCGTCTTCCACCTCCACCCTTGGAGTTCGGAGAGTCTTCTGAAAAACAGGTCCAGGGACCTAAACGTCCTCCGTCAGGCGATTCGGTCAAGGCCGTTAGAACCGGCCAGGACGTCGTGGTTCCACGCAGTCTTCGGTCCAACGTTGGCCCAGGTTCGGACTCATCCTCTTCGAGCGTTGCACGAGTGCATGTCGGGAAGCGGCAACCAGATCTTCTGGTAAGCACAAAGTCAGTTCCGGTCTTGAAATCCGTTCATCGGCAGAGCAACGCATCATCAGAATCCAGTGTTGGAAGGTCGTCGCAGTTGTACGCTTGGAACAAGGTTCCAGATCCGGGCTCTTTTTCCGACCGCCCACCGGGCAAATCCATCAAGACGGAGAAGAGCCTCACTCTGCCTGAAAAATCCCGGCGACCGACAGAGTTGAATCTCTCTAAGGATAAGGAGCACAGGTTTTGGAAGAAAGGAAAGGAGAAAGATGTGCGATCCGAGCACATTTCAACGCCGTCCAGGTACACCCAGGTGGCATACGGTCCGTCGGTCAACCAGCGTCGGAAAAAGTGGAGACCTGCATCCGAGGTTCTGTCCGGAGGAGGCAAAAGCGGAAGTCTGGACGCTGGTATGGAGGTGAGTGGATGTTTGGAGGACAAGGAAAGTGACGCAGAGGACGAAGACGGAAAGAGCGCCGCCAGCGACGACGACTTTTCCGGTCTCGTTGTGATGCGCCAAAAGAATGGGAAGCCAGCGCAGAACTCCAAAATCGATCAGAAGACTTTAAAAGCACAGTCGATGCTTTCTCTCTATGATCCTTCGAGCGACCTTAAAGGACTATCGCAAGAAAAGAAAACGACACAAAGGAAAGCGAAAGCGCAAACGAAACTCGATCCTTTCGCTTTCTTTCGCGGAAAAAATAAGAAGCATTCTCCGGATGTGCGTGAAAGACCGTCAAGCGAACGCACTGAGTCGTCGGATGCATCTGCGTCGAGGAAATCTGGGACGGAGCCTCAGAGAAGCGACTACCTCTTCCCCGCTCCACAGCCCCTCTCCTTCCGCTCTAGCATCCCAAGTCCGAGTCTTTACGCCTCGGTGGATAATCGCAGCAGCAGCAGCAGCCGAGAGATGCGTTCGCCTCCGCCACCAGGCGACATCTCGGAAATTTTCCGAATTGACATACGTGATCTTGAGGTCGGCTACGTTCGACCTCCGGTGACCTTTGACACGTTTCTAGGCGAGATCCAGCCAATCAAGTGGATCGAAGAAAGGACAAAGTTCCTCGTATCGAACAGGTGGTCGCATAAGACGGCCGATGAAATAGAATCTTTCAGTAGCAACCATTCGCGGCTGCCATCAGCAGTGGCTGCCAGATATTCGTTACCCGTGAACTTGTCACAGTCTGGCAAGGCCGACGGTGGACTGACGACTTCAGCAGTGCCTAGAAACGGCGTTCAGGTAAATTTTTGGGCAATTTATTTGAAACGCGGAGAATTTCTACTTCCCAGCTGTAAATCTAAACCATAGTTCCATATACATTTAGTGGATGGTCGCTAAACTGGGATGCGGTGATGGCTGCACTGAATTTCGACCGGGGCATCCTGAAATGCTGTTTGGCTATCGGTTTCATTTTGCAGCGGCCATCGCCTGATGACGCTTTGTGCACTGGCAGGTCTTTCACTCAAAACTGAAAACATTCCTCTTCCATAAATCCTATCCGGATTCTTCCTCTTCCAGTTATCTCACTTTCCGGTTCAATTCCAAACACCATCCGCCATAGCCGTCTGAGTGTCTGACTCTTGGATCTTGACCTGGAACTGAACCCTTCCTGCCTAACGATTTTGTCTTGACTGAGCGCCTGTGAATAAGATGTTTCCCGTGACTTGGCTTTCGCTTGGTGCTGTAGAAATCTCGAGTTTACGATTACTTTTAAGTAGTGTTATAGAAGTACTGGAATTGGAATAGAGAATTATTATTTGTTATTAAATATTCATTTATAGGCACTTCAGTTTCGCGATCTTTACTGTCATAGGGGTATCACAGACTCGCTAGTTACGTGATATGCTTGATGAAGTATTGTAGTTTTAAGTTCAATCCTATTACGATTGATTGACTGGTGGTGGCTACGGATGCCAGGCGGGAGGGTATTCCAAACGGCTGGTCCAGCAACCACGAAGGTCTGCAATGTCTATTTCTCGTTGCTGAAATGTGGAAGCCACAGTGAGTTGCCGAGCGATGATTCTAGTAGCCTATGTCTGGTATTGCCCCAATGTTACCTTTAATTTCTGCGTTAGATTGGTCATATTTTGAACCAGCCCAAACGTTTCGTCAATTTACTCCATAACCAAGGTGAATGTTTGCCATATTGGTAATTGCCCTCATCCAAGCAAGTGCGTTTACCCCAGTGGAAAAGGTGGCGAATACACTAGGCCATTCCAGTATCTAAGATAAGGTCATTCTCGTTATATTTTTCATGCACTAGTAAGTTAAACTAAAATGGCAATCCAAAAACTACCAAACTCGTTTTTTTCAGTTTTATGTGGTCAGTTTCTTACCCAGTCGAGGTATTGCTACCATTATTATTTCGTATATCATCATTATTATTTCGTATATCATTATTATTTTGTATATTATTGGACTCAACGTCCAGTGATAAGCATTAATCAATGGGACATAATTTAAGCAAGTGTGTGAAGGACTGGCTCCACACACTACCTATTTGGGAAGGTTCGAACCCTGGCAGACCTCAAGGTATATGCTTAACTAGTCGGCCACCGTGTTACCAAAGATCATGAAGTACACTAAAATATCACATTCCCTTCTTCGCTGTGCGATTCGCGTGTTTAGTTATCCATAAAGCAAAACATCCGCGCCATCTGGCGGAAGGTATAATAAAGGTCAGGGTCAGGTGATACAACTACTTCCGTTGGACCTTTTTGAATAATACAACATTGCTGATTTTCTCTTTCCCTACAGCAACGTCAACCGAATCAACCACAGTGTCTATCGCCGGCGAAGAAATCGGACGACGTGCAACAAAATGGCGCCAGAGTGGAACCTGAAAGACGAAGTTCACCTCGTATACTCGATTCAACGCCGGCTATTAAGGTCACAGCCCCAGTGATTGTGAGCTCAGCACCACAACTTACAAAGATCAAGACGCCAGCTGCGCCAGCTGCGCCACCAGTTACAAAGGTCAAGACTCCTTCAACAGTAACCGCGTCAGGCACAAGGTCGTCCATCGCGTCCGCATGTTTCAATAACTTACTTCCGGAAGATTGTATGGTCAACGGAAGTAGAAACACGTCGCCAAGAAACAGCAGCGTAACGCCTGTCTTCGTAACACTCCCTCAGAAACAGTACCTGACATCGAGTAGCAGCAATTTAAGACTCATTGTCACCGAGGCTGTTCCAGGCAGACTCAGTCCTCGCCACTCGATCGCTGGATCAAGTAAGCCGCAGCAAGAACCTCAGTCAAGAATTTCTCCGTTGCCAAGCGCTCCTTCTGTTCAGAACCACATCTCGAATCCAGCTGAGACTGACGTCGATCCAGTCAACTGGAACGGTCTCGAAGAGCTTTTTGTTCTACAGACGACGTACGAGGGCCAGACAGCTTCCGGCAAAGCCGCGGATGATATCCATCGGATGTTGTCCAGCCTAGAAATCCAACGAGATCGGCTGCTATCAGCTGGACCCGCCTCTTATTCCAGTTCGCCGGAGCTCTTCCGTTCCAAGAAGGACTCACTGGCAACTCACTCGCGACGCCTGGTAACGGAAGCCAAGCTGATGGTCAGTGCGGCCACGCGGTCCAGGCAAGAACTGACCTCGACGCTGACGTCGGTCATTCACACCGTCGCCAGGGTGTTCGACTCGTGCCGCCTGGTTCTAGCCGTGCTGCCACCTGGGGTTTGCAGGACGACTCTTCTGGCCCAAGTCCTTGAGGTGGGCCATGTGTTTCTCGACACGTTGACCTCGGCTAACTTGGCGGCCGGCAGAGGGCAGGACGACCCGACCATGGAGCGATTGATGGCTCACACGACGGCACTGGCTCAAGCCCTCTACAGACTCCTAAACACGACCAAATCTTTAGATTACGGAACATAACCTTTCGAAAGGCATTCATCTTGTGCTTTTTGTGGATCGCGACGGAAATCTGTAGAGCAGAAGAAGCCCTTTGCAATAGTGGAGAGCAGCGATTACTTTGGTCAGAAAGGATTCTAATTCAAGGCACAGTTCCCGATCGGGAACAAGTAACCAAGTAACAGCGATCCATCACGTCCGCTGCGTTTCATAAAACCCACATAAGTTCGGCCGTGCACAGAGAAAAGGAAAAATTCCTACCCACTGGTTGAAACTTCCTCCCACTGAACAAATATTTTCCTTAAACATTTCGCCCCTGGAGCCCAATAATCTCCCCATTGTTGCCAAGCACAAATTGCACCCTGATCATGCAGGCAATTTGCCCCAACGCCGCCATGTGCCATAGAACAGGGTTCTTCTTGCGTTCATTTACTTCAGACACAACTAATCGTCGTTCCATTTCATCCATCTGCTTACCAGAGTTACCACCCACAAGGTTTCACACCATTATGTCCTCGATCCATTCTCTACCTTCCTACCAGCCAACAAACTTTGTCCGAGCCGATCCACTTCATTCCAACAACGTGGCTTTTCAAGCTCTCACTGATGCTAGCATATACACGTGGGCAACTCCTATCCTCTGCGCTCCCTATCATCCACGTAGTTCTATCCCGTCACAGGCGTTTCCCAGTTTGCCGGTCTACAGCGTCCCAGACTGTTTCAGTCAGGTTCCTTGAAGAACTGACCTTAAACTGACGGATAACAATAAGAGAGGGAAATTATATTGATATTATTCCAGAGCTTTGAACTGAAATATAGGCCCAATGTTGTGATATTAAGCCTAATATTGTTAATTTTTTATGAAGCTTTGAGATATTAGTATTTTTATACAGCTTTGAGAGTAGAGAAAGCAAAGCTAATAACCTTTGTTAATAAACAGTGTTTGCTCTAAAATCCATTTGGTGAGAAATGAGTTACCTAGAGCTGAGGTTAACTGTACTGCAGTCTCTATTAACATTAATCTCTCGTATAGAATAAAACCCTTAACTGACGAATGGACTTCTTAAGTTATTTCCGTTATTAAAGTTTAAAATAGCTCCTTATGAATTTGTTTATTCGAAATGTTCGAACACTCGAGCGCATACCCAGAAATGCTTTTACTCGAATTGTTTATGCCATAAGTATGTAGGGCCTATCATTTATACATAATATTATTTATGAATGATGACTAAGACTTCGGGTCCAATGGCTCTTAATCTTTAGATCTGTATCACTTTTTAAAACAACCAGGTCAGTAGCCGATAAGGTAAAATTCCATTTTATTAGAGCTCTCCTTACAGAGCGAATCTTTCTATAGGCATAGTAGTTAAATATTTCGGGTTAAATCGGCGATAGAAATGACGGAAAAATGATGAAAAATACGAGACAGAATTTTCGGATAAAATCGGCGATAGAAATGATGGAAAAACGATGAAAACTACGAGGTCGAATTTTCGGGTAAAATCGGCGATAGAAATGATAGAAAAACGATGAAAAATACGAGGTCGAATTTTCGGGTAAAATCACCGATAGAAATGATGGAAAAACGATGAAAAATCCGAGGTCGAATTTTCGGGTAAAATCGCCGAGAGAAATGCTGGAAAAACGATGAAAAATACGAGGTCTAACATTTGGGTAAAATCGGCGACAGAAATTATCGAAAAACGATAAAAAATACGATGTCGAATTTTCGGGTAACATTGCCGATAGAAATGATGGAAAAACGATGAAAAATGCGAGTTCGAATTTTCGCGTAAAATCGGCGATAGAAAAGATGGAAAAACGATGAAAAATACCGCGATTCGAAGCATGGACAAACATCGAAAATTATGATGGCGAGAAAACCGTTGATACCGCGACACGGAACATGCAAAAACTTCGAAAAATATGATGGTGAGAAAAGCGATTCAAACCGTGATTCGGGACATGCAAAAACTTCAAAAAATATGATCGTGAGAAAACCGATTGAAACCGCAACTTGGGATATGCAAACGCATCGGAAACTATGATTATGAGAAAACCGATTGAAAGCGCGACTCGGGACCAGCAAAAACTTCGAAGAAAATGATGTTGAGAAAATCGGTTGAAACCGCGACTCGGGACCTGCAAAAACCTCGAAAAATAAGATGGTGATAAAATCGGGTGTAACCGCGACTCGGGACCTGCAAAAATTCCTAAAAATACGATGACAAGAAAACCGGTTGATACCGCGACTCGGGACATGCAAAAACCTCGAAAAATAAGATGGTGATAAAATCGGGTGTACCATCGACTCGGGACCTGCAAAAACCTCGAAAAATATGATGTTGAGAAAATCGTTTCAAACCGCGACTCGGGACCTGCAAAAACCTCGAAAAATATGATGGTGATAAAATCGGGTGTAACCGCGACTCGCGACCTGCGAAAATTTCGAAAAATAAGATGTTGAGAAAATCGGTTGAAACCGCGACTCGGGACCTGCAAAAACCTCGAAAAATAAGATGGTGATAAAATCGGGTGTAACCGCGACTCGGGACCTGCAAAAATTCCTAAAAATATGATGTTGAGAAAATCGGTTGATCGGGTGATACCGCGACTCGGGACCTGCAAAAACCTCGAAAAATAAGATGGTGATAAAATCGGGTGTAACCGCGACTCGGGACCTGCAAAAACCTCGAAAAATATGATGTTGAGAAAATCGGTTGAAACCGCGACTCGGGACCTGCAAAAACCTCGAAAAATAAGATGGTGATAAAATCGGGTGTAACCGCGACTCGCGACCTGCAAAAACCTCGAAAAATATGATGTTGAGAAAATCGGTTGAAAACCGCGACTCGGGACCTGCAAAAACCTCGAAAAATATGATTTTGATAAAACCGATCGAATTCGCGACTCGGGACCTGCAAAAACTTCGAAAAATATGATGGTGATAAAATCGGTTCAAACCGCGACTCGGGACCTGCAAAAACCTCGAAAAATATGATGGTGATAAAATCGGGTGAAACCGCGACTCGGGACCTGCAAAAACCTCGAAAAATAAGATGGTGATAAAATCGGGTGTAACCGCGACTCGGGACCTGCAAAAACCTCGAAAAATATGATGTTGAGAAAATCGTTTGAAACCGCGACTCGGGACCTGCAAAAACCTCGAAAAATAAGATGGTGATAAAATCGGGTGTAACCGCGACTCGGGACCTGCAAAAACCTCGAAAAATATGATGTTGAGAAAATCGGTTGAAACCGCGACTCGGGACCTGCAAAAACCTCGAAAAATATGATGGTGATAAAATCGGGTGAAACCGCGACTCGGGACCTGCAAAAACCTCGAAAAATATGATGGTCGAAAAATAAGATGGTGATAAAATCGGTTGAAACCGCGACTCGGGACCTGCAAAAACCTCGAAAAATATGATGTTGAGAAAATCGTTTGAAACCGCGACTCGGGACCTGCAAAAACCTCGAAAAATAAGATGGTGATAAAATCGGGTGTAACCGCGACTCGGGACCTGCAAAAACCTCGAAAAATATGATGTTGAGAAAATCGTTTGAAACCGCGACTCGGGACCTGCAAAAACCTCGAAAAATAAGATGGTGATAAAATCGGGTGTAACCGCGACTAGGGACCAGCAAAAACTTCGAAGAAAATGATGTTGAGAAAATCGGTTGAAACCGCGACTCGGGACCTGCAAAAACTCGAAAAATAAGATGGTGATAAAATCGGGTGTAACCGCGACTCGGGGACGAAAAATATGATGCAAAAACGACTCGCAAAAAATAAGATGGTGATAAAATCGGGTGTAACCGCGACTCGGGACCTGCAAAAACCTCGAAAAATATGATGTTGAGAAAATCGGTTGAAAACCGCGACTCGGGACCTGCAAAAACCTCGAAAAATATGATTTTGATAAAACCGATCGAATTCGCGACTCGGGACCTGCAAAAACTTCGAAAAATATGATGGTGATAAAATCGGTTGAAACCGCGACTCGGGACCTGCAAAAACCTCGAAAAATATGATGGTGATAAAATCGGGTGAAACCGCGACTCGGGACCTGCAAAAACCTCGAAAAATAAGATGGTGATAAAATCGGGTGTAACCGCGACTCGGGACCTGCAAAAACTTCGAAAAATATGATGTTGAGAAAATCGGTTGAAACCGCGACTCGGGACCTGCAAAAACCTCGAAAAATAAGATGGTGATAAAATCGGGTGTAACCGCGACTCGGGACCTGCAAAAACCTCGAAAAATATGATGTTGAGAAAATCGTTTGAAACCGCGACTCGGGACCTGCAAAATACTCGAAAAATAAGATGGTGATAAAATCGGGTGTAACCGCGACTAGGGACCAGCAAAAACTTCGAAGAAAATGATGTTGAGAAAATCGGTTGAAACCGCGACTCGGGACCTGCAAAAACCTCGAAAAATAAGATGGTGATAAAATCGGGTGTAACCGCGACTCGGGACCTGCAAAAATTCCTAAAAATATGATTTTGATAAAACCGATTGAAACCGCGACTCGGGACCTGCAAAAACCTCGAAAAATAAGATGGTGATAAAATCGGGTGTAACCGCGACTCGGGACCTGCAAAAACCTCGAAAAATATGATGTTGAGAAAATCGTTTGAAACCGCGACTCGGGACCTGCAAAAACCTCGAAAAATAAGATGGTGATAAAATCGGGTGTAACCGCGACTCGGGACCTGCAAAAACTTCGAAGAATATGATGTTGAGAAAATCGGTTGAAACCGCGACTCGGGACCTGCAAAAACCTCGAAAAATATGATGGTGATAAAATCGGGTGAAACCGCGACTAGGGACCAGCAAAAACTTCGAAGAAAATGATGTTGAGAAAATCGGTTGAAACCGCGACTCGGGACCTGCAAAAACCTCGAAAAATAAGATGGTGATAAAATCGGGTGTAACCGCGACTCGGGACCTGCAAAAATTCCTAAAAATACGATGACAAGAAAACCGGTTGATACCGCGACTCGGGACATGCAAAAACCTCGAAAAATAAGATGGTGATAAAATCGGGTGTAACATCGACTCGGGACCTGCAAAAACCTCGAAAAATATGATGTTGAGAAAATCGTTTGAAACCGCGACTCGGGACCTGCAAAAACCTCGAAAAATAAGATGGTGATAAAATCGGGTGTAACCGCGACTCGGGACCTGCAAAAACTTCGAAAAATATGATGTTGAGAAAATCGGTTGAAACCGCGACTCGGGACCTGCAAAAACCTCGAAAAATATGATGGTGATAAAATCGGGTGTAACCGCGACTCGGGACCTGCAAAAATTCCTAAAAATACGATGACAAGAAAACCGGTTGATACCGCGACTCGGGACCTGCAAAAACCTCGAAAAATAAGATGGTGATAAAATCGGGTGTAACCGCGACTCGGGACCTGCAAAAACCTCGAAAAATATGATGTTGAGAAAATCGGTTGAAACCGCGACTCGGGACCTGCAAAAACCTCGAAAAATAAGATGGTGATAAAATCGGGTGTAACCGCGACTCGGGACCTGCAAAAACTTCGAAAAATATGATGTTGAGAAAATCGGTTGAAAACCGCGACTCGGGACCTGCAAAAACCTCGAAAAATATGATTTTGATAAAACCGATCGAATTCGCGACTCGGGACCTGCAAAAACCTCGAAAAATATGATGGTGATAAAATCGGTTGAAACCGCGACTCGGGACCTGCAAAAACCTCGAAAAATATGATGGTGATAAAATCGGGTGAAACCGCGACTCGGGACCTGCAAAAACCTCGAAAAATAAGATGGTGATAAAATCGGGTGTAACCGCGACTCGGGACCTGCAAAAACCTCGAAAAATATGATGTTGAGAAAATCGTTTGAAACCGCGACTCGGGACCTGCAAAAACCTCGAAAAATAAGATGGTGATAAAATCGGGTGTAACCGCGACTAGGGACCAGCAAAAACTTCGAAGAAAATGATGTTGAGAAAATCGGTTGAAACCGCGACTCGGGACCTGCAAAAACCTCGAAAAATATGATTTTGATAAAACCGATCGAATTCGCGACTCGGGACCTGCAAAAACCTCGAAAAATAAGATGGTGATAAAATCGGGTGTAACCGCGACTCGGGACCTGCAAAAACCTCGAAAAATATGATGTTGAGAAAATCGTTTGAAACCGCGACTCGGGACCTGCAAAATACTCGAAAAATAAGATGGTGATAAAATCGGGTGTAACCGCGACTAGGGACCAGCAAAAACTTCGAAGAAAATGATGTTGAGAAAATCGGTTGAAACCGCGACTCGGGACCTGCAAAAACCTCGAAAAATATGATGGTGATAAAATCGGGTGAAACCGCGACTAGGGACCAGCAAAAACTTCGAAGAAAATGATGTTGAGAAAATCGGTTGAAACCGCGACTCGGGACCTGCAAAAACCTCGAAAAATAAGATGGTGATAAAATCGGGTGTAACCGCGACTCGGGACCTGCAAAAATTCCTAAAAATACGATGACAAGAAAACCGGTTGATACCGCGACTCGGGACATGCAAAAACCTCGAAAAATAAGATGGTGATAAAATCGGGTGTAACCGCGACTCGGGACCTGCAAAAACCTCGAAAAATATGATGTTGAGAAAATCGGTTGAAACCGCGACTCGGGACCTGCAAAAACCTCGAAAAATAAGATGGTGATAAAATCGGGTGTAACCGCGACTCGGGACCTGCAAAAACTTCGAAAAATATGATGTTGAGAAAATCGGTTGAAACCGCGACTCGGGACCTGCAAAAACCTCGAAAAATAAGATGGTGATAAAATCGGGTGTAACCGCGACTAGGGACCAGCAAAAACTTCGAAGAAAATGATGTTGAGAAAATCGGTTGAAACCGCGACTCGGGACCTGCAAAAACCTCGAAAAATAAGATGGTGATAAAATCGGGTGTAACCGCGACTCGGGACCTGCAAAAATTCCTAAAAATACGATGACAAGAAAACCGGTTGATACCGCGACTCGGGACATGCAAAAACCTCGAAAAATAAGATGGTGATAAAATCGGGTGTAACATCGACTCGGGACCTGCAAAAACCTCGAAAAATATGATGTTGAGAAAATCGTTTGAAACCGCGACTCGGGACCTGCAAAAACCTCGAAAAATATGATGTCAATAAAATCGTTTGAAACCGCGACTCGGGACCTGCAAAAACCTCGAAAAATAAGATGGTGATAAAATCGGGTGTAACCGCGACTCGGGACCTGCAAAAACCTCGAAAAATATGATGTTGAGAAAATCGGTTGAAAACCGCGACTCGGGACCTGCAAAAACCTCGAAAAATATGATTTTGATAAAACCGATCGAATTCGCGACTCGGGACCTGCAAAAACCTCGAAAAATATGATGGTGATAAAATCGGTTGAAACCGCGACTCGGGACCTGCAAAAACCTCGAAAAATAAGATGGTGATAAAATCGGGTGTAACCGCGACTCGGGACCTGCAAAAACCTCGAAAAATATGATGTTGAGAAAATCGTTTGAAACCGCGACTCGGGACCTGCAAAAACCTCGAAAAATAAGATGGTGATAAAATCGGGTGTAACCGCGACTAGGGACCAGCAAAAACTTCGAAGAAAATGATGTTGAGAAAATCGGTTGAAACCGCGACTCGGGACCTGCAAAAACCTCGAAAAATAAGATGGTGATAAAATCGGGTGTAACCGCGACTCGGGACCTGCAAAAACCTCGAAAAATATGATGTTGAGAAAATCGGTTGAAACCGCGACTCGGGACCTGCAAAAACCTCGAAAAATAAGATGGTGATAAAATCGGGTGTAACCGCGACTCGGGACCTGCAAAAACTTCGAAAAATATGATGTTGAGAAAATCGGTTGAAAACCGCGACTCGGGACCTGCAAAAACCTCGAAAAATATGATTTTGATAAAACCGATCGAATTCGCGACTCGGGACCTGCAAAAACCTCGAAAAATATGATGGTGATAAAATCGGTTGAAACCGCGACTCGGGACCTGCAAAAACCTCGAAAAATATGATGGTGATAAAATCGGTTGAAACCGCGACTCGGGACCTGCAAAAACCTCGAAAAATAAGATGGTGATAAAATCGGGTGTAACCGCGACTCGGGACCTGCAAAAACCTCGAAAAATATGATGTTGAGAAAATCGTTTGAAACCGCGACTCGGGACCTGCAAAAACCTCGAAAAATAAGATGGTGATAAAATCGGGTGTAACCGCGACTAGGGACCAGCAAAAACTTCGAAGAAAATGATGTTGAGAAAATCGGTTGAAACCGCGACTCGGGACCTGCAAAAACCTCGAAAAATAAGATGGTGATAAAATCGGGTGTAACCGCGACTCGGGACCTGCAAAAACCTCGAAAAATAATGATGGTGATAAAATCGGGTGTAACCGCGACTCGGGACCTGCAAAAATTCCTAAAAATACGATGACAAGAAAACCGGTTGATACCGCGACTCGGGACATGCAAAAACCTCGAAAAATAAGATGGTGATAAAATCGGGTGTAACCGCGACTCGGGACCTGCAAAAACCTCGAAAAATATGATGTTGAGAAAATCGGTTGAAACCGCGACTCGGGACCTGCAAAAACCTCGAAAAATAAGATGGTGATAAAATCGGGTGTAACCGCGACTAGGGACCAGCAAAAACTTCGAAGAAAATGATGTTGAGAAAATCGGTTGAAACCGCGACTCGGGACCTGCAAAAACCTCGAAAAATATGATGGTGATAAAATCGGGTGAAACCGCGACTAGGGACCAGCAAAAACTTCGAAGAAAATGATGTTGAGAAAATCGGTTGAAACCGCGACTCGGGACCTGCAAAAACCTCGAAAAATAAGATGGTGATAAAATCGGGTGTAACCGCGACTCGGGACCTGCAAAAATTCCTAAAAATACGATGACAAGAAAACCGGTTGATACCGCGACTCGGGACATGCAAAAACCTCGAAAAATAAGATGGTGATAAAATCGGGTGTAACATCGACTCGGGACCTGCAAAAACCTCGAAAAATATGATGTTGAGAAAATCGTTTGAAACCGCGACTCGGGACCTGCAAAAACCTCGAAAAATAAGATGGTGATAAAATCGGGTGTAACCGCGACTCGGGACCTGCAAAAACTTCGAAAAATATGATGTTGAGAAAATCGGTTGAAAACCGCGACTCGGGACCTGCAAAAACCTCGAAAAATATGATTTTGATAAAACCGATCGAATTCGCGACTCGGGACCTGCAAAAACCTCGAAAAATATGATGGTGATAAAATCGGTTGAAACCGCGACTCGGGACCTGCAAAAACCTCGAAAAATATGATGGTGATAAAATCGGTTGAAACCGCGACTCGGGACCTGCAAAAACCTCGAAAAATAAGATGGTGATAAAATCGGGTGTAACCGCGACTCGGGACCTGCAAAAACTTCGAAAAATATGATGTTGAGAAAATCGGTTGAAACCGCGACTCGGGACCTGCAAAAACCTCGAAAAATAAGATGGTGATAAAATCGGGTGTAACCGCGACTCGGGACCTGCAAAAACCTCGAAAAATATGATGTTGAGAAAATCGGTTGAAACCGCGACTCGGGACCTGCAAAAACCTCGAAAAATAAGATGGTGATAAAATCGGGTGTAACCGCGACTCGGGACCTGCAAAAATTCCTAAAAATACGATGACAAGAAAACCGGTTGATACCGCGACTCGGGACCTGCAAAAACCTCGAAAAATATGATGTTGAGAAAATCGGTTGAAACCGCGACTCGGGACCTGCAAAAACCTCGAAAAATAAGATGGTGATAAAATCGGGTGTAACCGCGACTAGGGACCAGCAAAAACTTCGAAGAAAATGATGTTGAGAAAATCGGTTGAAACCGCGACTCGGGACCTGCAAAAACCTCGAAAAATAAGATGGTGATAAAATCGGGTGTAACCGCGACTCGGGACCTGCAAAAACCTCGAAAAATATGATGTTGAGAAAATCGTTTGAAACCGCGACTCGGGACCTGCAAAAACCTCGAAAAATAAGATGGTGATAAAATCGGGTGTAACCGCGACTAGGGACCAGCAAAAACTTCGAAGAAAATGATGTTGAGAAAATCGGTTGAAACCGCGACTCGGGACCTGCAAAAACCTCGAAAAATAAGATGGTGATAAAATCGGGTGTAACCGCGACTCGGGACCTGCAAAAACCTCGAAAAATATGATGTTGAGAAAATCGGTTGAAACCGCGACTCGGGACCTGCAAAAACCTCGAAAAATAAGATGGTGATAAAATCGGGTGTAACCGCGACTAGGGACCAGCAAAAACTTCGAAGAAAATGATGTTGAGAAAATCGGTTGAAACCGCGACTCGGGACCTGCAAAAACCTCGAAAAATAAGATGGTGATAAAATCGGGTGAAACCGCGACTAGGGACCAGCAAAAACTTCGAAGAAAATGATGTTGAGAAAATCGGTTGAAACCGCGACTCGGGACCTGCAAAAACCTCGAAAAATAAGATGGTGATAAAATCGGGTGTAACCGCGACTCGGGACCTGCAAAAATTCCTAAAAATACGATGACAAGAAAACCGGTTGATACCGCGACTCGGGACATGCAAAAACCTCGAAAAATAAGATGGTGATAAAATCGGGTGTAACCGCGACTCGGGACCTGCAAAAACCTCGAAAAATATGATGTTGAGAAAATCGGTTGAAAACCGCGACTCGGGACCTGCAAAAACCTCGAAAAATAAGATGGTGATAAAATCGGGTGTAACCGCGACTCGGGACCTGCAAAAACCTCGAAAAATATGATGTTGAGAAAATCGGTTGAAACCGCGACTCGGGACCTGCAAAAACCTCGAAAAATAAGATGGTGATAAAATCGGGTGTAACCGCGACTAGGGACCAGCAAAAACTTCGAAGAAAATGATGTTGAGAAAATCGGTTGAAACCGCGACTCGGGACCTGCAAAAACCTCGAAAAATATGATGGTGATAAAATCGGGTGTAACCGCGACTCGGGACCTGCAAAAACTTCGAAAAATATGATGTTGAGAAAATCGGTTGAAACCGCGACTCGGGACCTGCAAAAACCTCGAAAAATAAGATGGTGATAAAATCGGGTGTAACCGCGACTCGGGACCTGCAAAAATTCCTAAAAATACGATGACAAGAAAACCGGTTGATACCGCGACTCGGGACATGCAAAAACCTCGAAAAATAAGATGGTGATAAAATCGGGTGTAACCGCGACTCGGGACCTGCAAAAACCTCGAAAAATATGATGTTGAGAAAATCGTTTGAAACCGCGACTCGGGACCTGCAAAAACCTCGAAAAATAAGATGGTGATAAAATCGGGTGTAACCGCGACTCGGGACCAGCAAAAACTTCGAAAAATATGATGTTGAGAAAATCGGTTGAAACCGCGACTCGGGACCTGCAAAAACCTCGAAAAATATGATTTTGATAAAACCGATCGAATTCGCGACTCGGGACCTGCAAAAACCTCGAAAAATATGATGGTGATAAAATCGGGTGAAACCGCGACTCGGGACCTGCAAAAACCTCGAAAAATATGATGTTGAGAAAATCGTTTGAAACCGCGACTCGGGACCTGCAAAAACCTCGAAAAATAAGATGGTGATAAAATCGGGTGTAACCGCGACTCGGGACCTGCAAAAATTCCTAAAAATACGATGACAAGAAAACCGGTTGATACCGCGACTCGGGACCTGCAAAAACCTCGAAAAATAAGATGGTGATAAAATCGGGTGAAACCGCGACTCGGGACCTGCAAAAACCTCGAAAAATAAGATGGTGATAAAATCGGGTGTAACCGCGACTAGGGACCAGCAAAAACTTCGAAGAAAATGATGTTGAGAAAATCGGTTGAAACCGCGACTCGGGACCTGCAAAAACCTCGAAAAATAAGATGGTGATAAAATCGGGTGTAACCGCGACTCGGGACCTGCAAAAACCTCGAAAAATATGATGTTGAGAAAATCGGTTGAAACCGCGACTCGGGACCTGCAAAAACCTCGAAAAATAAGATGGTGATAAAATCGGGTGTAACCGCGACTAGGGACCAGCAAAAACTTCGAAGAAAATGATGTTGAGAAAATCGGTTGAAACCGCGACTCGGGACCTGCAAAAACCTCGAAAAATAAGATGGTGATAAAATCGGGTGTAACCGCGACTCGGGACCTGCAAAAACCTCGAAAAATATGATGTTGAGAAAATCGGTTGAAACCGCGACTCGGGACCTGCAAAAACCTCGAAAAATAAGATGGTGATAAAATCGGGTGTAACCGCGACTAGGGACCAGCAAAAACTTCGAAGAAAATGATGTTGAGAAAATCGGTTGAAACCGCGACTCGGGACCTGCAAAAACCTCGAAAAATATGATGGTGATAAAATCGGGTGAAACCGCGACTAGGGACCAGCAAAAACTTCGAAGAAAATGATGTTGAGAAAATCGGTTGAAACCGCGACTCGGGACCTGCAAAAACCTCGAAAAATAAGATGGTGATAAAATCGGGTGTAACCGCGACTCGGGACCTGCAAAAATTCCTAAAAATACGATGACAAGAAAACCGGTTGATACCGCGACTCGGGACATGCAAAAACCTCGAAAAATAAGATGGTGATAAAATCGGGTGTAACCGCGACTCGGGACCTGCAAAAACCTCGAAAAATATGATGTTGAGAAAATCGGTTGAAAACCGCGACTCGGGACCTGCAAAAACCTCGAAAAATAAGATGGTGATAAAATCGGGTGTAACCGCGACTCGGGACCTGCAAAAACCTCGAAAAATATGATGTTGAGAAAATCGGTTGAAAACCGCGACTCGGGACCTGCAAAAACCTCGAAAAATATGATGGTGATAAAATCGGGTGTAACCGCGACTCGGGACCAGCAAAAACTTCGAAGAAAATGATGTTGAGAAAATCGGTTGAAACCGCGACTCGGGACCTGCAAAAACCTCGAAAAATAAGATGGTGATAAAATCGGGTGAAACCGCGACTAGGGACCAGCAAAAACTTCGAAGAAAATGATGTTGAGAAAATCGGTTGAAACCGCGACTCGGGACCTGCAAAAACCTCGAAAAATAAGATGGTGATAAAATCGGGTGTAACCGCGACTCGGGACCTGCAAAAATTCCTAAAAATACGATGACAAGAAAACCGGTTGATACCGCGACTCGGGACATGCAAAAACCTCGAAAAATAAGATGGTGATAAAATCGGGTGTAACCGCGACTCGGGACCTGCAAAAACCTCGAAAAATATGATGTTGAGAAAATCGGTTGAAAACCGCGACTCGGGACCTGCAAAAACCTCGAAAAATAAGATGGTGATAAAATCGGGTGTAACCGCGACTCGGGACCTGCAAAAACTTCGAAAAATATGATGTTGAGAAAATCGGTTGAAACCGCGACTCGGGACCTGCAAAAACTCGAAAAATAAGATGGTGATAAAATCGGGTGTAACCGCGACTAGGGACCAGCAAAAACTTCGAAGAAAATGATGTTGAGAAAATCGGTTGAAACCGCGACTCGGGACCTGCAAAAACCTCGAAAAATATGATGGTGATAAAATCGGGTGAAACCGCGACTAGGGACCAGCAAAAACTTCGAAGAAAATGATGTTGAGAAAATCGGTTGAAACCGCGACTCGGGACCTGCAAAAACCTCGAAAAATAAGATGGTGATAAAATCGGGTGTAACCGCGACTCGGGACCTGCAAAAATTCCTAAAAATACGATGACAAGAAAACCGGTTGATACCGCGACTCGGGACATGCAAAAACCTCGAAAAATAAGATGGTGATAAAATCGGGTGTAACCGCGACTCGGGACCTGCAAAAACCTCGAAAAATATGATGTTGAGAAAATCGGTTGAAAACCGCGACTCGGGACCTGCAAAAACCTCGAAAAATAAGATGGTGATAAAATCGGGTGTAACCGCGACTCGGGACCTGCAAAAACCTCGAAAAATATGATGTTGAGAAAATCGGTTGAAACCGCGACTCGGGACCTGCAAAAACCTCGAAAAATAAGATGGTGATAAAATCGGGTGTAACCGCGACTAGGGACCAGCAAAAACTTCGAAGAAAATGATGTTGAGAAAATCGGTTGAAACCGCGACTCGGGACCTGCAAAAACCTCGAAAAATAAGATGGTGATAAAATCGGGTGTAACCGCGACTCGGGACCTGCAAAAACCTCGAAAAATATGATGTTGAGAAAATCGGTTGAAACCGCGACTCGGGACCTGCAAAAACCTCGAAAAATAAGATGGTGATAAAATCGGGTGTAACCGCGACTCGGGACCTGCAAAAATTCCTAAAAATACGATGACAAGAAAACCGGTTGATACCGCGACTCGGGACCTGCAAAAACCTCGAAAAATAAGATGGTGATAAAATCGGGTGTAACATCGACTCGGGACCTGCAAAAACCTCGAAAAATATGATGTTGAGAAAATCGTTTGAAACCGCGACTCGGGACCAGCAAAAACTTCGAAAAAAATGATGTTGAGAAAATCGGTTGAAACCGCGACTCGGGACCTGCAAAAACCTCGAAAAATAAGATGGTGATAAAATCGGGTGTAACCGCGACTCGGGACCTGCAAAAATTCCTAAAAATACGATGACAAGAAAACCGGTTGATACCGCGACTCGGGACATGCAAAAACCTCGAAAAATAAGATGGTGATAAAATCGGGTGTAACCGCGACTCGGGACCTGCAAAAACTTCGAAAAATATGATGTTGAGAAAATCGGTTGAAAACCGCGACTCGGGACCTGCAAAAACCTCGAAAAATAAGATGGTGATAAAATCGGGTGTAACCGCGACTCGGGACCTGCAAAAACCTCGAAAAATATGATGTTGAGAAAATCGGTTGAAAACCGCGACTCGGGACCTGCAAAAACCTCGAAAAATAAGATGGTGATAAAATCGGGTGTAACCGCGACTAGGGACCAGCAAAAACTTCGAAGAAAATGATGTTGAGAAAATCGGTTGAAACCGCGACTCGGGACCTGCAAAAACCTCGAAAAATAAGATGGTGATAAAATCGGGTGAAACCGCGACTAGGGACCAGCAAAAACTTCGAAGAAAATGATGTTGAGAAAATCGGTTGAAACCGCGACTCGGGACCTGCAAAAACCTCGAAAAATAAGATGGTGATAAAATCGGGTGTAACCGCGACTCGGGACCTGCAAAAATTCCTAAAAATACGATGACAAGAAAACCGGTTGATACCGCGACTCGGGACATGCAAAAACCTCGAAAAATAAGATGGTGATAAAATCGGGTGTAACCGCGACTCGGGACCTGCAAAAACCTCGAAAAATATGATGTTGAGAAAATCGGTTGAAAACCGCGACTCGGGACCTGCAAAAACCTCGAAAAATAAGATGGTGATAAAATCGGGTGTAACCGCGACTCGGGACCTGCAAAAACTTCGAAAAATATGATGTTGAGAAAATCGTTTGAAACCGCGACTCGGGACCTGCAAAAACCTCGAAAAATAAGATGGTGATAAAATCGGGTGTAACCGCGACTAGGGACCAGCAAAAACTTCGAAGAAAATGATGTTGAGAAAATCGGTTGAAACCGCGACTCGGGACCTGCAAAAACCTCGAAAAATAAGATGGTGATAAAATCGGGTGTAACCGCGACTCGGGACCTGCAAAAATTCCTAAAAATACGATGACAAGAAAACCGGTTGATACCGCGACTCGGGACATGCAAAAACCTCGAAAAATAAGATGGTGATAAAATCGGGTGTAACCGCGACTCGGGACCTGCAAAAACCTCGAAAAATATGATGTTGAGAAAATCGGTTGAAAACCGCGACTCGGGACCTGCAAAAACCTCGAAAAATATGATGTTGAGAAAATCGGTTGAAACCGCGACTCGGGACCTGCAAAAACCTCGAAAAATAAGATGGTGATAAAATCGGGTGTAACCGCGACTAGGGACCAGCAAAAACTTCGAAGAAAATGATGTTGAGAAAATCGGTTGAAACCGCGACTCGGGACCTGCAAAAACCTCGAAAAATAAGATGGTGATAAAATCGGGTGTAACCGCGACTCGGGACCTGCAAAAATTCCTAAAAATACGATGACAAGAAAACCGGTTGATACCGCGACTCGGGACCTGCAAAAACCTCGAAAAATAAGATGGTGATAAAATCGGGTGTAACCGCGACTCGGGACCTGCAAAAACCTCGAAAAATATGATGTTGAGAAAATCGTTTGAAACCGCGACTCGGGACCTGCAAAAACCTCGAAAAATAAGATGGTGATAAAATCGGGTGTAACCGCGACTCGGGACCTGCAAAAACTTCGAAAAATATGATGTTGAGAAAATCGGTTGAAACCGCGACTCGGGACCTGCAAAAACCTCGAAAAATATGATGGTGATAAAATCGGGTGTAACCGCGACTCGGGACCTGCAAAAATTCCTAAAAATACGATGACAAGAAAACCGGTTGATACCGCGACTCGGGACCTGCAAAAACCTCGAAAAATAAGATGGTGATAAAATCGGGTGTAACCGCGACTCGGGACCTGCAAAAACCTCGAAAAATATGATGTTGAGAAAATCGGTTGAAACCGCGACTCGGGACCTGCAAAAACCTCGAAAAATAAGATGGTGATAAAATCGGGTGTAACCGCGACTAGGGACCAGCAAAAACTTCGAAGAAAATGATGTTGAGAAAATCGGTTGAAACCGCGACTCGGGACCTGCAAAAACCTCGAAAAATATGATGGTGATAAAATCGGGTGAAACCGCGACTAGGGACCAGCAAAAACTTCGAAGAAAATGATGTTGAGAAAATCGGTTGAAACCGCGACTCGGGACCTGCAAAAACCTCGAAAAATAAGATGGTGATAAAATCGGGTGTAACCGCGACTCGGGACCTGCAAAAATTCCTAAAAATACGATGACAAGAAAACCGGTTGATACCGCGACTCGGGACATGCAAAAACCTCGAAAAATAAGATGGTGATAAAATCGGGTGTAACCGCGACTCGGGACCTGCAAAAACCTCGAAAAATATGATGTTGAGAAAATCGGTTGAAAACCGCGACTCGGGACCTGCAAAAACCTCGAAAAATAAGATGGTGATAAAATCGGGTGTAACCGCGACTCGGGACCTGCAAAAACCTCGAAAAATATGATGTTGAGAAAATCGGTTGAAAACCGCGACTCGGGACCTGCAAAAACCTCGAAAAATAAGATGGTGATAAAATCGGGTGTAACCGCGACTCGGGACCAGCAAAAACTTCGAAGAAAATGATGTTGAGAAAATCGGTTGAAACCGCGACTCGGGACCTGCAAAAACCTCGAAAAATAAGATGGTGATAAAATCGGGTGTAACCGCGACTAGGGACCAGCAAAAACTTCGAAGAAAATGATGTTGAGAAAATCGGTTGAAACCGCGACTCGGGACCTGCAAAAACCTCGAAAAATAAGATGGTGATAAAATCGGGTGTAACCGCGACTCGGGACCTGCAAAAATTCCTAAAAATACGATGACAAGAAAACCGGTTGATACCGCGACTCGGGACATGCAAAAACCTCGAAAAATAAGATGGTGATAAAATCGGGTGTAACCGCGACTCGGGACCTGCAAAAACCTCGAAAAATATGATGTTGAGAAAATCGGTTGAAACCGCGACTCGGGACCTGCAAAAACCTCGAAAAATAAGATGGTGATAAAATCGGGTGTAACCGCGACTCGGGACCTGCAAAAACCTCGAAAAATATGATGTTGAGAAAATCGTTTGAAACCGCGACTCGGGACCTGCAAAAACCTCGAAAAATAAGATGGTGATAAAATCGGGTGTAACCGCGACTAGGGACCAGCAAAAACTTCGAAGAAAATGATGTTGAGAAAATCGGTTGAAACCGCGACTCGGGACCTGCAAAAACCTCGAAAAATATGATGGTGATAAAATCGGGTGAAACCGCGACTAGGGACCAGCAAAAACTTCGAAGAAAATGATGTTGAGAAAATCGGTTGAAACCGCGACTCGGGACCTGCAAAAACCTCGAAAAATAAGATGGTGATAAAATCGGGTGTAACCGCGACTCGGGACCTGCAAAAATTCCTAAAAATACGATGACAAGAAAACCGGTTGATACCGCGACTCGGGACATGCAAAAACCTCGAAAAATAAGATGGTGATAAAATCGGGTGTAACCGCGACTCGGGACCTGCAAAAACCTCGAAAAATATGATGTTGAGAAAATCGGTTGAAAACCGCGACTCGGGACCTGCAAAAACCTCGAAAAATAAGATGGTGATAAAATCGGGTGTAACCGCGACTCGGGACCTGCAAAAACCTCGAAAAATATGATGTTGAGAAAATCGGTTGAAACCGCGACTCGGGACCTGCAAAAACCTCGAAAAATAAGATGGTGATAAAATCGGGTGTAACCGCGACTAGGGACCAGCAAAAACTTCGAAGAAAATGATGTTGAGAAAATCGGTTGAAACCGCGACTCGGGACCTGCAAAAACCTCGAAAAATAAGATGGTGATAAAATCGGGTGTAACCGCGACTCGGGACCTGCAAAAACCTCGAAAAATATGATGTTGAGAAAATCGGTTGAAACCGCGACTCGGGACCTGCAAAAACCTCGAAAAATAAGATGGTGATAAAATCGGGTGTAACCGCGACTCGGGACCTGCAAAAACCTCGAAAAATATGATGTTGAGAAAATCGGTTGAAACCGCGACTCGGGACCTGCAAAAACCTCGAAAAATAAGATGGTGATAAAATCGGGTGTAACCGCGACTCGGGACCTGCAAAAACCTCGAAAAATATGATGTTGAGAAAATCGTTTGAAACCGCGACTCGGGACCAGCAAAAACTTCGAAAAAAATGATGTTGAGAAAATCGGTTGAAACCGCGACTCGGGACCTGCAAAAACCTCGAAAAATAAGATGGTGATAAAATCGGGTGTAACCGCGACTCGGGACCTGCAAAAATTCCTAAAAATACGATGACAAGAAAACCGGTTGATACCGCGACTCGGGACCTGCAAAAACCTCGAAAAATAAGATGGTGATAAAATCGGGTGTAACCGCGACTCGGGACCTGCAAAAACTTCGAAAAATATGATGTTGAGAAAATCGGTTGAAAACCGCGACTCGGGACCTGCAAAAACCTCGAAAAATAAGATGGTGATAAAATCGGGTGTAACCGCGACTCGGGACCTGCAAAAACCTCGAAAAATATGATGTTGAGAAAATCGGTTGAAACCGCGACTCGGGACCTGCAAAAACCTCGAAAAATAAGATGGTGATAAAATCGGGTGTAACCGCGACTAGGGACCAGCAAAAACTTCGAAGAAAATGATGTTGAGAAAATCGGTTGAAACCGCGACTCGGGACCTGCAAAAACCTCGAAAAATAAGATGGTGATAAAATCGGGTGAAACCGCGACTAGGGACCAGCAAAAACTTCGAAGAAAATGATGTTGAGAAAATCGGTTGAAACCGCGACTCGGGACCTGCAAAAACCTCGAAAAATAAGATGGTGATAAAATCGGGTGTAACCGCGACTCGGGACCTGCAAAAATTCCTAAAAATACGATGACAAGAAAACCGGTTGATACCGCGACTCGGGACATGCAAAAACCTCGAAAAATAAGATGGTGATAAAATCGGGTGTAACCGCGACTCGGGACCTGCAAAAACCTCGAAAAATATGATGTTGAGAAAATCGGTTGAAAACCGCGACTCGGGACCTGCAAAAACCTCGAAAAATAAGATGGTGATAAAATCGGGTGTAACCGCGACTCGGGACCTGCAAAAACTTCGAAAAATATGATGTTGAGAAAATCGTTTGAAACCGCGACTCGGGACCTGCAAAAACCTCGAAAAATAAGATGGTGATAAAATCGGGTGTAACCGCGACTAGGGACCAGCAAAAACTTCGAAGAAAATGATGTTGAGAAAATCGGTTGAAACCGCGACTCGGGACCTGCAAAAACCTCGAAAAATAAGATGGTGATAAAATCGGGTGTAACCGCGACTCGGGACCTGCAAAAATTCCTAAAAATACGATGACAAGAAAACCGGTTGATACCGCGACTCGGGACATGCAAAAACCTCGAAAAATAAGATGGTGATAAAATCGGGTGTAACCGCGACTCGGGACCTGCAAAAACCTCGAAAAATATGATGTTGAGAAAATCGGTTGAAAACCGCGACTCGGGACCTGCAAAAACCTCGAAAAATATGATGTTGAGAAAATCGGTTGAAAACCGCGACTCGGGACCTGCAAAAACCTCGAAAAATAAGATGGTGATAAAATCGGGTGTAACCGCGACTAGGGACCAGCAAAAACTTCGAAGAAAATGATGTTGAGAAAATCGGTTGAAACCGCGACTCGGGACCTGCAAAAACCTCGAAAAATAAGATGGTGATAAAATCGGGTGTAACCGCGACTCGGGACCTGCAAAAATTCCTAAAAATACGATGACAAGAAAACCGGTTGATACCGCGACTCGGGACCTGCAAAAACCTCGAAAAATAAGATGGTGATAAAATCGGGTGTAACATCGACTCGGGACCTGCAAAAACCTCGAAAAATATGATGTTGAGAAAATCGTTTGAAACCGCGACTCGGGACCTGCAAAAACCTCGAAAAATAAGATGGTGATAAAATCGGGTGTAACCGCGACTAGGGACCAGCAAAAACTTCGAAAAATATGATGTTGAGAAAATCGGTTGAAACCGCGACTCGGGACCTGCAAAAACCTCGAAAAATATGATGGTGATAAAATCGGGTGTAACCGCGACTCGGGACCTGCAAAAATTCCTAAAAATACGATGACAAGAAAACCGGTTGATACCGCGACTCGGGACATGCAAAAACCTCGAAAAATAAGATGGTGATAAAATCGGGTGTAACCGCGACTCGGGACCTGCAAAAACTTCGAAAAATATGATGTTGAGAAAATCGGTTGAAACCGCGACTCGGGACCTGCAAAAACCTCGAAAAATAAGATGGTGATAAAATCGGGTGTAACCGCGACTAGGGACCAGCAAAAACTTCGAAGAAAATGATGTTGAGAAAATCGGTTGAAACCGCGACTCGGGACCTGCAAAAACCTCGAAAAATATGATTTTGATAAAACCGATCGAATTCGCGACTCGGGACCTGCAAAAACCTCGAAAAATATGATGGTGATAAAATCGGGTGAAACCGCGACTCGGGACCTGCAAAAACCTCGAAAAATATGATGGTGATAAAATCGGGTGTAACCGCGACTCGGGACCTGCAAAAATTCCTAAAAATACGATGACAAGAAAACCGGTTGATACCGCGACTCGGGACATGCAAAAACCTCGAAAAATAAGATGGTGATAAAATCGGGTGTAACCGCGACTCGGGACCTGCAAAAACCTCGAAAAATATGATGTTGAGAAAATCGTTTGAAACCGCGACTCGGGACCTGCAAAAACCTCGAAAAATAAGATGGTGATAAAATCGGGTGTAACCGCGACTAGGGACCAGCAAAAACTTCGAAAAATATGATGTTGAGAAAATCGGTTGAAAACCGCGACTCGGGACCTGCAAAAACCTCGAAAAATATGATTTTGATAAAACCGATCGAATTCGCGACTCGGGACCTGCAAAAACCTCGAAAAATATGATGGTGATAAAATCGGTTGAAACCGCGATGAAACCGCGACTCGGGACCTGCAAAAACCTCGAAAAATATGATGGTGATAAAATCGGGTGTAACCGCGACTCGGGACCTGCAAAAACCTCGAAAAATATGATGTTGAGAAAATCGTTTGAAACCGCGACTCGGGACCTGCAAAATACTCGAAAAATAAGATGGTGATAAAATCGGGTGTAACCGCGACTCGGGACCAGCAAAAACTTCGAAGAAAATGATGTTGAGAAAATCGGTTGAAACCGCGACTCGGGACCTGCAAAAACCTCGAAAAATATGATGGTGATAAAATCGGGTGAAACCGCGACTCGGGACCAGCAAAAACTTCGAAAAATATGATGGTGATAAAATCGGGTGTAACCGCGACTCGGGACCTGCAAAAACCTCGAAAAATATGATGTTGAGAAAATCGGTTGAAACCGCGACTCGGGACCTGCAAAAACCTCGAAAAATAAGATGGTGATAAAATCGGGTGTAACCGCGACTCGGGACCTGCAAAAATTCCTAAAAATACGATGACAAGAAAACCGGTTGATACCGCGACTCGGGACATGCAAAAACCTCGAAAAATAAGATGGTGATAAAATCGGGTGTAACCGCGACTCGGGACCTGCAAAAACCTCGAAAAATATGATGTTGAGAAAATCGGTTGAAACCGCGACTCGGGACCTGCAAAAACCTCGAAAAATAAGATGGTGATAAAATCGGGTGTAACCGCGACTCGGGACCTGCAAAAACTTCGAAAAATATGATGTTGAGAAAATCGGTTGAAACCGCGACTCGGGACCTGCAAAAACCTCGAAAAATATGATGGTGATAAAATCGGGTGTAACCGCGACTCGGGACCTGCAAAAACTTCGAAAAATATGATGGTGATAAAATCGGTTGAAACCGCGACTCGGGACCTGCAAAAACCTCGAAAAATAAGATGGTGATAAAATCGGGTGTAACCGCGACTCGGGACCTGCAAAAATTCCTAAAAATACGATGACAAGAAAACCGGTTGATACCGCGACTCGGGACCTGCAAAAACCTCGAAAAATAAGATGGTGATAAAATCGGGTGTAACCGCGACTCGGGACCTGCAAAAACCTCGAAAAATATGATGTTGAGAAAATCGTTTGAAACCGCGACTCGGGACCTGCAAAAACCTCGAAAAATAAGATGGTGATAAAATCGGGTGTAACCGCGACTAGGGACCAGCAAAAACTTCGAAAAATATGATGTTGAGAAAATCGGTTGAAAACCGCGACTCGGGACCTGCAAAAACCTCGAAAAATATGATTTTGATAAAACCGATCGAATTCGCGACTCGGGACCTGCAAAAACCTCGAAAAATATGATGGTGATAAAATCGGGTGAAACCGCGACTCGGGACCTGCAAAAACCTCGAAAAATATGATGTTGAGAAAATCGGTTGAAACCGCGACTCGGGACCTGCAAAAACCTCGAAAAATAAGATGGTGATAAAATCGGGTGTAACCGCGACTAGGGACCAGCAAAAACTTCGAAGAAAATGATGTTGAGAAAATCGGTTGAAACCGCGACTCGGGACCTGCAAAAACCTCGAAAAATAAGATGGTGATAAAATCGGGTGTAACCGCGACTCGGGACCTGCAAAAATTCCTAAAAATACGATGACAAGAAAACCGGTTGATACCGCGACTCGGGACCTGCAAAAACCTCGAAAAATAAGATGGTGATAAAATCGGGTGTAACCGCGACTCGGGACCTGCAAAAACCTCGAAAAATATGATGTTGAGAAAATCGGTTGAAACCGCGACTCGGGACCTGCAAAAACCTCGAAAAATAAGATGGTGATAAAATCGGGTGTAACCGCGACTCGGGACCTGCAAAAACTTCGAAAAATATGATGTTGAGAAAATCGGTTGAAACCGCGACTCGGGACCTGCAAAAACCTCGAAAAATAAGATGGTGATAAAATCGGGTGTAACCGCGACTCGGGACCAGCAAAAACTTCGAAGAAATATGATGTTGAGAAAATCGGTTGAAACCGCGACTCGGGACCTGCAAAAACCTCGAAAAATAAGATGGTGATAAAATCGGGTGTAACCGCGACTCGGGACCTGCAAAAATTCCTAAAAATACGATGACAAGAAAACCGGTTGAAACCGCGACTCGGGACCTGCAAAAACCTCGAAAAATAAGATGGTGATAAAATCGGGTGTAACCGCGACTCGGGACCTGCAAAAACCTCGAAAAATATGATGTTGAGAAAATCGGTTGAAAACCGCGACTCGGGACCTGCAAAAACCTCGAAAAATATGATTTTGATAAAACCGATCGAATTCGCGACTCGGGACCTGCAAAAACCTCGAAAAATATGATGGTGATAAAATCGGGTGAAACCGCGACTAGGGACCAGCAAAAACTTCGAAGAAAATGATGTTGAGAAAATCGGTTGAAACCGCGACTCGGGACCTGCAAAAACCTCGAAAAATAAGATGGTGATAAAATCGGGTGTAACCGCGACTCGGGACCTGCAAAAATTCCTAAAAATACGATGACAAGAAAACCGGTTGATACCGCGACTCGGGACCTGCAAAAACCTCGAAAAATAAGATGGTGATAAAATCGGGTGTAACCGCGACTCGGGACCTGCAAAAACCTCGAAAAATATGATGTTGAGAAAATCGGTTGAAACCGCGACTCGGGACCTGCAAAAACCTCGAAAAATAAGATGGTGATAAAATCGGGTGTAACCGCGACTCGGGACCTGCAAAAACCTCGAAAAATATGATGTTGAGAAAATCGGTTGAAACCGCGACTCGGGACCTGCAAAAACCTCGAAAAATAAGATGGTGATAAAATCGGGTGTAACCGCGACTAGGGACCAGCAAAAACTTCGAAGAAAATGATGTTGAGAAAATCGGTTGAAACCGCGACTCGGGACCTGCAAAAACCTCGAAAAATATGATGGTGATAAAATCGGGTGAAACCGCGACTAGGGACCAGCAAAAACTTCGAAGAAAATGATGTTGAGAAAATCGGTTGAAACCGCGACTCGGGACCTGCAAAAACCTCGAAAAATAAGATGGTGATAAAATCGGGTGTAACCGCGACTCGGGACCTGCAAAACCTCGAAAAATATGATGTTGAGAAAATCGGTTGAAACCGCGACTCGGGACCTGCAAAAACCTCGAAAAATAAGATGGTGATAAAATCGGGTGTAACCGCGACTCGGGACCTGCAAAAATTCCTAAAAATACGATGACAAGAAAACCGGTTGATACCGCGACTCGGGACATGCAAAAACCTCGAAAAATAAGATGGTGATAAAATCGGGTGTAACCGCGACTCGGGACCTGCAAAAACCTCGAAAAATATGATGTTGAGAAAATCGGTTGAAACCGCGACTCGGGACCTGCAAAAACCTCGAAAAATAAGATGGTGATAAAATCGGGTGTAACCGCGACTAGGGACCAGCAAAAACTTCGAAAAATATGATGTTGAGAAAATCGGTCGAAAAATAAGATGGTGATAAAATCGGGTGTAACCGCGACTCGGGACCTGCAAAAACCTCGAAAAATATGATGTTGAGAAAATCGGTTGAAACCGCGACTCGGGACCTGCAAAAACCTCGAAAAATAAGATGGTGATAAAATCGGGTGTAACCGCGACTCGGGACCTGCAAAAACCTCGAAAAATATGATGTTGAGAAAATCGTTTGAAACCGCGACTCGGGACCTGCAAAAACCTCGAAAAATAAGATGGTGATAAAATCGGGTGTAACCGCGACTCGCGACCTGCAAAAACCTCGAAAAATATGATGTTGAGAAAATCGGTTGAAACCGCGACTCGGGACCTGCAAAAACCTCGAAAAATATGATTTTGATAAAACCGATCGAATTCGCGACTCGGGACCTGCAAAAACTTCGAAAAATATGATGGTGATAAAATCGGTTGAAACCGCGACTCGGGACCTGCAAAAACCTCGAAAAATAAGATGGTGATAAAATCGGGTGTAACCGCGACTCGGGACCTGCAAAAACCTCGAAAAATATGATGTTGAGAAAATCGGTTGAAAACCGCGACTCGGGACCTGCAAAAACCTCGAAAAATATGATGTTGATAAAATCGGTTGAAACCGCGACTCGGGACCTGCAAAAACCTCGAAAAATAAGATGGTGATAAAATCGGGTGAAACCGCGACTCGGGACCTGCAAAAACCTCGAAAAATAAGATGGTGATAAAATCGGGTGTAACCGCGACTCGGGACCTGCAAAAACCTCGAAAAATATGATGTTGAGAAAATCGTTTGAAACCGCGACTCGGGACCTGCAAAATACTCGAAAAATAAGATGGTGATAAAATCGGGTGTAACCGCGACTCGGGACCAGCAAAAACTTCGAAAAAAATGATGTTGAAAAAATCGGTTGAAACCGCGACTCGGGACCTGCAAAAACCTCGAAAAATATGATGTTGAAAAAATCGTTTGAAACCGCGACTCGGGACCTGCAAAAACCTCGAAAAATAAGATGGTGATAAAATCGGGTGAAACCGCGACTCGGGACCTGCAAAAACTTCGAAAAATATGATGTTGATAAAATCGGTTCAAACCGCGACTCGGGACCTGCAAAAACCTCGAAAAATATGATGGTGATAAAATCGGGTGAAACCGCGACTCGGGACCTGCAAAAACCTCGAAAAATAAGATGGTGATAAAATCGGGTGTAACCGCGACTCGGGACCTGCAAAAACCTCGAAAAATATGATGTTGAGAAAATCGTTTGAAACCGCGACTCGGGACCTGCAAAAACCTCGAAAAATAAGATGGTGATAAAATCGGGTGTAACCGCGACTAGGGACCAGCAAAAACTTCGAAGAAAATGATGTTGAGAAAATCGGTTGAAACCGCGACTCGGGACCTGCAAAAACCTCGAAAAATAAGATGGTGATAAAATCGGGTGTAACCGCGACTCGGGACCTGCAAAAATTCCTAAAAATACGATGACAAGAAAACCGGTTGATACCGCGACTCGGGACATGCAAAAACCTCGAAAAATAAGATGGTGATAAAATCGGGTGTAACCGCGACTCGGGACCTGCAAAAACCTCGAAAAATAAGATGGTGATAAAATCGGTTGAAACCGCGACTCGGGACCTGCAAAAACCTCGAAAAATATGATTTTGATAAAATCGATCGAAACCGCGACTCGGGACCTGCAAAAACTTCGAAAAATATGATGGTGATAAAATCGGTTCAAACCGCGACTCGGGACCTGCAAAAACCTCGAAAAATATGATGTTGAGAAAATCGGGTGTAACCGCGACTCGGGACCTGCAAAAACCTCGAAAAATAAGATGGTGATAAAATCGGTTGAAACCGCGACTCGGGACCTGCAAAAATACTCGAAAAATAAGATGGTGATAAAATCGGGTGTAACCGCGACTCGGGACCTGCAAAAACCTCGAAAAATATGATGTTGAGAAAATCGTTTGAAACCGCGACTCGGGACCTGCAAAAACCTCGAAAAATAAGATGGTGATAAAATCGGGTGTAACCGCGACTCGCGACCTGCAAAAACCTCGAAAAATATGATGTTGAGAAAATCGGTTGAAAACCGCGACTCGGGACCTGCAAAAACCTCGAAAAATATGATTTTGATAAAACCGATCGAATTCGCGACTCGGGACCTGCAAAAACTTCGAAAAATATGATGGTGATAAAATCGGTTGAAACCGCGACTCGGGACCTGCAAAAACCTCGAAAAATAAGATGGTGATAAAATCGGGTGTAACCGCGACTCGCGACCTGCAAAAACCTCGAAAAATATGATGTTGAGAAAATCGGTTGAAAACCGCGACTCGGGACCTGCAAAAACCTCGAAAAATATGATTTTGATAAAACCGATCGAATTCGCGACTCGGGACCTGCAAAAACTTCGAAAAATATGATGGTGATAAAATCGGTTGAAACCGCGACTCGGGACCTGCAAAAACCTCGAAAAATATGATGGTGATAAAATCGGGTGTAACCGCGACTCGCGACCTGCAAAAACCTCGAAAAATAAGATGGTGATAAAATCGGTTCAAACCGCGACTCGGGACCTGCAAAAACCTCGAAAAATATGATGTTGAGAAAATCGGGTGAAACCGCGACTCGGGACCTGCAAAAACCTCGAAAAATAAGATGGTGATAAAATCGGGTGTAACCGCGACTCGCGACCTGCAAAAACCTCGAAAAATAAGATGTTGAGAAAATCGGTTGAAACCGCGACTCGGGACCTGCAAAAACCTCGAAAAATAAGATGGTGATAAAATCGGGTGTAACCGCGACTCGCGACCTGCAAAAACCTCGAAAAATATGATGTTGAGAAAATCGGTTGAAAACCGCGACTCGGGACCTGCAAAAACCTCGAAAAATATGATTTTGATAAAACCGATCGAATTCGCGACTCGGGACCTGCAAAAACTTCGAAAAATATGATGGTGATAAAATCGGGTGTAACCGCGACTCGCGACCTGCAAAAACCTCGAAAAATATGATGTTGAGAAAATCGGTTGAAAACCGCGACTCGGGACCTGCAAAAACCTCGAAAAATATGATTTTGATAAAACCGATCGAATTCGCGACTCGGGACCTGCAAAAACCTCGAAAAATATGATGGTGATAAAATCGGTTGAAACCGCGACTCGGGACCTGCAAAAACCTCGAAAAATATGATGTTGAGAAAATCGTTTGAAACCGCGACTCGGGACCTGCAAAAACCTCGAAAAATAAGATGGTGATAAAATCGGGTGTAACCGCGACTCGCGACCTGCAAAAACTTCGAAAAATATGATGTTGAGAAAATCGGTTGAAACCGCGACTCGGGACCTGCAAAAACCTCGAAAAATATGATTTTGATAAAACCGATCGAATTCGCGACTCGGGACCTGCAAAAACTTCGAAAAATATGATGGTGATAAAATCGGTTGAAACCGCGACTCGGGACCTGCAAAAACCTCGAAAAATAAGATGGTGATAAAATCGGGTGTAACCGCGACTCGCGACCTGCAAAAACCTCGAAAAATATGATGTTGAGAAAATCGGTTGAAACCGCGACTCGGGACCTGCAAAAACCTCGAAAAATATGATGTTGATAAAATCGGTTGAAACCGCGACTCGGGACCTGCAAAAACCTCGAAAAATAAGATGGTGATAAAATCGGGTGTATTCGCGACTCGGGACCTGCAAAAACCTCGAAAAATATGATGTTGATAAAATCGGTTGAAACCGCGACTCGGGACCTGCAAAAACCTCGAAAAATAAGATGGTGATAAAATCGGGTGTAACCGCGACTCGCGACCTGCAAAAACTTCGAAAAATATGATGTTGAGAAAATCGGTTGAAACCGCGACTCGGGACCTGCAAAAACCTCGAAAAATATGATTTTGATAAAACCGATCGAATTCGCGACTCGGGACCTGCAAAAACTTCGAAAAATATGATGGTGATAAAATCGGTTGAAACCGCGACTCGGGACCTGCAAAAACCTCGAAAAATAAGATGGTGATAAAATCGGGTGTAACCGCGACTCGCGACCTGCAAAAACCTCGAAAAATATGATGTTGAGAAAATCGGTTGAAAACCGCGACTCGGGACCTGCAAAAACCTCGAAAAATATGATTTTGATAAAACCGATCGAATTCGCGACTCGGGACCTGCAAAAACTTCGAGAAATATGATGGTGATAAAATCGGTTGAAACCGCGACTCGGGACCTGCAAAAACCTCGAAAAATATGATGGTGATAAAATCGGGTGTAATCGCGACTCGCGACCTGCAAAAACCTCGAAAAATAAGATGGTGATAAAATCGGTTCAAACCGCGACTCGGGACCTGCAAAAACCTCGAAAAATATGATGTTGAGAAAATCGGGTGTAACCGCGACTCGGGACCTGCAAAAACCTCGAAAAATAAGATGGTGATAAAATCGGGTGTAACCGCGACTCGCGACCTGCAAAAACCTCGAAAAATAAGATGTTGAGAAAATCGGTTGAAACCGCGACTCGGGACCTGCAAAAACCTCGAAAAATAAGATGGTGATAAAATCGGGTGTAACCGCGACTCGGGACCTGCAAAAACCTCGAAAAATATGATGTTGAGAAAATCGGTTGAAAACCGCGACTCGGGACCTGCAAAAACCTCGAAAAATATGATTTTGATAAAACCGATCGAATTCGCGACTCGGGACCTGCAAAAACTTCGAAAAATATGATGGTGATAAAATCGGGTGTAACCGCGACTCGCGACCTGCAAAAACCTCGAAAAATATGATGTTGAGAAAATCGGTTGAAAACCGCGACTCGGGACCTGCAAAAACCTCGAAAAATATGATTTTGATAAAACCGATCGAATTCGCGACTCGGGACCTGCAAAAACTTCGAAAAATATGATGGTGATAAAATCGGTTGAAACCGCGACTCGGGACCTGCAAAAACCTCGAAAAATATGATGTTGAGAAAATCGTTTGAAACCGCGACTCGGGACCTGCAAAAACCTCGAAAAATAAGATGGTGATAAAATCGGGTGTAACCGCGACTCGCGACCTGCAAAAACTTCGAAAAATATGATGTTGAGAAAATCGGTTGAAACCGCGACTCGGGACCTGCAAAAACCTCGAAAAATATGATTTTGATAAAACCGATCGAATTCGCGACTCCGGACCTGCAAAAACTTCGAAAAATATGATGGTGATAAAATCGGTTGAAACCGCGACTCGGGACCTGCAAAAACCTCGAAAAATATGATGTTGAGAAAATCGGGTGAAACCGCGACTCGGGACCTGCAAAAACCTCGAAAAATAAGATGGTGATAAAATCGGGTGTAACCGCGACTCGGGACCTGCAAAAACCTCGAAAAATAAGATGGTGATAAAATCGGGTGTAACCGCGACTCGCGACCTGCAAAAACTTCGAAAAATATGATGTTGAGAAAATCGGTTGAAACCGCGACTCGGGACCTGCAAAAACCTCGAAAAATATGATTTTGATAAAACCGATCGAATTCGCGACTCGGGACCTGCAAAAACTTCGAAAAATATGATGGTGATAAAATCGGTTGAAACCGCGACTCGGGACCTGCAAAAACCTCGAAAAATATGATGGTGATAAAATCGGGTGAAACCGCGACTCGGGACCTGCAAAAACCTCGAAAAATAAGATGGTGATAAAATCGGGTGTAACCGCGACTCGCGACCTGCGAAAATTTCGAAAAATAAGATGTGGAGAAAATCGGTTGAAACCGCGACTCGGGACCTGCAAAAACCTCGAAAAATATGATGGTGATAAAATCGGGTGAAACCGCGACTAGGGACCAGCAAAAACTTCGAAGAAAATGATGTTGAGAAAATCGGTTGAAACAGTGACTCGGGACCTGCAAAAACCTCGAAAAATAAGATGGTGATAAAATCGGGTGTAACCGCGACTCGGGACCTGCAAAAATTCCTAAAAATACGATGACAAGAAAACCGGTTGATACCGCGACTCGGGACATGCAAAAACCTCGAAAAATATGATTTTGATAAAACCGATCGAATTCGCGACTCGGGACCTGCAAAAACTTCGAAAAATATGATGGTGATAAAATCGGTTGAAACCGCGACTCGGGACCTGCAAAAACCTCGAAAAATATGATGGTGATAAAATCGGGTGAAACCGCGACTCGGGACCTGCAAAAACCTCGAAAAATATGATGGCGATAAAATCGGGTGAAACCGCGACTCGGGACCTGCAAAAACCTCGAGAAATAAGATGGTGATAAAATCGGGTGTAACCGCGACTCGGGACCTGCAAAAACCTCGAAAAATATGATGTTGAGAAAATCGTTTGAAACCGCGACTCGGGACCTGCAAAATACTCGAAAAATAAGATGGTGATAAAATCGGTTCAAACGGCGACTCGGGACCAGCAAAAACCTCGAAAAATAAGATGGTGATAAAATCGGGTGTAACATCGACTCGGGACCTGCAAAAACCTCGAAAAATATGATGTTGAGAAAATCGGGTGAAACCGCGACTCGGGACCTGCAAAAACCTCGAAAAATAAGATGGTGATAAAATCGGGTGTAACCGCGACTCGGGACCTGCAAAAACCTCGAAAAATAAGATGGTGATAAAATCGGGTGTAACCGCGACTCGCGACCTGCGAAAATTTCGAAAAATAAGATGTGGAGAAAATCGGTTGAAACCGCGACTCGGGACCTGCAAAAACCTCGAAAAATATGATGGTGATAAAATCGGGTGAAACCGCGACTAGGGACCAGCAAAAACTTCGAAGAAAATGATGTTGAGAAAATCGGTTGAAACAGCGACTCGGGACCTGCAAAAACCTCGAAAAATAAGATGGTGATAAAATCGGGTGTAACCGCGACTCGGGACCTGCAAAAATTCCTAAAAATACGATGACAAGAAAACCGGTTGATACCGCGACTCGGGACATGCAAAAACCTCGAAAAATATGATTTTGATAAAACCGATCGAATTCGCGACTCGGGACCTGCAAAAACTTCGAAAAATATGATGGTGATAAAATCGGTTCAAACCGCGACTCGGGACCTGCAAAAACCTCGAAAAATATGATGGTGATAAAATCGGGTGAAACCGCGACTCGGGACCTGCAAAAACCTCGAGAAATAAGATGGTGATAAAATCGGGTGTAACCGCGACTCGGGACCTGCAAAAACCTCGAAAAATATGATGTTGAGAAAATCGTTTGAAACCGCGACTCGGGACCTGCAAAATACTCGAAAAATAAGATGGTGATAAAATCGGTTCAAACCGCGACTCGGGACCTGCAAAAACCTCGAAAAATAAGATGGTGATAAAACCGGGTGTAACATCGACTCGGGACCTGCAAAAACTTCGAAAAATATGATGTTGAGAAAATCGTTTGAAACCGCGACTCGGGACCTGCAAAAACCTCGAAAAATAAGATGGTGATAAAATCGGGTGTAAACGCGACTCGCGACCTGCAAAAACCTCGAAAAATATGATGTTGAGAAAATCGGTTGAAAACCGCGACTCGGGACCTGCAAAAACCTCGAGAAATATGATTTTGATAAAACCGATCGAATTCGCGACTCGGGACCTGCAAAAACTTCGAAAAATATGATGGTGATAAAATCGGTTGAAACCGCGACTCGGGACCTGCAAAAACCTCGAAAAATAAGATGGTGATAAAATCGGGTGTAACCGCGACTCGCGACCTGCAAAAACCTCGAAAAATATGATGTTGAGAAAATCGGTTGAAAACCGCGACTCGGGACCTGCAAAAACCTCGAAAAATATGATTTTGATAAAACCGATCGAATTCGCGACTCGGGACCTGCAAAAACTTCGAAAAATATGATGGTGATAAAATCGGTTGAAACCGCGACTCGGGACCTGCAAAAACCTCGAAAAATATGATGGTGATAAAATCGGGTGTAACCGCGACTCGCGACCTGCAAAAACCTCGAAAAATATGATGTTGAGAAAATCGGTTGAAAACCGCGACTCGGGACCTGCAAAAACCTCGAAAAATATGATTTTGATAAAACCGATCGAATTCGCGACTCGGGACCTGCAAAAACCTCGAAAAATAAGATGGTGATAAAATCGGGTGTAACCGCGACTCGCGACCTGCAAAAACTTCGAAAAATATGATGTTGATAAAATCGGTTCAAACCGCGACTCGGGACCTGCAAAAACCTCGAAAAATATGATGGTGATAAAATCGGGTGAAACCGCGACTCGGGACCTGCAAAAACCTCGAAAAATAAGATGGTGATAAAATCGGGTGTAACCGCGACTCGGGACCTGCAAAAACCTCGAAAAATATGATGTTGAGAAAATCGTTTGAAACCGCGACTCGGGACCTGCAAAATACTCGAAAAATAAGATGGTGATAAAATCGGGTGTAACCGCGACTCGGGACCTGCAAAACTTCGAAAAATATGATGTTGAGAAAATCGGTTGAAACCGCGACTCGGGACCTGCAAAAACCTCGAAAAATATGATGGTGATAAAATCGTTTGAAACCGCGACTCGGGACCTGCAAAAACCTCGAAAAATAAGATGGTGATAAAATCGGGTGAAACCGCGACTCGGGACCTGCAAAAACCTCGAAAAATATGATGTTGATAAAATCGGTTGAAACCGCGACTCGGGACCTGCAAAAACCTCGAAAAATAAGATGGTGATAAAATCGGGTGTAACCGCGACTCGGGACCTGCAAAAACTTCGAAAAATATGATGTTGATAAAATCGGTTGAAACCGCGACTCGGGACCTGCAAAAACCTCGAAAAATAAGATGGTGATAAAATCGGGTGTAACCGCGACTCGGGACCTGCAAAAACCTCGAAAAATATGATGTTGAGAAAATCGGTTGAAACCGCGACTCGGGACCTGCAAAAACCTCGAAAAATAAGATGGTGATAAAATCGGGTGTAACCGCGACTCGGGACCTGCAAAAACCTCGAAAAATATGATGTTGAGAAAATCGGTTGAAACCGCGACTCGGGACCTGCAAAAACCTCGAAAAATAAGATGGTGATAAAATCGGGTGTAACCGCGACTCGGGACCTGCAAAAACCTCGAAAAATATGATGTTGAGAAAATCGGTTGAAAACCGCGACTCGGGACCTGCAAAAACCTCGAAAAATATGATTTTGATAAAACCGATCGAATTCGCGACTCGGGACCTGCAAAAACCTCGAAAAATATGATGGTGATAAAATCGGGTGAAACCGCGACTCGGGACCTGCAAAAACCTCGAAAAATATGATGTTGATAAAATCGGTTGAAACCGCGACTCGGGACCTGCAAAAACCTCGAAAAATAAGATGGTGATAAAATCGGGTGTAACCGCGACTCGGGACCTGCAAAAACCTCGAAAAATATGATGTTGAGAAAATCGGTTGAAACCGCGACTCGGGACCTGCAAAAACCTCGAAAAATATGATGGTGATAAAATCGGGTGTAACCGCGACTCGGGACCTGCAAAAACCTCGAAAAATATGATTTTGATAAAATCGGTTGAAACCGCGACTCGGGACCTGCAAAAACCTCGAAAAATATGATGGTGATAAAATCGGTTGAAACCGCGACTCGGGACCTGCAAAAACCTCGAAAAATAAGATGGTGATAAAATCGGGTGTAACCGCGACTCGGGACCTGCAAAAACCTCGAAAAATATGATGTTGAGAAAATCGTTTGAAACCGCGACTCGGGACCTGCAAAATACTCGAAAAATAAGATGGTGATAAAATCGGGTGTAACCGCGACTAGGGACCAGCAAAAACTTCGAAGAAAATGATGTTGAGAAAATCGGTTGAAACCGCGACTCGGGACCTGCAAAAACCTCGAAAAATATGATGGTGATAAAATCGGGTGAAACCGCGACTCGGGACCTGCAAAAACTTCGAAAAATATGATGTTGAGAAAATCGGTTGAAACCGCGACTCGGGACCTGCAAAAACCTCGAAAAATAAGATGGTGATAAAATCGGGTGTAACCGCGACTCGGGACCTGCAAAAACCTCGAAAAATATGATTTTGATAAAACCGATCGAATTCGCGACTCGGGACCTGCAAAAACTTCGAAAAATATGATGGTGATAAAATCGGTTCAAACCGCGACTCGGGACCTGCAAAAACCTCGAAAAATAAGATGGTGATAAAATCGGGTGAAACCGCGACTCGGGACCTGCAAAAACTTCGAAAAATATGATGTTGATAAAATCGGTTCAAACCGCGACTCGGGACCTGCAAAAACCTCGAAAAATATGATGGTGATAAAATCGGGTGAAACCGCGACTCGGGACCTGCAAAAACCTCGAAAAATAAGATGGTGATAAAATCGGGTGTAACCGCGACTCGGGACCTGCAAAAACCTCGAAAAATATGATGTTGAGAAAATCGTTTGAAACCGCGACTCGGGACCTGCAAAATACTCGAAAAATAAGATGGTGATAAAATCGGGTGTAACCGCGACTCGGGACCTGCAAAACCTTCGAAGAAAATGATGTTGAGAAAATCGGTTGAAACCGCGACTCGGGACCTGCAAAAACCTCGAAAAATAAGATGGTGATAAAATCGGGTGTAACCGCGACTCGGGACCTGCAAAAACCTCGAAAAATATGATGTTGAGAAAATCGTTTGAAACCGCGACTCGGGACCTGCAAAAACCTCGAAAAATAAGATGGTGATAAAATCGGGTGTAACCGCGACTCGCGACCTGCAAAAACCTCGAAAAATATGATGTTGAGAAAATCGGTTGAAACCGCGACTCGGGACCTGCAAAAACCTCGAAAAATATGATTTTGATAAAACCGATCGAATTCGCGACTCGGGACCTGCAAAAACTTCGAAAAATATGATGGTGATAAAATCGGTTCAAACCGCGACTCGGGACCTGCAAAAACCTCGAAAAATATGATGGTGATAAAATCGGGTGAAACCGCGACTCGGGACCTGCAAAAACCTCGAAAAATAAGATGGTGATAAAATCGGGTGTAACCGCGACTCGGGACCTGCAAAAACCTCGAAAAATATGATGTTGAGAAAATCGTTTGAAACCGCGACTCGGGACCTGCAAAAACCTCGAAAAATAAGATGGTGATAAAATCGGGTGAAACCGCGACTCGGGACCTGCAAAAACCTCGAAAAATATGATGGTGATAAAATCGTTTGAAACCGCGACTCGGGACCTGCAAAAACCTCGAAAAATAAGATGGTGATAAAATCGGGTGTAACCGCGACTCGGGACCTGCAAAAACCTCGAAAAATATGATGTTGAGAAAATCGGTTGAAAACCGCGACTCGGGACCTGCAAAAACCTCGAAAAATATGATTTTGATAAAACCGATCGAATTCGCGACTCGGGACCTGCAAAAACTTCGAAAAATATGATGGTGATAAAATCGGTTGAAACCGCGACTCGGGACCTGCAAAAACCTCGAAAAATAAGATGGTGATAAAATCGGGTGTAACCGCGACTCGGGACCTGCAAAAACCTCGAAAAATATGATGTTGAGAAAATCGGTTGAAAACCGCGACTCGGGACCTGCAAAAACCTCGAAAAATATGATGGTGATAAAATCGGGTGTAACCGCGACTCGGGACCTGCAAAAACCTCGAAAAATATGATGGTGAGAAAATCGGTTGAAACCGCGACTCGGGACCTGCAAAAACCTCGAAAAATAAGATGGTGATAAAATCGGGTGTAACCGCGACTCGCGACCTGCAAAAACCTCGAAAAATATGATGTTGAGAAAATCGGTTGAAAACCGCGACTCGGGACCTGCAAAAACCTCGAAAAATATGATTTTGATAAAACCGATCGAATTCGCGACTCGGGACCTGCAAAAACTTCGAAAAATATGATGGTGATAAAATCGGGTTGAAACCGCGACTCGGGACCTGCAAAAACCTCGAAAAATATGATGGTGATAAAATCGGTTGAAACCGCGACTCGGGACCTGCAAAAACCTCGAAAAATAAGATGGTGATAAAATCGGGTGTAACCGCGACTCGGGACCTGCAAAAACCTCGAAAAATATGATGTTGAGAAAATCGTTTGAAACCGCGACTCGGGACCTGCAAAAACCTCGAAAAATATGATGGTGATAAAATCGGTTGAAAACCGCGACTCGGGACCTGCAAAAACCTCGAAAAATATGATTTTGATAAAACCGATCGAATTCGCGACTCGGGACCTGCAAAAACTTCGAAAAATATGATGGTGATAAAATCGGTTCAAACCGCGACTCGGGACCTGCAAAAACCTCGAAAAATAAGATGGTGATAAAATCGGGTGTAACCGCGACTCGGGACCTGCAAAAACCTCGAAAAATATGATGTTGAGAAAATCGTTTGAAACCGCGACTCGGGACCTGCAAAATACTCGAAAAATAAGATGGTGATAAAATCGGGTGTAACCGCGACTCGGGACCTGCAAAAACTTCGAAGAAATATGATGTTGAGAAAATCGGTTGAAACCGCGACTCGGGACCTGCAAAAACCTCGAAAAATATGATGGTGATAAAATCGGGTGAAACCGCGACTCGGGACCTGCAAAAACTTCGAAGAAAATGATGTTGAGAAAATCGGTTGAAACCGCGACTCGGGACCTGCAAAAACCTCGAAAAATAAGATGGTGATAAAATCGGTTTTAACCGCGACTCGGGACCTGCAAAAACCTCGAAAAATATGATTTTGATAAAACCGATCGAATTCGCGACTCGGGACCTGCAAAAACTTCGAAAAATATGATGGTGATAAAATCGGTTCAAACCGCGACTCGGGACCTGCAAAAACCTCGAAAAATATGATGGTGATAAAATCGGGTGAAACCGCGACTCGGGACCTGCAAAAACCTCGAAAAATAAGATGGTGATAAAATCGGGTGTAACCGCGACTCGGAACCTGCAAAAACTTCGAAGAAAATGATGTTGAGAAAATCGGTTGAAACCGCGACTCGGGACCTGCAAAAACCTCGAAAAATAAGATGGTGATAAAATCGGGTGTAACCGCGACTCGGGACCTGCAAAAATTCCTAAAAATACGATGACAAGAAAACCGGTTGATACCGCGACTCGGGACATGCAAAAACCTCGAAAAATAAGATGGTGATAAAATCGGGTGTAACCGCGACTCGGGACCTGCACAAACCTCGAAAAATATGATGTTGAGAAAATCGGTTGAAAACCGCGACTCGGGACCTGCAAAAACCTCGAAAAATAAGATGGTGATAAAATCGGGTGTAACCGCGACTCGCGACCTGCAAAAACTTCGAAAAATATGATGTTGAGAAAATCGGTTGAAACCGCGACTCAGGACCTGAAAAAACCTCGAAAAATATGATTTTGATAAAACCGATCGAATTCACGACTCGGGACCTGCAAAAACTTCGAAAAATATGATGGTGATAAAATCGGTTCAAACCGCGACTCGGGACCTGCAAAATACTCGAAAAATAAGATGGTGATAAAATCGGGTGTAACCGCGACTCGGGACCTGCAAAAACCTCGAAAAATATGATGTTGAGAAAATCGTTTGAAACCGCGACTCGGGACCTGCAAAATACTCGAAAAATAAGATGGTGATAAAATCGGGTGTAACCGCGACTCGGGACCTGCAAAAACCTCGAAAAATATGATGTTGAGAAAATCGTTTGAAACCGCGACTCGGGACCTGCAAAAACCTCGAAAAATAAGATGGTGATAAAATCGGGTGTAACCGCGACTCGGGACCTGCAAAAACTTCGAAAAATATGATGTTGATAAAATCGGTTGAAACCGCGACTCGGGACCTGCAAAAACCTCGAAAAATATGATGGTGATAAAATCGGGTGTAACCGCGACTCGGGACCTGCAAAAACCTCGAAAAATATGATGTTGAGAAAATCGGTTGAAACCGCGACTCGGGACCTGCAAAAACCTCGAAAAATATGATGGTGATAAAATCGGTTGAAAACCGCGACTCGGGACCTGCAAAAACCTCGAAAAATATGATTTTGATAAAACCGATCGAATTCGCGACTCGGGACCTGCAAAAACTTCGAAAAATATGATGGTGATAAAATCGGTTCAAACCGCGACTCGGGACCTGCAAAAACCTCGAAAAATAAGATGGTGATAAAATCGGGTGTAACCGCGACTCGGGACCTGCAAAAACCTCGAAAAATATGATGTTGAGAAAATCGTTTGAAACCGCGACTCGGGACCTGCAAAATACTCGAAAAATAAGATGGTGATAAAATCGGGTGTAACCGCGACTAGGGACCAGCAAAAACTTCGAAGAAAATGATGTTGAGAAAATCGGTTGAAACCGCGACTCGGGACCTGCAAAAACCTCGAAAAATATGATGGTGATAAAATCGGGTGAAACCGCGACTAGGGACCAGCAAAAACTTCGAAGAAAATGATGTTGAGAAAATCGGTTGAAACCGCGACTCGGGACCTGCAAAAACCTCGAAAAATAAGATGGTGATAAAATCGGTTTTAACCGCGACTCGGGACCTGCAAAAACCTCGAGAAATATGATTTTGATAAAACCGATCGAATTCGCGACTCGGGACCTGCAAAAACTTCGATAAATATGATGGTGATAAAATCGGTTCAAACCGCGACTCGGGACCTGCAAAAACGTCGAAAAATATGATGGTGATAAAATCGGGTGAAACCGCGACTCGGGACCTGCAAAAACCTCGAAAAATAAGATGGTGATAAAATCGGGTGTAACCGCGACTCGGAACCTGCAAAAACTTCGAAGAAAATGATGTTGAGAAAATCGGTTGAAACCGCGACTCGGGACCTGCAAAAACCTCGAAAAATAAGATGGTGATAAAATCGGGTGTAACCGCGACTCGGGACCTGCAAAAATTCCGAAAAATACGATGACAAGAAAACCGGTTGATACCGCGACTCGGGACATGCAAAAACCTCGAAAAATAAGATGGTGATAAAATCGGGTGTAACCGCGACTCGGGACCTGCAAAAACCTCGAAAAATATGATGTTGAGAAAATCGGTTGAAAACCGCGACTCGGGACCTGCAAAAACCTCGAAAAATAAGATGGTGATAAAATCGGGTGTAACCGCGACTCGCGACCTGCAAAAACTTCGAAAAATATGATGTTGAGAAAATCGGTTGAAACCGCGACTCAGGACCTGAAAAAACCTCGAAAAATATGATTTTGATAAAACCGATCGAATTCGCGACTCGGGACCTGCAAAAACTTCGAAAAATATGATGGTGATAAAATCGGTTCAAACCGCGACTCGGGACCTGCAAAAACCTCGAAAAATAAGATGGTGATAAAATCGGGTGTAACCGCGACTCGGGACCTGCAAAAACCTCGAAAAATATGATGTTGAGAAAATCGTTTGAAACCGCGACTCGGGACCTGCAAAATACTCGAAAAATAAGATGGTGATAAAATCGGGTGTAACCGCGACTCGGGACCTGCAAAAACCTCGAAAAATATGATGTTGAGAAAATCGGTTGAAACCGCGACTCGGGACCTGCAAAAACCTCGAAAAATAAGATGGTGATAAAATCGGGTGTAACCGCGACTCGGGACCTGCAAAAACCTCGAAAAATATGATGTTGAGAAAATCGTTTGAAACCGCGACTCGGGACCTGCAAAAACCTCGAAAAATATGATGGTGATAAAATCGGTTGAAACCGCGACTCGGGACCTGCAAAAACCTCGAAAAATAAGATGGTGATAAAATCGGGTGTAACCGCGACTCGGGACCTGCAAAAACCTCGAAAAATATGATGTTGAGAAAATCGTTTGAAACCGCGACTCGGGACCTGCAAAAACCTCGAAAAATAAGATGGTGATAAAATCGGGTGTAACCGCGACTCGCGACCTGCAAAAACCTCGAAAAATATGATGTTGAGAAAATCGGTTGAAACCGCGACTCGGGACCTGCAAAAACCTCGAAAAATATGATTTTGATAAAACCGATCGAATTCGCGACTCGGGACCTGCAAAAACTTCGAAAAATATGATGGTGATAAAATCGGTTGAAACCGCGACTCGGGACCTGCAAAAACCTCGAAAAATAAGATGGTGATAAAATCGGGTGTAACCGCGACTCGGGACCTGCAAAAACCTCGAAAAATATGATGTTGAGAAAATCGTTTGAAACCGCGACTCGGGACCTGCAAAAACCTCGAAAAATAAGATGGTGATAAAATCGGGTGTAACCGCGACTCGGGACCTGCAAAAACTTCGAAAAATATGATGTTGAGAAAATCGGTTGAAACCGCGACTCGGGACCTGCAAAAACCTCGAAAAATAAGATGGTGATAAAACCTCGAAAAATAAGATGGCAAAATACTGATAAAATCGGGTGTAACCGCGACTCGGGACCTGCAAAAACCTCGAAAAATATGATGTTGATAAAATCGTTTGAAACCGCGACTCGGGACCTGCAAAAACCTCGAAAAATATGATGGTGATAAAATCGGTTGAAACCGCGACTCGGGACCTGCAAAAACCTCGAAAAATATGATGGTGATAAAATCGGGTGAAACCGCGACTCGGGACCTGCAAAAACCTCGAAAAATAAGATGGTGATAAAATCGGGTGTAACCGCGACTCGGGACCTGCAAAAACCTCGAAAAATATGATGTTGAGAAAATCGTTTGAAACCGCGACTCGGGACCTGCAAAAACCTCGAAAAATAAGATGGTGATAAAATCGGGTGTAACCGCGACTCGGGACCTGCAAAAACTTCGAAGAAAATGATGTTGAGAAAATCGGTTGAAACCGCGACTCGGGACCTGCAAAAACCTCGAAAAATAAGATGGTGATAAAATCGGGTGTAACCGCGACTCGGGACCTGCAAAAATTCCTAAAAATACGATGACAAGAAAACCGGTTGATACCGCGACTCGGGACCTGCAAAAACCTCGAAAAATAAGATGGTGATAAAATCGGGTGTAACCGCGACTCGGGACCTGCAAAAACCTCGAAAAATATGATGTTGAGAAAATCGGTTGAAACCGCGACTCGGGACCTGCAAAAACCTCGAAAAATATGATTTTGATAAAACCGATCGAATTCGCGACTCGGGACCTGCAAAAACTTCGAAAAATATGATGGTGATAAAATCGGTTGAAACCGCGACTCGGGACCTGCAAAAACCTCGAAAAATATGATGGTGATAAAATCGGGTGAAACCGCGACTCGGGACCTGCAAAAACTTCGAAGATAATGATGTCAAGAAAACCGGTTGAAACCGCGACTCGGGACCTGCAAAAACCTCGAAAAATAAGATGGTGATAAAATCGGGTGTAACCGCGACTCGGGACCTGCAAAAACCTCGAAAAATATGATGTTGAGAAAATCGTTTGAAACCGCGACTCGGGACCTGCAAAAACCTCGAAAAATAAGATGGTGATAAAATCGGGTGTAACCGCGACTCGGGACCTGCAAAAACCTCGAAAAATATGATGTTGAGAAAATCGGTTGAAACCGCGACTCGGGACCTGCAAAAACCTCGAAAAATAAGATGGTGATAAAATCGGGTGTAACCGCGACTCGGGACCTGCAAAAACCTCGAAAAATATGATGTTGAGAAAATCGTTTGAAACCGCGACTCGGGACCTGCAAAAACCTCGAAAAATAAGATGGTGATAAAATCGGGTGTAACCGCGACTCGCGACCTGCAAAAACTTCGAAAAATATGATGTTGAGAAAATCGGTTGAAACCGCGACTCGGGACCTGCAAAAACCTCGAAAAATAAGATGGTGATAAAATCGGGTGTAACCGCGACTCGGGACCTGCAAAAACCTCGAAAAATATGATGTTGAGAAAATCGTTTGAAACCGCGACTCGGGACCTGCAAAAACCTCGAAAAATAAGATGGTGATAAAATCGGGTGTAACCGCGACTCGCGACCTGCAAAAACTTCGAAAAATATGATGTTGATAAAATCGGTTGAAACCGCGACTCGGGACCTGCAAAAACCTCGAAAAATATGATGGTGATAAAATCGGGTGAAACCGCGACTCGGGACCTGCAAAAACCTCGAAAAATATGATGTTGAGAAAATCGGTTGAAACCGCGACTCGGGACCTGCAAAAACCTCGAAAAATATGATGGTGATAAAATCGGTTGAAAACCGCGACTCGGGACCTGCAAAAACCTCGAAAAATATGATTTTGATAAAACCGATCGAATTCGCGACTCGGGACCTGCAAAAACTTCGAAAAATATGATGGTGATAAAATCGGTTCAAACCGCGACTCGGGACCTGCAAAAACCTCGAAAAATAAGATGGTGATAAAATCGGGTGTAACCGCGACTCGGGACCTGCAAAAACCTCGAAAAATATGATGTTGAGAAAATCGTTTGAAACCGCGACTCGGGACCTGCAAAATACTCGAAAAATAAGATGGTGATAAAATCGGGTGTAACCGCGACTCGGGACCTGCAAAAACTTCGAAAAATATGATGTTGAGAAAATCGGTTGAAACCGCGACTCGGGACCTGCAAAAACCTCGAAAAATATGATGGTGATAAAATCGGGTGAAACCGCGACTAGGGACCAGCAAAAACTTCGAAGAAAATGATGTTGAGAAAATCGGTTGAAACCGCGACTCGGGACCTGCAAAAACCTCGAAAAATAAGATGGTGATAAAATCGGTTTTAACCGCGACTCGGGACCTGCAAAAACCTCGAAAAATATGATTTTGATAAAACCGATCGAATTCGCGACTCGGGACCTGCAAAAACTTCGATAAATATGATGGTGATAAAATCGGTTCAAACCGCGACTCGGGACCTGCAAAAACGTCGAAAAATATGATGGTGATAAAATCGGGTGAAACCGCGACTCGGGACCTGCAAAAACCTCGAAAAATAAGATGGTGATAAAATCGGGTGTAACCGCGACTCGGAACCTGCAAAAACTTCGAAGAAAATGATGTTGAGAAAATCGGTTGAAACCGCGACTCGGGACCTGCAAAAACCTCGAAAAATAAGATGGTGATAAAATCGGGTGTAACCGCGACTCGGGACCTGCAAAAATTCCTAAAAATACGATGACAAGAAAACCGGTTGATACCGCGACTCGGGACATGCAAAAACCTCGAAAAATAAGATGGTGATAAAATCGGGTGTAACCGCGACTCGGGACCTGCACAAACCTCGAAAAATATGATGTTGAGAAAATCGGTTGAAAACCGCGACTCGGGACCTGCAAAAACCTCGAAAAATAAGATGGTGATAAAATCGGGTGTAACCGCGACTCGCGACCTGCAAAAACTTCGTAAAATATGATGTTGAGAAAATCGGTTGAAACCGCGACTCAGGACCTGAAAAAACCTCGAAAAATATGATTTTGATAAAACCGATCGAATTCACGACTCGGGACCTGCAAAAACTTCGAAAAATATGATGGTGATAAAATCGGTTCAAACCGCGACTCGGGACCTGCAAAATACTCGAAAAATAAGATGGTGATAAAATCGGGTGTAACCGCGACTCGGGACCTGCAAAAACCTCGAAAAATATGATGTTGAGAAAATCGTTTGAAACCGCGACTCGGGACCTGCAAAATACTCGAAAAATAAGATGGTGATAAAATCGAAAAATAAGATGGGATAAAATCGGGTGTAACCGCGACTCGGGACCTGCAAAAACCTCGAAAAATATGATGTTGAGAAAATCGGTTGAAACCGCGACTCGGGACCTGCAAAAACCTCGAAAAATATGATGGTGATAAAATCGGGTGAAACCGCGACTCGGGACCTGCAAAAACTTCGAAAAATATGATGTTGAGAAAATCGGTTGAAACCGCGACTCGGGACCTGCAAAAACCTCGAAAAATATGATGGTGATAAAATCGGTTGAAAACCGCGACTCGGGACCTGCAAAAACCTCGAAAAATATGATTTTGATAAAACCGATCGAATTCGCGACTCGGGACCTGCAAAAACTTCGAAAAATATGATGGTGATAAAATCGGTTCAAACCGCGACTCGGGACCTGCAAAAACCTCGAAAAATAAGATGGTGATAAAATCGGGTGTAACCGCGACTCGGGACTTGCAAAAACCTCGAAAAATATGATGTTGAGAAAATCGTTTGAAACCGCGACTCGGGACCTGCAAAATACTCGAAAAATAAGATGGTGATAAAATCGGGTGTAACCGCGACTAGGGACCAGCAAAAACTTCGAAGAAAATGATGTTGAGAAAATCGGTTGAAACCGCGACTCGGGACCTGCAAAAACCTCGAAAAATATGATGGTGATAAAATCGGGTGAAACCGCGACTAGGGACCAGCAAAAACTTCGAAGAAAATGATGTTGAGAAAATCGGTTGAAACCGCGACTCGGGACCTGCAAAAACCTCGAAAAATAAGATGGTGATAAAATCGGTTTTAACCGCGACTCGGGACCTGCAAAAACCTCGAGAAATATGATTTTGATAAAACCGATCGAATTCGCGACTCGGGACCTGCAAAAACTTCGATAAATATGATGGTGATAAAATCGGTTCAAACCGCGACTCGGGACCTGCAAAAACCTCGAAAAATATGATGGTGATAAAATCGGGTGAAACCGCGACTCGGGACCTGCAAAAACCTCGAAAAATAAGATGGTGATAAAATCGGGTGTAACCGCGACTCGGGACCTGCAAAAACTTCGAAGAAAATGATGTTGAGAAAATCGGTTGAAACCGCGACTCGGGACCTGCAAAAACCTCGAAAAATAAGATGGTGATAAAATCGGGTGTAACCGCGACTCGGGACCTGCAAAAATTCCTAAAAATACGATGACAAGAAAACCGGTTGATACCGCGACTCGGGACATGCAAAAACCTCGAAAAATAAGATGGTGATAAAATCGGGTGTAACCGCGACTCGGGACCTGCAAAAACCTCGAAAAATATGATGTTGAGAAAATCGGTTGAAAACCGCGACTCGGGACCTGCAAAAACCTCGAAAAATAAGATGGTGATAAAATCGGGTGTAACCGCGACTCGCGACCTGCAAAAACTTCGAAAAATATGATGTTGAGAAAATCGGTTGAAACCGCGACTCGGGACCTGCAAAAACCTCGAAAAATATGATTTTGATAAAACCGATCGAATTCGCGACTCGGGACCTGCAAAAACTTCGAAAAATATGATGGTGATAAAATCGGTTCAAACCGCGACTCGGGACCTGCAAAAACCTCGAAAAATAAGATGGTGATAAAATCGGGTGTAACCGCGACTCGGGACCTGCAAAAACCTCGAAAAATATGATGTTGAGAAAATCGTTTGAAACCGCGACTCGGGACCTGCAAAATACTCGAAAAATAAGATGGTGATAAAATCGGGTGTAACCGCGACTCGGGACCTGCAAAAACCTCGAAAAATATGATGTTGAGAAAATCGGTTGAAACCGCGACTCGGGACCTGCAAAAACCTCGAAAAATAAGATGGTGATAAAATCGGGTGTAACCGCGACTCGGGACCTGCAAAAACCTCGAAAAATATGATGTTGAGAAAATCGTTTGAAACCGCGACTCGGGACCTGCAAAAACCTCGAAAAATAAGATGGTGATAAAATCGGGTGTAACCGCGACTCGGGACCTGCAAAAACTTCGAAAAATATGATGTTGAGAAAATCGGTTGAAACCGCGACTCGGGACCTGCAAAAACCTCGAAAAATATGATTTTGATAAAACCGATCGAATTCGCGACTCGGGACCTGCAAAAACTTCGAAAAATATGATGGTGATAAAATCGGTTGAAACCGCGACTCGGGACCTGCAAAAACCTCGAAAAATAAGATGGTGATAAAATCGGGTGTAACCGCGACTCGGGACCTGCAAAAACCTCGAAAAATATGATGTTGAGAAAATCGTTTGAAACCGCGACTCGGGACCTGCAAAAACCTCGAAAAATAAGATGGTGATAAAATCGGGTGTAACCGCGACTCGGGACCTGCAAAAACTTCGAAAAATATGATGTTGAGAAAATCGGTTGAAACCGCGACTCGGGACCTGCAAAAACCTCGAAAAATAAGATGGTGATAAAATCGGGTGTAACCGCGACTCGGGACCTGCAAAAACCTCGAAAAATATGATGTTGATAAAATCGTTTGAAACCGCGACTCGGGACCTGCAAAAACCTCGAAAAATATGATGGTGATAAAATCGGTTCAAACCGCGACTCGGGACCTGCAAAAACCTCGAAAAATATGATGGTGATAAAATCGGGTGAAACCGCGACTCGGGACCTGCAAAAACCTCGAAAAATAAGATGGTGATAAAATCGGGTGTAACCGCGACTCGGGACCTGCAAAAACCTCGAAAAATATGATGTTGAGAAAATCGTTTGAAACCGCGACTCGGGACCTGCAAAAACCTCGAAAAATAAGATGGTGATAAAATCGGGTGTAACCGCGACTCGGGACCTGCAAAAACTTCGAAGAAAATGATGTTGAGAAAATCGGTTGAAACCGCGACTCGGGACCTGCAAAAACCTCGAAAAATAAGATGGTGATAAAATCGGGTGTAACCGCGACTCGGGACCTGCAAAAATTCCTAAAAATATGATGACAAGAAAACCGGTTGATACCGCGACTCGGGACCTGCAAAAACCTCGAAAAATAAGATGGTGATAAAATCGGGTGTAACCGCGACTCGGGACCTGCAAAAACCTCGAAAAATATGATGTTGAGAAAATCGGTTGAAAACCGCGACTCGGGACCTGCAAAAACCTCGAAAAATATGATTTTGATAAAACCGATCGAATTCGCGACTCGGGACCTGCAAAAACTTCGAAAAATATGATGGTGATAAAATCGGTTGAAACCGCGACTCGGGACCTGCAAAAACCTCGAAAAATATGATGGTGATAAAATCGGGTGAAACCGCGACTCGGGACCTGCAAAAACCTCGAAAAATAAGATGGTGATAAAATCGGGTGTAACCGCGACTCGGGACCTGCAAAAACCTCGAAAAATATGATGTTGAGAAAATCGTTTGAAACCGCGACTCGGGACCTGCAAAAACCTCGAAAAATAAGATGGTGATAAAATCGGGTGTAACCGCGACTCGGGACCTGCAAAAACTTCGAAAAATATGATGTTGAGAAAATCGGTTGAAACCGCGACTCGGGACCTGCAAAAACCTCGAAAAATAAGATGGTGATAAAATCGGGTGTAACCGCGACTCGGGACCTGCAAAAACCTCGAAAAATATGATGTTGAGAAAATCGTTTGAAACCGCGACTCGGGACCTGCAAAAACCTCGAAAAATAAGATGGTGATAAAATCGGGTGTAACCGCGACTCGGGACCTGCAAAAACTTCGAAAAATATGATGTTGATAAAATCGGTTGAAACCGCGACTCGGGACCTGCAAAAACCTCGAAAAATATGATGGTGATAAAATCGGGTGTAACCGCGACTCGGGACCTGCAAAAACCTCGAAAAATATGATGTTGAGAAAATCGGTTGAAACCGCGACTCGGGACCTGCAAAAACCTCGAAAAATAAGATGGTGATAAAATCGGTTGAAAACCGCGACTCGGGACCTGCAAAAACCTCGAAAAATATGATTTTGATAAAACCGATCGAATTCGCGACTCGGGACCTGCAAAAACTTCGAAAAATATGATGGTGATAAAATCGGTTCAAACCGCGACTCGGGACCTGCAAAAACCTCGAAAAATAAGATGGTGATAAAATCGGGTGTAACCGCGACTCGGGACCTGCAAAAACCTCGAAAAATATGATGTTGAGAAAATCGTTTGAAACCGCGACTCGGGACCTGCAAAATACTCGAAAAATAAGATGGTGATAAAATCGGGTGTAACCGCGACTCGGGACCAGCAAAAACTTCGAAGAAAATGATGTTGAGAAAATCGGTTGAAACCGCGACTCGGGACCTGCAAAAACCTCGAAAAATATGATGGTGATAAAATCGGGTGAAACCGCGACTAGGGACCAGCAAAAACTTCGAAGAAAATGATGTTGAGAAAATCGGTTGAAACCGCGACTCGGGACCTGCAAAAACCTCGAAAAATAAGATGGTGATAAAATCGGTTTTAACCGCGACTCGGGACCTGCAAAAACCTCGAAAAATATGATTTTGATAAAACCGATCGAATTCGCGACTCGGGACCTGCAAAAACTTCGATAAATATGATGGTGATAAAATCGGTTCAAACCGCGACTCGGGACCTGCAAAAACGTCGAAAAATATGATGGTGATAAAATCGGGTGAAACCGCGACTCGGGACCTGCAAAAACCTCGAAAAATAAGATGGTGATAAAATCGGGTGTAACCGCGACTCGGAACCTGCAAAAACTTCGAAGAAAATGATGTTGAGAAAATCGGTTGAAACCGCGACTCGGGACCTGCAAAAACCTCGAAAAATAAGATGGTGATAAAATCGGGTGTAACCGCGACTCGGGACCTGCAAAAATTCCTAAAAATACGATGACAAGAAAACCGGTTGATACCGCGACTCGGGACATGCAAAAACCTCGAAAAATAAGATGGTGATAAAATCGGGTGTAACCGCGACTCGGGACCTGCAAAAACCTCGAAAAATATGATGTTGAGAAAATCGGTTGAAAACCGCGACTCGGGACCTGCAAAAACCTCGAAAAATAAGATGGTGATAAAATCGGGTGTAACCGCGACTCGCGACCTGCAAAAACTTCGAAAAATATGATGTTGAGAAAATCGGTTGAAACCGCGACTCGGGACCTGAAAAAACCTCGAAAAATATGATTTTGATAAAACCGATCGAATTCGCGACTCGGGACCTGCAAAAACTTCGAAAAATATGATGGTGATAAAATCGGTTGAAACCGCGACTCGGGACCTGCAAAAACCTCGAAAAATATGATGTTGAGAAAATCGGGTGAAACCGCGACTCGGGACCTGCAAAAACCTCGAAAAATAAGATGGTGATAAAATCGGGTGTAACCGCGACTCGGGACCTGCAAAAACCTCGAAAAATATGATGTTGAGAAAATCGTTTGAAACCGCGACTCGGGACCTGCAAAAACCTCGAAAAATAAGATGGTGATAAAATCGGGTGTAACCGCGACTCGCGACCTGCAAAAACTTCGAAAAATATGATGTTGATAAAATCGGTTGAAACCGCGACTCGGGACCTGCAAAAACCTCGAAAAATATGATGGTGATAAAATCGGGTGAAACCGCGACTCGGGACCTGCAAAAACCTCGAAAAATATGATGTTGAGAAAATCGGTTGAAACCGCGACTCGGGACCTGCAAAAACCTCGAAAAATATGATGGTGATAAAATCGGTTGAAAACCGCGACTCGGGACCTGCAAAAACCTCGAAAAATATGATTTTGATAAAAACCGATCGAATTCGCGACTCGGGACCTGCAAAAACTTCGAAAAATATGATGGTGATAAAATCGGTTCAAACCGCGACTCGGGACCTGCAAAAACCTCGAAAAATAAGATGGTGATAAAATCGGGTGTAACCGCGACTCGGGACCTGCAAAAACCTCGAAAAATATGATGTTGAGAAAATCGTTTGAAACCGCGACTCGGGACCTGCAAAATACTCGAAAAATAAGATGGTGATAAAATCGGGTGTAACCGCGACTCGGGACCAGCAAAAACTTCGAAGAAAATGATGTTGAGAAAATCGGTTGAAACCGCGACTCGGGACCTGCAAAAACCTCGAAAAATATGATGGTGATAAAATCGGGTGAAACCGCGACTAGGGACCAGCAAAAACTTCGAAGAAAATGATGTTGAGAAAATCGGTTGAAACCGCGACTCGGGACCTGCAAAAACCTCGAAAAATAAGATGGTGATAAAATCGGTTTTAACCGCGACTCGGGACCTGCAAAAACCTCGAGAAATATGATTTTGATAAAACCGATCGAATTCGCGACTCGGGACCTGCAAAAACTTCGATAAATATGATGGTGATAAAATCGGTTCAAACCGCGACTCGGGACCTGCAAAAACGTCGAAAAATATGATGGTGATAAAATCGGGTGAAACCGCGACTCGGGACCTGCAAAAACCTCGAAAAATAAGATGGTGATAAAATCGGGTGTAACCGCGACTCGGAACCTGCAAAAACTTCGAAGAAAATGATGTTGAGAAAATCGGTTGAAACCGCGACTCGGGACCTGCAAAAACCTCGAAAAATAAGATGGTGATAAAATCGGGTGTAACCGCGACTCGGGACCTGCAAAAACCTCGAAAAATACGATGACAAGAAAACCGGTTGATACCGCGACTCGGGACATGCAAAAACCTCGAAAAATAAGATGGTGATAAAATCGGGTGTAACCGCGACTCGGGACCTGCAAAAACCTCGAAAAATATGATGTTGAGAAAATCGGTTGAAAACCGCGACTCGGGACCTGCAAAAACCTCGAAAAATAAGATGGTGATAAAATCGGGTGTAACCGCGACTCGCGACCTGCAAAAACTTCGAAAAATATGATGTTGAGAAAATCGGTTGAAACCGCGACTCGGGACCTGCAAAAACCTCGAAAAATATGATTTTGATAAAACCGATCGAATTCGCGACTCGGGACCTGCAAAAACTTCGAAAAATATGATGGTGATAAAATCGGTTGAAACCGCGACTCGGGACCTGCAAAAACCTCGAAAAATAAGATGGTGATAAAATCGGGTGTAACCGCGACTCGGGACCTGCAAAAACCTCGAAAAATATGATGTTGAGAAAATCGTTTGAAACCGCGACTCGGGACCTGCAAAATACTCGAAAAATAAGATGGTGATAAAATCGGGTGTAACCGCGACTCGGGACCTGCAAAAACCTCGAAAAATATGATGTTGAGAAAATCGTTTGAAACCGCGACTCGGGACCTGCAAAAACCTCGAAAAATAAGATGGTGATAAAATCGGGTGTAACCGCGACTCGGGACCTGCAAAAACTTCGAAAAATATGATGTTGAGAAAATCGTTTGAAACCGCGACTCGGGACCTGCAAAATACTCGAAAAATATGATGGTGATAAAATCGGTTCAAACCGCGACTCGGGACCTGCAAAAACCTCGAAAAATAAGATGGTGATAAAATCGGGTGTAACCGCGACTCGGGACCTGCAAAAACCTCGAAAAATATGATGTTGAGAAAATCGTTTGAAACCGCGACTCGGGACCTGCAAAAACCTCGAAAAATAAGATGGTGATAAAATCGGGTGTAACCGCGACTCGCGACCTGCAAAAACTTCGAAAAATATGATGTTGAGAAAATCGGTTGAAACCGCGACTCGGGACCTGCAAAAACCTCGAAAAATATGATTTTGATAAAACCGATCGAATTCGCGACTCGGGACCTGCAAAAACTTCGAAAAATATGATGGTGATAAAATCGGTTCAAACCGCGACTCGGGACCTGCAAAAACCTCGAAAAATAAGATGGTGATAAAATCGGGTGTAACCGCGACTCGGGACCTGCAAAAACCTCGAAAAATATGATGTTGAGAAAATCGTTTGAAACCGCGACTCGGGACCTGCAAAAACCTCGAAAAATAAGATGGTGATAAAATCGGGTGTAACCGCGACTCGCGACCTGCAAAAACTTCGAAAAATATGATGTTGAGAAAATCGGTTGAAAACCGCGACTCGGGACCTGCAAAAACCTCGAAAAATAAGATGGTGATAAAATCGGGTGTAACATCGACTCGGGACCTGCAAAAACCTCGAAAAATATGATGTTGAAAAAATCGTTTGAAGCCGCGACTCGGGACCTGCAAAAACCTCGAAAAATATGATGTTGATAAAATCGGTTCAAACCGCGACTCGGGACCTGCAAAAACCTCGAAAAATATGATGGTGATAAAATCGGGTGTAACCGCGACTCGGGACCTGCAAAAACCTCGAAAAATAAGATGGTGATAAAATCGGGTGTAACCGCGACTCGGGACCTGCAAAAACCTCGAAAAATATGATGTTGAGAAAATCGTTTGAAACCGCGACTCGGGACCTGCAAAATACTCGAAAAATAAGATGGTGATAAAATCGGGTGTAACCGCGACTAGGGACCAGCAAAAACTTCGAAGAAAATGATGTTGAGAAAATCGGTTGAAACCGCGACTCGGGACCTGCAAAAACCTCGAAAAATAAGATGGTGATAAAATCGGGTGTAACCGCGACTCGGGACCTGCAAAAACCTCGAAAAATATGATGTTGAGAAAATCGGTTGAAACCGCGACTCGGGACCTGCAAAAACCTCGAAAAATATGATGTTGATAAAATCGGTTGAAACCGCGACTCGGGACCTGCAAAAACCTCGAAAAATATGATTTTGATAAAACCGATCGAAACCGCGACTCGGGACCTGCAAAAACTTCGAAAAATATGATGGTGATAAAATCGGGTGAAACCGCGACTCGGGACCTGCAAAAACCTCGAAAAATATGATGTTGGGAAAATCGGGTGAAACCGCGACTCGGGACCTGCAAAATATTTTTCGAAGTTTTCGCAGGTCCCGACTCGCGATTAGGCCCCATTTTAATAGAATCATATTTTTCCATGTTTTCGCAGGTCCCGACTCGCGATTAGGCCCGATTTTAATATAATCATATTTTTCCATGTTTTCGCAGGTCCCGACTCGCGATTAGGCCCGATTTTAATATAATCATATTTTTCGAAGTTTTCGCAGGTCCCGACTCACGATTAGGCCCGATTTTAATATAATCATATTTTCCCATGTTTTCGCAGGTCCCGACTCGCGATTAGGCCCGATTTTAATACAATCATATTTTTCCATGTTTTCGCAGGTCCCGACTCGCGATTAGGCCCGATTTTAATATAATCATATTTTTCCATGTTTTCGCAGGTCCCGACTCGCGATTAGGCCCGATTTTAATATAATCATATTTTTCCATGTTTTCGCAGGTCCCGAGTCGCGATTAGGCCCGATTTTAATATAATCATATTTTTCGAAGTTTTCGCAGGTCCCGACTCGCGATTAGGCCCGATTTTAATATAATGATTTTTTTCCATGTTTTCGCAGGTCCCGACTCGCGATTAGGCCCGATTTTAATATAATCATATTTTTCCATGTTTTCGCAGGTCCCGACTCGCGATTAGGCCCGATTTTAATATAATCATATTTTTCCATGTTTTCGCAGGTACCGACTCGCGATTAGGCCCGATTTTAATATAATCATATTTTTCGAAGTTTTCGCAGGTCCCGACTCGCGATTAGGCCCGATTTTAATATAATCATATTTTTCCATGTTTTCGCAGGTCCCGACTCGCGATTAGGCCCGATTTTAATATAATCATATTTTTCCATGTTTTCGCAGGTCCCGACTCGCGATTAGGCCCGATTTTAATATAATCATATTTTTCCATGTTTTCGCAGGTCCCGACTCGCGATTAGGCCCGATTTTAATATAATCATATTTTCCCATGTTTTCGCAGGTCCCGTCTCGCGATTAGGCCCGATTTTAATATAATCATATTTTTCGAAGTTTTCGCAGGTCCCGAGTCGCGATTAGGCCCGATTTTAATATAATCATATTTTTCCATGTTTTCGCAGGTCCCGACTCGCGATTAGGCCCGATTTTAATATAATCATATTTTTCGAAGTTTTCGCAGGTCCCGACTCGCGATTAGGCCCGATTTTAATATAATCATATTTTTCGAAGTTTTCGCAGGTCCCGACTCGCGATTAGGCCCGATTTTAATATAATCATATTTTTCGAAGTTTTCGCAGGTCCCGACTCGCGATTAGGCCCGATTTTAATATAATCATATTTTTCGAAGTTTTCGCAGGTCCCGACTCGCGATTAGGCCCGATTTTAATATAATCATATTTTTCGAAGTTTTCGGAGGTCCCGACTCGCGATTAGGCCCGATTTTAATATAATCATATTTTTCCAAGTTTTCGCAGGTCCCGAGTCGCGATTAGGCCCGATTTTAATATAATCATATTTTTCGAAGTTTTCGCAGGTCCCGACTCGCGATTAGGCCCGATTTTAATATAATCATATTTTTCGAAGTTTTCGCAGGTTCCGACTCGAGATTAGGCCCGATTTTAATATAATCATATTTTTCGAAGTTTTCGCAGGTCCCGACTCGCGATTAGGCCCGATTTTAATATAATCATATTTTCCCATGTTTTCGCAGGTCCCGACTCGCCATTAGGCCCGATTTTAATATAATCATATTTTTCCATGTTTTCGCAGGTCCCGACTCGCGATTAGGCCCGATTTTTAATATAATCATATTTTCGAAGTTTTCCGCAGGTCCCCGACTCGCGATTAGGCCCGATTTTAATATAATCATATTTTTTCGAAGTTTTCGCAGGTCCCGACTCGCGATTAGGGCCCGATTTTAATATAATCATATTTTTCCATGTTTTCGCAGGTCCCGACTCGCGATTAGGCCCGATTTTAATATAATCATATTTTTCGAGTTTTCGCAGGTCCCGACTCACGATTAGGCCCGATTTTTATATAATCATATTTTTCCATGTTTTCGCAGGTCCCGACTCGCGATTAGGCCCGATTTTAATATAATCATATTTTTCATATTTTTCATGTTTTCGCAGGTCCCGACTCGCGATTAGGCCCGATTTTAATATAATCATATTTTTCGAAGTTTTCGCAGGTCCCGACTCGCGATTAGGCCCGATTTTAATATAATCATATTTTTCGAAGTTTTCGCAGGTCCCGACTCGCGATTAGGCACGATTTTAATATAATCATATTTTTCGAAGTTTTCGCAGGTACCGACTCGCGATTAGGCCCGATTTTAATATAATCATATTTTTCGAAGTTTTCGCAGGTCCCGACTCGCGATTAGGCCCGATTTTAATATAATCATATTTTTCGAAGTTTTCGCAGGTCCCGACTCGCGATTAGGCCCGACTTTAATATAATCATATTTTTCGAAGTTTTCGCAGGTCCAGACTCGCGATTAGGCCCGATTTTAATATAATCATATTTTCCCATGTTTTCGCAGGTCCCGACTCGCGATTAGGCCCGATTTTAATACAATCATATTTTTCCATGTTTTCGCAGGTCCCGACTCGCGATTAGGCCCGATTTTAATATAATCATATTTTTCCATGTTTTCGCAGGTCCCGACTCGCGATTAGGCCCGATTTTAATATAATCATATTTTTCCATGTTTTCGCAGGTCCCGACTCGCGATTAGGCCCGATTTTAATATAATCATATTTTTCGAAGTTTTCGCAGGTCCCGACTCGCGATTAGGCCCGATTTTAATATAATCATATTTTTCGAAGTTTTCGCAGGTCCCGACTCGCGATTAGGCCCGATTTTAATATAATCATATTTTTCGAAGTTTTCGCAGGTCCCGACTCGCGATTAGGTCCGATTTTAATATAATCATATTTTTCGAAGTTTTCGCAGGTCCCGACTCGCGATTAGGCCCGATTTTAATATAATCATATTTATCGAAGTTTTCGCAGGTCCCGACTCGCCATTAGGCCCGATTTTAATATAATCATATTTTCCCATGTTTTCGCAGGTCCCGACTCGCGATTAGGCCCGATTTTAATATAATCATATTTTTCGAAGTTTTCGCAGGTCCCGACTCGCGATTAGGCCCGATTTTAATATAATCATATTTTTCCATGTTTTCGCAGGTCCCGACTCGCGATTAGGCCCGATTTTAATATAATCATATTTTTCGAAGTTTTCGCAGGTCCCGACTCGCGATTAGGCCCGATTTTAATATAATCATATTTTTCGAAGTTTTCGCAGGTCCCGACTCGCGATTAGGCCCGATTTTAATATAATCATATTTTTCCAAGTTTTCGCAGGTCCCGACTCGCGATTAGGCCCGACTTTAATATAATCATATTTTTCGAAGTTTTCGCAGGTCCAGACTCGCGATTAGGCCCGATTTTAATATAATCATATTTTCCCATGTTTTCGCAGGTCCCGACTCGCGATTAGGCCCGATTTTAATACAATCATATTTTTCCATGTTTTCGCAGGTCCCGACTCGCGATTAGGCCCGATTTTAATATAATCATATTTTTCCATGTTTTCGCAGGTCCCGACTCGCGATTAGGCCCGATTTTAATATAATCATATTTTTCCATGTTTTCGCAGGTCCCGACTCGCGATTAGGCCCGATTTTAATATAATCATATTTTTCGAAGTTTTCGCAGGTCCCGACTCGCGATTAGGCCCGATTTTAATATAATCATATTTTTCGAAGTTTTCGCAGGTCCCGACTCGCGATTAGGCCCGATTTTAATATAATCATATTTTTCCATGTTTTCGCAGGTCCCGACTCGCGATTAGGCCCGATTTTAATATAATCATATTTTTCGAAGTTTTCGCAGGTCCCGACTCGCGATTAGGCCCGATTTTAATATAATCATATTTTTCCAAGTTTTCGCAGGTCCCGACTCGCGATTAGGCCCGATTTTAATATAATCATATTTTTCGAAGTTTTCGCAGGTCCCGACTCGCGATTAGGCCCGATTTTAATATAATCATATATTTCGAAGTTTTCGCAGGTCCCGACTCGCGATTAGGCCCGATTTTAATATAACACTGGTCAACATAGAAATCGTTACTGACTGGAAAAGGCCGTAATGTGTAGCATCTTGGTGTGCTGAACACGAATATAACCATAAAATTTTTTTATTGGCTCTCGTTTTGAAAATATTTCATATAGTTCATTTTTTATGTTTCACGATGTAAATTTATGCAGTAGGACTGCGACAATATCCTAAATAAGTCTAGAATGATGTAATATTCCACCTCATTGCATAATCCCATCATGGACACATCATGCACAGTTGATTACGTCATTTTCTGATGCAATGTAAAACTACAGCCAGTCGGCTGCTGACGTAAGATGACGTCAGCAGTGTACTATATAAAGCGAGTCGGAACGGTTGAGCATTTACAATATTACAGACTTTGTGCGAGACAGTTTAAGTTACTGTTTTATAAAACTATTATTACTTTATCCATTTAGATACAATACAGAACAGTAATGCCTCGGAAGTGCGTAAATACTGTGGACAACTTTTGTTACATTTGTGGGGAAGTGACATTTGCCAACCAGAAGAAAAGTATCACTTATCAAGTCAAGAAGGCATATCATGCTTACTTCGAATGCAAGGTTGGTGACCAAGACAAGCCATGGGCCCTGCATATATGCTGTGCTACATGTACAACACAGCTTTCACAGTGGTTGAATGGCAAAAGACCATCAATGCCGTTTGCAGTTCCCATGGTGTGGAGAGAGCAAAGCAACCACGTAGATGACTGTTACTTCTGCTTGGTTCCTCCTCTTTCCGGTGGAATAACGAAGCAAAAGAAGTCGACAATAGTCTACCCAAACATTCCGTCAGCATTGAGACCAGTTCCACATGGTGATGGACTTCCTATTCCAGAACCTCCAGCAGAATATATTTTCCTTGATTCATCTGATGAGGACAAGGGTGAGCCGACATGTTCTTCTCCTGGTCCGTCAGCGTGCAGTGATCCCGATTTTCACTGTGGTGCATCATCAACCCCACACAGAATAACACAGGAAGAACTAAATGACCTTGTTCGTGATTTGGACTTATCCAAAAACAAGGCAGAATTGCTAGGATCAAGACTCCAACAATGGAATCTTCTAGAAGAAGATGTCACAATTACTTCATATAGCAAGCGCCATCAGCAGTTGGAACCTTTCTTTATGAAGGAAGGTAATCTGGTATTCTGTTCCAATATTGACGACCTCATGAATGCCTTACAGATCACTCATGACCCACAAGAATGGAGACTCTTTGTAGACTCTTCAACACTGAGTCTTAAGGCTGTGCTTTTGCACAATGGAAACCGTCTTCCATCTATTCCATTAGCGCATGCTGTCCACATGAAAGAGACATACGATAACCTAACCACATCAACCTAAAACAGCTACTGCATTCCATTGACTATAACAGGTACAAATGGCACCTGTGTGGTGATTTGAAGGTAGTTGCCATTTTAATGGGACTGCAGCAAGGATATACAAAATATATGTGTTTCTTGTGTGAGTGGGATAGCCGAGCAAGAGAGTTGCACTACGTGCGGAAGGAATGGACTCCCAGACAAAACATGGCAGTTGGACAGAAGAATATCCAGCACCCAGCTCTGGTCGAGGCTCACAAAATCCTACTACCACCCCTTCACATCAAACTAGGTTTGGTGAAGAACTTCGTGAAAGCCATGGACCGCACTTCGCCAGCTTTCCGATACCTGCATGAAAAATTCCCTCGACTCAGCGAAGCAAAGATTAAAGAGGGAGTTTTTGTGGGTCCTCAGATTAGAGAACTCTTCAAAGATGACCGCTTCAACAACTTGCTGGAGGGTGATGCGAAACAAGCATGGAATGCTTTTCGTCTAGTGTCTACAGACTTTCTGGGGAATGTTAGGGCAGAAAACTACAAGGAACTAGTAGAAGACATGCTCAAGCAGTACCAGAAATTTCGCTGCAATATGTCTCTGAAGATGCATTTCCTTCATTCCCATCTGGATTTCTTCCCTGACAACTGTGGTATGGTTAGTGACGAACATGGCGAACGTTTTCATCAAGATATCGCAACAATGGAGCAAAGGTACCAGGGAAAATGGTCCACTACAATGTTGGCTGACTACTGCTGGACACTCCGCAGAGATGCTCCCGAACAGCTGTACAAGAGACAGGCAAAAAAATCTAAGAACTAGTCTATGACCTGGTTTTTACAAATATTAACTGTAAGTGTATCACTATTGGCATGCATTGTGCGATATAAAATTACTTCATTTCAGATTACAAAAAAACTAGAGCCAATTCGGCATTTTCACTGTCATATTCGTGTTCAGCACATACAAATTGATAAGAACTGACTAATTTCATTTCAGTAACATGACTTTTGTAAAAATTTGTTGTCCAGTGTAATCATATTTTTCCATGTTTTCGCAGGTCCCGACTCGCGATTAGGCCCGATTTTAATATAATCATATTTTTCGAAGTTTTCGCAGGTCCCGACTCGCGATTAGGCCCGATTTTAATATAATCATATTTTTCGAAGTTTTCGCAGGTCCCGACTCGCGATTAGGCCCGATTTTAATATAATGATATTTTTCCATGTTTTCGCAGGTCCCGACTCGCGATTAGGCCCGATTTTAATATAATCATATTTTCCCATGTTTTCGCAGGTCCCGAGTCGCGATTAGGCCCGATTTTAATATAATCATATTTTTCCATGTTTTCGCAGGTCCCGACTCGCGATTAGGCCCGATTTTAATATAATCATATTTATCGAAGTTTTCGCAGGTCCCGACTCGCATTAGGCCCGATTTTAATATAATCATATTTTCCCATGTTTTCGCAGGTCCCGACTCGCGATTAGGCCCGATTTTAATATAATCATATTTTTCGAAGTTTTCGCAGGTCCCGACTCGCGATTAGGCCCGATTTTAATATAATCATATTTTTCCATGTTTTCGCAGGTCCCGACTCGCGATTAGGCCCGATTTTAATATAATCATATTTTTCCATGTTTTCGCAGGTCCCGACTCGCGATTAGGCCCGATTTTAATATAATCATATTTTTCCATGTTTTCGCAGGTCCCGACTCGCGATTAGGCCCGATTTTAATATAATCATATTTTTCCATGTTTTCGCAGGTCCCGACTCGCGATTAGGCCCGATTTTAATATAATCATATTTTTCCATGTTTTCGCAGGTCCCGACTCGCGATTAGGCCCGATTTTAATATAATCATATTTTCCCATGTTTTCGCAGGTCCCGAGTCGCGATTAGGCCCGATTTTAATATAATCATATTTTTCCATGTTTTCGCAGGTCCCGACTCGCGATTAGGCCCGATTTTAATATAATCATATTTTTCCATGTTTTCGCAGGTCCCGACTCGCGATTAGGCCCGATTTTAATATAATCATATTTTTCCATGTTTTCGCAGGTCCCGACTCGCGATTAGGCCCGATTTTAATATAATCATATTTTCCCATGTTTTCGCAGGTCCCGACTCGCGATTAGGCCCGATTTTAATATAATCATATTTTTCGAAGTTTTCGCAGGTCCCGACTCGCGATTAGGCCCGATTTTAATATAATCATATTTTTCCATGTTTTCGCAGGTCCCGACTCGCGATTAGGCCCGATTTTAATATAATCATATTTATCGAAGTTTTCGCAGGTCCCGACTCGCGATTAGGCCCGATTTTAATATAATCATATTTTTCCATGTTTTCGCAGGTCCCGACTCGCGATTAGGCCCGATTTTAATATAATCATATTTTTCCATGTTTTCGCAGGTCCCGACTCGCGATTAGGCCCGATTTTAATATAATCATATTTTTCGAAGTTTTCGCAGGTCCCGACTCGCGATTAGGCCCGATTTTAATATAATCATATTTTTCCAAGTTTTCGGAGGTCCCGACTCGCGATTAGGCCCGATTTTAATATAATCATATTTTTCCATGTTTTCGCAGGTCCCGACTCGCGATTAGGCCCGATTTTAATATAATCATATTTTTCGAAGTTTTCGCAGGTCCCGACTCGCGATTAGGCCCGATTTTAATATAATCATATTTTTCCAAGTTTTCGCAGGTCCCGACTCGCGATTAGGCCCGATTTTAATATAATCATATTTTTCGAAGTTTTCGCAGGTCCCGACTCGCGATTAGGCCCGATTTTAATATAATCATATTTTTCGAAGTTTTCGCAGGTTCCGACTCGCGATTAGGCCCGATTTTAATATAATCATATTTTTCCATGTTTTCGCAGGTCCCGACTCGCGATTAGGCCCGATTTTAATATAATCATATTTTTCGAAGTTTTCGCAGGTCCCGACTCGCCTAATCGCGACCCTTAACCGGTAAATATACCCATAGTGGTTGGTCTTCACACCCATATCCAACATGCAATGCATTGTAATTTCTGCTTCTGTTGCCTCAAAACAATCGTAATCGTAAACTCGAAATTTCTAAAGCACTACTTAAAAGCTAAGCGCAGGGCACCAGCTTATTCGCGAGTGCTGCGTCAAGTCCGTGGGGTTGTCCAAAGGCATCATGACTCTGATCACATTTTGGTTAACACCAACAATGTCCTAACACCATTTCTTTCAACTGACAGGGGGTTACGAGGAACGTCATTTAGATGCTGGTAATCCATGCAACGGAAATAAGCTATCGAACTTCAGAAAAGCAGTGCCAAGCATAGCTGCACAATATTTTATAAGGCAGCTATAAGCTAAAAAAACCTCCAACAGAGCTCAGCTCTTGGCTTCTTGTGGCCTGAACAACCAAGTATTTTCATCTAATTCAACACATGGTTTTATATTTCATTTATTTCCCAGCTTTCATCATTATTACAAATTCATTTCCTTATGAGGGTATGGAAGTATGATGTAGGAAGTCTTGCCGGTCCCCAAACAGGCTAACTGAAGTAAATGTAAACTAATAACAACCACTTATGTGACAGTCAAGTGGTTGACAACTAATGAATGCAGGTTAAATTATAGATGTATTGTAGTTTACTGTAACCTGGCCAAACATTTGCTTTCTCAAAAACTGTCATATTGTAATAACATTACATTCTGCCAGGAGAGTTTTACCAAGGACATAAAAATATCTTGTTGTGCCCTTTTTGTTATAGTAACATTAATACAATATGTACAGCATATCTTATGTACCACTTGCACCCTTAGTGACCAGCAAGTCGAGCATTTACTGTACACTTAGAGAATCTTCCTATTCACAGCAGCTCTTAATAAAACAGGTCCTTTTCACATGTAAGATAAATGCTTAGATATTCTGGTTAAAAGAGAGGTGTTAACAACAACCTTTCCACAGAAAGAGTATCATCAGTAAAAGCTACTAGTTTTCAACAAATTCCAATTTCATGGAGAAAGAATGCAGCATTAGCACTTTGCCACGGGTTTGGTTTGAGACTTTCTGAGAAACATTTTCAATTTAATCTGTACTGCTGCACATCTTACAGACATGATCACCTCCATACACATTCGCCATACAACTGCACAACCTTGGTTTAAAACAACCTTGTTCCGGTTGGCAACAAAACAGGTTATAAAAATTCAGAGATTTCTAAGAACAGGAATCTGTCAAGAATTTATAATAAATAGTTTCGTATAAACCAGGCACATAATCATTATTGTCTCTTTGGTTTGGCGCTCATTTTCCACGATCCTGAGAGATACCGCAGGCGAATCATGAATAGATCCCGGGCCATCTGAAGCGAGGCCCAAAGCGGAGATAACTTTGAACCTGGAAATAACCGAACAAACTAGTTAGAAAAGCAAGTAAAGTAAAGCTCAATGTCCCATAATGGAACATACGAAAAGCATTCATTCCTTATCTTCGGCCCTTTAGCCAGCAGTGCATGCATCCAAAAGATCTGGATGCAGGGTCAGTACATTGCAGAATTTGCCGTTTACTTCCCAGCATACACCAGTATCATCACTACTAGGTGATACAGACAAGGGTGCGTGAAAACTGAACAACTTGTCCAGGGTTATTACACAAAATTGTTGAATTGTGACCAAGTAAGCCACTGATCAGTAACCACTTAATACTGATACTGTCACTGTGTATCACTGAATGAGCTGTGACGTCGATAGTTCGATCATGGCACAGTTACTTCCATTTACTAGCCTTTGGCAAGCCGCAAAACAGCATTAGCCAATTGTATGCATATGATTTAAGTTGTGCAAACTCTCCTAACACATACACGTTTCAATTACCATCAGCTGATCAACTGACCTTAGAATAAGACTAAATACGTAACAAAAACAAACAATTTTACATACAAATATTTGTATTTTATTATCCTTGCAGCCTACTTCTATGGGTTCATAAAATTTAAACTGGGTAATGAGCTGCAGACTTTCTTATCTAATTACTTACCTGATGGCAACTAGAACTAAGCATTTGTAACAATAAGATTATGAATGTAAGTTTTTTCACAAAGACAGTCAGAGAGATAGTTTGCCAAGATTTCCTGAATGTAGGCAATACCTGGGATTTCAGTCCAGTTGACAGCCACTTCAGCTAAAGGAACACCAAAATGCTGTGCAATGTGAAGAAGTTCTACATCAAATGCCCTGAAAACAGAAATCAAAAGACAAGATGGAAAGAGTTTATGTAAAGCATTTTTAACTGTCTTCCACTACATCTAAACCTAACTTTCCTTAAGCCTAATTACAACTTAAGCCTAATTACAACTATATCTCACATGATTTATTCTAATCACAATGATCATTAGTTTTACATTATCAAAACTCCTTAGTTTGAGTTTTCATTAAATCCATCTAATGTGACTTAATCTTGCTTTACTGATTCTACACAAACGCAAATTTCACACCTCAGATTCAGGTTTACTGAATTTCCACACACAATAAGTGGTTTAAATAAATGACAAATGAAAATGTACAGTAATATCATTTAGTTGAGCTTGTTCTGTACACAACCCACGACACTCTAGACAATTGGTGCCTAAAAACCCTTCTGGCCAATTTCTAAGCAAGTGAAATGTTTTCTCAGCTTATATAGTGAAAGAAAATGAAAAAAACAACATCAAAACAAGTGATTGCAAGTTTGTGCAGTCATGACAGAAGTGGGCAAGTTTTGTTAATGTACAAATCCTCCAACATCCAGCAATATATTTCTCCTACAGGCATGAACTGTAATATATGGCATCTACAGCTGTGAAGTAAACCACTAATACTGCAACAAACTGGACGTGTATACATAAAAATAGCAAGAAAACCACTAAAGCAGATCAGTGTCTACAATATATTTACTCACTGTACACTTTATAACGATTAACATGAACAAACCGAGGATCGTTGCTCACCATCGCTGAACATGAAGATTACAGAACAAGAGCCGGGCAGTAGATCGCGTAAACAGCTTAAAGCCACACTGTGTGTCTCGAATGCCGTGGACGCAAAGAAGCCAGACGAGGAAGTGGAAACCATACATCAGAAATGTTCTAATAATTGACCTCTACAAACCAACATAAAAACAATAAGACATGAAAAGTTTGCTAGCAGTCAAAACTGACCGCTGCTGTCCTTCTTGTGTTAAAATAAGATATCTATTGAAAACAGATGCATGATTTCAAATTGTATTTATGATCTGAGGCATGTGTTGTTATACACAGCTTATCACAAGCATGAACAATATTTGCATATCTCTGCACACAACTGGAAGCTTTGATCTCACATAACAGTATGGATGTCCACAGCTGAAAACAATGTAGAAACTGGGTTTCTGTATTCACACACTTTTTCTGACAGTCTTTTGTGTATGGTCTTATTCTAAGTTCTAAAACCCATTCACAAACTTTACCCATAAAACCTACTTGTGCTATGCTGTCTTTCTCAAGATGAGCCCTTGACCCACAGATCACAGCCATTTGATCCTACATGTAAGAAAAACAGACTGACAGGTAAATTAAGGCAAAGGTGACATAATCACTGAATAATGACCATAGAATCACACAGATTGGAATTACGTCAAATAATAAATTACCCGGGAATAATGCTGACTAATATTCTGTCAACTTTTATGACAACAAAATAATGTTCTTCAGAATTAAGTCAAACTAAACAATATGGTAATACTGATTTTATGTATGCACGTATTAAGGCATTTATATATTGCCTTTTAATACCCCGTCTAAAGTGTTTTGCAAAAAGTCCTCTAACTGACATAGACTTAAGAGTCATACTTATGCCAGTTGCAAATGACATTAGAATTTGGTTAAATACTATAATACCAGGTGAATGATAGCACCATTTTTGTACATACAATGCCATACAAAATCACAATGATGGCTGACACTAAACATCAGAATTTTGAGATCTTGGAGTGATGATAAAATTGTGCAGAAATCTACAAAAAATAGAGTTGTATAAAGAAATCATTAGAGTAATCATGCATCAAATATTGAATGACATCTAAGTCATGGTGAACTTGTGTCAAATATAAATTCATATGGCAATCATACTAAAAATCTAACTGACATTAGAATCACGTACAAAACAAAATAAATTCAGGCATCAAATCTAAATTACAGCTGAATAAAAATAAAAAGCTTTATATATAATGTACTAAATGATATAATATACTAAATCAGAATTACAATGAATGAATGACAAAAACTGTCAAAAATTACACATCAGTAAATAACAAATGACATCCAAATAATCTGGAATAAAGGTATTGGAATAATGACCATGCAAGTGAAAACCATCAAAAAGTCTGAAAGGTAAATGTGCGAGAAATACACTTAGAAGGCAAGCAGATATAATGAGCTAAATTGAGTTCTTTGCATACTTATATTCCTTGTAGTGGTAGCTTTCAAACTATAAGTTCTTATGTTATATTCCTTGTAGTGGTAGCTTTCAAACTATAAGTTCTTATGTATAGTTTTGCTGTCAAATATGTGCATTTTAATTTTAGTTATGATGCCCTGAAACAAAAACTTAATTAGGAGATTTCATTGTTGACAGCCTCAAAGGCGTACAAATACGAATATGAATTATTTACTATTCTCGTCTCATAGACATTCATGACCCCAGGCACAGCGAATTAGGTCAACTCATAGTTACGGTAAACTTTAATTTGCGATTTCTCAAAAGTAGCTGCTATGACTCCTACAGCTTTGAACAATTTTTACTTTTTCACTATTGGTGATAGAAACATGTGGTTTTCACCCAATTATTTAGTAATTCCAAACCAATCCAGGGCATTACCAAACCCAGTTTTGATTTTTCAGACTTTGTGCGGTTTTCTCAAGCACAGTCACATATGGTAAAATAATCAGTTGTCAAGACCTCTCCTTGGCTTTCAGAAGATATCTTTTGTAAAGCTTCCTCAAGTTTCTTAAAATCTGGGAATTTTGTGGCACCATCTGCATCAGCAAACATCAACAAACGACCACGACCTCTCAGCATACCCTAGCAGAATAAACAAAAGTAATATGAATAAGACACAAATATTAACAAAGTAACAGTATTCAGAATGGTATTCATTCATTTACACAACATTTATTATACAATTATACCAGCATAGAATGAATGGTACTCAAAACAAACCAAAGAAATCAATAAGAAGCTAATAATTATAACAAACCATCACACATAAAGAAACACGAAGATAATTAAAACAAACTACAACAAAGAAATCAACATGAAGACAATTATAAAACTAACTAACTCAGAGAATTCTACTGTAAAGAAAACAATTGTAACCTAACTTACCATTCTAACTGCACCGCCCTTTCCACGATTCTTAACCTGTGTCAACACTCTCACACGATCAGTCCCATACTTTTTTGAGTACTCCAGTGCCACCTAACGATAAGAAACATGAAATCAATACAAACGCACGACCAGACTCCACTTACATAAGAACTCTAACAAGTTCTTAAAAAGAAGCTATACGAATATGAAAAATAAATATAAAATGAAAATGTAAAACATAAATATAAAATACACACCAGAAACTCTTTTTAACAGTGTCTTTGGATATCGTATCAAGAACTACCTCATAACAAGGTCGTGCTATAATGAGTTTATTTTTTACAGATGAATTAATTTGAGATCCAAGTCCTTGACTGTGCTATATTCATGTTATAACGTAGCATTTTACAATATGTATAAATATTATCGTATGCGTACATGTATATACACAGATAACAAGGACAGTGCTCTGCGTCTAAAACACCAGATTTCTATCTAGTGAACTGTAAAGAGTAATAAGGTCATGAACCTGTGCAATTTCAATTTATAAGAACAGTCTCTTTACTTACTTGTGACGTTTTGTCTGTACTGCCATCATCAACCACAATGATCTCATACTGGAAACGTGGATTTTCTTTCTGAAATGATAAAAACAATTAAAATTTAGAAGAAAACCTGAGGAAGGCTCTTCAGGGAAACAACTGATAAAAAAACTTGAAGACAAGTGGACACTAATTACCTGACACTTATCAAGTCAGCTCAATTCTGTTGGACAATTCTGTGGGACATCACATTTTTTCAGTTCTACTGGACTGAAAAATCTCAAATTCATGAACAAAACCACCCCAATATTAGTTACTTATAACTGATAATTTAACGCTAAAGAACAATGGCTCTGAGTCGCATAATGATCAAGTAATGCTCAGGCTTTAAGGGGCTTGAAATCAAGTGAAACTGTCAACTCACTGTAGAGCAGGGGAAACTGACAGTTTGTTCAGTTTTTTCTTACCTGTTTTCATCTACGCAAACCCTACAACCACACTTCTGCCATTGTTTCGTGCAAGGGTCACTGTTGCTGATAGAGCTCAGTCAGCTCGTTGTTTAAAGAGGTTCTTATTTCCCCGGGGTTCTCATGCTGGAAGTAGTTTGTTCTACAAGAAGCGCTATATAAGTTATCAAATAAAAATACAAATACTTCGATGGACTAGAGCCAACAATGGTAAGGAATAGATGTTTCCCGCCCTCACTAACCCAGCAGTCTGAAAACATGTGATTCAGGAACGAACATCGTGCTACCAAGTTTATGCAGATGGACACTTACTTGGCGACCTGTGAGATATTCCAGTGCTTCATCCATCATCACTGACACTGAAAAATGGAACAGCAACTACAGACAGGGCAGTGGCAGAAGATTCCTGTTCTCAAAAACTGACCGCACAACGGCCTGCCTCTGCTGTGAACTTCTAGGTCAACGATACTGATTTTAACAGCTAATACCATCACACCAGAAGTACTGTCCACATTCCTATTTGACCGATTAATTTAAGAAAAGTTGAAACTCAAATAAGAAAAGCTGGAAACATATTTTGGGTTCTGTAAAGTGGCACTGAATGAATGTTCAAAGGCATTTCAATCTATTTTATAAAGTTTTAAAATTTATATATTCATATAGAAAATGAATGTAAAACTACAGTGAGCACTACATTCAAGGTGCTTAAAAACTGTACATAATAATTAATTATAGCTATTAATATCTGAAATCCTCTTCTACCTACGTCTGCTTTCCTCATTGTATGCTGGAACAATGACGCTTAAATCAATTTCTGGTGGATCATCGATGCTTGGAAATAGAGTGCAGCCCACTTCACTCTTTGTGTCAACAAAGTAGTTCTCCTTCTCATTATAACTGAGATCAGCATCAGATTTAGTCCAGTAAAGGTAAAACATTAACTAAAATCATAACACAAATCTACTTATATTAATCCATTCAAGGCTATTTTACTGCATATACATTTGTGATGTAATCAAGCTGCTAGCATATTATATTACATAACTGGGGCAGACTGCTGTCGAATTAGGTTTATAGATATGCCTTAGAGGTTGAAATTCTGGCAAGTGATATGAAATTCACCATTCACTCTCAAACCATGTAATCCAAATGGATTTTTGTCCAGTTATTTTTCACTTTAGAAACCATAATTAAGATTAAACTTTTAGGCCAAAAATCTATAATCCTCTCAGTTTTGCCAACTGCCTCATATTTTGTGTCTCACATTTCTTAATGTGACACAAGGCAGCCTTTATTTGTCTGAAGCAATTAACAATTGGTGCCAGTTTGTCACAAAAATATACTAAACACAAAGTTTGTGCTTCTGACTTACTTATGTTATTTATTGCTATGAAAACTGTCCCAATGGTGCCTAACTAATTAATGAATATTGAAAATGATTTTCAAATATTAATTGAAATCCGGCAATTACACAAAGCACTGCCATGTAATATCACTGAAACCAAAAAGTCTGATATGTATCAGTATAGGTCACAATATCTTGTTTAGGCGCAGGTATGGTAAAGATGTTGAGTTCTGGCATTGAGGCTACGAGTAACAGACATGAACATGACAGACAAAGCTGAGAAAGATGTGCAGCCTTGTTTTAGTGGTAAAAAGAAACACAAATATGGTATTTTACACTGATTTAAAAGCAACTGGTGCAAATAAAAGCCAGCCTTTTTTAACGGCTGGTGTCTAATTGCCGCCGGGTGGTACAAACAACTGGTACAAATGAATGCCGAGGGTGTTTATAAGAAGTTTTATACTATATGTGTGTCCATTTACATTACATTATAACATAAACAACTAAGTTTACACTGATGGTTACAGGAAACATGTTTTAAATGCCCTCTCTATGAGACCGAGATTATACGCGGTTACTTTTTCAACATTGCACGAAACACATCTGCTTCTAAGGCTTCGCAATAGACGGTCAGATTTCGCACAGGCTTCCCCAACTATGCGTTCTGAATTTCCGATACAGTAAATTTTTTCAACCTTACCTAAAGCTGGATTATCCACATTTCTTTTTTAGTGCTGCAGGCCTACTAAGATGGCGCTACAAAATTTCCGAACTTACGTAATACACCACACTTACGGCAGCTGTAAATAACACAAACGAAAGTCCTAAAACGAGTGCTAAGTCGTCGATGAACTTCCAGCATAACATCGTCAACATTTTGCTAAAGTGTCCACCGCGTATCGTTCACGGAATGACAACAGATTGCGCCTCGTGACACCGAAGAAAGTGGTGAAATTGCACAAATATTCAGGTTCAGCTTAAGATTTTCAGCAGCCGGAATTACACGTCAGCAGCTGTCTGCCGCGCCGTCCGAATAAATCGTCTTCGCTGTAGTAGTAGTTGTTCCAATGTTTAACAACATCTTCGGTTCGAGGTCAAGATCAAATGGTCAGACACAGTCTGTTACGGTGAATGGTATTTGCAATTCAAGCGGCGAGAGAGGTATGGGGAAGAGAAGGAATCAGAATAGGATTTGTGGATGACGAGTGTTTTCAGTTTTGAGTGCAAGGCCTGAATTGTTTGAAAGACATGTATGCAGTGTTGGCGAGTTCGCAGGATAAGTCAGGAAATTGCCGTAATTCTAAGTAACGCTTAATGGCTTGGATCTTGACCTCGAACTGAATCTTTTCTGCCTATCGATTTTCCTTTGACTGAGCGCTTGTGAATTAGTTGGTTCCCGCGACTCAGCTTTCATTCGGCACTGTAGAAATCTCGAGGTTAATATTACGATTGCAATAATGCATAATATAATGTTCACAATGCTTAAAGGCATAGAATAAGAGAATTGATGACACCTTATTAGGCATAACTCTTATTTTGGCCAACCATTTAGTTTGAATGACCACAATATAAAAATTAACTTGTCCTAAGAATGCTTAAATGCATAATTTTAAATACAACACACTTCTCTTCTTGCTCTTGTTCCTCATCTACCTTAGCCGCTGACAAGTGGACTCCGTAATCATAACTTGGTCATTAGCAATTCACTCGCTAGGTGATACAGACTCATATCGTAATCGTAAACTCGAGATTTCTACAGCGCCCAACGAAAGCTAAGTCACGGGAACCAGCTTATTCACAGGCGCTCAGTCAAAACAAAATCGATAGGCAAAAGGGTTCGGTTCCAGGTCAAGATCCAGGAGTCAGACAGCCGGACGGCTACGTTGTTAAGTAACTTGGTCATTAGCAATTCACTCGCTAGGTGATACAAACTCATAATTATGCCATACGGTAGCACAGGCCAAAAATACACAAAACATTTCGATAACTGAAATTTAAGGGATTTGTTTATTAATTGTTCGCTGTAACTAAAACTTTTTTTATTTTGAAACTTATTTACAAGAATAATGATAAAGCAACTCATCCTTGCAAAATTATTTTACTTTCCCCCGTAATGCTACCAGCAGCTGCGATGGCCGAGTGGTTAAGGCGTTGGACTTGAAATCCAATGGGATCTTCCCGCGTAGGTTCAAATCCTGCTCGCAGCGAAAAACGTTTTTCTTTCGGTTAGCTTATGCAGTCCATTTGAAATCACATATAAACGAATGCATATATAAAAATACATAAAACAAGCAGTCTTCACTGACTCAGCTAAGACGCAATATTAATCTCCAATTACATAAAAAGTTGAAGATTTATAGCACCAACCTTAACTGCCTGTTGAGGCATCTCAAGAGGTCAGTAAACGTGCATGCTGTTCTACGGCGACCGTATGGCCTCGACCCTGCGGATTTTAATGAATTTGTGGTAAGAGCCTGCACCACCGCTACCCATTTGACTGGGCGCCATGCCATAGGTTCCCCTGTACGGACCACGTTGTTAAGAGCAAAGCGTTGACATTCAACATTGCAACAACCTTCTTCTGAAGTTCTTTTCATTTATAATCTCGGGCTAGCACTGAAAAATTAGCAGGGTCGAGGCATTGGCGAATTTAGCTATAGGCCTGGGTGGCGGTTCTCCCTTGCGCCCTTGGTTACATGCCGGCGCTCCTCAGATCTGACCTGTGCTTGGTAGACTGCCAGAATGTGGCGCACCTCTAGAAATGCCCTTCTCCCCCATGGGAGCAATCCTGGAGCCTCCACTGGGTCGAGGCCAAACGGTCGCTATAGAAAACCAAATACATTTGCATTTACAGCTTTTGATGCTGGGTCATATGTACAGCGGCGCCAAAGACGCAAATCCGCAAATGCCAAAAGACTCAAAATCCATAACCACTTTTCAAGATTGACCTTGGAGACGAGTCGAGACTGAGGATATATCCTGAACAACTGTATCAAGTTAATTAAATGATTGTAAGTTTCTATTTATCAAGTATTTCTATTATACTTCTAGCAAAATTATGCGAAATAACTAATTTTATTTGATTTTTGTTTCTAAATTTTTTTGGTACATAACAACTGATCCCAAGAACAGCAGTAAACAAACAAATCGACACAAAATCAATGCAAACAACATAATTAACTCAATGACCAAATATAACTAGTTAATTACATTGCATAGGTCCATAATTGTTGGAAATAAAAGATGTATGTTTAGCTCATAATCCATGAATAATCCAATAACCAACTTCAAAAATCCATCAGTTAACTAAAGTCCAAATTATAAATTAACATCAAGATCTATAAACTTTAACTTTTTCTGTTCCGGTTATAATAAAAATCCATAACTATCCATTAATTATAATCTTGTTTCTGTAGTGCTGGAACCCTTGTGTAGGAACTTTGGTGACTGCAACGATTCTTCAGACGATGTGGGCAAAACAAAATGATCGTAGCCAAAACCAGAGACTCGGCCACAAAACTTCTCATCATCTAATTTCCCTTGAAAAAATTTCTGTACAGAAAAATTTGTCATTATTAGCTGTGCAAGACAAAACCACGCAAAGATAAGGTAATGTTCATTAATACTGTTGAAATCATAGAAACAAAATTTTATCTCAAAAGGTGGTTAAAAGATCATTTGGCTGAGGAACAAACACAACAGAAACCCAGCTTTGAACTGGAAAAACAATAAGGCCAAAAACAGTAAGGTAGGAAAAAGGCCTTGCCAGGGTTTCATAGACCTTAGAGCTGAAGCAGAAACACCACAGTGGTCCAATAACCATGCAGACTTCCTAATAGTTATATGGCTTGGCAACAAATAGTGAAATCCACACGAACCACATCTTTAGACTTGTAAGTGTAATTTGTAATTGAAATTTTTATAGTGCTCTTGAACAGAAACAAATCAAAGGTGCTGACTATGCTAGCTAGTAATACTATTACACCACCATGGCATTTCTAGGGTGCCACTTGCACCTTCAGTGACCAGAAATGCATTATAGTAAACCGTGAGTCAGGAAACAGGACGATCATTCTGCTAATAGATGCCAGAATGCCTTTGATGCTCCTTATAAATGATGTTGAGCTCAGAAAAGTCTCAAGTTCATACATGTCTGACCAACATTCAGAAAGCTGACTAAAATTCATCCAGTTGAAGGTCTCCACTGCAATGGAAGTTCCTGGTCCACTGGAGACGAGATGAATTAAATGCCAGATATGGCAAAGAGCCGATGGCTTCCTCAATCTAGCAGCTCAAGCAAATCACATTCAGATGTCTCTCGATCATGCTAACTCGTTGCCATAGAACTGGTCATGGACAGCCATACCCAACTGACTGCTGTTCCAGCTAATAATGGCTTCCAGTTGAGGGCAGCATGTAACTTTAGGTTTAGCAATGCCTAAATCACTGGGCTGGCATGGGACACGTGCAGAACAATCTGGCACAATCTAGGTCCTGAAGTATAGTCCAGAAATGGCAGCCATTTTATGATGGAATGACATTCACAAAACCTTACAAAAACCGCTCACAACCCAAGCAGACTTGAAAAATGCTACAGAAATATGACAGCCTAGTGAATATTAACATTTTAGGTAGCTTCTACCAGAACCAGCTCATGAAACAATTGTTTCCCAGCCAGCAAAGAAATTCTACTTGCAGACTAATTTTAAATCTAGAGCAATAATAGTAACCTGTTTCATTCGGAAGAATGTGGCTCCTGTAAGAAGACTGTCACTACCAGCTTGATGTGGCACACCCGTACGCTTCACCTACAATTCAATCAATTCAATCAGTGCATTTGGTTTCTCAAAGTCTTCTCAAAGTCTCAGTTTAACAGTCCAAAATAAAAACTGTGGATTAACTCAAGCTGACTAATGACTATTCATAGTCATAGTTCAATAGTGCAGTGCTCATAATTTGATCTTACTGTTCCCTACAGGGCAAATCTTAGATCAGTCACTAGTAAACTGAGATATAATCCCCAATGCTGATACTTGCCACAAAATGATGTCATAAATACACAAACTGATTGTACAAAGATGTAACAGAACTGCTCTCCAGTAGTGATACTATAACTAGATCTCACCATATGCATAGGTCTAATGGTATGGCATATTTTGCATTATACATAAGGTATACATCTAAGTACCACATATTCTGGTATTATCAATTATTATGCACTATCCGATTTGACTGTAATTTGAATTTAAACTACAATTGCTGATTCACTTTGATTCTGAAGAAAATAGCCAACATGCAAATCTCTATCACAAAGCAAGTAAAAGAAAAATTTATGACTTACATCAAGCTGCTCAGCCACTTCTTGTAGACCACCTTTCAGACTATTGCAAACTGTCATCAGGTACTTCACGTCATAGAGGTTTGGAAAGAACTCTTTTACCAGCCCGAGGAAATCATCTTCTTTCTGTGGAAGCGAGCGGTTTGTAAGGATCTTTATCATGTAGCCAAAGTCATATATGCTACAAGGCAAAAGTAAAATATGGATAACGGCAAGAGCACACATATAGATGCTGTGACAAAAGTAAATACAAAAGTACTGTTAAATGTCTGCATATATCTTGACACTTAAACAGGAACTTTCTAAAAACTTTTCTGAAGTTCTGTTTTAAAATGTGTCTTATGTCTTGCATTATATCCAGCTGAAGTGATCTGCTTGTTCATTATTAAACTGTGTCAGAAAGAGCCATGCCAGTCTGCACATCCACACAAGCAGCTAACCACTAAACTCCAAAAACCGCCAGCTGGACAAGTTTTAAATAGATCTTCAAACAGTGTTCTTTAATGTGTGCAAATCTCTGTGTAAATTCAGCCAAGACGTTTGCGAGTACTTGAGAGTACTTGCCATGGTTCAGCAGCCCTGGTAGAAGATGTTGGGATGTGCAAAACCTTCTTTAGACTCATGTGTTTCTTACTAATTTGCAACTTTTGTTTGTACACATTTTGTATAGTGCCACTATATTTTTCTAGCAAACTGATCCTTTCCTTGAAGTTTGATATTTCATTATGTCAAAGAAAACTGCCATTTCATTTAACCACTGGAACTGTTAGGAAACTTGATTTAAAAACTTTCAATTTGGAAAGCTTTGGCAGGTGAGATGAATAGTAAGCAGGCCGGATTGTTGGACAAGCCTGCATTAGTCTATCCCCTCCTCAAGAAGTCATTGTTATGTTACAGTTGGAATGTGGTTTAGTTTATTCATCCACCAAGTCATTGTCGGCTTTATTCAATAAAGTAATCTGTCACCTGTTTCACTAAGTTATGCATTTCAAGCTGTTAACCCATCTATATTTAGTGCTCATCCCAGATGGGTTTAACTGATGCAGCTGATTAGGCCTACAGAAACACTCTGACTGCACATGATGATCAGATTGACGATGGTCTAATCTATATGGCAGCTCACTGTATTTATAAGGGTTGTACATTACTTACTTTATATGGTAACCTGCTAGTAAAGCAAGAGTAATACTACGAGTGTCATTGTGTAAAAGCTTTTTGTTACAATGTTAGTGTATGAAGTTTATTATGAAAATCTGAATAACTGATGCTTAAAATGGTTCAGTAATTCATTTTACTGTCGCTGATTGAATGTCACCCATTTAAAGTGATTTTGCACCAACAACTTTTCGTTCAGTTTAATGCAATGCACTTACCGGTAATTCACTGTAAAGTCCATATCTGAGCTTAGTGAATAGTTCATGATAAAACATTCCTTACACTTTGTGACAGTGGACAAACTTAGCCTTTGTAATAAGAATTAATTATGTTGAAACAACCTCTGGTTAGCAGGTCAATACCAGGGCAGAGTTACTGTTCATCTCAGTACTTTAATGTATCTTATAAATGGCTACACAGGAGTTTGGGAAGTAGCCAAGAGAACACGTCACTTAAATCATTTTTACCATTTTTCATTATATTTTACCATTCTGACCAGTAACAAATCCGGATTTTTACAAAAAATATTTTACTGGTAAATTTACATGATCACTATAACTGAGTAATGACTGCATCATACCTGTGGAAGGAGATCCATTTGATGTTTACACTGATAGAGGCCAGACGTCATGAGCTGCTTTCCGTACTATACACGATTGGTTACACTAGAGGCCAGGGGTCATGACGTGCTCCCCACACTATACATATACAATGCATACATACTATACCCAAGTAATGACATGCTGCATCATACCTGTGGAAGGAGATCCATTTAATGTTTTCATTGAGGATGAGTCCAGAAGTCATGAGGCGCTCTCCAAGGTCACTCACTTCGATGCCATATTCCTTATGGCTATGAAAGTTGATTCCACTGTTTCTGAGCAAGTCAACTGAATCCTGAGCAAACATATCTGTTCTAAAAAAACAATAAACATGGATTGCATTTCTATGTGATATGACATAATTTATGACAAAGAAAGATCCTAACCCTTATGCGTAATTGTCTCATTAGCTCTGCTCCATCATATCTTAGGGAGTTCAGCATTTCAGTCTCTTTGGTTCCAGGCCATAGCACTCCGGCCGGCCTCCCTTGGACTCCCGACTGTCCCTCATATGCGCACTGCTACCACTCAGTCCAGAAGCTTTGCCTCTTTTGGACCTACCAGCTGGAATTGCCTTTCCCAAAAGCTGCGGCTCGAGCTCCTCAGTTTGTCCCTTCCGCAGTTTCACTGGCACCTGAAGTTTGTAAAATTTGACAGTGGTCTCACTGGTTCAGGTCGGAAGCACCCCTGATGTGTTTATTCTTGAAGTGGCACTTTATAAATGTCAGATTACAATTACAACTACAATTATGAAGATGATTATGAATCATAGCTATTATAGGCTGCCATAAATTTCAAATAGCATTGGCGCAGAACATAATATTTCTGCTTGAAGCAGATCATATAGATGAGTTCCAAAAACTGAGCAGGAAATACTATCAATGTAATATTACAATAAATTACAGTCACAACAGTAATTTTTATGTCAAAAGGTGTTAATTTGTGTAATTTTTAAAAATTTGTGTCTATCTGATTGAGCCATTTACAACAGAAACCCAAAATAGCTCAGGCACAGAGTTGTCCTCACTTACTCCAGATTGAATTTGAGGTTAAACTGCCAGGAGGCGATAGGGGCTGCAGTGTTTCCCTGTTCATCAAAGAAGGTCAGTCCAACCTGGATAACCTTGAGAATGTCAACGTTGCACTTCACCATCTGGTATTGGAATTCGCAGCTCGACTTAAACTCACCAGTTGGCTTTGCCACTACTCCAGGGAACTCTGTATCCTGGCAGAAAAGAAGTAGATATGCAAGATTTAAAATAAAATATGAGAAAGTGTTATTGTTGCAGACTTATGATCAGCTGTACTGTCAGGATTGAGCATCAAGTGCATGATATCATCTAGTCTTCTTGAAATTTACCAGCGCTTCACTCCCATGGAAAAAGAGGCCAAACTGAGTATTTGTATTGCCATATGTGTATATCAGACTTTAAGGACATCTCAAAAGCTCTGCTCTGAAGCATGCTATGTGCTCAAAGTGTTCAATCAAATTGTCCCATTGTGTACAATCAACTGATAACTCCAGGATTACGAACCAGGACACACACCCAACACTACGTTAAATAAACGTTCCACAGCCAAAAAGAAAGTACAAAAACAAATAAACAAGTTTTAAAATATTATAATAATTTAAGGATTGAGAAGGGAACATGCTATATATTAAACCATAATGAAAAATTCACAAATATTGGAATACACAAATAAATACCATTGCCACATAGTTGAAATTTGTATTCATATGACAGATGTTTTTGAACTCCTCATCAAGATTTGACTGCCAGACATCTTGAATCCCTGGTGAGTTCTTTTCTGTGATCATTTTTCACCGAAAATCCACATGCAATGCTTTTTTAACCTTTAGAAGTAAAAAAGCACACAATTAATCATACAGGAATGCAAGGATGTAATGTAATACATAACCCTAATAGCACGTCACAGCACACTCATACGTGCTCCGAGCCAAGTGACACAGAAGAGCCTGTATGTATTTGTAGATGCCCTTGATAACCGCACAGCATCTCTTAAAAACCTACCAAAGACATCAGTTCTAAAATTGCTGGAGAAGACAGAAGAAGAATTTGTGGAAATCCAAAGGCACAGATCAAGAACTGGTCCTTCCCAACAGATAGTAAATACATGTAGATGTAAAGATAACACAACTACACAAACACAATGACAGAAATCCAACAAAAGGTCACCTTTTAAACTTACCAAATTGCATTACTATTCATATATCAACTCTTTATAGATGGCAAAAGCTTGAAAATGGGAGATGAAAACTTGCAACAAACTGGCCCAAGATCATTTCATAAAAGTGAAGTAGCTTGAGTCACTCAGCAGTTGCATGGATAATTCCAGACTAAATTCAGGTACTCAATTCCTGGCCTGTTTTGACTGTTTCATTTCAGCAAATGCATTGGTTTATGGGGCTGTGTGCCAGACCAGGCTGGGAAAGCTAGTCATTAGAGGCCTCAGTGCTTGCTGTCCTAGCCTCTCAACTAGGTACTGGACCCCTAGCTATAAAATTCACCCACTCCTCTGTGTCTGAGCTAGCAATATTAATCAAGACGACTATAACTGATTAAATGGACTTATCCAATGTCAGTCACTGAAAAATACAAGACAAGCTGGATCTTTATGCTTTTTATTAATATTAATCAGCTTTAATTTTACTTGAACATTCCATGCTTGAACTGCTTATAATTAACTTCAAATTATAAAATATATAATTCTGATGGTTTAGCATAACCTTGCACATTAGCATTGGCATTCTGCGCTTGAGGGTTATACATTTTATGAAAAGCAGTAAAACATGCCACCCAAACGTCCTCAATTCAATGCTAAAAACTTTAAAATGTTGGTTTCCGGGACTCAGCCTCTCAATTTTCATCCAGTGCTGATCCTCTCTGGCTAACAGTCGCTCTCGTTACTGAATACGAGGCCCGAGTTGTGTCAACGCCGCTCGGCGTAGGCTCTGAACATACCCATTTGCTGCTCATAACCATACTGAATACTCAGCGCAGTCAAAACATACCAACGATTATAGCAATGGAGCAGTTGTAAACGCGTTATTAGACAAATAATGCAGCTTTAAACGTATTTTATTGCGATTAATTTTAACAATATAACTTCAAACCAAATTCCAATCCGCCGCTTGCGAATCTCCATATTACAAAAAAATTTATATAGCTCTCTACGTAGGTGAAATACTACAGCTGTATAACCGGCTCGATAACAAAACCACGCTTTAAAACGATGTTTTTTTCAACCTGTGACGGAACAAAAACAGGATAATTAAGGAAAATGCGCAATTAAATGTACATACACATACACATTTTTCCTAGCCTCGGCGTATCTTCTCCCTCCCTCTCCCACCCGTTCCATTATTAAATCGCTGTGTACAATTAATGTACTCGTTCTAAAGCGTAGCTCGCTAACGTGCGACAATAGCTTAAGGTCATATATTTTGTATTTGTCAAAGCAATGATGTCTGTTACATAATTCGTTCGCTCGATATATTCATTGCAAAATGAGCAGGGCCGAGGCCACACGATCGCTGTATTATAATACCGTGTTCATTTACCGCCGACCGGTAGTTAGTTGGATTCCGCTCACTGCCGCTACAAAGACTCTCATCGCACGTCTTCCATCGAGTCCATGATTTTCCGGCGTAGACGATGTACGCTTGTGTGAGGCTTGACTTCCAGCTGGATTCCTGTATGTAGGTGTACCATTCCAGTCACATGTCAAGATAGCATGCAACAAAACTGGCTGAATCGCAGTTAAACCATGATGAAAACGAAAAATAATTTCGACATGCAGTCTCGACAACAATAAAAGTCCAAACTGCCAGAATTATGAAGTAACTTTCACGTTTAGATGTCATTACCGTCGAAATGACATGAAGACAGACAGTTATTATTACTGATAATGATGCTGTCAGTTTTCTGTACGATTTCCACAATCACCATAATTTTTTGAATTTTTTCTGATGCTGTCAGTAGAATAACATTAAGGCAGGTATGATGTACTTTTCAATTTGCTGTTTTTTATTTCTCGTGTTTTGTTTTTTGTGCTACCATTTGTTTGGTGAACTAAAAGATTGATATAATAATATAACATGAAATATTTTGCGGACTCTTTCAACGTGTCACTTCAGGGGCTCCGTACACGTCGTCTCCGTTATGAGCTCTTCTCTAATAATATTGTAAACAAATTTTCCCTCGGTGACGGTGATGATTGAGCCAGTTTAGTTTGTGGTGAGTTGGGTCATTGCAAAGAACAACTAAATTTGAAAAAACCGAAGTTAGTGTAGTTTAAATTTATGAACAGGTGATAAATGTGTAGTTGTTTAAACAAACGACACCAGTGGTAACCAGGCTTGGCGCAAGTAATTAGGTGCCAATACCAAGTACGTGTGAAGTGTAGGCCTATTATGTCAACAGCATATCCATAGCCTGTTCACATAGTAACTTGCAGTATGAATAATTAATAGTAGTAGTAGTAATAATAATAATAAAAACTAATGCACGTCATGCATTTGCTTTCCTTGTTTTGGTCACACTTGCCTATGACTGCATTTTACGCAAAAGCCGTGGCTTCATTAGAAATGCGTCTCTCCCAGGCTGCCAGTGACTTTCGAATAGATATCTGGAGAGGTAATGTATAACTGCTGTTAATGAATGAACTGATGGATCGATTGATCGATAAATAAACGAACAAACAAATAAGCTAATGAACGAAGGACCTAATGAACTATTGAATTTCTGAATGAATCGAAGGAGTAAATGAGTGAACGAATGAATGGAGTGAACAAACAAACAAATGAATTCCGGTATGAAGGGAATCGCAGCAGTCCAAACAAACTGAAACTACAGTAAGGGTCAGGGATGATCAATGTGCTTAATGCTGCCTAAGAAAATGTATCATGTTCTTTGGTATTTTAACAAGGCAGATGACTTTGTTATAGTAGCCATGTTCCATTGATAAGTATTCATTACTATATTCCAGGTACTATATGCATACATTATATGTGGCATTTTTTGTGGTCATACATTGAACTTGCAACTTATATTTTTAGAAATACAGATGACTCAGCTTCTGACTGTGACCAACAATGTTTATTATACTCGTGGCTTTATTATTTGCTAAGAGGGTCAGTCAGCGCTTAGACTTATTGGTGCATATTTGTGTTGATTTGCTTTTAAATCTTCATTTCAGCCAAATATTCTTACAACCAAACAACTGTACTATGTTTTGATTGGCTGGTCATAATTTAGAATACCTTTTGTAGGTCTTACCTTTGTGACTGCAGATCACCAGTGGTGTCACAAGTATTCTGATACTCCAGATTCTATCTTGAACATGAACGAAGGCAGTCAAAAGGTAGAAAAATTGATTCCTCTTCCATTGGACACGCCCATCTATCCGGACAAGGTTCGATTTGTGTGTATGTCAGACACCCATTGCAAAGCAGAAGCCTTCAAGGATCAGATACCAAATGGAGATGTTTTCCTACATGCTGGAGATTTTACATACATTGGTCATTTTGAAGAAGTGGAAAACTTTAACAAATTTCTAGGCAAGTTAATAGTTTCACGTTTATTCATCCATATCCTGTGAGAGGTTCTTAAAACAAGTATTCTATTACAGTTGCAATTACAGTCCTAAATAAATTTGGCAGAGAAATGGTAATATTATTTGTATCGTTAAAATGATAATTGTTACTGATGGAAATCTAGTATATGGTCATACTTTTGTTTTGAGGACAAACTGTGTGCTAAAAATCATAGATATGCTTTACCACTGTCAAAAAATTGTTATGATGGCAACCATTAGTCTAACATTTGATGAGCAGATTTTGTTATTATTCAACTGCATATCAGGAAAATGAGGAGAAGAAATAAATCAAACTAGTGTTGTGATAGAAAATAAAAAATATGTAAAAGAAATTAACAAGAATGCTGAAGGAACTGGATTAATGAGTGGTTCTGTGAGAATTATAATTTGCTAATTTTATATTATTTATGATAATAACGGTGAACAAATTTGAATAAATTTGGTGTTTTCTAAACTAAAGCTATAATAATTTGCCCTGAGGCAGAAACCACCCTAGGGCAATGTAGATGAAGATGAAAGAAATTTTAACTGGAATGGAGAATGAATAACATTATTATTATTATTATTATTATTATTATTATTATTATTATTATTATTATTATTATTATTATTATTATTATTATTATTATTATTATTATCATCATCATCATCATCATCATCATCATCATTATTTGCTTTATCATAATTGTTGTATTTGCTGATGAAAGGTAGTGTTTGATGTGTATTAATGCTTTTCATCAATGTACATGTATACATTTTAATCATAGGTACACTGCCCCACCGACACAAAATTGTCATCGCTGGCAACCATGAACTTACTTTTGATGAGAAGATTTTCCCAAGGACTGGCCCACTAAAAGATGATGCACGCCTTTCTAAGCAAAAGCTAGAAGCCAACCGTGAACGTCTAAAGCAGAAGAACATCAAGAGCATGAGCGAACTACTGACAAATTGTACTTTCCTGCAGGACTCTGAAACAACTGTCTGTGGTCTACGAATCTATGGTGCACCATGGTACAGTTTGATATCTAGCTGCAAGGTTTATGACGTACTTAAGTACAGTCTAAATTGAGGTGATATCTGTACTGTAATTTTTTTGGGGTTGTAATTACAGATTTGTATAGCACCTCTTTTAAAGCAATAAACCTATTTAATTATGTCAGAGAACAGTTTAATAATCCTTTTTTATAAGAACATATACAACTAGGTTTCAATTTTAAGCCAGAGTGAAATTTTGGTGTACACAAAACTTGGTTCACCAGAGGTAAAATTGTTCTCCAGACAACAGAAGCTTAATTTTTGTTTTGAATTAAAATTATAATTAGTGTTTCACTATACATATTATAAGTATTAATGTGTAATTTACTGTTTATTTATATGAAGAGAACTATTAGTGGTTTTATAATGTATAATTATTGTAGGCAGCCTGAATTTCATCATTGGGCATTTAATGTGAAGCGTGGTGATGACATCTTAGAGAAATGGAACCTCATTCCTACTGGCGTAGATGTTCTCATTACTCATGGACCACCTAAAGGTAAGGCATTGGAGAGCATAAATTTATATGAAGTGACTCTCATAGTACATGTGTGTTTGCATTGGTTATAAACTATAGTGTGAAGTTCTTATGATTTCTGTTAGATACGAATACGTTTTGATGCAGTGATACTGGCCTGGTTAGCCGCATTGGTTAACACATACGTCAATTAAGGCACCTCTGAGTGTGAGCATGAGGAGGCTGTTCGTGTCCCAGTCATAGCTTTTTTCAGAGATTTGAATCTCGGGCTAGCACAGTCCATACATGGGGACCTTAAATGGTATGGCAACCATTCAGACTGGCAGCAGTGGTGAAGGATCTCACCCAATGAATTCTGTGAAAACGAGCAGGGTCGAGGCCATACGGCCCCTACAGAAAAATGTGTACATTTACATTTACCATGATTAAGTTGCAATAAGCTTTGTTTCAGCGCATTAGAGAGATTCTCAAAATGCACTGCAGCATATTAAAATACCTGATTTTACACAAACTTGGTACTGACTGGTTGTGTTAAACTGTTTTTCTCTGCTTGATATGGTATGTCAAATGTTTTTGTGTAGGAAGGGGAGATTGCTGCATTGGAAATCGGCGTGAGGGTTGTGAAGACTTGCTTTCCACTGTTCAGCAACGTGTCCGACCGAAGTTTCATGTTTTTGGACATATACATGAAGGTAAAAAAAGTTGGACGTTGGATAAACACATTCTAGTACTTAATAAAGTTCTGTGGCCCATTGTTCTGAAGCACATGGTCATTGTGTGGCGAGAATTAACTGGTATGTAAGCAAGTAAATGCACATTTAAGTATATTTTTTTATAGAAAATGGAGTACAGAATGCAATTCATGATCTGTTTCATGGCCTTTTATCTGCCCAGTTTTTCTGAGAATAACAGTGTGATTTATCCAGTGCCAAATTTTTCACTTGCAATTTTTTGGTAATTGAAATTAATGTAGTGTAATGTAAATCTTTGGAATTTCTCAGTGCCACACAAAGCTGCATTAGGGAGACCAGCTTAATCACCAGCGCTATATCAAATGAAGCCCAGATTGTTTGGTCAGTTTCAGTGCCTGGTCAGAATCAGGGGGGTGTTCAAGCTGGGGAGACAGCTTGGTGCTATGGTGGAAATCATTGGTGACAGTAGTCATGAGATGGTGCAGGAACAGAAGCAGAAGAAGATAGCTTAAAAGTTCAGTTTTTTGGTCTGGAGTGAAAGCTGCAATAGAGGGGGTGAACGGAGGAGTGCTTGTACTGACAAGCGAGCAAGGGAATATGTGAACTGATGGATGCCGTACGGGAGTTTGTTCCAGAGAGCTGGCACCATGTAGCTTAAGGATTGGTTGCAGAATTTGAGAGTGGAGGAGACTGGAGATAGAGAAAGGTATGAGGAAGAGGGAGCAGATATGGGCTGTTGGATAGTGTCTAGCTGGCGAATGTAAGAGAGTTGAGAAGTTAGAAGGGTAGTTTAGGCAAGAGATACAATACTGTAGTTGATGTGCTGACGGATCATAAGCCAACGGTGATTTTGGGCAAAGAGATCATGTGGTGGTGTTTGGGAGTTTAGGTAAATGAACGGCCAAGAGTAGGGTTATTCTGAATTGTTTGTAGATGTTTTATCTGAGATTAGTCAGTGTCATAAAAGAGGAAGTTACAGTAGTCAAGTTTGGAGTGAACAATTGGTATAGCTATTGAGGTTTATAGAATTAGAGAATACTGAGGTGTGATTCTTAGCACACCTTATTTTTCACTCATCCTCTGGCAATTTCTCTGAAGCCAGTTTTTTGAATCTCTTAACAAGCGCCCAGAAAGGCGTTTAAACCGGTTTGTATGGCCAGATTTTTACCCTATTTCAGGAAGGGATCCATCACTGAACCCAGATGAGGGTTATTCAACGGATGGCATCACAACCTTCATAAATGCTTCAAACGTTAATGTACGTTACAAACCCAGCTATCTTCCAGTCATTTTTGATATTCCTCTTCCTCCTGGAACCAGCAAGGATGGATGCTGATAACCTTTTGTGATCTCGTATTTCTGTCTTGCGTGTAGACTCGTTTGAAAATGGGTGTTGAGATTGTAGGCGTGGTTGCAAACGATTGCGCAAATTGAGTAAATCAGACATTTCTCAATTTGTGGATTTTGCATTTAATAATTGTTTTGATGGTTAATTCTCTAATTTGGTTTGTTGTTCTTTTTGTATCAGTTTTGTATAAACTTTCTGACATAGATGACTGACAGATAATAAATTAATTTATTATAGTAAATTACTGCATTCTGATCAGTCCCTAAAAGTGTGTGTTTTCAATCAATGCTCATTTTGTCAGTGTGTTATTTCTTCATTTTCGACTTATCGATCAATGCCTTGTGTGTTATGTTAATGGTGCTATAGAAGTCATTAGATTAGATTTGATCATCAACACTTTAACTCTGTTCTCATTCGCCAGAGCAGGGCTGGGAGGGCTGGGAGAGCCTCTGAGTAGATACCCTGAAAGGACGCCATATAAATGGTATGAATCAATGAGGTTAAGTAGGACTTATTGACCTCGCCCGGCGCTGTAGTGCAGACTGTTTGGAGAGTAGTAGTAGGTTTGGGAGGCACGTTTTGCGGAACAGAGTTCAGCTTCGCGCCTTCAGTGGGACTGTCACCGTGTACAGATCATGACTCATTTCTTTAGCACGTCGATGCTCAGCTGCATTTTTAGCGCCATTGTTTGATGCTTCATTTGTATTGACGCTATACAAACACTCCTTCCACAAATCCTATCCTGATTCCACCTACGCTTTAAAATAAGTCTTTCAGGGTATAAATCATATCCTGATTCCACCTCTTCACCTTGTCTATCTTGCCGCTTTAATTCCAAACCCCCATCCATTGTAACCGTCTGACTGTCTGCCTGTCTGACGCTTGGATCTAGACATGGAACCGAACCTTTCCTACCTATCGATTTTGTTTTGACTGAGCGCCTGTGAGTAAGCTGGTTCCCGCGACTTAGCTATTGTTAGGCGCTGCAGAAATCTCGAGCTTACGATTATGATTAGGATAGGCCTGTAAGCCTATGTAGCCTATAGGCTAGTAGGCTTTGCAACTCACTGCCACTTCGTTAGCGTAAGTTCCGACTGCAAATTGAACTTATATTGGTCATCCTGTAGGCCTGTTTACTGACGGATCTGTGGTAACCAAGACTTAGGGGGTTTTTATGACGAGATGGAAATTCACACATCATCGTGTTGGGATTGTCTTGCTTACCTACAGCCAGCAGTAATAATCGGCTTTTTCGTTACTCTACCCCTCCGCTCCATGTGTTCGTCATTTAAGGTCTACAAGGCGATGACTTACAAGTTTAGCTTATTGACTTACAAGTTTAGTGTTATTTCTGTATGGGGAATGCAGAGATTCGATTTAACAAGGGCTGAATTCGTCGAATGATTTCAGTGTGGACCAGTGTTTGGCTTGAAATATCACCTAATAATAATTAGTGTCAATTCTTGTTTTCTTGGTGAGTAGTAGTCGTCTTATTTACCTGTTGAACTAGCTGCAAATTGACCTATAGGCCTAGGCCTGTGTATGCCGACTGAATGCGGCCATATTTGCCAGTTAATACCTCGCATAAGTTCAGTCTAGATATAGGCCTACGCCTGCATGTGTATTATCATTACAAAATAGATTGTATAGGCAAATGGGTCATATTTGGTTTTATGTTGGAGAATTTTAAATCTATAGGCCTATGAATCTAAATCTTTTAAATCTATAGGCCTACCTAGTTGTAATTATAATCGCAGCAAACACATGTTTAGCGCCTCTGGAACTTATTTAGGGGCAGTACCGTCAGAACATTTATCCAGACCTCATGTAAGCCTGGACATGTAACGGAACATTTGTCTACAGTAAACTAACGCGGGGAGTAGGCTATAGGTTTAAGCCTTCTTTGAAACGATTACAAGGTAGGACCGCTAGCAAGTCCTTGGCGCTCAATTTCTCAGCACTGTCGTTGATGCCGAGGCTTTAGATACTAACACTTAACAAATACAGAAATAATGATCCAGTATCTGGATGGAAATTGTGGGGACCTGAGACAGCAATCCCCGACTACGCGAAGCCCAACTTGAACAGGGTGAGGGGCGTCGTTAACTCCCCAGCAGAGTCCGGAGCGGAAACAGACACAAACACACGGAGACAGACACAAGCACACAGAGACAGATAGAAGCACAAGGAGACAGACATAAGCACACGGAGACAGACTGGCTGTAGTCATACAAGGACGTTATACATACATGTGTAGGCTGAATACAGCTATACGATTCCGAGAATGAGCAGTTCAAGGAAGAAAGGAATAGGAAGTAGGCTGGCTTCATCTTAGTGAATCTTAGATCGAGCAATACAAGGAAGAAAGATAGAGGAAATAATGGAGAAGACTTATAGTCACATAGTCGTTTTCGGTCTAGTGGTCTGTCCTACAGCAAAACAGGATGGTAGTTAATCTGCATTCTATGCAGCCGAGGATAGACTTCTAAAATTAAGTTCTGAGGAAGTCAGTGGGGTAGACGAAGATGTAGTCTTTGGGGCTCTTTAGAAGTTGTAAGGTTCTTGTTCTGCGTAATGTACCTTAGATGAATTCTAACATGTACTTGAAAGACATTCTTATTGAATGACAATAAAACATAATCAACAATCCGATAGTAATAACGAGACACTTAATGCGATATATATGGTAGACATAGACTTACAAAAGTGGTTGTGAGAAGTCTGCATTCCGAGGCTGCATCCCCCGCTGACCACCCGTTATTATTATTATTATTATTATTAATTAATTAATTAATTAATTAATTAATTAATAACTTCTATCGCGCTGCACAAGGCGTCCACTGATGGCGCCCCAAAACCAAGCTGCAATAAGGTCAATACAGTATCCAGAAGATCGCTCCACTAAGACAGACAGGCAGCCTATGATGGATAAGCAATGTGAAATGGTCTTATGCTGAAAACGAAATGACACAAGCGACTGAGCAGACAGAGGACCAAGCACAGAACCCTGTGGGACGCCACATGTCAACAAAGCACTAGCCGAATAATTAACATACATGTATACTAACCGAACGCGTGGAATAAGATAAGCACCAAACCAATACAATTGTTTTGATGTTTCAGCTGCTTTTGGTTTAAACGCTGTTCAGTGATACCAGTTCTCACAACCAACTTTGGCCAGTTTTGGCTACATTCAACCACTCCTACAATCGGTACACTTTACTTCAGTTCGTACCTCTCGGATTCAGATTCGGATTTCAAAACTGGGTCGAATTCATTCAAGCATGGAGGTCGATCCGATGAGACTGAACGACCCCATTCATCCGAAACGAGTCCGTTTCGTCTGCATATCGGACACCCACAACCGCGCCGAAGAATTGGAAGAACGGATTCCAGATGGAGATGTCTTCCTTCATTGCGGTGACTTCACTCACTATGGCAACATCAAAGAAGTCATCAAGTTCAACGACTTTCTCGGTTAGTTACTGGACGGTACCGTATTGTATAATTGTGTGTCGTAATCAGCTGTGCAATTTGTGGGCCTTTAGGCTGTTTCTGGCTCTCAGGAATTGGACTCGTTTATAGTTTTTTCTAGTTTCCTTATATAAATGGTTTGAACATAGCTTATTGTACTTTGACTGTGTTGTCACATTGTATACAATAGTGCTACATTTTATATTTCAATTGATATAGATTTACATATTTCGATTAATATAGATTAATCTGTGGTAATAGGCGACCTCAAATAAGCAAGGCTTTGACCCTTCCTGAGTCTGCCTTTTGACTCCCGGTAAATTGAAAAATTGTAAAATGTGACGATCTGCATTTGGGACCAATAAAGAGTTGATAAAGAGATCAAAGACTAATTGACTGCGTTGATATGTGTACTCTGTACGTGTGTGTACGTTTGCATATCTATGTATATGTACATAATTTAATTAAGAACTTCTATTGCGCCGATGTCTAATGAACAAGCTTCAACCGATGGTACACCAAAACCAAGCCACAAAAAGGTCAATTTTCACAAGATCAGTTCGTTAAGACAGAGAGGCAACCTATGGTCGATAAGTAATTTGAAGAGGTAAGACTTGAGTTGAGAAGTGTAGGTCTGTTAGTGTGTGTGTTTGCATATATGTATGTATGTAGCATACGTATGACCTTTCTCTGAAGCAGTTTCAAAAACTGGCACTAGGTTTCGCCAGCCTAGAAACAAGTTAAAAACCATCAGAGATCGTAACACTTCACAAAGTCCCATCGGCTCTGGTTGGCTTTTCCAGGAAGGCTTCCTCATCGTCATAAGATAGTAATTGCTGGTAATCATGAGCTGACTTTTGATGAGAACGTGCTTCCGATGACCGGTGAGGTCAAAGGTCATTATCGCATGTGTCAGACGCAACTCCTGAAGAACCGCGACGAACTGACCCGCCGAGGTCTGACACACATGAGCCAGCTGCTCACAAACACCACCTACCTCCAGGACTCAATGACCACCGTCCACGGGATTCGAATCTACGGCTCCCCCTGGTGAGTTGAGCATCCAGCCGATCGATGTTTTGGTAAGGCATAACATGCCTTATCAATTACAGTTACAGTTAATAGGTTGAGTAAGCTATATTGGCTTTTAGTGCCTGTATCTCTATATCCAACTGTCAAGTTTTTTAAAATATTCGAGCAAGGTGCAGATATTACTTCTTCTGGTAGCCGGTTCCAATACTTTGCAATTTTCTGGCTACAGTAAAATATTCTAATGTTCAATTGCACCCTCTTACGATAAAGTTTCAGACTGTGTCCTTTTAACTGCCCTCATGTCTGGTATAAAAACACGACATGCCCTTTGCAAAGGTAACTACAGAGTCCAGTAAAAAGAAAACCCACGGTGTCCAGATAAACCCTAAGGTACATTACAATAACTGAAGCATAGAAACAATTTTAAAATCAATATTTTAAAATCTGTAGAGAAGATTCAAGAGTATTTATTTGCATTCATAACTTATTTTCGAAAGCCCTCTTCCCCACATTGGCCCGAGCAAATGCACAAAGGCAGTTGGAATATAAATAGTACGCCACTGCCCATCGTGCCCAACTGCAGCATCGACAAAATTCACTGAAAACCATTATCGATTAGAATTAACAATGGGCAGTTTTAAATATTAAATAGGCCGTTCATAAAAGAATTAATGTTAAATAAGTAGGGAAACATTCTTTATATTACCTTACCTACCACTCACCATGTACAATTGTACATATAGACCTAGAATGAAAGAATAATGTATGGAGTAATGCATATTATATAGGTCTTTTATTTCTGCATTTATTAGGCGCCACTATCTAATGGCGTAGCATCAATCGATGGCGCCAAGCATTTGTGAGTAAAGGACTTGCTCAAGGTCCCTACACAGTAACCGTCTCGGAGGAGGCTCGAACCCGTATTCTCCGCGTTACAAGCCCAACGCTCAATCCAATATGCTACCGTGCCCCCTTTGCACATACCCGCTTATGCTTTATGCTTTACGCTTTATCATACCTTTGTTAGGTCTTGTATAAGGTCTATGTATAATATTGTAAATCGTAACCATAAATCGTAAACTCGAGATTTCTACAACGCCCAGTGAAGGCTTAGTCGCAGGAACCAGCTTATTCACAGGCGCTCAGTCAGAACGAAATCGATAGGCAAGAAAGATTCGGTTCCAGGTCAAGATCCGAGAGGCAGGCAGTCAGAAGACTATGGTGGGTTGTGTTTGGAATGGATATGCAGAACATATAAGGGGAAAAAGAAATATCAGGATAGTACCTGCGGAAGAGGAGTGTTTTCAGTTTGGAGTGGAAGACCTGCGCAGAGATTGCAACTGGTGAAGCGATGTTTAGTTCATAAAACGAATCAGATAATTGTCATAATTCTGGCGGGAGTTTATTTATATATGATATCTGCATGCAGGCAACCGCAATTCTGCAACTGGGCTTTCGGCTTGGACAGCCTAGAAGGGTCGAGGGAAGTCTGGAGCAAGATCCCAGAAGGAACTGACGTCCTTATGACTCACGGACCTCCGTTCGGTAAGAGACCACTCCTCTGGATCGTAGTAGGACTTGCCCGGCAAAATCCACATAGTATCTGATCTGGCTGTAACGTCAGTCTGACTGACAACTGACTTGCAGATTTTTGCCTGTATCTGGCAGGCTGGTTGACGTGTGGAGGATCGATTCTTCAGTGTTTGGCTTTGATTGAGACATGGCTTACACATGTATTACATGTGACAGACCGTGTGAACGGTGTGATGATAGAAAAGGTTGAGAGATTGATTGAGTAAATTATTTTATGGTTGACAGAACGAATTATGTAAGACACTCTGCAATGAGTTAATTAATTAATTTATGTATGTATGTATGTATGTATGTATTTATTTATTTATTTATTTTGTTCTTGCTTGAAGGTCGAGGCGATCGGTCCACCATGAATGTAAACTGTGGTTGTCCTGAGTTGCTGTTAGCCGTTCAGAATCGCGTCCGACCGAAGTTCCATGTTTACGGACACATCCACGAAGGTTTCTGATCCAGATTGATTTCTATTGACTACGGGGGGGGGGGGGGGGGGGGGGGCGTTCACAGTAGAAAGTTACGGTCGTAGGCAATAGCTTCGACCGTCATCTTTGGCTTTACAACCGGCCGCCATCTTGCATATCGGCTGCAGAACGAGAGCCATCTTTTGCCTGGTTAAAAATTTTAATGTGATACTCTGAGGTTGACATGTGCTGTAGGGAAGGGTCCGGAAATTGAGGCGGGGGAACCAATCAAATGCGGTCTGGGGTGTAATGAGAAAAACAAATAGGAAAGACGCCAGTGAGTCAAGTTTAGGGGGCATACTTCAACTACCTTACCTTACCTTACCTTACCTTGTCTTACCTTGTCTTACCTTGTCTTACCTTGTCTTACCTTAGACTGTCTTTTCTTACATTATTTAGCATAGGCCTCTACTTTAAATTATATTTCATTTCCTAACCTTCCATTGTTTGAGCTAACCTTACCATAAAGATAGGATGTGGCAATGTATGTTGTACCATACGTGACCTCATCTTACCGAACCTTAACTTATCTCACCTTATCGTGTTATGGACCTTTCTTTAAAGCGTATACTTGCTTGTGGGTAACCTCAAAGGCTCTCTGAATCCTTTATACGATGATCAGCGGAGGATTTCCTAGGAAGAGATCCAGTAAAGGGCTTACATGATGCCCTGCTTTACTCCATATCTATGATTCTGTTTTCCAGGTAGGGATCCAGCTTGGAATGAAGATGAAGGCTTTTCAACAGATGGCGTTACTACGTACATTAATGCTGCTGTTCTCAATCGTTCCTACGAACTCGTATTTCCTCCGGTCATTTTCGACGTTCCTCTTCCTCCTGGCCAATCCAAGACTCAAGCGTACCATATATTTTAATTCAACATAAATCAGCAAATGGACATAAGATCTAATTTATATACCTCCTGTTATGTTGTGCGGCCAGTCCAGCTTCAGGGAAATTGAAGTAGTTTTCATACCATCACCTTGACCCTTTCCTTGACCCCAGCATTATAAAAACTCCTCAGGACCGTGCTGTAGACGATAGGATATAAATTGAGGCAAAGCAACTGCACGTTTTGGAAAATGAAAAGTAGGCCTACATTAAGTTATCGCGCTCAATTAGGATATTGGTTTGGACATTTGACTGTTTTGAACTGGACTGAATGTTCGGCAATGTCTTACGAACAATATAAGACTGCGTGATGTGCAGTTCGGTAGTTCTGTCTGACTTGAGTGGTGCCATGGCATTTGATCTCACTTCGTCGCACAAGATGTGTAGTGTTTGCACCACGTACAACTGAAATGCCCTGCCTTATAGAATAGATCTGCACCGCAAGAGAACCATCCCATAAAGCCACGTTCATTGTGCCCGGAGCCAGCCTGCATCGTGCCGCTGGTGGCCCACTATAGACCCAACGAAGGTGGCTGACGAGGATGAAGCATACGTTTGAACTTCATCATACCTTTGCATAACTGCGCTCTCGAATACAAACAATGCCTCCTTCAAATCTGTGGTTCTTGCGAAATATCCGCCAGGGCTATTCCTGGAGCATATTCGAGTAGATAGGTCTATCAAGAGATGTCTATTCCCATTATAGTAGGTCCACGCATTTTGTACACCTGTCAACGTCAGCTTGAGAGGCTCAAACCTGAAGTTCTAAGACCTTTTGGATGAACGGAAGGCACGAACGGCATCAGTGATCTAAAAAGGGAAATGTTGCCATCATAGTTCGATGAGACAAAGGCTTACGTTACTTTAAGAAGGTGTCTGGTTGTTACGGTTGTGTCTGCGTTTTAACATGGGAGACCCTTCAACCCCAGGGGCCAAGCTTCTGGCAAGTTTCAAGTGAGACGTGTAAAAATTGTTATCTTGAACTTTCCTATCTGATATAAGCTTACTTCCACTGACATCCCAGTCTTCAGCGCTTAGACCCTGCTCTCCCATGCAACGGATGCAACGTTGCACTCTACCAACGTGACACATAACTTGTTCTACCGCATAAAATGGTACGATAGCAGTCAACAGAATTTCAATAGGCAAAGACTTTAATAAAGTCTTGTGCCTCCAACCGTTCTTTTATGGAACGATTGGGGGCACAAGATGATTGAACACAGAGTTTCTGGGCCCGGAAACGAAAGATAGCCTAAGGTTCGATGTTGTTTCTGCATGTAGCTGTGTCTGGTAGGCCTGCAAGTTCTATGGACACGTTGTCTAATCGTCTTATGAGTATGGACACAAATAGTAATTAGGCCTAATCATGTATGCAGATTTTATTGTTTTATACGAATCGATGTAACACTTCTGTTGACGTGGTTTTGCTGTTTTCTTCAGTTTGCTTTTTCAGTTTGTTTTGGTGGATGCATGGTGTCAGAAATTAGATATATGTTGCTGGTAATGGTGGTGTTAGTTCAAGTGGCAGTAGTGGTTATTGGATATTCGAGATGGTGATGACAGTGACTGTAGTGGACATGATGGGATGGTGGTGATATGGTGGTGGTGTCCTTTCGATCTTCCTTGGCGCGTATCGGTGGTGGTGGTGTTGGTGATGGTGGTGATGGTGTGGTGGTGTTTGGGAGGAAATGACGAAATGTTGAACGCTGTATAGAATTTGCAAGTTTGACTTTGTGATAGGCCTACTATTATTAAGCAAATTCCAATTGTTCTCTGATCCAGAGCAAGGCAGGGGACTTAGTTGTATAGCATTTGCATTGGTGGTATGAAGCTACTGCTGACCGCAGTTCTCATGTATGCATACAAGTATACATGTATGTGTACATCATATGCATCTCGTGTATCTATACATCATAAGTAGATCTGTTTATATATGAGGATGATCCCCGGTTGATGTTTTAGTTCTGCCTTTTGACCATGGAACTCCCGTCTACCTCTGTTCTCCTCGTACTCCACATTTTCACATTCCTCCTGTAGTCCGTCGAACATATGGTGGTCGCCTACGTGCATGCAAGCGTCTCAGTAATACCCTCGGGACATGGATCCTTTCCTTGTCCGTTGGTTCCTAGAGGAGACGCTGCGAGGCATCGGAATAGGCATCGTAGAGCATGGCGCTGAGTTCTTCGGAAGACAGTGCAGAGCGTGGTACCTGCGCGAACACACTGATCCTTATTTATTTAGTTATTTTATTTATTTCTTTATTTATTTATGGCTGGCTGGATGGATGGATGGATGGATGGATGGATGGAGAGAGGGAGGGATGGAACAAGAAAACAAAGCAGCAAGAAATGACAGAGAAGTAAAGAAGGCTGAAAAGAATGAGAAATGAAAGGAATGAAGGAATGGTGAGAGTAAGGGCATCGATGGGAGAGAAAGAGACGCAACGGTGTGTACTGGGCAGAAAGAGAGGCAAATGCAGGGATGAATATAAACGCTGATGATAACGAAGATAGGTAGGTCATACGTGTGAATAAATAGATAGAATACTAATAGTGTTGACTTATGAATTGGTCACGGATCCCTATCCTGCACAAGATAAGCTAGTTGTCTTGTCGGCCCGAACATCCACAATCAAAGCTCTCGAAGCTCTGCTGTGGTCGGTTCATCTTTCTGGAATAGATTGCCTAGTACCCTACGACATGAACAACTTGGTCTTCCTCTCCCTGTGTTCCATAAGCCCTTGAAAACTGTGCTTTAATGTGATCTTGCTTTGTCAGGTCGGGTACTCCTCTGAGAAGTTTTTCTGCAAGCGGCGCTATACAAGTTCGTGATTACGATTATGGCTTACTTATAGGCATCGAGCACAGGATCGAGGCTCTCCCTGTCGATGAAGATCCAGTCTACCGGCTGGACCTGGGTGGCCAGGAGATCCGGTTCGATGTTCTGGTAGCGGACGAGTCCAAGCAGCTGTTTGACGAACTGCATTCGTTCGGTGCGATTAAAGTCCACCCATCTGACAACGGCCAGGAAGACGTCGACCTCGGGACAGCAGAGGTTGTCGTTGGTGAGGATCGTCAGGAGTCGGTCAATCGGCAGAAAGACGAAATGCCTACAGCGGTAGATCTCGCTGAATCCCTGGCAGATGACCTTGAGCAGTCGGTCGCGGATGTCCGTCAGGTTGTTGTTGGCGGCGATCGAGTAGTGGAGGATGATGTTTTCCGGGTCGCAGCTGTCGATCAGGTAGTCCTGGCAGATGCGAACGACGATCGGCATGTCCAGCTGGCGAGCACAGGCCAGGATCTGGCCGATGTTGCGACAGTCCAGCTCGATGTCAGTCGTGTAGACGAAATTGACGACGTCGGCGACCGTCTCTCGCTGGAAGTCGCACATCTCGATCTGCGCCGTCTGTCCGAAGACCCCGCGCTGTTTCTGGCGTAGGAGGCTGGCCAGGGTTGGGCTGTAGGCGGACACGGCCACCTGATGAGCCAGGATCTCACCGCCATCCGTCGTGAAGACGAGGTCGCACATGGCCTGGTCGACCCAGAGGTTATGCAGGAACTGGGTGATCTTTCGAGCGCCCTCTATGTACGCCTCGTCGCTGTCGTTGGCGAGGGCGCGTCGCTTTCGATACTTGTCGAGCAGAATGGCCAGGGTGGACTGACGATGGACAGTGCCCAGTCCGGGTTCAAAGGCCACCGACCGTTTTTCGAACGACTTGTACCTGCCGGCCATCGAGTTCAGAACATATTCATCGTCCGGAGAGTGGCTTCCGCGAGACGCGCCCCTTACTAGAGTGCCTCGCGTAAACATGTCTGGCGAATCACTGGGGTTCGCGTAGTCGGCCACTTCGGAATGTCCCGCAACGATTGCCCTTGCCCAGTCGCTTTGGGATTGGCGAGAGAACGAACCCCGACGCCAGGAGATTTTCGCCTCTCCTTGCGGCTCGACGTGCGGATCGGATGGGGTGACTTCCTGGTTCAATTCATCCGCGGGCGGAAGCTCGATGGAAACGGGCTGGTGGCTGCTGCGCAGACCTGCGTCGGTTCGGCGATCGCCTTCCATCGAAGACTACCTCCCTCGATCGTCAGCCAGTTCTCCAGTCTCAAAATCTGAAGATCTCTGCTTCTCAGATCGATCTAGAGACAAATAAAAGAACCACAGAGAGCCTACTATATGAGAATGCTTATTAGCAATGTTAGAGCTTTCCAACTTTCCAGGGTAATTTGGGCGCAGACTGCCCGCTTAGCTTCTACTCTGTGCCCGCGGTCCTGATCCCATCGACTGACAGTTCCATATATATATACAGAAAACTGTCAGTCATATATATACATACATATATAAACGCTTAAGGCTATATATATATCGTAGTCGTAATTGTAAGCTCGAGATTTCTACAGCGCCCAACAAAAGCCAAGTCGCGAGAACTATTCACAGTCGCTTATTCAAAACAAAATCGATAGGCAGGAAGGGTTCGGTTCCAAGTCAAGATCCAAGTGTCAGGCAAGCGGGCAGTCATACGGCTACGGCGGATGGTGATTCGAATTGGAACGGAGAGAGATATGGGGAGGAGGAAAGTCAGGACAGGATTTGTGGAAGACACGATATTATCCTCATCCCAGAGGATTTCACCGCAAAGGTTGACAGAGACAGAGCTCCCTGGAGAAGGCACCATTGGAAGGCCCTAAATGCGGATGAGAAGACACGACCTCCTCACTATAGAAGCGAAACAGAACTGCAAGATATTAGGGCGCAAATACATAAAAAAGTAGAAGATTCGGCATACTGATTAATGCCGAGAAAACTAAAACAGTTGTTATTGAAAATCTAGAGACACCAATTACAATGGAGCCTACCTTCAACATCCAAAGAAAAGCTATTGAACGCCTAAATCAATTCCTCTGCCTTGACCTTCTAATAACCGCAGATGGCAACAGCGAAACAGACATGAAAAGAAGATTTGGACGAACCTCATAAGCATGTAGAAAAATAAGCAGGATATCCAGAAGCAGAGAAATAACAAAGAAAACAGACAAGAGTATATGAGAGCATGATTCAGCCCATTTTCCTCTATACACAATGAGAAAGCAAGATGAGGAAAGAACCCTCGCAGCAGAAATGAGTTGGCTAAGGAAAATGCGGGCATTTCAAGACTACAAAAAATTATAAATAATCAGGCCTACATAAGACAGTTCTTAGATATTCAAACAACTCTGCTGGACAAATTAATTCAGCGATGACTTGGCCATGTGGAAAGAAAGCCAGTTGAACGAATCCCACACAATGCACTACCTATAACTTACTACATGCAAGACACGAAGGAAAGAGAAACATGGGAAGACCTAGATTGCGCTGATAGACCAGCATAACGAAGACATAATAAGACTGGACTGAACATGAGAGAAACACTGGACCTGACAAATAACAGAAATAATTGAGGCATTCGCACAAACATCGCCCAAAAGGCTGGCATCAGGAACTGATGAAGATGTAGAAGATGATGATGATGAAGATGAAGAAAAAGAAGAAGATGATGATGATGATGATGACGATGATGAAAGAAATGCAGACTTTACAAATTAGGTCCATAATACAAAATCTTGATAATCACGGTCTTTGCCACGGCCACAACGAAGAACATCAGGAGAACTATAAAAATGTCTACTCACTTTATAAGCCTATCTAGATAGGCGTTGTTTCATTTTCGCCACTTAATATTAATCCATAAGAAGGTGACCAAATGCGGTCTTTATTGACGTTACAGTCGCTGACTAGAGTGTCATTTTGATTTCATTCGCTAAATAGCTAACTTCACGATTTCGATTTATTGATGACGAAATCGCTTGTGCTGACGTCACGCATATGTATGTATGTATGTATGTACAGCCATTGATCTCTGTTTTAGTCACTATTAAGAATCGTACAAAGACTGGAAGAATTAAGAGGTAATGATCGCTCTGGAAGAGGTTTGATCTTCATTCTTTTCGGTAATTTTTGTCGTAATATCATTCCTTATGCTTAGTCCAAGTCTTGCCATGTCTTCGTTTATACTGTCTATCCAGTTAGTCACGGCCTTCTTCTGTTGAGGTTTCCTTCTAATCTTGCATGTAGTGCCTTGCGTATTCAGAGAGAGGGTGATTGTCATGTCATGTCACAACGCCATCGTCGCTTCGCGACGGTTGACTACATGTACGGACTGTCCTCTCACAACGCCATCTGTCGCGCGTAGCGTTCACCATCATCGTGCCCGACAGGCCAGTCCATGCCATGATATTGTCAATCCAACTTATTCTTGGTCTTCCACGTCTTCTATTTCCCTCGACGAGACCCAACATAACGCCAGCTTCAATAGTGTCCTGAGGGTGTCTCATTACATGACCGAAGTAACGCAGCTTGCGCGCTTTAATATGTCCCAACAGTTCGCTTTTTGTTCCAGCCAGTTGATAGACTCGTTCTGTGGTCAGCTTTTTTGTCCATGAAATCCGCAGCAACTTTCTAAGACATCCGTTCTCAAACGCCTGGATACGCTTCTCTTCTTCTTTCTTCATTGTCCATGCCTCGATTGTACGACCCTATTAAAGAGGTGGCTTTATAGGCCTATATATTATACGTTTATTCATCGCAAAGGTAGAAAGTCCAAAAAACGAAATACAGAAAAGAACCAAAACAATTAAGTAGGCCCTATGTTCAAGTAAAACCAGAAGCAAAATCGGCAAACATAAATTGATTCAATCTAAGATACCACGTAGGCATCTCGATACCATAGCCACGACAAAGTAGTACGAATTCATCATTATAACAGGGTCCTTCACAGCAATTATTAAGAATCCTATTATTGTCGTTCTCATATAGTAGCCTAGCAAAAAATCAATTTACGTCGATGCAGAATATGCGTAAGATCCATACTACCAGAAAAGTATTGAACATTTTAAACAGATTCCCATTTATGCATGTTGAATAACTTCCTTTAAATGTTATGTGTGAAAGAAGATGAAGTTTATACGTGCTTGATTATAGGCCTACGTACACTGCACAAGGACCACTAAATATAGATTCTTTGCATTGCACCTGTACGAGAATACCAAAATGGTTTAAATTCATGAAATTGAACTGAAACGGGCTGGGCTTCATATGTGAGCAGTGGAACTAAACGGAGAGGCGTTATTTAGCGGGTTATACAGAACGCCTATAGCAACGCGATCTGCACAAAAATAATAAATATCATTTGCTCCGATGGATAATTCTAATCTCCGGTTTAAAAAGGATTAGTAATATGTTTAGTTTTGGATTCTGATCTGAAATTCGTGATGTCCGAGAGGAAGAAGAAGGGCATCACCCTAGAACTAGAAGCCCAGACTAAAGGTATCAAGGTTTCTACATTCTGGCTTTTTGCAGATTAAAAAAAAACTTCGCCCCAGTTATGAACATTGTTATCGTCATTATAATCGCTTTTGTTGTCATCAACATTGTATTATCATCACCATCGCTTATAGCCGTCGTGGTCTTCATTGTCATATATATATATGTATATATATATATATATGTATATATATATGTATATATATATATACATATATATATACATATATATAGCACTGAGACCTGGAACCGAACCCACCTTTCCTATCGATTTTTATTTTGACTGAGCGCCTGTGAATAAGCTGGTTCCTGCGACTGAGCTTTCTTTGGGCACAGTAGAAATCTCGAGATTACGATTATGATTACTATGAGGACAGCACATTTAATCTACCTAAAACATGTTAGCGGTAAAAGTTACCAATATTATGGTGCAGCACAGTGTTTTGAAATGCATTCTGTAATGCAGTTACATGTTTTATATGAGGAAAACGTCCGAAAAGGATTATGGGAATTTGTATTAGGCAGTTCTTGGTTGAAATATAAACAATATAATGTGATATTCTAATATAATAACCAAAAATATTGATTTAATTTGTCTTGGATGCAACATAATAGACCTACCTGGCAGTGCTCATTTATTTTTATAAAACAAACTGAAGCACTGGTGTTGAACTGTTATCATATTATTTTGCCATGTTCAGTAGCAGCAGTCTTTCATGAGAAACAGTTTTTTTGTCAACTGTTATATTATCACTGGGTACATAACTTAGCATACTTATTTGTAATAAAACTGTTCCGTGCTTACAGTGCTAGAGAAACTTGCTTGCTTAAAACCGAGTGATTTGATTTAACTTCAGATCAAATCTAAGGTATTTCGTGATGTCTACGAACCTGTTTTTTAAAATAGCTTCATGACATAACAGAAAACCTCATGCTGTAGATTATAACAGACTCTTCAAAGCTAAACCCTTTGTGCTACGTGCTCCTCATGCGCAACCTATGGCGATGCACGCCTCCAGGTCGTCAAAATTCAGCTTCCATGTTTCACGCTGATGTTGCCAGTGTGCTTCTGCTTCAGTGATGAAGTAATGGTTTGCCAATAATCGGTCAAAAAACACTCAGGATTGAACCATCCTTTATGCGATGAGCATAAAGACCTCTATGTTTGACGTTAGTCCCGTGAATGGATTAGCATTATTGATGCACATATTTGCAGTGTGTACTGTAGAAGTGAAAACCATATGGCCATAATTTTGGACTGATGTTATTGTCAAAACTGGATAATGACCACAGCTGCCTACAGCTATCCCTAAATAATTTGTCATACTCAGTGTATCTGATCCCTAACAACTCAAATTGCACGATTCGTCAAAATTTTCAATGCAGGTAATGTTCAGTGGAAATCTCACCTGCATTTTTCTCGATGCTGAAATTTAGAATTCCTGAGATAATGGTAAGATCAGTCCATGGGCAGGCTACGTAGGATAACTCTTGATCGGATGGCATCAATCCAAATCATATTTACTGAATTAGAAAAGGTGAAAACTAGGAAACTAGTGCAAGGTAGTGCAAGGTGACATAAAATGTACAATAATTGGTTTGTGGTTTGATGGAGCAGAATGTAAACAACCTTAATGACTGGGAAGATGCATCCTAGTGAGAGACGGCCTGAAGTAGGTGATGCCCTGGTTATTATAAACAGGAAGCATGGAAGTCTTTAAACTTACCCTCTGTAAACTGAAAGGGAAAAAAGTTAAGTGAACATAACTCCTTGTTGCATTATTTTAATGTAAAGTAAGTAACGTATGCCATATCCCACAAGTGAGATGTGTATAGGGGAGGTACTCATCTCCTTGTCTTGCCCCTTGAGCCCGCAGTGTTCTGGACATGGGGCCAATGCTTTGCTGGACTTGCTGTTTTCTTCCCTGCTTGCGCTGGCACCAAATTATACTGCTTGGTGACAGAGGCACGGTGTATGAAAACTTGCCCAGGGTCGTCAAACAGAGTCGAACCCCCGACCACATGATCATTGACCAAATGCGTTACCGATAGACCATCGTACCGCACTTTAAATATGCAGCCCAATTTTGAAGACTATCTGTAATTAGGTCACATAAATTCAGAGATGGTTTCTGTAGAAGGATATGATCGTGGCTTATTAAGCAACAACAGGTGGAAAATACCCTTATTCGGTGAGGTTTCAAGGGAGGTTTTGAGAACAGATGTGAATAACATCAAGAACAGAGGTTTCATTATGCTGATTGACAAACCTGAACTGGATTTGTTTAGGTACATGATTTAAGAAATGTGGTAAAGATTTAGAACTGTAGCAGAACTCATGAGTTAAAGAAAAACCTGCATATCTCAACATAACACCGCTAACACCAGAAATTTTATAAGCGAAGAAAGACAGGAATTTACCAACAAGCATAGGTCCACTCTTGATCAGCCAAGTGTACTAAGTTCGAGGATGTCTGTTCTTTGTACCAAACATATAATCAGTAATAGTATATTCAACACCATCCACAAAGTCTTGATAAGAATTTTCTGAGATGTAAGTTTTCATAGCTGGAAGAAGTGAAAATTGTTGGCACATGTCTGTGATGTTATTTAAATTGGAACACAGGTAGAAGGTAGGTAAGAGTGGCATTACCAACATTCAAGCTGACATTTTCTTCAAGGTTTTACTTTGGCAATAACAAGTTCCTTTGTAAGTCTATCCAAAGATTTTTAATCCAAAATTAAAATGACTTCTTTTTCAGAAATATGGGATGAACAGTAGTCTGTTGGTTAACATGCTGCTCTGTCATGAGGTTGTGAGTTGAAATCCATAATACATCCATCCTCCAAACCTGGGCAGTTGATTTGAGCTTAACCCCATTTTTGGATGAATTGCATTAAAGAATATTATCATTTACCAGCAAATATACATTTGCATTGCGGTGTAAATAACATTCAGTACAACAAAGCAAAGTTATACATGTAAACTAGAACATAGCTTGAAGAAATCGATTTGGATTTATTACTTACCAGCTATTATTAATATATTTTTAAATTAAATTATATATAGTAACTGGTATTTAATGTGGGTGGCAGCATAATCATAATAGTTAACTCAGCATTTCTGAAGTGTCCCAAAAAATCTAAGTCATGGAAACCAGCTTATTCATAGGCACTCAGTGAAAAACAAACTCGGCAACTTATGGCCAGGATCTGTTACTAGTTAGATTGCAGGTAGAGAGGCATTATGGCTAAAGTGCACGACATTTGAAATGATTGTGATGAGAAAGATGAAGAAGCAGAGGAATCATGGTAGGATTTGTTGAAAGTATTGCTTTAAGTTTTGTGTGAAAGGTTTGCTTAGAAAATGCATCGAAGAATTATTCAGGTAATTTTGCCTTTGTTGACAAATATTTTGACTTGTGTTCCCACACGGAATACGTGGGAGAGTGACAATACTTATTCAGTCATGGAGTGACGGGTAGATGATGAAAATGGACAGGGGTATCCTGGCCACATTTTGCTAAAATTGTGATGTCCAGTGTTAACCTTATTTGTCATGTTTTATATCATATTTGTTTGGGAATTTTAAGCCAGTGAAGAGATTGAGAACAGAAATAATTATGCAGATTTCACCCCTTGACAGATTAAAACCTCTTTGATCAAAGACAAGCTGTAAGCCAGGCTAGTTTTCTAAATATGACTCTACCCTTACAGCCTAAGGTGGACAATCCTGTTGACAGAGGCAGCTCCCAACACCAGTCAAGGTCATAACGACTTAAAAAAACTGAGCCCAGCAAAATGCTGTGGGAAAGAGTTTGGGCCAGAAATTGAAAGATCTAGTTGAATTAGCGACTTTGTGGGAACCACAGAATCTAAACTGAAGTGATGTATCTGAGTTGAAAATAACTTCCAACTTATATTCAGACTCTTTTGAACCACCATTACCTCCCTCACCACCACAGGCCTTTTTCATTTCGTATGCTTTGAATTCAAAACCAAGTTAGTTAGTAAGAAATACATATTGAACATGCCATATGTTGTCGGCTGAGCTGAATCATAGGCGTGAGTGGGTCACAACAGTCAGCAAACAAAAGCAAGTCGGTACAAATAGGTCTTAAGCGGAATGACCAATAAATATCTAGCAAGATGTTGATGTAAACTGTAATATGAGATGTAAGTAACACCTCTTGCAAATCTAACCCTGTTTCATCCAGACTGCCGCCTTCTTGCCTACTTCAGTCCAGATCCCATGCATGTAACAGCTTTTGTGTTTCCTTTCATCACTCCCTCCCTTGCTTCCTCATTTCCTGGCATCTGGACCATAATTATAATTATCCTTCTGTCTTGATGCAGTGCTCATGAATAATTGCTTGGGTGCCTTGAGCATGGTTTTTGGTAGCCCTTTCAAGGGTTGGCCATGCCCTATGTCTGTCATCTGCAGTATTGGGGTGGAGAACCCAAACTAGGGCTAAACTACAATGTGAAAACCTTAAAATAATGCAAGCAAAATACCACAAAAGACGAATTTTTGGCATTGGATTCAGTTTGCAAAGGACATACTGTTATGGAAGCTGCCATTGTCTCTCAGCATGATATTTTCATAGGGCAAAAATGTAGGCATGTTTATGTTATATTCCCTAGCCAGTTTAAGCCAGTGTCTCTGATCTTGATTCCTATTATACAGTATATATATATATATACTACATTGTTATTTTTGTCTTTGGAGTAGATCACAAGGCTTATTTCCACTAACCTCTGAACCCGGAACCTTAAAGTTCCCTGTAGAAAAGAAAGAATAATTGAATAATTGCAGATGGGCTTTATCTACCAAATTAGAGTGTTGAGTGATGATTGAATTCTGTTCGCTTTTTCTCTCTCATCTATATCAGATTCTAAATGAGAACTTAACAAAACACAGATGTAGCCTACATATGTCCCAGTCCATAAAGTATGACTGCAGTGCCCTCTGTATAAGTCCACAGAAATCATACCATTATTTTTGGAATTGATGGCATATAGACACAATTCAGGAGCTCAGAAACGAAATTAAGAGAGGATAGAATTCAGCGATAGAAGCAAACAAGAGTAGTTGTGCTGTATCTCATTTTCAGATTCTTCATGCTGACCTTTGAAATTTACCTAAGTAATGGCTATTCGTTGTTGGTCTCATCCCACTGACAATAACAGAAGCTTTTGATCTACTTGTAAACTTAGTAAGCAATAAATCAGCTGGTCACTGTAGTATTTAATTAATGTTGTATATCCTAATTAAGTCAATTGCTGATAAAATTGATATGCCACTGTAAAATATACATATACTAAACTTACAAGTACGAACGAGTAAGTGCATAACAACTGGAAGATTCTTCTAGTAAACCCAGTCTGTTGAACCGGAAATAGAGAGAATCCTGGAGAAAATTGTATGAACAATTGACCATATATGATGTATAAGAACCAGTTATTTGTGAATCATAAATTCAGTATTTTATCTGTTGCTTGCGATAAACGTCTGCTGTTATTCTTTGGTCTAAATTGTTATCATAATGGTAGAATCATAATTATGAAAATGTAGCCTAAGTTGCTTGTAATATGTGAAACAAAGACAATTACTATATCAAGAACTGTAGGTTTGTACTTCGATATTGAACAATAAGAAGACATTTAGGGCCCAAACTACACAAAAGTTTGATGAGTTCTTAAAGATTGTATAAATATGCCTGTATTTTATAATAATACATAATGTTTAATGTGACACTCGAGGTGCAGAAGGACAGTTTGTATGTGAATAGCCTTGCAGGTCATCAGTTAATGGTTGTAATTTGAGCAACTGTCATTTCCTGTCAGGCTTAACAATTATTCAAATTAAAGAACTAAGTCAAGTTGAAATGACAATAGGTTAGAAGATTTACATTGAGTGCTGTTTGGACTTTTGCAGTTCTTTCAATTTATTTGCTAGAAAGGGTTTAATACATCCCAGCTGTGAGTGTTTTTTAATGTAAACATACTTGTAGCATTCTTGGTATTGTCTTTCTTAGCTACAGCGGCTACTAGGGGTGATCCCTTTATTTTTTTGGGAGTGGAGACATTTGCAACTATGTTAGGTTCACCTGCTTTGGTACTGAACTGTCCCCTGCAGGGCTTAAGGCCAGCTGCAGCCAGCAACTATTAATAACAATAAAATGATTTATAGAGCGCCACAGTACCTATTGCCATTTAGGCAGCTGTAATAACTGATACAGGCTGTCTAAAATAATGACAATGAAACTGCATATATTAGCCAGTGCAGTTTGTGTATTGATTTTACAAAAATTCTGTCATGTAGCTCTACACAGCAAATTCCTGTGTCACTTGTTAACATGTCTCAGGTGTTAAATAGGTAGCATTGGGAGGCATCCCTTAACCATGCATTAAGTGGATTTGCCTGTAAACAGGTCACACATTACTGGGACAGCACTGTATTAGCCACCGCTGTCTAATAAAAAGCATCAGTCGATTGCACTGAGTAGTTGTGCATGAAGGACTTGCTCAAGGTCAGACTAGTTAAATTGTATGTCATAGTAAAAGTGTTTTGTCAGTGCCATTATTGGGAGGAATAAATAAAATGATAAAGGCCTGCATGTAAATCAGTTGGCTTATCTAGGGCTACCAGTGTTTTTAGCTCTACCAACCATTTTCAGAAGTCTCTTTCTCTTCCAGATGAGAATGATTAGTCTTGTGAAATAGAGTCAGAAGAGCAGTTTAGAAGGGGGCTTGGCTTAAATTTTTAGATCTTTAATAGGACACTTTAAAAAGCCATCACAAATGTCATCAGAAATATGCAGAAGTTGTGTGAAATTATGTTGTGGTGATTATTTTTGCCAGCAGTGAATGACTGATTGACAATAAGTGCATTTTAAAAAATATAATGAACTCATTAAATGATGTGCTCTATGTTACGCACTTGCCAACATCACACCTGGATGTTTTTGCTTGAACCAGAGTTCCTTTAGCCAGAACTTGTTTTAACTCTTCTGTCCATTTTATTCAAAACATCTTTTCTGCATTTCAAAGAGTACTCTTCTGCTTTCAAGTGGGCTCAGAAGTGCTTTGGAGATATATCCTTTGAACTGATGGCCAAATGGGCATCAGGAGGAAGTGTTAGGTTTATTGCACCAATGGGCTTTGATACGGGCAAAAGGTCAGGTGAAGGGCATTGCTTTGAGTGCTAGTAATGGTCACCAACTGTTTGCTAAAGGCTCTTTGGTTGACAACGAACACTTATAGCTACCATAGGCTTCCATTTGCTGTCTCCCGCTTTATGAAAGCTTTTCCTCACTGAAGCAGCCAGAGCTGGAGCAGCCAAAAGCCACCTTTACTTCTCAAATGCTGTGTGAATGTTTAGGGTATTTGGTGGGGTCATGCGTGGGGCATAGTTTATGCCTGAATTGCCCTGCTGTGAAAAAAAGAAAACCTGCATCTGGAAGTAACGCATGAAGTCGTTGTAAGTTATTTATCTGTGGTCACACGAAGTGTCTGATTTTCTTCAGACAGTGGGATGTTTATTCTTTCAATGTCAGCAGATGAATTTGAGGAAAGAGACTGCATGTGCTGGTGGATTGTAAAAAGAATTGTCTGGGTTGACTGCACGATCGTTAAACCAGAACCATATATGAGGAGAACACTAGCATAGTTTGAGTCTTGAATGAGGAGGGATCTGTAGAAGCAGTGTAGAGTTGAGTATCATAAACATGCCGTTGGAGCATTGTAATACCATTGGAGCATTGTAATACCATTGGAGCATTGTAATACCGGTGTGCACATGTGCAATATGACAGAGAGGCAAAAGAAAAACAGGAAATCAAGAGGCCCGAGGGCTGAACGACAGGTGACAGGATCAGAGCAAGATGCATTTATTATCACTGAGGTGTCCAGAGAAGAACAGAACCTGAGATTCCGAAGGATGTCTAGGAGTCACGACAACAAATTACTGAATCCTGAATATTAAATGCAGGACATGAATCAAGAGGTATCAGCTTTACCAGAGTTATTGGTTGAGGCATGTGGTTGTGTTCTGTGGGAGCATTCACAGTTTATGAGATTAGCTGACTGACAAGGGCTAAATTCTGTGTTTAATGCCCATAGTAATTTGCAGATAAACAGATTTTGTGAATAATTATAAAGTAATCTGCTTAACTGAATATAACAATTTTGTCATTTTTTGCATGCCACCAATTAGTAGTCACGTGGCACCTGCTACAGCAGAGACACCACTGAAGCCAGCAGTGCTGCAGCTGCTGTTACTACTGCTGAAAGTAGTCCAGATAAGCCCATCCTGCTGTTGACAGCCGGCTAGTTTATGGACCGTATTTAAAAGCTGGTTTAGCAATACTCATTCGACCTACTGTAGCTCTTGTCTTAGATGGGTTGCTACTGCTGTTGACAGCCAGCTACTTTATGGACTGTATTTAAAAGCTCATTAGCAATGCCAATGCACAGTACTGCAGCTCTTGTCTTAGATGGACTTTGGTTAAAAGCTTAGATGGCAATGCATTTTGTAATTTCCTCTAATCTGTCAGTTCATTTATAAATGGAGCTGTTAGTACAGATTTCTTTTGCAGTTTTGTACGTCACCTAAAATGGCTTGATCTACTGCCTAGTGATGTGTGTACCATGAGTTTCAGATGCATATAATATGCAGTCATATTTGACCACTAGGCTAAACAATTTCATCATCATGATGACTGTCATAATGTAATGACTGTCCTCAGAGATATTTAGCAGCAATAGATATGAATGATATTTGTCGAGTTCAATGTTTTTCTCATGTTTGGCATTTTATTTCTATAGTCTTAGTGTTTCTTAGTCCACTGGAGTTGTAGTCTTCCATGGTCCATTGGTGTCTTAATCTTTCTTATTCCATTGGAGTTTTAGTCTTCCTTACTTCACTGGAATCTTACTGTTCCTTATTCTGCTGGAATCTTAGTCTTCCTTATTCTGCTGGAATCTTAGTCTTCCTTTGCTTCTCTTACCTTGCATACAGTGCTTTATATGGGATCTGGTTAACATTCTCTCCAAGCAATCAGAGTCTTTCTCGAATGACTGTCTAATGGAGTTGTTCACGTATCCAAGGGCTTTCATATTTTTTTGTTTCTTTTGTTTGTTTTGTATTCTGTCTTCCTGCACTATTCTGTAGTAAATTCATTTTGGCTGTGTCTTTTATATTCTTGCTTTCACAGTGCACAGTGTCACAGTGGACTGCTTAAGAATGTTATAATAGACAGTCTGAAAAAGAGTCGCGTTGCACAGCAAACTTTATTTCAGATCTAATAAAGATGTCAAATAAACTTCCAAAACTAACTCTGCAGTCAGCAATTCATTGCAAAGCTATTTTCACACTCTTAAACATAATGTTTGGAATCAACAGGTGCTGCTAATAGCTGGCCAGAATGATAATAGAATTAGTTGTTTGGTGACCAAGCACAAGACTATGTGGCATATCACCAGATACTAATAAGGCCTTTGGAAGTTAGTGGAGAAAATTGTGTTGCAGCAGGCAGTAATGAATTTGCTGTGACAACAGACAGTTCATGCATAGAGCTGTTAATATTCTACCACACCAATGTCTCCTGTTGACAATCATTTCACCAAACATTTCTTAGTGCATATTGCCATATATGCATTGAACCAGAAATAAGCATGTGAGCAGCATTGTCATCTTAAATGGGACAAAATGCAAATAAACAGACTTTACACAATACAGATTCAAAAATACAGATTCGGAGAATAAGTACAGCAGTGTTGTTGACAATCTTTCGTAGTTGTCAGTGATTGGGCTTCGAACCATCAGCATTTCCCAAGTCACAGCATAGCATTAACTCAAGTAAAGACATGCAATCTGTTATTTTGGAAATTATAATGAAACAGACAGTTCAATCATAACAGTTCTTGAATCATCATGGTTCTAAATGCACAAGTCTGTCAATGGCATTTGTGACTCAAACTTTCAACTTAGCACATACCAGACCAGTGCAGCAAATCATCCTGCTCTGTAATCGTGTTACGTTACTGTGCATAATTTTTTATTGTTTGTCAGAGGTTCGTCACCAGTTGAACGAGCAGGTGCGATGTTTGGAACAGAGGCTTGAAAGTCACAACAGCTTGACGTTGGATCTCATGGAGTTCTACAAATTTCGAGCTGAAATTGAGCAGGAGTACTCGAAGAGCCTTGATAGACTCATAAAACAGTTCAAACTCCGTCAAAAGCCAGATAAACAAAAGTACACTTGAGAATATTTTTGAACATAATAACCTATCTGTTTGGCTTTTCTGTTAGCCAGAAAAGGCGTCTAGCTAACTGTTTTAGTATCCTGTCTTACTTTGAAGAGTAAATGAAATGAGAAAACTGCTTTTACAGAAATGTGTTTACAGCAGTCTGTCACCTAGAGTCCAATGTTTTTGTGAATTGCACAAAAAACAATTGTTACAGCAGTCATTCATTTATGGTCGGTTAGTCTTTCAGAATTATTATCAGTCGTTGATTTAACTTTGAAATTTGCAAAATAGTCAGATTTTAAGCATTGTTTATAACTGGACTAAGAGGTTAAATATGTGTGTGTGTGTTTTTGAAGGCGTGAGACATGTTGCTCCTATTCAACTAACAAAATGTGGCAGAATCTGCTTGATTCCACTGCAACGCAGAGTAGAAATCATGCGGTTTTGGGTGAGGGTTATGGTTCTGTGTCTGTCAAAGGCTTCCAGCAGATCCTTGATGACCTGCAAGGAATGTACTGCAAGGTTATCTTTATTTATTACTGCTTCCTTTAATTACTGTAAATGTTTTTCTTATTTTTTTTTGTTCTGTATAAATTCCATTTCAGTGTGATTCCATCTCTTTGGATTCTATTTCTTTCTAATTCCATTTTCTTTGTGGCTCCATTACCATACTGCAATAAGGAAATGACTTATACTACCTAATTCTTTTTTAGGAGCAAATTAAACTGGTGAGCATACTGTAGCTGTATCCATTTTGACACCACACCTTATAAACTGACAATAACATTACTTAATTCCAAGAAATGGCCAAAAAAGAAACTAAAAAACAGAAAATTTTAACAGTATGTGACATGCTGAGAAAAAAAACATGTTCAACGCCTTGTTAGGTTGTTTGCTTTTGCTTTCAAGGGCAGATTCATGATTTGAAATTAGGAGGTGAAGTGATGGAGGTGAATTGATGCTAGAGTTGGGCAAATTGTTATTTTAGTGCTTCCTTTATGACACCCTTTAAATCCGTCACTAGCCTTGTAATTGGTTCTTTCTCTTCCATGTATAGGTCATGTCTGCTGATCTTTCTGCTCAGTTGTGTTTGAATATTATCCAAAACTGATTAAAATTTCATTGCAGTGCAGAGATATTGCCACATCGCTTCGAGAAGAGGTCGCCAAAGTGCTCGGTGAACTCCAGAATGTAAGATCTGTTAAATGACTTCTGAACTCTTGAAGAATATTTTTGTGATGATTTATCCAGTTGTTACTTTGTTTTTGACCGATTTTTTTACCGAAAAATCATTCTTGACATTTACTTATGCATATTTTTTAACATTTATGTAGATCGTTTTGTACCTCTTAAATGTGTTTTGTCCCATAAATTACTTATGCATTATAATTTACATGTACATGCAAATATAAATTATTATTTGTTATGTTATTCTTACTGTGAAATTAACACAAATCTCTTCTAAAAATTTCCAAAGTGTTGTTGTATCCCAAATAGTGCTTGCTGAAAAGTTACTACAAAATCATTCATATAGGGAGGTCAAATATTATTTATTTATTTGAAGCATTTATAACGCGTGCAATGTCAGTGCACCTGAATCTGAGGTGTGGAAATATGGGATCAATTTGATTAAGCCAGGCAAAGCAGTTGGTTGCAACCTGCTAATGAGGGAAATATGTAGTCTGGAAAAATCTGCTTTCCAGAAGCCAACACAGAGTGCTCTAAATGAAAATACATGAGAACAGAGTTCTGGATTTTGGGATACAACAGAGAAGGCTCACCTATGGAGAATTGTTGTAACCGTTTAACAGTCATGAAAAACTAAGACTTGATCCCTGACAGTTGGCAGATCAATAATTCCCAAGCCTTGGCAACCAGTAAAAAGGGTAAAGATCTTAAATTTTGTAAGAAGGGTAAAAAGTTTAAATTTTGTAATTGCAATTATCTTTATCAAATTTTAAGATTATTGCTATCTGTAAAGGTATAAACGTATGAACCCTGACATAAGCATGATTCATTATCATTTCTATGGTATCCTAAAAGTATTTATTTTAAGGAATTATATTTGTGATATCTGATCAAAGGAAAATTCTCTTACAAACCAGTAGAAGAAAGAAAAGTATTGGAAGAAAATACTTGCATATAGTGTTTGATTGCCTTACTCTAGTCAATGGGAACCTACCATGTATACCATGAACAGAGTCGACAGTCAGAAGGTAAACTCCGGCGTGCAGAGGCACAGAAGGCTGAGCATGATGCCAAAAAAGGTGGAGGCACACTGTCACGGCGTCTACAAAACTTGGAGAAACAGATAGAAAAGGTTGAAGATTCTACTGTTCCTGAGGCAACAATTTATTAATGATTTGTTTGGCCATCTGTATTTTTTGACAACTTGACACGTATTTTGGTTTCTTCAGTGATTTGTATGACATGTTGACAGACGTCTGTCAGTTTCTTCAGTGATTTGGATGACAGATCGGTTTCTTTCATGGTTTGCTTGATTTGTTGACAGTTTCTTATAGCTTTCAGTAATGGTATTTACTGGTAATTTTTGCAAGGTGAGGTGATAACTGATAAGTATTCTTCAGTTAAGTTTACATCTAATCATGTCTATGTACATTTATATATATATATATTTATATACATGTAATATACATAGATATAGTTAGTATTAAATTTGCAAGTAAGTAAGTAAGTCTATTAATGTAAGACAAGTGCTGTTAATTTACAGAACAGACAGACAGCTGTGTTAACTGTCATTTTGGCAAAGCCAAAGTGCACTCTGTCTATAGTACTGCTGTGAATACTGTTGCAAGATCCCTTTTGATACACTTTTATATTTAGTGCTTGTATGCCTTTCTGACTTTCAGCACAAAGCCCGGTTGGAGAGCACGAACCAAAAAGTGATGAAGGCGAGAAACGATTACTTGTTGAGCATTGAAACATCCAACGCTTGCATTCACAAATATTTCATGGAGGATTTGCCAGAACTCATGGATGTAACGTATCTTTCTTGTGCATTTTATGTAAATGTGCTATTAAACAATATGTAAATTTTTGTCTCAAAAGTAAAAGTAAGTTAGTAAAAGACCCGTTGGTATCCAACCCGTCATGCTTTTAATTTAGAAAGGCAACATTCTGAGGTAGACTGCTGTGCAATAGTCAGAGGGTTTAAATAATTGTAAATAATATACTGTCATCTCATAACTTCAGATTTTTATTGTATCTGCTGGTGTGTATGTATCAAAACACTTAAGTAAGTACCTCTCAAATGCAATGAACACATGATTATTTAACCGATCTAACCAGGTGCTTTTTAAGATAGATTGCAAATGTTTGCTGAGCAGAATTTGTTTATTATTATTTATTTATTATTATTTATTTTATGTGAAGCACTTATTAAGTGCTCAGTTTCAGTAAATCTGAAGCTGAGGTGCAGATGTATATTTGCTATGGACCAAGATGGAGTCATACAGTAGCCAGAATGAAATAATGAGTCTAACACATGATTAAAATGATGATAGTAAGTTGGTAAGGTAGACCTTTTGTGACGAGTAGAGCAGCAGCTGGTGACATGTGATCCTATAATTGTCCGAACCGAGGAACAAACCAATATCAGAAGAACGCAACAGTCTAATAGGGCAATATGGAGTTAGTGATGTATCAGGATATAATGGAAAGCTGTGTTCTTGAAGGTCAAGTGAATTAAAGAAGTCAGTCAGTATGTATGTGCTGGCTGTGTCCTGTTTGTTAAAAGTATGGAATCAGTTATCTAATAAACTTAGACTTTTATGTCTGACTTGTTCCTTCCACACAGAAGACCATGTAGTTTGATGACAGAGCAGCGTTTTCAAATTTGGAGCATTCTTTGAAGTTTCCTTGAAATAGTATGTGTGTATGTACGTATGTGTGTTGTATGGTTATATGTATATATTTATGTATGTATCTGGCTATTTATATACAAGTGGTGTTATACACTTGAATAATTATCTTGCATTATACTCAGTAACGAACATTATTAAGGTACCACTTGTGCTGTGAAACCTTATTAAAGCATACACCTTTATAGCATGGATCTTTTTACAGTGCAGATAAATTGTGGGTTTCAATTTCAGTCAGCATACAAATGACTGGAATTTTGGACCTAAAAAAGCAGATCTTGTTACGTTTCATTCATTGATGTTGGTCCCAAGTTCAGTATTACTGACTGTATAATGGGTTTGAATGTAATATTAGTCCTAAAAGGTTCTGAATTGCAGCAGGCAGCGTTTCAGCACAGTCAAGTGATCTCTTTGGATTATGCAAGCATGTTGCTGTTGGCTTTAGCCTTTGTGCTGAGACATGACTACTTATTGCCACGTTCACATGTCACAACAGGATGCAAATGCAGAGCCCAGAGAACTAAAGCTAGAGCAACAAAGCATATCTGGCAGCAGCTTCTGCTGATGCTGAATGTGATGTTGAGGAGGAATATATATATATATATATATATATATATATATATATATATATATATATATATATATATATATATATATATATATATATATATATATATATATATATATATATATATATATATATATACATATATACATATATACATATATACACATATATACACATATATACACATATATATATATGTATATATATAATCTGTTATAATACAGTAATGTAAAAAGACTTCACAGTTTAAGAATGAGTGTTAGCTGCAATGCGGTAGATATGAAACACGTATTATGTTGGGTGCTGTTGGGGCACCATCACCATCAGTAGTAATCCAATCATTCCTGTACTTTACAGGTTGCAGATCTTATCACTGTTATCACCCCTATCACATTTCAGTTCAGTTAGTTAAAGGATTCATACTTACAAAAAGGGATACTTTAAGTATGTTGCTGTTAACATATGACTGCAGTCCTATGCTAGCCTGGGGTAATGATATGCAGGTTTGTTGACTCTATGCAACAGGCAATGGATTATGGTTACCATGTGTCAATGGGTCAGACAATGACAACAAATGTCCAGCTGGAGAGGACTGTCTGTCTTCGTCACATTGACCTCCTCCAGTGTATGCAGAATGATGCCCACGACCTTAACCTTGGGGTGGACCGACAAGCCTTCATCCAGGCATCGCATCCAACATTCTCTTTGCCAAAGAAGTATGAGTTCCAGCCTCATATGGGAGACGAGGTATGGAAACATTTAAGCAGATGGATGTCTGAGAGGCTGAATATGTGAATGAATTGATGTTGAATGTAGAATTAGTTAACAGAAGTATGTGTAACGTGTATCCGGACTTTAGCACTTCTTGAAAAACCTGCCAAAGCACTGCTTACAATGTGCTTCTTGATTTTAGTGTCCATTTGTGTCCTGTAGGCTTCTAATCAGGTGATGCTCCGTAAGGTTGGAAATAGCTGAAGCACTGCGGACAATTGATAGATGGCAACACATAAAAATATTCTGACTGTACACAAGATTTGGAGATAGAATGCAAGAATTTGAAGTGGACCTTGCTATACAGCTGGCAACCATGGGAATGGAAGAATAGCAAGTATCATGAAATGGTGATCCATAAGTTGTTAGGTGGACCTCACTGAGGGTGGCTAATCGATGGTTTTATTCAGGTGAATAATTTAATAGATGAGGAGATCAGTTAATAAGTGGATGAATTGTGTGGCTGCAAAGAATGGCTGGATTAAACTATATTAATTAATTATTTGTTAATTCCTCAGTGATTGGTTGAATTTGCTTTTCTCTGAAGGAGTGTAAACTTGTTGCATTGAGACCAGTACAGAGGGAGCTGTCCGAAAGGTTAAAAGTGATTTTGGAAAGAACAAGTGCACTGAAACTCCAGAATGAGGAGGCAAGTGATTCTTTGCAGCTGTTGTTTTTTCATCGAATCATTCAACTATATCATGATTTTCCAGCCAGGCACAGAGAGGTTTCTGTTGGATTCTAGAAAGCTTTGTGAGGCACTTACAATGTGCTACAGAAATGCTCAGATGCATGCGTGCATAAATATATACACACATACTTACATATGCACCTGTTTTTGATGCACACATTCCAAGTCTTATTGACCACAAGTCTGATTGAACACTAAAATCACTGCACTTCTGAAGTAGAAGTGATATGTGAAATGTTTGTTGCATTATATTTCACATCGTGTGTATAGCTAAAACCCTCCGTTTCTAGTGTGTGACACCCGTAATAACCAAAGGTGCATTACAATGTCATTGATCCTCATCCTTGATGCTTTGTGCTTAAGGAACTCCGAACATGCTGTCGTCATTCAGCTCTAGATGGAAACATGTTGGTTGGGCTTTGCATATGTGTGCAAGTTTGCCACTGGTGACTCCGCTAGTCTTCTAAGCAATGTTTGCTAATGGATCAATGTTCTGTTCTTAATGACATTTAACATCGTTAGCTCAGAGAGTGCCTGTGATGAGTTTATCTTGAAGAGGCACTATACAAATTTCAAATTACGATTACAGTTGATACATTGACTTTAGCTTTGCTTTCATAAGGTTCTGATTTGTCAAATAATGTGTCTGACATTTATATAGTTTCTTTCTGGGACCTCTGTTCTGTAAATGAATTTATTGTTGTTTATTTCTGACTCAGTTTTGCATTTCCAACATTTGGTCATGTCATAAAGTGATTGAAATAAAATAATTAATTATAATGATTATGATCCTCCAGTTGTGTGATCATAGTTTATCGACATTGTGTACACACTCAGTGAATTTTGATAATGATTTATCCAATTATTTCAGTTGTGGAAGACACTCATCACTACAGATAAAACCATGATGGAGAGGACTCTCAAGGAGTTTGATGTCGAATCTTTCTTTAAGGATGATCGACCCCAGGGAAAGACTTCGGTTGAGCTGGAAAAGCAGAAGGCAGAGCGAACAGAAACTCAGATGTTCTATTTAAATGCAAGTAGTCTGCTAACAAGTCTTCATAGTCTGCTAACAAGTCTTCATCCACTGTGTTTCAATGTCATATTCCGTGACCTATTCCACAGTACCTTATTAGACTCCCTCTCTTGTCTCTCTCAAATAAACCGACAGGTTTTAAGTTTGTTTTCTTCTGTTGTTTTGCCTTCGATTAGCTATTGATTAATGCCTAGCATTCAGTACTTGTGCAAGGCTAAAACGTGATGTGTAAATGTTCAATTATATAATGGTGTTGGAGAAGTCTTTGGATGAGAAGGCATTCTTGACATAATGTCTGCCCCACGTGCTTAAAATTATGCTTATGCTGGATACTTGGTTTGCATGAAATCTGACCTTCTGGGTTGAAGGTGGTTTCATGGTTGCGTTATATCCTTATGCTAATGGATGTAGTGCAGCGTTAAGGTTTAAAACCCTCAATGTTGTAACGAAAAGCTGGAAAATGTTGTTATATTGCCTCCTACATCTTAGACATTGCTTGAGATTTGAGTTTTGCTTCTGATTGATTTTATCTGCTGTATGTGTGATTTCTTTTGTATCTTTTGCAGAAATTGAAGGAGTTTCTCATCAATCGTAACATGATTGCCCGTCTCCAGGCACGTTCAACTGCCATTGAAAAAGCCTTAATTAACGGCAACATAACTGTAACAAAGTAAGTGCATTAACAATGATGCATTGAGAAATTCTTTTTAAAAAGCAGCCTGCACACATATTTCCTTCAGCAGGAAACTTTTCGCTGATGATATCATAGTGATGAATGGTGTAATTTTTCAGTTGTAACAGTTTTGCTATTTACTGCTACATCTTGGGTACGAATCTTCTTATGTCTTATGAAATTAATTCACTGATGACTTGTAGTTTGTTTTGTTTTTGGATTGTTTCTTTCATTTCAAATGAAGGATATTCCAACTACAGGATCTCACTAACTTTCCGTGAAGTTTCATAACTGCTTTGATTGCTTTTGATATCATATTAGATTAGGTACAACAGCAGATAAAATATTTGTCAGATATGCTGTTGTGAATCATTTTACAAAAGTACAGCAGAGGTACTGATTGTGCAATACATCAGACTCTCAGACGATGCCAAAAGTTTGCATGCGATTTCAGTTGGTTAAATTTTTCCATTTGGGCTTAGAATGAATTAAATTGAATTTTATGTTTTGTATTTTGTTTTGTTTTGAACTTGGCCATTTACTTGCTTAGACCGATGCTCATTGTTCCGAGGGTGATGAAGAAGAAGCAGCTGGGAAAAGCTGCTCTTGAAGGTCGACCAAAACTCTTTGGTGGCAGCATTGAGGAATATGTACATGTAGGTTTTCCTGACTAATTTTACAACCTAAGTACCCTAAATAAAATTTCAAATACCAGTTTATAAGAAGGAAGTTCTCGAGTGACATTGTGTCACTGCCTTTCTATCATATTAGTTGTTATTTTTTCTTGTATAGTTTTATGTCATTTTATTCTTATTTCTTGTTTCCTTTTTATTTCTTATGTCCTTTTTTGTATCTTATTTCCTATTTTCTGTGATAGGTGTTGTTTCTTTGGCTTCCACAGTCATGATCCTTGTCATCATCAAGCTCAGTTTTAGCCTGGTTCTTTTCTTTCAGCTAAAACATTGTGACACCTTAGGCTTACAGTCAGATTGGTTCTCATGGTTTAACCTCTTTGATATCAGTTATGGACTGAAGCTTTCCTGGCAAATTTTTTATGATTAAGTCCCAGTGAGGAAGGTTGTTTAACTACTGCAGCTTTTGTGTGACACTGAGGAATATTGGGATCATGTTTTGCATTCTCATCATCACCGTGATCTTAACTGTCAGTTTCGTTATCTGAACCGACGAGAGAAATTTTTCCGCCTAGGCCCTGACAACGAGCGATTTGACCGGAAAACGCCTATTAATTAAATAGTTTTCAACTTGTTGTATCTCAGTCAGTTCTTGACCTACGGACATGAGGTTACCATCAATCTTTAGCATTTTATCTCCTCTTCCCATCCATCCGTCTAGTTTTTGATACAAAAAAATGTGGGGTACCCAAAGTTGCCCCAAACGGTACCCCACCCCATGTTGAAAACTTTTCTTGTTCAGGCTCCTATGGAAAAAAACTTTCAGTGACAACATATGTAGTGTCAGCACAAAAATTGTGCAGAAATCAATACCAGACAAAACCTCACAAAAAGTTTGAAAATATTTTCATAAATGAAGGAGATACAGTATTTTTAGTATATAAGATGAAGTCGTACAAATTCAAGGAAATATAAGAAAACAACTGAAAAGTAAGAAATTTCTAACTTATCAGGTCTTGGTCATTCTTTGACACACATACTTGAGGTTAACATCATTCTTTTGCATTTTATTTCCTCTTTCAAACCATCTCCAGTTTTTGAGAAAAAAATTTGTGGAGGTACCCATAGTTGCCCCAAACTGTACCCACCCCATTTGAAAACTTTTTTCATGTTCAAAAACCTATAGAAAACATTTTCAGTGACAACTTATGTAGTGTCAGCACATGAACTGTACAGAAATTAATACCAGACAAAACCTCCCAAAAAGTTTGAAAATATTTTCATAAATGAAGGAAATATAATATTTTTAGTATGCAGACAGTAGTCATACAATCAGAGTAACAAGAAATGCCTAAAAAGTAAGAAATTTTTAACTTATCAGATCTTGGTAATTTTTGACTTACAGACTTGAGGTTAACATCATTCTTTAGCTTTTTATCTCCTCTTTCAATCCTTCTGTCCAGTTTTTGATAGAAAGATTTTGGGGCATTCAAAGTTGCCTACTCACCCCATCACCTCCCAAACACATACACAGCAATACAACCACGACATCAAAAACACTGCAGCATGCACACCTACAGGACAACAACAGTAACGTTACAACAAGCAAGGCACACAGAGAGACAAACACACTGACGTTTGTTTCCTTTTCAAATATTTGGTAGCTTTCAAAAGAGCCATTTTTATGAATGCACTGGATGGTCACCTTGAAGATGGATGAAGCCTCCTGAATCTACTCCTCTTTCTCAATAGACTGCACTGAACAGTTCTAAGAGGACAATTTAGAATGGAAATTTTAACAGTTGTATCGAAGTGCTATATTGCTTACCTTCCTTACACTCCACAGAACCACTATCTGATTTTGCTCGTTGCAAATGTGGAAGCATAAAACTTTGCACTAAGCAACTTTACATGCTTCACATTCATATCGAGTCTTCTTGGGGCAGCCTTTGAGATTCTTGATCTTGTTCTCTAAACATAATATGCTAGAGTAGAAGTAGGGTTCCATTTTATTCCGTGGAGGTTTACCTGCCTTCTGTGCATTTGACCTACTCATCTCGCCATGCAGGCCTGGTCTGTTCAACTAGCACATCAAAAAAACTTATCCAAAAGCAGTTAGAAAAATTTCAAAAATGGTGCATCAGGGGCTGGTCCACCACAGACGCTTGTAAATGGAACAGTTAGGGGTCAAATGGGAAAATCTGCTACTTGTTCAGTCCTGTCTATCTCGCCCAAGTCATCCGCCTGACCCAGTTTGACGGTCCGCTAGCATGTATCCGTAGCCATCTAATTCGGAGTCGATTTCAGAATGTTCTTTAGCCAAAACCACTTTATCTTCTTCACTGGTAGCAAAAGATAGGTTTTTATTGTCAGATGAGTCAAAACTGTCATCGTCTGGTGCAAATTCATCAAGAATTTGCCGAATTTCGTCGTCAGTAAGGCCACAACAAGAACACGCCGCCATTTTGGGTTATTTAAATTCGTGATTTAAATGTCCGATTTTATTGGTCGATTTTCATGTTTATGACCAAAATCTAAAAATATCTTCCAATTATTTCTGTGCTTAATTATATTATCTTGGCCTAATTGATGTAAGGTTTCAAAAATATAACGTCTGCAATAGGCTGAGAGTGATCTAGATAATAGTATATGCCCACTACCAATTACTACCATCTTGACGTGTCCCCTACAGTACCAATCACTACCTACACATCTGTATTGGGTTAACTACTGCAGTTTTTATGTGACACTGAGGAATATTGGGATATGTTTTGCATTCTCATCATCACCGTGATCTTAATTGTCAGTTTCGTTATCTGTGTCTTTTGCGATGTTAGTTGTATGTTTAATGTGGGTTTTGTTTTAGGCAACTAGTCAAGAAATTCCTCTGATCATCCGATGTTGTATCAACATAATCAACCTACATGGTGAACATCATTTAATTTATGTGAACCTAATGATAACTTCTGTAATGTATGTATGTTTGTATGTATCTGAACATTTGTGTAACACATTTTAAGCACATTCACAAAGGTGTTGTGGCACGGCTATCTAACGGATCCAAAAAGGTGTGACTTAAGATTAGCTGAAAAATGTCTCTTGAACTGTTTGAGGTGGTGCAGTTCTGATATTTAGTGGAAGACTGTTCCGTGTGGATGGTCCAATGCCAGGGCTAGACTAACCACTCAGGAGGCCCTCATGCATGCTGTACATGGGGGCCCTGTGTTACTGCACTTGCGTTGATGGAACGACATAAAGACCTACTATAATAAAATTGTAACATAATGAGTCGACGTTTTTTACTGTGATGTTCAAATCAGTAGTCAAGGGTATCTAGCAGATGATATTAATACTCTGCATTTTTGAGGCTATCTAAATATGTTACAGTTATTTAGGCAACATCTGTCTGTGGTAAACTATACACATAGGCTTATGCAACTTTTTAATGAAGGTAAATAATAGATCAATTCTCTTTAGTTGCATTGACTGAACTGTGTTTTAGATGAATTTCTAGCCTGAAGTTTTCTTTCAGGAATGCACCAACAAGGATTATTTCGAGTCTCAGGCACTCAGCATGAGGTCAACGAATTCAAAAACGTTTTCGAACGTGGTGAGTTTAAGAAATTTATGTAGTGATCTTGAGTCATTATTCTGCCATAGGTAAGTGTTATCAATCTGTGACTGTTGGAATATAAACTCTGTAGACACTGTTGAATCAGGTACTAGATCAAGAATTATCTGTGCTAATAACTTCAAAACATATTGTTAAATTTTGTTTTGAGGTTGTCTACTGTAGTTTTAGTATTTGCATTTTTTGTTTAGTTTTAAATTAGCTCACACAGTACACATATCATATTTTTAATTATGCTAAATGAAAGAAAGTTATGGTAGTTGGGGTATAGTTAGAGAATTTTTTAAGGTATTTGGGAGAACATTTTGTCAGTTGAGCATTATCCCATTTTACATGCAGCCTGGTTTACATGCGGTTTTGATGACGTGTTCCCTGGTGAGTTTGTGTTAACAGGTCCACACTGTAAATTTGTTTTGGTCATTGATGGTTAATATATTTGTTTGCAGTATACTTGATCTGAGTTTGTGGTTATTCTCCACTCTTTCTCCATTCCATAACCAGTATATAACTATAGCACAAAAGAATCTTTTCCATGAATCATGTAGCTGTAGAACTGTTGTTTTTTATGTGATTTAGGTGATGAAGTCATTTTGAAGACTGTTGAGATGCGTGAAATCAACTGCATTGCTGGTGTTCTTAAGCTATACTTCCGGGAGTTAAGGGAGCCGCTTTTCCCTCTTCAGTTGTTCGATGAACTCATCTCTTGCATTCGTTCAGACCAAACTGGTGGGTTTAAGCAAGGCAGATGATTGATTCTCCATGTCGCTAAATTTAAATGCACATGTTTTTCTGTTGCAACCATATGGCCTGAACCCTGCTTATTTTTCACTGAATTTGTCAGGTGAGTTCCTTCACCACTGCTGACAGTTTGAATGGGCACCTTGCCATTTATGTTCCCTGTGTACAGATTGCTAGCCCCGAGTTTAAATTCCCTGAAATACAGCCACTGTCGGTGCGCGAACCAACATCCTCACATGCCAAGGCACTTTGATGTATGCTTTAACCAGTTTACGCTAAAAGCATGAATGGGTGATTACCAACGAGCAAAGAGGCTACAGGGTGGTAAACAATTAATATATTTTAAAAATTAAAATTGTGGGTGATTGTAAATCGCCCAGCATGATTGTGAATTTATAAAACCAGGATTTACTGAGTAAAAGCTGTGGTGAGATGTTTTCCAACATTTCTAACATAATCAAGCACCCTGATGCTTTTTATTTGTTTTGTTTGTTTGCTTGATCTTCATTTATACAACAAAATGTGTCTCTACATGCACTGACGTTTTCCACCAGCATTCAATAGACATCACTGCTTATAAATCATTGTAATACTTGTTTTCAGATCAGTACCCTTTTTATTTGTTAGCAGGCTTTCCTAATGCTGCTAACCTGATGATGAGTGTTATATAAGCGTAAGATGGATGGTGCTGTATTTAGCAGAATCTGTTCATGATTTTTGTGACAAGATTTATTAACCATGGTTGTTTCTTTGCACAGACTCTGATCCTAAGGCCCTTGAAAGATCAATCAGCCGCATCAAGGAATTGCTTCTGCCTTTGCCAAGGGCCACCGTCACCGTCATGAGATACCTATTTGCATTTCTAAATCAGTAAGCAGCTTTGACACTTGCTTTAATTAGACTTCCTTCTTCGTTATCGTTTTTCAGCATGATAAATACTTTGCCTAACTGAATTTTTTGTGTATTAACTAAGTGCTGGAATATTTATGTTTTAACTAAACTTCTAATTTAGTGAATTTTTGGAATTTTGATGGAGATTTGGAGAGATAACCAATAGACATGAGAATATCTGAAGTGATCGAGCAAAGTTAACGTTGTCACACTGCTTGCTACCTTTCCAACATGCTTGCATATTTCTTATTTACCAGGCTATTTTAGCCAAGGCACAAGCATCGATGTCTTCAAACAGGAGCCGATTGAATCCGACAAGATGCAATACATCTGCAATACATTGTAGGCGCTCTAAAAAATTGATGAAAATAGGTGACATAGCGATATTTTGACTGGAATCAACAATTCAACATCTGTGACCTAGGCTTCCTCTGAACAGAGAGTTATCTATGATTGAGCACATAAACTTTCTATTCAGGTCCTTCTACTATCAGCTGTCAGATACAGGTCAAAGAGCGCAACCTATGTCATTTGGTGTCTCAGTTACTGTCATTCATTCATTCATCTTGCCTTGATTGTTGCAATTCAGTCTCAGCAGGCCAGCCAAAGTTCCAGTTATGTCCGCTCCAGTCCATCCTCAGCTGCGCTGCCCAAGTTGTAGCCAAGATTTTCACATGTTGTCTAGATAAATATAATGCCTTCAAAGAACCTCTCGAAGGGTCCAGTTTATCACGTTTATACCTAAACTTATGGCACTCCCAACAAAGAGGGCCAGTGCTGGCATAACAAAGGGAACTGCATTATTGGTTTTGGAGGGGTAGAAGGGATAGATGATCCTGACTTGGTTGCAGATGTTTTTGTTCTGCTGTGCATAGTAATGTTTTGTTCCTCTATCCTGAACTTCCACTATGTCTATGCAACATAAACGTTTCACCATGTTTCTAATTTCCGTAATTCAGAGTTGCATCATGAAAACTATGAGCAAATGAATTAACATATTTTCTTCATGTAACTTTGTGTGAAATGAAATCTGTAGTGTTACAGAACACAGTGACGAGAACCTGATGGATGCTCGCAATCTAGCGATCTGCTTTGGCCCCACTCTCTTGCCGATGCCTCCGGAGAGGGCAAACAGTCAGAGTAAGGTCAATGACCTTGTCCAGTTGCTCATTGTCCACCACGATAAGATCTTCCCAAATGATGGAGGACTCATCTATGAGAAGTGCATGACAGAAAACTGGTAAGAACATTTCATGCAGCTTATGTATCGTGCTGTTTATTGTAGCGTATTTTAAGTACCTCACAAAAGCACTATGTACGCTAGCCTAGATGGTGTTAAATATCATTGAGAACAAAAATTCCGTCATTTAGCAAGGAGTGTTCAGATAACTAGATATGTTACCAGTAGCAGACTCGTGCACACATGCCGAGCGTAACTAACAGGTTTCTATCCCAAGTTGACAGATGATAACGTGTTCAGATGGTGGTGAATGAGTTGGTGGTAGTTGCGGTAAGAGGGTCAGCTGCCAGCTGTCGTGGAAGTTAACTTGAAAATTAAGGCCATTGTAGCCGCAGTTAGTGAAAATGTGGTAGGCATGTTTTGACTAACTGAAGTCATTGGCAAAGTAGTTGAATTTGCATAGAATATTTTTTATGAAGTTTGTCTTAGTTGTGTTATTGTTAATTATCATTTTGCTTTCAGTGAGTTTGAAGAATGTTTGGACACTTTACTGGACAGCGTTCCTGATGTGAAGGGTGAAGACAGCGATGATGGTTAGTGGTTAAAGAAGTCAGCTGCTTTTTATGGTCAAAGTAACAATAGTTAGATTGACATCTGGTATTTGTGCTTTTGGATGTAGTATATTGCTAACTCAGATTTGCTGTTTATCAGGAAAGATGGAAACAGTTTAATTTCCAGACATTCAGTGCCATCTCAGGAACTTTATGTCATATTAAAATTATGTTTATGGCATTTCTTTATGTAACCTGCCTTGCTTTATCTTATCTTGCTTTCAGTCCTTTCATTACTTGACTTTGCTTTCCTTTCCTTACCCTTTCCTTACCCTTTCCTCTTTCACAGATCCTATCCTGACTCCCCTTCTTCCTGTTATCCCTCTTTCCGCTCTAATCCCAAACATCACCCACCGTAGCTGCCACGCTGTCTTTCTGCCTGACTCGGATCTTGACCTGGAACCAAACACTTTTGCCTATCGATTTTGTTTTGACTGAACGCCTGTGAATAGGCTGGTCCCCGTGACATGGCTTTCACTGGGCACTGTAGAAATCTTGGGATTATGATTACAATTACCCTGCCTTGCCTTGCCTTCTCTTGCTTTTGATCCTTTGCTTACTTGACTTTGCTGTCTTTTCCTTACCCTACCTTGTCTTACCTTATCTTGGGTTTCTTTCCTTTTTTACCTTGCTCGGGCTACATATTGTTTGACATTTGAGTCAGTTTTATCTTGTAGACTCCAGTAACATTGAAGCTGTTGCACTGTATGACTTTGAAAGTCGCACAGGTCGAGAGTTATCATTTAAGAAGGGTGACATGCTCGTGCTGAAACGCCGTCTGTCTGAGAACTGGTGGGAGGGTCTACATGGCACGCAGCAAGGCCTTGTCCCGGACAGATACGTCACTAAGACTCGTGAAAGGTTCCTGGAAATCAGATTTCAGTTTCATATGGCTCTTTATCTTTAAATTATATAAAATTATATTGCATGGTTATTTTAAAACGACATATTTTCAGTTTATGCTTTACTTTAATAAGGCTCTAGCACAGAACAAATTGTGGAGTTGAGCATGTTGTCATATGTGCCAGAATATTTTCTCTGAATTCCTATAATAATAGCTTTAGATGCATGAGTGGTACAGCTGTATGTGTGTTTGTGTGTATGTATGTATGTGTGTATGGTGAACACTGATGCTACCAGGCAAATAATATTAAAACAAAAAAGGTTGTTTAGAAAAGGTGGAATGCCGGAGTAAAGTTCTAAAAATCAGGACAGTTTTTGGCAGTTGCTTTCATGGCCCTTTAGCTCATGGGGGCAATGGGGAATTTAACCAGAAGGGACTTTTGCCAAACTAGTGTGCCAGTGCTTACTGCAGGAGGGCTAGTCATAAAATAAAAGACTTGTTGGCACAAAATTGATTATAATTATGGCATTACAATATTTGACTTGAAAATCATAATTAAAGAAAGTCAATTTCATGATTTTTTTATTGTAGCCAGCAGTATAAAGTTTTGGCTGAGTGCACATTTTATTAGAGTTAGAGACATCAGCTATATACCATATTTTATAATTTTCACTTGTGGAACAATGCTTAATGTATGTATGTATGTATTTGTGTGTGTGTATGTATATATGTACATGGGCCTTGCTATAGTACTTTTTGGAACCTTTTAAAGGTGAATAAATGTAGAATAGTATAAAAACTTTTGATTGTATGAGAACTGTATGTTTTTTTTCATAAAATATTGTGTTAACATACTGTGTGAGACATAAGCTTTTGTGTACTAAGAATTGTATTATATGAGCAATCGCTTAATTGCATACGTGAAACTGTTTTTAAAACAAAGTATTGTTCATAGTCCAATTAAAATTCAGTGTATTGGTGATGTCTGCCGTGCTAAAAGTAGCAGCTGCGGGGCCTTTTAGCATGCCTCAGACTCTTTTAGCATGCCTCAGACTCTTCTGGTGTGCCTCAAACTCTTAGCATGCCTCAACTCTTTTAACATGCCTCAAACTCTTTTAGCATGCCTCAAACTGTTAAACTCTGCCAGTCCTCATTTGCTCTGCAGAATGTGTATTAGCCTTTAGATCACAACTGAACTCCACTAGATTAGATCTGACGTCCTTAATCTGCTGTCCTGCTGAAGACTAAAGTTAGCAAATTATGCACAAAGGCCAGCAACATTGCTATTTTATTGATCAGTTGATTTCTTGATGCAAAAGTTGTGCTCTACTATTTTGATGTTAGTTTTATTGCTTCTTACTTACTATTTTTCCAAATTTATTGTAATTTTGCAATGGATATTGATTTATTTGTTTAAAGCATTGTTTTGTTTTTTTAGTGTAAGCGTTGAAGAAAGACTGAGGAGTTCTAGCGAGTCGTTACCCTATAAGTCGTCCGAGATCACACGTGATATGTCATCATCTGTTGAAGGCTTTGATCGATCAAAGTCTGAGTCAGACATCTGTGATGATCATGTTTCCAGTTCTGTGGTAGTGGGCCAGTCAAGTGTGTCAATGACTGCCTCTGACCTTTCTCCTGGCGGTAGCAGCCTGGCCACATGGAGTGGCAAGTCCTCTTCGAGCAAGGACATGGTTGATGAACCAGTTCTCACTGACGCTGAGGTTGCATCTCCCATGGAGAGCAGTATGACTAAGGATACAAAGCAAGTGGAGGCTGACGTGTTTTCGTTTTGCAAATCTCATGAGAGTCCGAGTTTTCTTGGAGAGTTGAGCACAGTTGAAGCAACATGCCAGTCAGAGGATACTGAGTTTACATTGGGCAGTGTCCTTGCAGAGGATGTGAAGGAAGACTCGCAGTCACTTAGAATCACTGAACCAGCCGATTCTGCTACTGAAGAGAGCCCACCGCATGACGTACAAACGAAGGTCTTGGCATCAGACGATTTCCCTGAAGCCGATGTGAAAACTCTGGTCAAAGATGATTCATCAGAAACACCTGAACAGAATTTGGCGTCTGTTGATTCATTAAAAACATTCTCTGAGAATTTGGAGCCCAGTGTTTTGTCGGAAATTTCAGAAGTAGCCGTTAGTCCTGTGCTTCCTATGTCAGAAATGTCAGGTGGCCCTGTATTCTGCAAAGACGAGCAAAGTCTCTTTTTAAATACTTTTGCAGCATCTGACCAGAGTGACCAAAACCAATATCAGTTATCAATCAGGAGTTGTGATAACTCAGCTGCAGCTGCTGGAAAAGATGATTTTCTGGAAGAGCAGAATGTCACCATTGCTCCTTTAGATGTCAGGAGGGGTCAGGATATCGTCGCTGGTCCCCTTGATCTGTCAGAAGTTGACCAACGGAGAGTTTCTGTCACGTCCCTTGATCCACTGCAGGTTCTTGATGAGGTTGTTGATCATATTGATCCAGATGAACTGCTTGTGGCAGCTTTGGCTGAAATTAACAGAACCATTGACAGCTTCTCTTCCAGGGCCTCAGTTCTTCCTCCCCAGGTGGTGCAGGATTCTTCTGCTGCTCAGAATCTCCAAGGAGGCATAACAGAACCACTGCCATTTGTTTCAGTATCTTCTGTTGAGCCACTTTCATCTGCTGGCAGGGTTGCCAGTGTTCCATCCCATTCAGTTGTCAGTGTGCCTTCTAGTGACATCCTGCCACTGCCCTTGGAAGATGTTCTGTTGTCACGCACTCCTCAGCCTCATGAAGAACTCAAAGACTTAATCACTATTGCAGAAAGCCTTACAGATTTTCCAGAACTACCTGGAGAACTTGATCTATCGCAATCCCTTCTTGTGCCGTTGTATGTGGGCCCAACTCCACCGTCATCTCCTCCACCACCGGAAGACTTTCCTTCACCACCGGAAGACTTTCCTTCACCACCAGAGGACTTGCAACATCTGCCTTCACCATTCCATGTCTTAGAAACTGTAATGCCAGCTTCTTCTGACAGTTTCACAAAAGCCAGTACAGATGAACAAACTTTGAGTCCACCATCAGTGTCATTGCCAGAACACAAGGTGTTCCCACTTGTCAGCATTGAATCACCAACATCTTCAGCTTCCAATGTGTCAGTGGGACTGCCGTTTCCTAAGAAGATGTCAGGAGGTGAGCCTCCTTTGACTCGTTTCTCCACCAAACCATTAGAAGAGTCAGTGGTTGAGAGTCAGCTCAGTCCTGACACACAGTCAGGTGTGACGGGTGTACCTCGCGTATGTCATCCACATCTAGATCCGGTGTTGTTGGATAAAGCAAAGCCTAAGCCACCTCCGGTCATGAAAAAACCGCCCAAATCCAAAGGCGGCCAGTAGAGAGGAGAAAATATTTGTAGTTCCACCGTCATTGCTGTAAATGTGAAGTTAGATCAGTAGTTGGATTGGATCAACTAGTTTTCTGCTCTTCAGTGCCTTCTTTGTCATTTGTCAAACCCATAATTTTTTAACCACTCCATTGATTACGAATTGGATGGCGATGATTATTCTGATGATAATGATGACAATTAATAAAGTCGATAATGAGGATTATGACAAATATTAATCATGATCGTGCAATTTTCTATTTAGAGTTTATGGCTACATCACAAATTTTTAGACGTTAGACTGTTATTATCTGTTTGATTCTTGTGAACAATTGGCTGATTGAGGTCTGAACACAAACTACCATAAGGATATATGCTGATTGTTATTACTTTTTACTTAAGGTAGGAATGATCCCTTGGGAATCAAAAAATTAGATTAGAAGTGTATGGAAATTGGATATCTGGAAAATCAGAAATGCATTCTCACTTGCACAGAGTAGTTTTTCCATATTAATAATAATCATTATTATTGTTATAATAATAATATTAATGATTATTTTTACTGTTAATGTTGTTATTATTATTATTATTATTATTATTATTATTATCTGGCATGTAATGAATGCAGTTATTTAATATTTAATATTATTTAACATAGAGTGCTAAACAGCTGAGATGCTCCTAATTGGTGCTATACGGAAGTTTGATCACACTGAGTATCATCTAAGAAAAATGTTTTCAAGTAGTTAGTTATTTTGGTAATTAATCATATTCAGCATGTGCTGCTTTTGTTAATTAACTGCAATCATTGTATTTGTTGTTGCTTTAGTTTTAATTTTATGGCTTCAATTTTGGGACCAAGAAACACAGGATTTGCTGCTGAGTATGTTCAATTCTATATGGTATCTGAAAACTCATGCAGTTGTTTTAGTGATGTGTCATGGAGTCCTATCTCAGTCCTAGCTTTGATAACATTGTAATATTCTTTGATAACATTACAACATTCTTCTTTATCTTATTGTTTATCTTAATAGATTAACAGATCATAATATTTTGCTGTTGTCTTACTATTTTTCTAAACTTAAATAATAGTCATGTGAATCTCTTACTGTTTCCCTGGACTTATTTTTCCATCTGAATCCTGGTGTAGATTTTATTCTTTCTCAGAGCTTGGCTTAAATTTTTATCATATGCTTGGAATTTCTTCTAAATTCGATCCTCTTCTTAATGATATTCTAGACGATGCTTTTCTATTGATCACTTAATCTCGCTACTCTCTGCTTTTGATCTCAGTGCTACCGGTCTGCTGCTGCAGATTGCTATCCAGTTGTTTGTAACTTGTATTTAATTTTATCAGGTTTCTATTTATTCCAATGCCATGCATAGTTTTGTGTATATGTTATAGTTATATGCATATACACTGGAAACTCTTTATAATGCTCTCTTTGGGAGCTGTAACAAGAAGCACCTTATAAGGAGACCGTGCTATAATGAGGTAAATTCTGTTGCTGATCTAATTTTTTTGTCCATTTCCTGACTGTGTTATTTCAGAATTTTTTTATAATGAAGCAGGTTTTAACGAATCTCTGGTGTAGTCATGTCAAAGCAGCAGTATGTATTTATGTGAAATATTATTTCAGTGGTGATGAATTTAGTTAAGCATCATGCAGGCTTTTAAAAACAAAGTTTGTGCTTTCAGTCCTTGTGCTTTGATTGAAATTGGTAATTTGCACCTTTACCATGAAACTGCGGTTTGATTGGCCATGGGTGCATTTGCACTTCAATCAAATTACCTGACAATCCGTTGAAGTCTGAGGGTACATCTAACAACCCTGTGACATAGCCGTTGAGGATGCATAATATAAATAGATACTTTTATGTTATTCAAGTGTAATAAGACACTTATATAGTGCTACTTTTTAAGTTTCTAGAGCTGACTGCCTACGAATAAAATGGCATTATTATTTAAATGAATCAGTGCATGAGGCCTTTTTTGTCTTAGATTTAAAGCAAAATTAATATATAATTTATTAATATAACATAATTAATATATAAATATACACATATATGTAATTATGGTAATATTTTGTTATGAGTGTAATTACTTGTACAGAAATGTAGAATTGTCAAGCTCTCATTCTGTCTTGCTTTCCTCTTTCTAGTGCGAGTTCATGATATAGGGGCATTCCATCTTGGGTTTGACTCCTTGCTGCTTATAACCAGCTTTCAGGCGTTATTTGACAGACCATTTTGCGACCATATTCGTAGTGATTCTGATAGTCAATTAGTAACAGATGCCCAAAGTTCTGGGGATCTGGTAAAAGCTACTGGTAGGTTTATTTCTAGACAGTGATGAAAGGAAGTTACTTGATTTAGATGGAAACAAAGTAGGATAGCTTTTCATGTATGTGACATTTGATACACATTTTGATGTATTTTAAATAGCTTTTGTCATGTTTTTGAAAATTGTATCATTGGAGTACGATATTTGAATTAATCTTTTTTACGCATAAGACAATTTTTAGGACTGAGTTTTAGGCCGAGCTTCAGATTTAATTGTTTCACAGAGGAAACTTTTCCAGCTTCTGCAACTTTTGCTTCAGCATTAGCAGATTCAGGGTTCTAGATCACGCAGAATGTATATACCATGTTTAAAACTGCTATCTGGGACCCCTGATCTAAGATCTTCTGCTATAAATATGTGGCAAATATTGAAAACCAAAACTTTTTCATAGCGCCAGGCCTGAATGTATTAAATTCTTTTATCAATATTAGTCCATGGTTAAAAGTTTTGTTTCAGCTGGAACACAAACTCAACAGTAGCAACCTAGCAACAAAAACGTGTAAATCACGTCAGATGTGACAGTTTGAAAGGTCTGATTGTTGCTGCATCTGCTACAGTGTTTTTGAAAGCTAGGCTCTCTTATTGTCATGAATTATAAACTCTCACTTTACGTATAGACTGCCTTCTTCCTGAATGTGCCTTCCAGGTTGACTGTCACTTGGCAGCTGTAACCAGCAGGCTTTTTTCTTGCAATTTCAGTTAGAAAGACTAATGAACGTTGTGAATTAGCATGAGAGACTTCAGGTTTTGCTGAAGAATGTCTTCAGTTATAATAGGTCTGCATATAAATGCAAAACAGTTCTCAAGTTTCAACCATAGATATGCACAAACACCCTTTTTTGGTATGCAGCTATTGTTGGTTGAGTCTGCCACTGTGAACAACAATGCAATGTATTTTCGAGTTTGCTGTCAAATAAGCCGGTTACTTTCTAAACCATTCCATTTGTTTTTAAAAGTACTGCAAGTTTTAGAAAACTGTTTAGAATTAGGAATTCTTGTCATAAATTGTTTAGAACTCGTAAGCACACATGCATCTTATGCTGGTAAAAAGTCCTTATTCTTGTGTATCAGGTTATGTTGTTTCGGAGTCTCAGAGGCTGAAAAAGACTTGAATGGATTGCACCTGAATAAGAACTTTTTCTTTTTACACTTCAAGTTCATCTCTTCACATGATTGTCGAATTGCTGTTTTATAATTTAGTAGCTTGTGTTATGTTTTTTACTGACGTTGTGTAATTTCAGCACAAGCCAACTGCATGCAGTGAGTTTGGTTGAAGTATGATACAATAAGACTTGGTAACATATGACTAAAGTAAAAAAGTAAAGCTCACGTGTTCAAGTGGAATGTCGGGGAGGCTCTGATTTCATTTCCTGCATTTCCAGCAGGCAGTGGACGAATTCCAAGGTCCTGGACACTGGATCGGTGCATTGCCATTTACTTCCCTGCTTACGCTGGTACCAAATACCACTACTTGGTGACAGAGGCATCTGTGCGCAAACAACTTGCCCAAGAATCTGCTCAGCAGACAATTTATGTGGAATCCCTTGATTACTGACCCAGCACGCTAGCCAAACAGACCACCAGGCATAATTGCACTTTTATTACTTGCTCTTTTCGTTAACTAGAAAGACTTTAGAGATGTGGTCAGATCGTTTGCGAAAGCACTGTTTAACCAGCTGACAATCTTATCAGTACTATTGTGATCATAATCACAGATTTATGTAGCACCTCTTCAAGAGAGACTCATAAAAGATGCGGTACTTTGGTTTAGTTGTAAACTGTAGTTACAATCACTTTGCAGTGATTGTAGAAAACTTGTTATACTTAATTGTTTATTTAGTTCTGATGAGTGGATGTCAACCTTTTACCGACTTTCTTGAGACAGGCTGTCACAAGAGTGCTCATTGAAGTGAATAATGTTTGTTTGTGTGGGTAGCTCAATACACGTTGCTGTGTTATTTCAAAACGTCTCAGCAGCTCTGTACACACTGCTGTCTAACTGATATAAAAACATTTAACTTTTTTGGTTGGCAGAAAATGTGTTGAGCTATATCGTGCAAATTTGTATATGTACATTGTAGAAAGTTGTTTCCAGTGGTCAGTTTATAACTCGTCGCTGGGCAAACATTCTTTGTCCTTTGACTGTCCTTTTCTGTATCAAAAAGGTAAACCTTTTATAGTTTCTGTCCCAAAGGACCTGCTTAGGGGTCACTGAATGTTTTGCACATCAAAACAACTGGAAATAACTAACTTTTCACAAAGATGCTGTTCAAGTGCGTCCACTTGAGAGGGTTAAATCTTTCTTGAGGTTGCAAATCTGCTCTTGCTGAAGCTTATTGTTTTTTACTATGTGCTCGATTCTCATGTGAACGCTTTTCGTATTGTGTTGCTTTTTCTTTTGCTATGTCGGGAGTTCTCTAACGTAATTCTGTCTTTTTAATATATGACCATAGAGTTCTGTAACTTGCTTGTAGTTTATGTGCTGTGATACATCTGATGGGCAATCTGGGAGTTGTGAGTTATTCTTACCTGCTTTTCAAGGCTTTGGCTTTATAAGTAAGTAAGTACGTTTCTTGAGTTTGTAGCAATACTGCAAGCAAGCCTAGTTTTGTGCTCATAGTGCAGGTCTTGATGAAGTCATAGGGTCCAAAAGTACAGGTTTACTTCAATCGCAAGAATAACTTAAGCTGCAGCAGAATAGAGAAGAGGTCATCAGATGATACAAGTAGCAAACGTTTTAAAAACAAACAGATGAAGCTAGCTTATAATAAATTACCAATTTGAAGAATAATCTCTGTACATCATGACAGACTATTCAAAAAATTCTTGTGATTGCAACATAGTTTAATTAAGCAGTCCACCATTTACTATACCAGATAATTTACACAACATGTATTTTATGGATGTAATAATATAGTCGACCATTTAGTAAAACATTGGCAATGGATGATCACGGTGAGGCCCTTGTAGTTGTAAACTCGAGGTTTCTACAGTGTCCAACGAAAGCTAAGTCGCAGGAACCAGCTTATTCACAGGCGCTCAATCAAAACAAAATCAATAGGCAAGAAGGGTTCGGTTTGAGATCGATATCCAAGAGTGGGGCAGTCAGACAGTTACGGTGGGTGGTGTTGTAAATGGATTCGCAGGACATATAAGGGGAAGAAGAGGAACATAACAGGATCTGCCAAAGAGGAGTGTTTTAGTGACCATCAGTGGAATTCCAGGCTGTCTGGTACCCACTCAGCTCTCCGTCCTTTTGGGATTGTGAAGTGAGGTTCAAAGCAAGTTGGAGGCTTAAAAAGTCATCCTTTTGTTGGATTGCTGAGCGGTTTCTACTTAGGCCTGTAAAGTACCTTTGCTTTATAACTTTTTGTGTGTTACAATCTCAATCTTATTAGACCAAGAAAGAAAGTTATAATTTCTCAGTTGCACTAATGCAAAGAAAGAAATGGCAATTTAGAGGTGGCAATGTCTGAGAAGTTGTACTCAGTACTATTATATGTATGTTCTACATTTCTGAAAATTAACTGATCCTGAAAAATAAATACAAATTTTTACATAATCATGTGTGACTTCAGTTGGACATGTACTGTATATTGCCAATCTAAGTCTTAGTCTTAAGTCAGTCTTAAATCTTAGTAATGTAACTGGATGAGGTGAGCTAAGTGCTTTTTTGTATTTCGATTGCCATCAATCCTTAACAATGTTAATGGGGTGACCCTAATCAAGTGGGACTCAGGTCCTATTTGGGTTTGCCTTTTGTATCTCAGAAAATTGTACATTTCCTGTGAAACCTCATATGTTGCATTTGGAATCAATAATGCGATTGGTTGGATTGATTGATTGACTTTGACTGACTGACTGACTGATTGAGGATTTTAGGGTTTTGCATATTGGGGGCGGTTCGGTGGCCGATTGGTAACACGCTGGTAACACGCTGGCACGAAGAGCGGAAGGAAGCGGGATCGAATCCCGCTTGCCCCATAAAGGTCGACTCAGCCGCTACTCGCCAGAGGGCAGTAGTAAAATGAGTAGCAGTTTCACTGCGTAGATAACCTTGGGTTCGGCGGGTAAGACTTGCCATCTACCGCCGATGTATGGTCACTAGTGGCCACCTAAGGACTGATGGCATTGAAACCGGAGATCAGTACCGGCACCTACGGGCGTTGAACCCATGGTGGAATCTAAATCTATCTATCTATCTAGATTGTATTACGTCCGACAATTTAGCTATTGTGTTTATGTAATTAATTTGCACGGAACACTGGGGAACAATTGGATGTAATTAACGAGAGGCGGATAGGATGCCCGTAGTTGACAGGTAGAAGTAAATGAGAGAGAGGCGGAGCAGAGGGATGCTGATCGGATGGCGAAAGGGAGAAGTTGGGTGATTGACAGATGAAGGGGAAAGTTAAGGAAGGGTGCGAAGCGAAGAAGGCATTCGCTAAACAACGGTCGAAAGAGGCGTTAGGTTCCGGAGAACAGAAGAAAGATAATAAACCTGTATCTCTTAAACGGACCTCGCTAGACTAATAGGCCGATGCGAATCATAGACTCTGAGTTTGCTGAATGTGTTGTAAATACGGTGTAAATACGTGTAATATACGTGCGAAAGAAAGAATCGGTGTTGTCTCTGTACGGTCGGACTGATCCATTCACGAACCCGCGTGCTGTTAAAGGCCTAAAGTCCCCCGAAGATAAAGCCATATCAATAGCACCGCTCGCCACCATATCCTGAAAGGAGACTTGTGTTTGCCGGCGATCCATCGCATCGCCGGACTCGCAAGCAAAAACATTTCTTTCAGTACAGTCAACATCAACAGCTTTGACACCCATAAGATGTCGTTAAAAGTACTATTGCTTTCCGTCCCTTGTCCATCATCCAGTCCAACAGCATAGGTCTTGGCCTTCTTGTGGCTTTCTTTCTCTCAGTGCATCCTTGAAGCACTGTCTTCAGGAAAGGTTTCCCTCGAAGTATGTGACCAATCCAGGGCAGTTTTCTCCAAACGTGCAGTCTTTATTGCACTGGATCTAATTAGTATCCTGACAGCAAAAGAATATGGTAAACAGTGATGGCATTGAGACAAAAATATTCCTTGGACCAACTTAATTGGCATGAGCCAATATGAAGCAAAACAAGCTACAAAGGCTTCTACAAGTTAACAGCTTCTACAAAATAGCGGAAAAATAATGTAGTTGACACAATTAAATAAAAGTTAGATGACAATTGATGCTACCACCTGGACAACCAATATGCTGTAAAGGGTGAATCTATAAGCATGAAAGCTGATAATGGTAAAAGAGCCAAAAAATTACATATCTTTTTTTACAACAAATAACGACTTATAAATAACATGGTCTCAGCCACTAAGTTACTAACATTAATGTGCTTCAAGACAGTTATTTCGGCATGAACGGACAAATGTGAATAACCACTCCCTCTTCACCGAGCCGTCTGTCTGTCCTCTAGGCTTCAACTTGCCTCGACGACTCTGGTGTGTATTAAACAGATATCGGACGAGCCATGGCCATGGCTGCTGTGCATACAACCTCGTCAAAAGTGGTCGAGTCATCGATACTTCGCGCAGCGGTAGTGTAGTGCAGACAGTGACGCACATTGTCGATGTCTGTCCGCAAAGGCGTTTCAGTTGGGCCATCATCTCGATGTTGATGACTCTTGCAACTGGCTGGACACGAATCGCGTACGCTAGAAGAAATCTACAGTAGTAACAAACGGTATACAAACCAGTGGTTTAGTAGTGATATTTAGAAGCTATGTTGATAGCTAGGTTATGGGGTTCTGCATGTATTGGAGACAGTTTGATCTGCGTGACATGCGTCTTCTCTGCATAAGCATCTTGTGCGAAGTACTCCATTATTTCTCCGGTCTTCTGCTCAGCATCTCAAGCATCTCCCGCCCACCTTCGTCTCCTGCCCGCCCAGTCGCCGTTGCTCTAGAACACGTTATAGATCTATGCTTGAGCGTAGCCAATCACACTCGACGCAGACCAAAGATGTAGAAATAGCTTTTAAGCATGAATCCCGTGAAATGATCAGACTCGATAGGGTGTGCGTTGCTGGTAAGAGGTTACATTGCTTTCTGATAAATAATACGGGGTCTATCTATCTGTTTAATTTCATGACATACATAAAATAAGGTGGTCTTGGTCACTAAAGCGGTCAGGTCTTTATAGCTTGTGTTTGTGGCGATTTTCGAGTGTCTGCGTGCTTTTGTGGTGTTGTGCGATGCTGACCTGTATCAGGGACATGGCCCTGACCCAAATCAATTGTGGTCGGAACGCTTGACCAGCTGTCGCGAGGACAATTGTAAAGAGAATGCTTGAGTAGTGTAACAGTGATTACAGGGAGAACCACGTACTTTGGTGGGTGATACAAATCTCTGTTTATGATTTATGTATGTATTTATGTATCACAAGACTTATATGACGCGTTTTAAGAACCTCACAATGGTGGTGGGGCATGACTATCCAACAGTTCTAAAAGAGATGCGTTTTGAGATAGGCTGAAAATGTTTCTTGAGCCATTAGAGGCAAAAGAGTTCGAATTTCCAGAGGAAGATTGTTCCAGAGGGACGGTCCAATACACGAGAAAGCACGGTGTGCGTGAGCCGTCATACTGGAGTTCGGAACTGTGAGATCTCCATGGACTACAGAACGCAGCGTTTGACGGCCTAATTGACTCATGAGAGGAAAAAGAGACTCTCTGATGTATCCTGACGTTGAGCCCACTATTGAGGCCCACCCTATGAGGAGAATCTTGAATTGAATTCACAACTGGGAGACAGTGCAGCATATCTCGCATATAGTTGAGATATGCAAACATTTTGGCACGTTGACTAGAGCCTGGGTGGCACAGTTGAAGACAAACTAAGACCAGCGTGTTTGGTTGCTTTTGGAAAAATGATGCTATAGGAAAAATTGTTAGAGTCAACTTATGTTGCATTGACATCCATAGTCAAAATGTTACAAGGTGAAAATAATAAAGGACATAGTTTTGAAGAAATGAATAATTGTCAAGAAACCACCACTGAGGTGCTTGAAGTATTTTGATTTAGGTGTATAATTGTAGAGCAGTATCTGTAACTATAGCTGAGAAGAATTGGGGTTTATTTCAGTTCTGCAGGGTGTTGGTGGAGTGAGGGAATCACTGGTGAAGGATGATATAACAGCTTTAACTGTGTTGAGTATTCATTAGTGATAATATGGTGAGTTGTTAAAATTTGAATGGTAGAACTGAGAGGGTGTTTACTTGATAAGCTGACTGACAAAGAATTATTATGAGCATCTGAATCAGTGATCACTGGTTTGTGGCCTTGCAATCGAGTTATGCCTTTGATCACTCTAATCTTTACTGCACATAAGATTTGACGTTGTTTGGTTAGCTACAGAAAAGAAGTTTTAATGTAAAGTTTATTACTAAAGTGGAAGGCTTATCTTATCAGAGTTTAGTTGCCAAATGACCCTGATGTAATTGAAAAGGTTTGCATGTGCCTACTACAGAACCTGAAAAACAAAGTCTTCGATTTAAGATATGTTGCACAGTAGAATGCAGCTGCATTGCACTAACAGGCGATTGATCACAGTCCTACTGGATAGCAGAAGACTTCTACTGGCTATAAAACTGGAAAATGTGTGTTTTGTTGCAGAACAGTTGAAAGCTCATATCTTCCACTATAGGGTAATGCCAGTTGCAAGGCCACAACTTGCTTCATCTGGACGTTTTGACATTCGCCGACCAAAGTCACAGCCACGCCCTTTTGACTATTCCTCTGTCCAGGAGACTGGTTCCCCAGCAGCAGCTGCTGTTAACAACGAGCCACTTCCCTGAGGGATTTCTGATGTCTGATTTACAGCCACTGACTCACCTGCCTCCAGGCAGCCCTGCAGTCAGTGACAGCTCCCTGAGCTGCTTCAACACCCACAGTCCCCCGCTTCTGAACCTCAGTCCAAACCTTAGCCCAGTCCCAAACATGCATCGTATGTCGCCTAGTTATGACCTCCGTGAGTCAACACGCCGGCAGAGTCTTCACGGTAGATGGCATTTTTTTATCAGTTATCTACATACTGTCGGATTACTTGTATAGCATTTGTGCTTTGTATGAAAGATTCTCCTTAAGTCCTAGGGCCATGGTGCTGAACATTTGCTAAAAGATCCTTCAACCCTGGGACCATGCTGTGGAAGACTGGTGCTGAGAGAGGCCTGTTCTAAGTGGGTGATAACCTTATTTAAATGACTTCAAATGTAAATCTGTATTATCTGACATTTTTAGAGAGAAGCAGTTTCAAATTTATTACTCAGAATTTATTATAACTGCATATAAAGTATATCTGTACAACATACTTGCATATAAAATGTGAAATGGAGCTCTGTCAGAAGCACTAACAGCATTTCAAACTTCTGAATGAACATTCCTTATCTATCGGTTTGTATGGCATTGACTAAAAGTGTCCACAATTATGTCCTGCCCTCTTGGCAGAGTAAGAAGTAAGAATGTTATTACTGAGTTTGTTGTTATCACCAAAAGTATTGTATTGTAATTGTCAATTAATATAGCCCTTTTGAGAGAATAAACTACACAGGGATGCAGCCAGTATAAGAGCTATGAGAAATAGGTGATTTTTAAGAAAACGAGTTGCAGCAATGCTGCCTGTCACAGCCACCTGAGCTCAAATTGTAGATGGAAGACATGTATTAACTCTTCACTTTTGTTTTTATTTCTTAGGCATTTGTAATATGCTTACTTACTTAATTGCTTTTGTTGTTTCTCAGATCTTCACAACAGTCAACATGCTGTTGGCTTGCCTCAGGTTGTTTCATCCCTGAGAAGGGACAGTGCGTCCTACAAGGTAACAGCTCCTCACTTATGTATCGGAATTTATTAGGCCTGCTGTACAATAAGCACTCCACAACCATGAGTAGAGAAGGAAGTGAGTAAGTAATGCTCTTGTTAACAAGCCATACGTCCGTCAGCTGAGCGAGGAATCATAGGTGTGAGTGGGTCACAGCAGTCAGACAACAAAAGCAAGACAGTGTTAAATGGGTCTTGAGCCACTTCACAAATATGTCTAGTGAGGTATTGGCATAAGTGATGTAAATAGATTTTTCCAGATGGTTGGTGCAGAATTGCTGATCCATGTGGGAAGAATTCAGACTGTTAGTCTTTGATCCCAGGGAGAGGCGATCAGTTCTGTGTCACTGATCACAGGTGCCTGAATGGCTGGCTGTGCTGTAAGAAAGACGACTGGTAAACAGGTTGATTAGTTGAGAGAGTCTTGTGTGTGAAGAGAGCTATCTTATAAATGATCCTGGACCTGACAGGCAGCCAGTGTAGCTTTGCCAGTACAAGAATGACGTGATCAGACTTGTGGTGTTCCTATCTTCAATCAGACCAACAAGTTCTGGAAATGTTGCTGTTTGACAACGTTAGACTTTGTAGTGCTGTGCAGCAATGTATTACAGTAGTCTTACTCTGTAAAAGTCAAGTAGTTTAGGGGAAAAGGTGTCTGGATTCAGGATGTTTAGAAGAAGTTGAGTTAATTAAACAGATATGTTGTTTCTTAAGGATAGTCCAGAGGAGTCCAATATATCATACCTACATACAAATTTAGAATTACATGTACCACTTGAGTCACATTATTATGCTCTTCAGACAATAATAATGATAAACAATATTATACAAAGATTTATGTTAGTTTATGCAGAATTATGGGTACATTATGAGGTTGCCTTAGGAGTTTGATGGCATAAAGGGATACATATTTGACTGAGGAATTTTCTTTAAAGTCAGCTGACCATGAAGTTTTGATATGAGCTTTTAATTTTTTTTAATCAGTCAGATAGTCCAAGTCGTAAAAGGCAAAAGTTATCCCATTCAACGGCAGACCATTGGGGAGCAAGTGATTCACCAGCCCTGCAGAACCAGAGCATTCGATCTCAACAGGAAGGATCTAGAAGGCGAAGAAAACAACTTCCTGAAAGTCTCGGGATTTCGGCAGAAGCACCGAACAACTATCGTCAAAGATCCAGGAAAAGGTCTGATCGTCTTCTATGGGTTGTTTTTATGTTCCTTGCTTTTTCTTTCGTTACCTTACGACCCTTGAGAGCTTATTTACTTGCACCATGTTATTATCCCTGGTGTTCTTCTCCATGGACCATTCCTGTATTTATAAACACTTCCTGTGCATGATTCTAGGCTGTTTGTAGCCCAATGTTTAATGGGTGGAAATCAGTAGTTGTGGTCCATATCTATTTGTGGAACATGTTAGCTGATTAGTTAGAGCGCTCTGCCCGTGATGTGGAAAGTACGGGTTCGGGCCTTCTTCCCGAGATAGTATACTGTGTAGGGACCTTGAGAAAAATCCTTCACTCACAGTTGCTCAGCCCTATCAATTCATGCTTAGTCATTAGTTAGTGGTGCTTCATAAAAGCAGAAATAATAATAATATTACTTTTAGTTTGATGTGGACTTTTGTTAGCTGCTTGCATAGCTGGTTGGAGTTTATTACATTGATTGCTGATTGGTTCTTTTTTGTTTTATTTTTTCTAATTTTTAGTGTCTTGCAGCTTTTATTGTTTGATTGTTCTTATATGCATACTGGTTGATGGACAATTTACTATATTTAGTTGTCCTGTTTCTTCAGTTCTCTGAACTCACACAAGGGCTTCCCAGCCACTGTTAATTCACAGATGGTTGGTTCTCCGCCGTTATACGGCCCCACGTTCTTACTGTGCAATTCATCTGTACATAACAACCTGCCTCCGTGTTCAGCGAACAGTTGCCAAGTGGTCTTGGAGCATCCTCAGGTACAGACTCACTCATCTTTATAAGTCAGGTAGTCAGGTACGTGACCTGCAGGGAATAACTAAGATTTTCAGGATATGACAAATATTTTCAGAAATGACTTGGTTAATAACCATTATTGCCTTATTAGAGTTTACATTTCAGAACTGTGTAGATTATCAGGAAATGACATATTTTTCTGTACAGAACGTTTTCGGTGTGCCTAAATAAATTTCTTGAGTACATTCAGTGTTGCTGCATTGTTTAAAAACTTTGAAATGAGCTGTACCCTCGCTATGACACGGGATTTGGGTTCCATGTCAAGTTCGGCTTTTTTCATGAGGGCTGCGTTAAGCTGATAAATACTTGTGACCAATATTTCAGTATGTGTTTATGTTGATGTGTGTTTGCATGTTGTATTGGGTGTATGTGAGCATTAGAACTCAGCATTGTTTCAGACAACAAGGTAATCAACATGGGGCATCATTGGACTTGGAAAGGTTACCAGAAAATGATAAACTGCCTATTGGAATGGTGGCTGCCAGATCTGGAAAACTGCATTGTTTTAAAGTGGAAGCGATTTATAATAAAATCAGTGAAATGCTTTTTAATGATTTTGCACCCAGCAGCCACATGGAATGCTTATGGGAAAACAATCTGGGATCTGTATGGTATCCATATGTGACCCATAAGCCATATCTAATCAGGACATCATGGGCTATGAACTACCGGCTGCGTGTACGGACTGCTGTAGATAAATTTATTTGGCATAAATGTGTTAGATCAGGAAAGTACATAAACAACACCTTAACACTTAGCTTTTATATGAAAGAAACAATACGTAATACATAAATTTTTGCTTCATTGATGCCAAGATCTGTACTTATTTTTGTCTGGATTTCACCATTTCTATGTCTTTCGATTGCATCCTACTTCTCTTGCACAGAATAGGCCTTCCTTTTTTCAAATTTTTTTATATCTTTCTAAAGAAAATAATATTTTCTTACATTACATTGGTCTACCTTTTTAGGTCTAGCTATTGTCATTAAAGACTTAAATAAATTATTTTGGCGATGCAACTACGCAAACATTAGGATAAAAATCTTGTACATACCTCGAATCCAAGAGTTCTGTACCAGTGAAAGTCTTACAGAAATTCTAAATCGATGCTGTGTAGCGACTATCTTGGTATACTACAAACGGAAGCATTTGACCCATTATCAGCTTGGCGAACAATGAGAAAAGAAAGTTCAGCACTTCTGTTAGGGCATACGTTACCATTTTCGTGCTGTATGAGTTTTTCTCCCAAAGAGCACCTATATGCATAGGTAAATTTGGGATCTATGACCACAACTGTGTTATGCCTGAATTCGCATTATATCAACGTATGCTATAGCGAGGGTGCGATGTATACGCTAATGTTTACTAATTAAGCAAAAAGTATAAATTTTGTGTTGAGCATTCATTTCAGTAAAGCTAGCATAGTATTTTGGATAAAATAAGTGTTTGAAGGTCTTTCTTTCAAAAGCAATGTTAAATTTGCAAAATATACAGGAATATGCGTGCAGTTTGCACATGATACTTACAAAACGAGCTTTCCATTTATTTTCCAGGTTCCAGTTCAGCCACAGCAGCATGTGGGTCCTCGTCCTGTTTCTATCTTCCCAGGAACAGATTGTCTGCCGTCACGCATTGGAGTTCCAGTTGGAACCAACCACTCACTAATGACCTCTGCCTACCCTGGCCCTCCAGTGCATGCTCTTCCTGGTCAGGTGCACCCTTACCCCATCCAGTCGCGCTCTGTTTGTCTGCCGCCAATGGAGAATGGTCACCAGGCTCCACTGCACAGTCTGACTCCACCAACGCCACAGTTTGTGCCAATTGTATCTACCGGAAGACAGGTAACCAGAAGTTGTTAGTTTTTGGGTTTGTTTTGGCTTTTACCCTGTAGCGCACTCAGCTAGAAAAGGTGTAGACTGACCATACACTGTCAGTTGGATGATCAGGTAGAGAGGGAGAGGACCCGCTTTTATATACCAAGGCTAAACAAACGAAGTCGCTAGCACTTTTTATACATGGCTGCCTCTCAATGTTGGTTTTCTGCAGTCATCTGCCCTTTGTCTGGGGTTCAGGTGGTGGTATCACATAAGAAGTTAGAGTGTTCTTGTTTGATGCAATACTCAGCACATTGTCATCCTGTTGGACTGATTATATTGTTTCTGTTAACTTGAAAAGTCATTCAGCCCTGCTTAACAAATGTGAGTTACATGGGCTGTGAGTAGTGGTTGGGAAGATCTGTGGGTAGGCATTTATTGACTGGGAAAAATACATTCAATTGTAGCGGAATGGTCTGGTCCATCCTAGTATAGGGGAATGGTCTGGTCCATCCTAGTATAGGGGAATGGTCTGGTCCATCCCAGTATAAGGGAATGGTCTGGTCCATCCCAGTATAGGGGAATGGTCTGGTCCATCCCAGTATAGGGGAATGGTCTGGTCCATCTCAGTATAGGGGAATGGTCTGGTCCATCCCAGTATAGGGGAATGGTCTGGTCCATCCCAGTATAGGGGAATGGTCTGGTCCATCCCAGTATAGGGGAATGGTCTGGTACATCCCAGTATAGGGGAATGGTCTGGTCCATCCTAGTATAGGGGAATGGTCTGGTACATCCCAGTATAGGGGAATGGTCTGGTCCATCCCAGTATAGGGGAATGGTCTGGTCCATCCCAGTATAGGGGAATGGTCTGGTCCATCCCAGTATAGGGGAATGGTCTGGTCCATCCTAGTATAGGGGAATGGTCTGATCCATCGTAGTGTAGGGGAATGGTCTGGTCCATCGTAGTGTAGGGGAATGGTCTGGTCCATCTTAGTATAGGGGAATGGTCTGGTCCATCGTAGTGTAGGGGAATGGTCTGGTCCATTATAGTGTAGGGGAATGGTCTGGTCCATTGTAGTGTAGGGGAATGGTCTGGTCCATCGTAGTGTAGGGGAATGGTCTGGTCCATCATAGTGTAGGGAAATGGCCTGGTCCAGCCTACAAGTCACACTCTGAGCTTAACTTGTGTTTTAGCTCTTCTGTTTTTCATGAATTTAGCTGTGCCCTCAGGTGCCCTTGGAGAGGCCACTTGGAGAGACCACACCATCATTGCTTGGCATCCGTGCACCTCTGCAAGTAGAGACCAGATTCAACATGGTGAACTTACAAGAGCCTCCTGTTTTGGTCCTGCCAGCCGATGAAACCATGGTTAGTAAAGACTATGCTGATCTTCCCTTGTATCTGGTATAAGAGACCATTCTGTTTCAAAATTTATAAACCAAGAAAGAAGCAATATTTGAACTTAATGAACAACCTGTTGCTTCATATAGAGAATTGAATGAAAAGCAGTTTAGTTGTCATTATTGTTTTTAAATTATTACTGAGTTGTGAACTGATTCTAAGGTCTTCACTTCTTCAGTATTCAAAATTGATGAGGTCAAGAGAAGCAGTCTTTTTGCAACTGCTGAATCCAGGCAGTGTCATTACACAAAACTGAAATTTGGGTCAGGTTAAATTTTAGGGTGGATTCCAGAAGGCAGACTGCAGCTGTTGTTTGAAATTGCCTTGGATAGCAAATTAAAGATTGAAAAAGCTTGACAGTTTTTAAACATTTTAAAGCATTGTTTTAGTTTAAGTGAAGAGTTTTCAGAGGAAAGATTACCCGTTCAGTTGATGAGGTAGTTTGATAGTCTATAAACTTACCAATGTCTTGAGGCAGGTAATTATACAAATCGAGAAATGTCTTACCTGTAATTAGTGGCTCCATAATTCAGCCTATGAATTGTAGTTGTTTCGTTGGTCCCTATTCTTTGTGGCATTTGTTTTTTAGGGATTGAACCCAAGACCAAACTGCTTTATAAATGGTCACCAGAGATGGAGAAGAGCTCCACGACCTCCTCTCCATCCAGGATTTATTCTTCACTTCCTGTAAGTTATCAGCTGTGAATATAAAAGCATACAATAGTTTTATGTAACAATTAGTACCTTGGTTGATTCATTGTAGCTGGTGTTCCGTTTATACAGGTTAACTGACCTGTTTTTTCTGTTCCACTAAATGATTATTTTATGATTTGTTTTTATTTAAAGAAGACATTCATACTGACAGTGATGGCCTTCAAGGTTGGATGTAGTTAACAGCAGTGCAGTTATTTTAGCTTTCATATGACGGGCCCAGGTTTCGAACCTGGAGGTGATAAGCGGATGCATTACCTTGATTGTTATTGGTATTATATCCTAAGCTATTATTTTCTTGCAACTAGCTACTGTTCTGATATGTCTAAGTAACCAATTTTGTGTAATTGTTTGATTGTGTAAGGTGTTAAGTAAGTAAGTAAGTATATTTCTTTATTAGAACACCAGTAACTAATCGCACATTGGTGTACATGTTAGAGAAAGTATAGGCCAGGATAAATACAACACAAAAAACCAGGAAAAATATCACAAATAGTAAAAGTCACATGTGTGTCTTTTTTATTAGGAAAGTTTTTACTTTACTGTTAAATATTTATTATTTATTATTTATTCAAATATTAATTTAGCAGTTTTTTTATTAAAGTTTTCACCTTTGAATAATGACACAAACCGAATTTGTTTTGTTTTGTACACAGACAATGGCACTTTTGGCACAGATGTTGGTCAGAAAATGTAATTCGATTTCATTAGTTATTGTTTTTCTTCTGATTAACAAGATTGTAATAACATCTTTTGTCTTCCAGTGCTATGATTGGCAGGCCTCCCCCACAACACCTGGCAAGAGACCTTGAAGAAAATGGTGCTGAGGCAGAGAACTATGAGGTAATGTGTTAAATTATACTTTCATTGCTCAACACTGTTTCTCTTAAAATGACGTTTTGTTCTGGCTGAAGCAGCATTTGGTTTTAAATAATGTTTCAGTACAAAAAAACTGGCAGAAATAGTACTTTTGGCCAAATTTTGATTTAAGCCAGATCTAACAGCTTTCATCCAACTTCTGTTATACTGTAGTTAGGATCTTGATCGTAAGCATTTCGTTTTGCTGTAATAAGTAGTTTTGATTGATTTGATTTGACATAAGCCTAATCGAAATCTAATCATATCTGAACAAGTGTACCTTAAAATAAACCAACTTCTTTCAAATACTGACATTTATAGAAAATCTTTTGCTTTTTCTTTAGTTCTGACAGCTTAATAGCTGTAATGTTTTTCTTAATTGTTTGCACAAACATTGTTTTAAGTCTAGTTTTGTTTCAATTAAAATTCTGTCTGTTACGTAACACTTTTCTCTGCTGACAACCAAAATTGTAAAGCACCCTCAAGGTAGATTGTTATTTATGATGTGGCATAAACTGTTATTATTGCAATTACAATTCTGATTCAAAACTGTTTTCCACAGGCTCTTTTGAATCTTGCTGAGCGCCTGGGTAAACCACGTGGTATGACAAAGTGCGATATTGATCAGTTGCCATCTTATCGCTTCAGCAGCAATGCCAAACGCTCAGACATGGATCAGACTCTGTGTGTTGTCTGCATGTGTGACTTTGACAGTCACCAAGTCCTGCGTGTTCTGCCATGTTGTCATGAGTTTCACTCGAAGTGCATTGACAAATGGCTCAAGGTAACAGAGACTCTTGTTTCATCATATGCCTTGTATGCATCATCATCATTGTCATCACCTTCATCATCATCATCGTTGTCGTCATTTCTTGATGCCAGCCAGTTGATGATGATGGTTGTGAATGAATGATCTAATTTTTTTCAATGATGAGTTTTGCAAGGCTTATATAAATTATCCTGGCCTATAGTTTCTTTGCCCAACACTGCTTCTCTTAAAACAACATTTTAAGCAAAGATAAGGCAAGGTGGAATGTTTTCTCATAATTTTTTCTAGTTTACAGCGATCTAGTAAACTTTGATTTGTTGAACTTCAGAATTAGAAGTCATTTACAGCAATTCACTGGAATATGTGAAACTGTGGAAGTTTAGCTTACCAAGGTGCAGTTAATCAGATTGGTCAAAGAATGGATCGAGTAAATTTGTGACCTGAAAGAGATACAGCTTAAGTCTTCCTCTTTCATTTTCAGGATTAATATTTTTTAGTGAAAAATGACTTAGGAAGACTTAAGACTTTTCTTTTGCTTGCACATTCCATCAATTTTGCTTGACTTTTAAGGGTTCTCTGTAACAAACCAAGATATTTTCATTTTAAAGATTAATATTTATTTTCAGTTAGCATTTGAGCAACTGCTTTTTCCAGAAGCCATAATAAATGACCAAAAGAATTTGAATCTGGCAGTAACAACTTTTGTGCTTCCTTAGGAATGGGTGATTTATTCATCAGGATCTGCCTAGAAAAGGTATGAACTTGTTTATTCAAAAGGAACTGTTGTTTTTTTAGACAAACAGAACGTGTCCAATCTGTCGTGCTGACCCATCAGAGATTCTTAAGAGCACAGTGGCAGACTGACTGGATCTCTGCCCTTTGTGGAACAAATCGCATTGAAGCACCAAAGAAATGGAAATCACTTACAGCTTCTTGTATTGAAAAACTGAGTTTTGAGGCACCTAAGTAACCATGCAGTGCTAGTTTTTAGTTGCAAGAAATTAATTTGATTTAATCAGTTTCTTATGTAAGTAGTTATTGTTAATGACAGCACACAAATTGTATATAAAGCATATATAGGTTATAATTCATTAAAGTGAAGAAGAATGGATTAATTATTATTTTTTTTACCTGTGGTAGGTATAATCCCTCAAGCAGTGAAAAAATTAGTCTGGAGACAATAATGAACAATTGTTATTATTATTATTATTATTATGTTGTGTTAAAATGGTTTAGATTGAATTGTAATAATGCTGCCTTTCTCCTCTGTGACTGAGGTCCAGATTTTAAGATCTTAATTAACTACAGGTTGTTAGCCAGTAGGGCATGATGGTGTGTTGCACTTGAAACCAAATATCCTTCAACGCAAGAGTGTCTGTTGAGGGACAGTTGTGGAACTTGTGAAGGTACACAATAAATGTTGATTAATTCGAATGTCATTTTAGCTTTTCTGTTGCACCTAAGATGTAAGTTGATAGGGTTTTCTGGCTTCTAAGAAGCCATTGCTACATGTGCAGAGCAGTCAGTGACCATTTTGATGTTTACATTACCGATTTTTTCGCACCTGTTTTGAAGTATGTAAGAGGTGCTCTAAGTAACCCGGAAGCAGAAATAATTTGTCACTTAGTGTGCAAAAGAAATGGATATCACAGTACACCAAAAACTCCTTGTAACATGCTCAGTAATCAAATGAGTTCTAGTATAACAGTCAAGGTTATGGATCCCAAATATAGTCCAGACTTTAGAAAATGACCTCGTAACGTGACTCGTAACTATTCCCTTATTCCTTATTCCCCAGACTTACCGTTATTTTGCAAGGTCAACTGATTGTCTTTTCTGGTCATACCTTGGACTAGAACTGTTCTCAGTAAATGGGCTTTTTCAGTTGCTTGTCCTAAATTTTGGAACACCCTCCCTGTACTTGTTCACTCTGCTCAGTCGCTTGTGTCATTTCGTTTACAACTTAAAAACTTACCTGTTTCAAATTGCTTATCCACCATAAGCTACCTTTCTGTCTTGTGGACTGACCTTCTGGATATTGACCTGATTGTGGCTTGGCTTTGATACGCCTTTGGTTGATGGCTTATGCATTAGAGAACGGCGCATTAGAAGTTGCTAATTATTATTATTATTATGACATTATTATTATTATGACATTATTATAAGGCAGTTCTTGTTAAGGCTGCGAAAGACAGCGTTACAATGAGTTTCCAGTGTACTGGTATCTGTGTGTACCATTTTTGACTGGTGTATGTATAAATGTTTGTGTGTGTATCGGGTATGTTTTTACTAATTTCCTGTATAGCTGTGCATGCATTTATGTAAATTTAGGGCTCTTTGTAATTGGAAAAACACAAAGTATGTTAGGTGTCGAAGGCATCAGTGACAATCGTAAGAGCAGGGCCGGGATGGACTTTGGATAGAGCTTGGGGCTCTCCTGGACAATTTTTGACAAATTATGTAGGTGATGTTGGTGAATACCAGATTTTGTTGCTCTGTGTACAGTGTACTGATGCATAACATCATCAGTGTGTATTGGTATGATGTGTAACGCTTCTGCGAAAAGCAATTTTCTTAGTTTTTTGAATGTATTTCTGTTTGACACGCATGATATTTAAACTTGTTTTGTTAGGAAATGTTTGTTATTTTGTTTGGAATTATTGATCCTGTTTAATGGTTTTCGATGAAAGATGGGTGTCTTTTTCTGCAGATATATTTTGAATAGTTTCTTATGGAACTTACTGAAATAATTTGAATTAAAACTTGTGGGTTAATACAGAATCTCGGGATTTGTTTGTAGGCTTTATCTGTGGTTTTGTTAAGTTTGAAGCAATGAAACAAAGTCGAATTACCATGCCACAACTAGGGCTACATTGCTTGTGCTATTCTGAATTCAAACAGTCTCATTTCAGTAGTCAGTTTTGGACTCTTCTAGAAGAAATAGAGAAATCTTCTGAATTTGTCTCAGAGGATCAGTTTCAGAAGTGTCTGGAACAGGCTGCCACAAAACCTGCGACTATAAAAAGCCCACATACATGCTTACAGATGTAAGCTTCTTGATCTTTGCCTCTGTTTCACCAGTGGTTAAAGACCATATAGTTTGAAATTGGCTTGTGTTGTCTGGGCTGGAGCACCAATAAGAAGTTTTCTTGAAGGGATATATATAAATGTACAGTTGTGGTTATGAAAAATGGCCAGAACTGGGTTTCAGAATGTCATCAGAAATATGCGCAAGTTGATGCGAATTATGCAGCAACACTTGGTGTGCCTAGCAAACCCACTTTTACTTGTTCATCAATCATGAATGTGCTGTACTGTTCTGCTGTCACACCTTGAATCTTCCACTCAGATTTTTCAAACCATTTTTTTAGGAGCACGTCTTCCACATTCAGAAGAAAAGTTTTCCAATTTTTTAGAGAGGCCAAATTAAAATGTAGCAAGTTTTCCAGTTTTGAAAGAGGTCCCAACAAAAAGTACCTCGCAGGCTTTTGTTAAACACATGGTGCCCTTTTAACATGGATTTTTCGTACAGGAAGGCTGAATAAGTTGTGGCTTGTTAAATAATGGGCTGGTTTTTGACTTGGTTTGTATAATGTATGTTTCAGTTATTTCTTCAGCTCAGTATGTCTGAATATGTAAGCATATTTATGTATTTTTATATTCACTGTACGTATGTATGTTTGTGTATAGATGCATGTGTGCACATGTATACCATACATCTATATACCAAGACATCACATGCATAGCACACTTCTATGAAAATATAAGAAATGCTGATATTTGTGGATTGCATTGGCCTTTACAGTTTCTGTTTTGCACTGGACAACTTTAGAAATTTTCATGGCCATTGCAAAAGTTCTTTGAGTTTAGAGGCCCCACATATCACGAGGTCAAAGCCAGGTGCCTCAACTCCCCACATCGCCAGGCCAAAGCAGATGCCCCAAGGCCAGAGCCTCTACATATCAGCCAAGCACAATGAGGCTTATCTGAATCTGGCCATGCTGAATGGCAGAAACTCTGATGTGTCTCACAGTGTCCAGCAGTTTATTATTTCTGATCTTGCTTGTTAATGGAAGTTTCTCTCTAAGGTTTAACTGTGCTGCATTTGCTTAAGTTGAAATTTTTTCAATAATTTCTCAATGCCTAAGTTGCCAAAATGTTTTGCAAGTGGTGTACTTCAAATTTACAGAACCAGTTCTGTTCGTGTAATTACATTTTTCTGTTTCCCTGTTTGGGTCTTTTGATTTGTAAGCTTTTTAAAGTTTGCTTCAGAAGGACTAAATTGTAATTCATTTTGGTATAGTTATTTGGACAGAAGCTTGATCCCAGCTGCCTATTTGACAATTTAAAATCAATGCAACTCCCCTTTGATCACTTGTCTTGTTATTGTATTGAGGCATCAACAGCCAATGTGAGAAATATATTGCTTTACAGACAACAGATAATGCATGTTGCACCAACACTTGATAGCCTACTTGTGAGTACCTTTGGATGCCTTTGATGCCCACCTGGGATACTAGGGCCGGCAAGTTCTGCTCTGTGTATATTGTAAATGCATCCAGTTTTGCATATGTGTAGGGGTAAACATTTACACAGTGATGTTTTTGGCATTTGATTTCGTGAGTTCTTTCTTACTTCTTAGTCTTCTAAAGTTAAGGAATAATTTTACTGCCGAGATGCCGACATTCTTGACTAGCTACATTTGCTCCTTAGACTTGCTGATGCAGGCTGTGTTCTGAATTGCGTCTAGCTCCGTTGTCTGAGCATTCGGTCGCTGATCATGCTCCTGCTTCTCCTGTTTCTCGGGGTGAGCATTTCCCCAATTGATGCCATACCGCCTCACCTGAGCCACGACTTCGGCGTAGCAGCTCTGCGCCTCGTGGCGCTCCTTTGCCTGAATGTCCAGCTCCTGCCGCTGTCTCTCCTCCGAGACCTTCAGCTCCTCCAGGCGACGAGCCAAGTCCGTCGATAGCTGATCAAGAATCTTTGAACTCAGAGATTCGATGATCCTGTGCCAAGCTGACTGCATAACCTCTCTCCTTCTAGAGTCGTCAGGCCTCAGTGCTCCTAATACTTTCAACTCAGTCGTGACTCCTGCTTCAGCAATCAGGCCTTCGTCGAAACTGGTTCCGGGATGACTGAGGACAGCAATCCGGTTCAGACAATACGATGGTTCCAGATCGTTCTCCAGAGGCTGCTCGTTGCTTGGAGCTTCCTGGCAGTCTTCCAGATGGTCCGACGGATGTAGAACATTGTGTGCGGATTGCATATCTGTACCACGACCATTAACCACACTCTCTTCACTGATGACTTGAGTTTCGGCGACAGATGTGTTTGTGTCAAGAATACCTATCGCACCCCTTGAGGCTTTTGTTTGGCATTCGCCCGACGGTGCACAGGTGTTTGTTTTGGATTCGTACAACGACATGAGGTCTTCGTCACTCATTTCCGGTTCTTTTGAGCAGCTGCCTTCCAGTCGGTGAACGTGGACATACTTGTGAGCTTGCGTAGTTCTTTTCTTTGGTTTGACACTGCCGTCAATGTCTTGATCAGCCAATCCTTGGACAGCCTCCACGGTCCTGGCGTCATCCGTCGCTGCCGCTGGCGATGCTTCGTCCAAGTCGACGGCGGCGAGTAGGTCAACGCCTGTGACATCATTTGACCGATGGCGTCGCTTGCGGTTTGTTGATTTTGATTCGACCAATGGCACAAGGTCTTTGGCGCTCGTTTCCGGTTCTTTCGAGCGGCAGTCTTCAGGTCTCTGAACACTGACATACTTGCGAGCTTGCGTAGCTCTTTTCTTGGGTTTGACACTGCCGTCAATGTCTTGATCAGCCGAGCCTTGGACAGACTCCGCGGCCCTGGCGTCATCCATTGCTGCCGCTGGCGGTGTTTCAGCCATGTCGAAGGCAGCGAGTAGTTCAACGCCTGTGACGACGTTAGGCTGCAGGCTCCGCCTAGACTGTGTTGATGGCGCTGCCTGTGGTACCACCGGATAAGCATCGTTCCGTCTAACTTCTGCTGACTTTGGGGTCGACTCAGGGGTCGGCAGCTGAACAGGACTGTACGCGGCAGCAGCAGTGTGATGACCTTGGAATGCTGAAGAAAAAGAAGAGCAGTCCCTTAAGCAAACCCAGCGATGCAGCAGCTATGGGTATGAATTGTAGTTGAGTACAAATGTTGTCAGCTTTTTTAGGTTGTGAAGTACATTGCTGTAAAATCTGGACAAGAATACCAAATGAAAACCTAAAACTAATGCAAGGAAAATACTTTAAAACTATGTATTTTATAAGAAAAACACTCAGCTTCAGGGGGTCTGCTCCCTTAACCCTCTGACCAGGGGCTCTGCCTCTGGACTCCAATTAGAGCTTAGCCCACATCCCATATAGGCTCATGCTCCACGCTTGGTATGTGGTCCCTTTGCTAAAATCCTGGATCCACTTTGCCCTCACATAATATTGAAGTTCCACTATATAAATTTTGTGGTTAATATTAAAGTGCAGGCGCCAGATGACTCCCGGTTTGGTTTTTGGAGACAGACTGGCAAGTGCTATAAGTTCAGCAGAACAGTCATATTGTCCATATAATCTGAAGCCATCTGAATCATTTGCTAAAGGTCACCCAATGTTAACATTTCATCTCGGCTTTCTTCCACTGGTGCCCCTCATCTGTGCGCGACCTTCCCGCTTTATTCTTTGGCAACTTACTGACCAGTCTTTGCTACTACTTCCCTTTGCTTCCAACTCTCAGTCTGCGTCCCTGCCTCTTTCTTACTCCCTGAGGACTGTTTCTCTCCATCTGTTTCTCGCTTTCTCGTTCAACCTTACTCTGAGATAACTGTTTTCATTTGGTGACCGACCAATCGAGATTCTGATTCGCATTTCTGTGCGACTTTGTGTGCACTGAAAATTTCTTAACAACAACAGTAATAATAATAATAATAATAATGTCATGTATGCAACCTTAACATGCACAAATCATGATTGAAAAAAATCCAGAAAAAACTGTTTACTGTAGGTATATCCATAGTTCCGAATTTACTGCAGACACTTACCAGTGACACTAATGATGAATTCTTGAACATCTTCTAGGTTGCATTCCTTGGGTGATATAACCATCACACACCGTCGTTCTTTTAAGAACATTCTTTCCAGTTCCTGAAGGCCAAAGTCGCCTGCGACGTCTCCAAACACGATGCTTTGTGGCAGCAGGCTATGTAAAGCTCCAACCTGAAAATAATCAAGAGTTTGCATCAGGCTAGATGGTGGTGGTGGTGGTGATGATGATGATAAAACACCTCTTGACAGCTCTTAGCGTAAATTTTTGTTCCGGAGTCATTACACTTACCTCAGGTAAAAAAACAAAAAAATAAGAAAATAGCAAAAATGAAGAAAATAATACAACTTTTATTATTATGGTAAAACAGGAGGTTTTGACCGTTTCAATTTTAGACACTGCTAAGGTATCACAAAGCATGATATTAAGAAAATTGATAGACCAGTATACAAAAGATTGAAGAGCCTCTAGTTAAAAAGTTTTTCACCTATATAAACATCATGAAACGTGTAAAGCATCATTTTCAAAACTTGCCCTAATTATAATATTTAGCTACAATTCTCACAGCACGTTATTGCAGTATGGATAAGCCTTTTAGTCAAGATGGATAATTAGAATCCAGAAATTTTAATGAGACTGGAATAAGAAAGGCCTGGCTATATGGGTGAGCAATACAAGCCAAGCAGTGCACACTGAGCTATGATATTGTATGTGATATAAAATGCCATTGCTTTCAGCAGTTTTCAATGATCTTTGCATTGTATGTTCTTTCGATGTGAGGTGGCTGTCGATCGAGATGCTAAGAAATTTACAAGAACCAACTAGTGCAGTTTGGTGTTTGTCAGTAAAGACATGTAAGTTTTGGTGGACATCATTTTCTATGTGAACAAAGTATAAAATTTGACTTATTTAAGTTAACTGATTAAATTTACTCTGAACCAGTTGGCAACTGATTCAAGTTCATTACTTACACACTAAAGCAACACATCCATTTGATTTGTTAGATAAAAAGAAATATGAAACATACCGCAACTGATATGGAGAAATCACTTGCATTCTTGGATTTACCGCAGATCTTGAACGAGATTATACCTCTTCTTACAGCATCTTTCAACGTACCATCTCTTTTAAATGACATAAAGAAACACCAAATCAAAATTATTTTGTCAAACAACTGGAAAAACGCAAGGAATTTTTAAAAATAAAGAAGCTTGTGTGTTAAAATAAATGCCTTAACATTGTAATTGTAACTGTAATTAGTAACTTCTATTATGCCAGAGGGAAGCATCAACTGATGGTGCATCAAAGCCAAGCAGCAATTTGGTCAATAACGTAAAAGTCAGTTAAAAGATTGCGAGAAAAATAAGCTGCATGCTTTCTGGGCAGTGATTTTAATACTGGCAGTACAGAAATTTTGTGATTTGACCAGCAGTAAGATTAGCAAATTACAAGTCTTACTTCCACGGTGGTCTCCACGGGTTTGACCCTCCAATAAACCCAAAAATGTAGGTGTTGTCGGGAACTCGTCCTTGAAACCAGCTGCATAGTTTTGGACAGTTATCGCAGTCAACAAACAGAACTAATTTCATCTGGCAAAGACGTCGCATATCATTTGGTTTTATAAACTCAGCATCATCTCTGTCGCAAATCGGATGACGCTGCAAAACAAAACAAACCATGAAAATCTAATTAATTCTTATGCTTCAGTTAACTACTGAAATTGACTCACTGAACTGTTTGCTCAGCTTCTCAAGGCCCTGGACTCATTCAAAGAATTCAACAAAGGCAACTTACCTCTAAACCAAAGCAGTCTTTTGTTAAATACAAGTCTCTGAATGTATACAGTGGGGGGGGCACTGTCATGTCAAAGCACAATGCTCACTAGCTTGAGTGACGTCACAGTTCTAAAGACAGATAAATTCACCTTTATACAAGTGTTGCTTCTATAGCGAAAGAAAGTAAGTTTAGTGATTAGTGTGCTGGACTGTCAGCCCAGAGCTCAGGAGTTCAATCCACACAAATGTAGAAAGGCGTTTCTAGGTTTCTGCTCCAGTTTGCCCTGTTAAACTCAGTTATTAATACACTGACTGTACACTGTAGGTGGTAAGATTGTTGGGTAGATCCACCTTCATATCTTCATATGCCAAGGCCAAGAAAATGAAGCCATTAACACTTCATATCCATGGTTACCTATTGGGATTAGACTGAACTTCTTCTAATATACCAAGTTTGTTGAAGAAGAATCCAGAATGTAATGACAGTAATGGTGAATGCTCAGCTTACTTGATTCTTTTGGGTTAAATGCACTCATCCATTTGTTTGACCATGCAACACTGCATGGTCAGCTGCTGTCTACAGTTCTGCAAATTCATATTGGTACAGTACAAGTATGAAATATCCTCCTTAACAATATGTCTGTCTTACCAGGCCTGAAGAGGTGCCTCGTTCACCTGCATGGTTTGAAGCTTCCTATAAAATTTCAAAATGTTAATTCACACAGTTATAGTATTTACAAGGAACCACAGACCTTTCTTTTGAAAATACATGTACAACATACAATTAAAAATTCATGTATATACAAGTTCTTGGAAACTATGCAAACAAGTGTCAGCAATAACATCCTTGGGAGTTTATATTTACTTACACCTTTCTAAGAACATCTTTAAGTGATGTCATAAAAAGGCACCTCAACCAAAAACTTAGCTCAGAGAACGTTATTTTAAATTAAAGGAAAAACAGAAAAGGGCAACCTGGTAACACAAGAATACAACACTGCATTTCAGGAGTGCCACTTACACCAACAATAAGAAAGATAAAAAAGCAAAAACCACTCATTAACATGAGATAAATGACAGAAGAACAGGGTTTATAAATGACAGACCAGGTTTCCCTATTTTTGGTTTATCTTCATGGAATTATCTTCCCCCTGCTGTTATCACATTGCACAAAACAATTAACTAATCTTTTCTTGCCAGCCACAATTTGACTGATTTAATAATACAATAACTAACAAGACCACCTTACCCTTGTGTATTAAGAACTACTAATAGTTTCAAGTTATTATGGTGTTTAAATTAGTTCAATTCAATTCAAATTAGGTATATATTAATCGATGGAACCGAATCACGGGCCCAGGCTCTCAGATTTGCTTATTGCTTTTCGCATTAGGTCTTCTTATACTCGCAAAATTTTTATCCCAGTAAAATATAGGCCTATTTGCAATATTTATGGAGGACAATATATATATATATATATATATATATATATATATATATATATATATATATATATATATATATATATATATATATATATATATATATATATATATATATATATATATATATATATATATATATATATATATATATATATATATATATATATATATATATATATATATATATATATATATATATATATATATATATATATATATATATATATATATATATATATATATATATATATATATATATATATATATATATATATATATATATATCCTGGTATGCCCTATATATCGACATCACCCAAAACTACTGATGATTAACTCAATCTTTACCATGACTTTATCGTACACAAGTCGAATACTGTTCTATTATGGCAGTAATGGCGTCACTTCCTTCATGACGTTGTCTTCGTCAGCATCAGAAAATTAATATAAAAATTGTATAGCGCTGCTTAAAGGAAACTAATCTATGCTAGTCTAAATGATATTAAAGATTTTTAACAACAAAGAACTCATCCATAAGCCAAAAAAATTCAGATACCTATCGTAATCGTAATCTCAAAATTTCTACAACAAAAAGAAAGTTAAGTCGCGGCAGAAAGTTAAATCGATAGGCAGGTAAGGTCAGGTTCGGTCCAAGATAAAAGATCCGCGTGCCAAGCAGACAGTCAGACGGCTACGATGTATGGTGTTTAGAACTGGAGTGACGACGCAGGTAAGGTCCTTAAAAGACGTGGCGACCATTCAAACGGGCAGGGGTGGTGAAGGATTTCACCCGATTAATTCATTAAAAATGAGCAGGGTCGAGGCCATGCGGTCGGTATATAAAACCGTGTACATTTACATTTAAGGGGAGGAGGATCGAACAAGCAGGATAGTATTTGTACAAAGAACATGCATGGTCACGTGATGTGCTACGTAGATTAATTTTGAATAGGTAGCTTCTGTGCTTGTCAGTGCCTCGAGTAAAATTTGAATCCTGGGTGGTGTTATAAATTTGTATTATTTCGATATAAAATCGATAAAATTCAACGTTCTCTTCAACGTTCTCATATAATCCGAATTCGATTGTACTTCTTGGTCGGGTAGACTTTGGTGCGATATTTCAAAGCCATACAGTTTGTCTAATTACTCCAAAGGCCACAAAATGTCTGGCTAGAGACCACATTGCAATGACTATGCTGTAATAGTGTAACAGAAGATTGATGTTTAGGTAGTTATAACTGCAACATGTTTTCTAGACATTATCTAGCCTACATAGGCCTTCCTGACGGTGTCCAGTGTATTTTGCTAGGTAAATGCTAAATGAGAGCATTTAGAACAGACAATAAAAGCATGGATGACAGGTCCTAACTACGCCAGTGGTTCTCAAGGGAGGGAGGCTAAATCAACATGCTGGCAATGTGCAGTTCATCACATACACACATACACACACGCACACACCCACACGCATTCATACACTACTCACACACATATATATATACATATATATATGCACCAACCTACATATACCTACCTACTTACATGCATACATGCATCCGTTCATACACATGACTGTCACAGCTTCGTGTGGTTGGTGGCGAGTTATGCCCTGTCTCTAAATATCAAGGAGTATTGGGTGGTGCCGGCACATTTAAAACTCGAGAAATTGAGAGCTTTTTAGTTTTTCGTATATTATTTATTATTGGCATAAACTGAAATGTTCGTTGAGAAAACAAGCAAAGTAACGGCCAGTCAAAGTGAAAACCGTTTATAATAGAACCCCGGTCGATCGCCGTTCCCTTCCCCCCAAAAAACATCCATACACATACGTACATGCACACACGTACATACATTCATCCATTACATATATATATATCAACCTACATATACTCTTCCCTTCATAGGCGTCGATCCGTCGTAAACAATGGAGGGGCCCGGGCTTATAATGGAGGTCTGGGTGCGAAGCCCCTATTGGTTTCCAGGGGAAAGCCCCTGGCATGGGGGTAGGATTCATGAAGTAGGCCTAATGCAGGCAGGAATCTCTATAGACAAAAAAATGAGAAATGTCACTAATATTAATTACAGTGGAATGTCAACGCACACAACAGTTATGAACAGTAAGTCAGTAATGCTAAAGCAGCGCAATCTGAGCACATAATTAACTCGGCAAAGTCTGTTTCGGCCTTCATATCTCGACTAAAAACTCACCTCTTCCTCAACTCATTTCCTCGGTAGGCTGTCTCTGTGCCTTCTTGACGTAACCTTGGCTTTTCGACCTGGACTCACCATGGAATTTGGCTTGGACATTGATTGCTTAGCAGCGACCATCGACTGGTGCCTTGAGCATTATTACAGTGGCGCTATAGAAGTTCTTAGATTATTATTTATTATTAATATTTAATCAACAATAAAATTGCCGAAAACGTTCTCCCTGATTTGTGCTTCTTTTAGCAATCTGTGCCGCTAGTGTCATTACATCCAATCTGTCAAGAATGTCTTTGTTAACAAGGCACATAGACACAGCGTTTAACCGTTCCTGCGTCATAGTATTTCGCATCCAGTTCTTTAGCTGAGGCAAAGCATTAAACTTATACAGATAAGATGGATAGCTGAGTCAACTTATGAAAATTTTCTATACCTGGAGTTGAACCTTGGAAAACTAAGTAAGTAACTGGCTTTCAATTTCATCTCACTGCATCTACACTGAAAAAGTGATGAAAAGCTGATGAGTCTGCCTCCACAACTGCAATTTCACCATCAATACTGTCATCTAGTCGTTTCCGTTTTATAACAAATTTATCCATTTTCGTATCAGCAAATTCGAACTCAATGTTTCTAAAATTTTACTTGTTCAAAATTAACGAAATCCTATATTCATATATTTACCAGAGGGAGCTTTCTTCGGCTAGCGATGCATAGAATGTGTGGGGATTATAATTATAAAGGGCGAATATACGAATATGGATATATATGTACCCACCCCATATTTACCAAACCATATGTACATAAGGTACATTTATATGGTTTTGTAGCTGAATAAACTAAATTAGCGGGTCGGCTTACATCCCTACTGCCCGACTGGTCAAAGATGACATCCAGATGGCGATGGCAGTGATGTGAGGAAGAGTTGTCTGACCTGCATTCCATTAATTTTTCAGGGTTCTGTCAAATCTTGCTATAGATCGGTGCCCTCTGGTGACCTGTGTGGCTTAAAGTCTGTATGTCTGACTGCCTGTGACTCAGTTTGCTTGGTCGACATGCGTATAATTATAAGTACATATGTACTGACGTAGTACATATTCATATATCTGTCTTTCTGTCTGTCCATTTGTCTACCTAAGCAAAGGTAGGCATTGACAGCAATACCTAGATAGGTACAATTGGAAATTACGGACTGACTTTGTTTAATAACGTCTTAAAGTGAAGAATGACAACTAAAATTGTCAGTCCAGAGCTGCCTTGTACCGATTTTACAGCTAAAATATTGCAGGGACCCAACTAATACACACACACATACATACATACATACATACATATATACATATATTCATAAAGTATATGCATACACATATAAATACATACACATTTAAACCTATAAATATACATACCTACATTCAAATTAACGTAACAGTAGATTTGTTTTATAATAATAATAATAATAATAATAATAATAATAATAATAATAATAATAATAATAATAATAATAATAATAATAATAATAACAAGCAAAGTAACGGTCAGTCAAAGTGAAAACCGTTTATAATAGAACCCCTTCCCCCAAAAAAACATCCATACACATACATACATGCACACACGTACATACATTCATACGTTACATATATGTACCAACCTACATATACCCTTCGCTAGTTCCCTTCCCCCAAACAACGAACGAGACTCGCAGTTCCGAAGGCGGGAAAAGCGATGTTCCGTTGTGATGAGCCGACGCCGGGCGGTTGAGACGACCTGAACCGCACCTTCCGTCGGCGCCGTTCACCGAGTGCCTGGTTCCTCGTTCATTAAGTTTTTGCCCCTTTGGAGGCGATGGAGCGAGGCTCTGGAAAAACTTCTCTTCCGAACGGTATAGGCATCGTCCTCGTGGTGAACACCAGAGGGCGCTCCAACCACGGTTGCGACGAGCGACTTTCCCTCCCGTAGCGACCTCCAGGGCGAATGCAACCTGCCTCGTCTGTTGATTGGCAGCGTCGTTTTCTGTTGATTGGCAGCGTCGTTTTCAACTAAAGTCTGTCATCGAACTCCTCTCTTTCAAGGAACCATCTCCCTTAAATCCTTGTCTAGACAAAACAATCAATTGATTGACTACAGGTAACAAAAACACCTCACCTGACAAACTGATCTCTTCATTTGCAAAATTCGCATATAAATAACCACAAATTAATTAAGTAATTAAGTAATAGTAATAGTAGTAGTAGTAGTAGTAGTAGTAGTAGTAGTAGTAGTAATAATAATAATAATAATAATAATAATAAGCTCCAGCAACAATAGATTTGTTTCATAATTGAAGTGACGTAACAATAGATTTGTTTTATAATAATAATAATAATAATAATAATAATAATAATAATAATAATAATAATAATAATAATAATAATAATAATTACTGTATAGCTTATAGCCTATCATTAAAAAGGCGTAAATTTTAATTTTGTATAGCTTATAGCCTATCATTAAAAACGCGTAAATTCTAATTTTGTAAGCCTAAATAGACCTTAATTTCGAAATGTGATGCAATTTAGAATTTCTGCATTATACTGATTTGGAGGGCCTATGGTACTTTGACTCTGTTGGCTGATTTCGCTCCCTCCTCTCGGCAGTTGTGGGCCTTGCGAGCCATAATTACATCTCCGGTCAAATGCATGCAATAGAGTGATGCACATTAACCTAAGTATTTTAGGATTAAACTTTGCATTGTTAGGATATGCATGTTCTTCATACACATATTAAATTCAAAATGTTTTAAGCCGCCACATATTAATTTTTGTCTCCATAGGGTAGGCCTACGTACGCTGAACTTGATCTTTGCGGCTTGATTTTGGTGCGTCATCGATTGATGCCTGGTGCATTAGACACCTCCGCGATAGAAGTTATTAACTATCTAACTTTGATTATGTGTAGGTAGAATTGCTCGCAGATACCGACTGCACCTGGATTACCCGGACGTTGTTAACGACGAATTCGAAAATGTGGGATTTTGGACGATGGTCGACTCTCTGGTAAGCAGCCTACATTACACATAATTACATTTGATTAAATTACACCAATTATTACAGATATTACAGATATTACACCAATTATTACAAATATTACAGATATAACGCTTCGTGTGCGCAACATCGGTGGCCTCTTGGTGTTGTTGGTAAATCTCAACAGAATTATGACAATTACCTGACCCGTCATACGAACACACCAACACTCCCCTTCTTCCTGTCTCTGCGCAGGTCTTTCACTCAAAACTGAAATCATTCCTCTTCCACAAATCCTATCCTGATTCTTCCTCTTCCCTTTATCTCACTTTCCGGTTCAATTCCAAACACTATCCACCATAGCCGGCTGACTGTCTACCTGCCTGACTCTTAGATCTTAACTTGGAACCGAACCCTTCCTGCCTATCGGTTTTGTTTTGACTGCGAATTAGATGGTTCCGGCGATTTTGCTTTCGTTGGGATCTGTAGAAATCTCGGGCCTACGATTACGATAATGCTTGGAAGGGTGACCTTCCGTGGAATACCAAGGCATGTTGGTATATTGCAGTCGTAGCTGCCCCTCAGCCGAATGGTCCTTCGACCACGAACCATGCTTGTGAGAAGTTTCTATACAGAGGTATGCAAATTAATGTCTTACATTCGCCCTTTTCACTTTACTTTGACTCCACGGTTTGGAAACTGTTAGAGTTTGTTATCATTTGCGAAACATCGGGCTACTGATTTTACTCGCTGACGGTGCTACACGGTTACTGAAATCGGTGGCGACGACCTCATTTTATAACCTTACATGTATGGAATGATCTTAATAACCGATGATAACTGACGGTTATTTTTAAAAACTTATAATATATCGGCCGAAGATGGGATCTACTGCCTCGTGTGACTAGGGATTCGAAGTGGTTGTTCACGGCCGGAAGTTCTTCGCTTACGTCAAGTTCAAGGGCTCGAAGAACGGAAGAGAGACGAGGTTCTGCAACGAGACGATTCTCGGGTCTTCACATGATGTTCTCGGAAGAGACTGGACGTGCTTCTTCGGACGCAAGGTATCCGCCGCTTCGCCGAGGCCAAGGGCCTTTGAGGAGCTTCTGGAGAGAGACGTCCGCTCGACCAACCACGACCTTACCAGGAAGTTAGCTGCGCTCTTTGTCGGTCCCTCTGGTATTCCGTGGATGTCTATGTTTTTCCTTTTCTTGCCTTTGCCTGTCTCTGTCTCTTTATCGATTTTCATCTTGTATTTCTGCATCTCTTTAATTATCCGACCGAAACTGTCAGTCATACTGTCAAGTACTCTGCTTCGATGCTTCTTTATTAACACAATGTACTCATTCATTTGTCAGCAATTTTTGTTCTTACGTTCCCCCATTCCATCCGTCCGTCCTTCCGTCCATCCACCCATCCATCAATCAATCAATCCGTCCATCCACCCATCAATTCATCCATTCTTTCATCACACCATCAGTCCCTCCGCCCACCGATCCATCAATCCATCCAATTAATCCAACCTTCCATCCATCCATTAATCATGTAGGGAGTTACAGAGTCGGATATGGTCGATGCCATCAGTGCTGCCCAGTCGTCCTGGACTGCAGCGAATTACGACGAATACGACTCGATCACAGTCGACGAACTGATCTCCAAGGCAGGCAGCCGGTTACCGAGAAAGAACAGGTAGAATTTCCGAACACTTTCTCTCATAACCTCTCGTCTTTTTCCCTCCCTCCCTCCTTACCTCCCTCCCTCAAAATTATAAGTAATGCTGAACTAATAACTGCATCTGTTACGCTAGCTGAACTTTTATGGGCGGTCTTTTGTTAGGATTATGTTAAAAGATATGAAAAGTCGAATCGAGAATCGACAGATGGACTTTTTATTATTAGATCCTTTATTATTTTCTTTTTTCGTATAATTTTCCACAATGTGCCGATCATTTTCTATATCCGACTCGTGACTCAGGATGCATCCGTAGGTCTAATTGCCAGACACAGACTTGCTTTCTTAAAATTGATGACTAGTAACAATAGAAGTATTGACCAGAAATATTGTGTCGACAGTAAAGCACATTCAGTGTGGCTTGCTACATGATCCCCAAACGAAACGGTCTGTAAGCCACAGCGGTTATTCTTCACAACCAGCAAACTACGCGTGTAGGTAGACATTCCGACCACATTAGTACCTGCAATTATGGGACATTATTTTAAAGAAAGTGGTCTACCTGTTGATATTGAGTGACGCCTGTTGACTCATTATGACGCGTGACAGTCGTCGTTGCTCTTTACCGTCGTGACTCCAGCACCGATAACGAAGGAGCAAGAGAAGTTAGTTGCAGGACTTCCAACGTCATTTGACTTGAGAAACGTCAAAGGAATCAATTACATCTCACCTGCTCGCGATCAAGGTAAACAAGTGGATGCATCGTGCCACCTGAAACTGATCTAAGTTGTCTGGCTAGTTTAAATCTCCGTTGTTGCGTGTCACAGTGACGCCACTCATATATGGGTCTGTCTGTCTGTCTGTCTGTCTAGCTAGCTAGCTAGCTAGTTTAAATCTCCATTTAGCGTACAGTTCCGATTCCAGTTAGGTCAGTCATTCAGGCGGTCATAAAGTGAAGAATTTACTCTGCTACCAGTCAGTCAGTCAGTCAGTCAGAGGGCCAGAGTTGACCAAAGCCAGCATCATCTCGGCATTGTTGCTTATAGGAATTCTTCTCCTCTGTTCATATGAGACTTTGAATGTTCGTCCATCTGTCACTATTGATGCAGCTGTCTTCGTCTTTTTGTCCATAACTCTGTCAGTTTATCTGCCTCCTGATGTCTGTTACTCCGTGTGTATGGTCAGATTTACTTATCTGATGTAGATGTATCGTGTGTGAAGGCAAGTATGAATCATTCAGGTGCAATCAAATCAACCGGGTCATTTGGCCGTGTTTTGCTGTTCGTTTCTTTGTCTCACTGTCTCTGGTTACTTGCTTGTAAGCCTATATAATGATAAGGCGCCATCGACGGCGTTAAGCAATCGTATGCTCTTAAGACTTCCTCAAAGTCTTTTGCACGGCGACCACCTCGGTGGAAACCCGAACCTTTTCAGAGCTTTTCAACGGTGCATGGCTAAAGCCACGTAAGAAACTTGTTCTACGAAATGTCACCCCGCTCAGTAGGCCTAGTATACATGCACTGCGCTTACCCTATATCCACTTCGATTATACTGTTCGATTACGTCGTTACCTCCAAAGCTGGCCGGTGAGTTCGAATTTCTTTCGAAGTTCCTTTCGACTTAGGATACTTCTAATATAAATTCCGATCGAAGTATCATTAACGTTCGACCACAAACGGAGATTTTCGAAGGCTTTTCTACATGTTTCACACTGACATGTACCAACGAAAGTATCTCACGATTTTAACGCAGAATGCATCTCTTTATACCCATCAGAGTTCGCTTGGTTCTTCAATGGTCGCCCACCGTTCTCGCTGGCTCGCGCATGTCCAGTGCTAACTGTCCATTACAATTGCCGTCTGTTCTGTGACATCAGTCTATGTTCAATTTTCAAATTTGCTCTGTCATACCAGATTAAAGCTTTATAGATTATCGTGGAGGCTATAATCCGCCTTGCTGACGTGGCACACTCGCCCATACAATTCAATAGGTCTATCTTCCTACTTAAGATGGTCATGTTCTATAGTCTAGCTGTTCAACTCATACGCTGGCCTGCCTACAGAACTATCATATCCACAAACTCTGTACAGAAATCTACACTACACCAAACTACACTAAACTACTCCTCACTACTAAGTATGTAAGTAAGCTGTTCTCAGCTTAGTTCAACAAATACAAACGCGAAACTAAAAAAGAAGAATCGCTAAACTGATATATCTCTTCCTCAGTAGCTGTTAAGGTGGATACATACATTTGAACCATTGTGAAGCATCTCGGCTTTGCACTGATCCTCACTACCAGGATTCTGTCTTTAACTGGCTCATAACCAATGAGGGCTCCAGCTGTTTTCTTCTGTATGCTATCCACAGTGCTAGGCCTCGTTGACCCTGTATTTTGGCATCTGAGTAGATAACAGTGTGACCTTCAAGTGTGATGAATTGGCCCTATCCTGCCCATCGAACTTCAGACATTCCGCACAAATCTACTCTGTTCCTCTCTAACTCTCTACTGAACACCTGTACTTCGCCTGTTTGAAACAGACTTCTCACATTCCAAGTTCCAACTTGCAACGTTTAACGCAACTGGATCGCTGCTCCTGCGTGTCCAACAGACGCGGCCATCCTGATTTTGCGTATATTCCTTGTATTCCTTTTATTCCTTGTATTCGTTCTACAGGGGACGCGAACCTTGTTTAGCCGGGCGACGTTCGAGCCGGAATGAGTTCTGCAGTGTCGTTTTATCCATGGTGCTAATCGGGAGATAAGGCGGTAGATTCCCACGTCTTTCCACCTCGCAGTAGGGAAAAGCTACAACAGACAGGCCTTCCTTCCCATTTTCACAAGTCAGCCGTTACCGCTATGCTTGCCCAACTCGCTGCTGCCCAGGCCTTCGCCGCCCACGTTGGCCAAATGTTTTTGGAGTTCCTGCGCCCTAGGTGGTTGTTCGGACGAAGCCTTCACCACTGATGGCATCGCCTCAGCAGGGAATCCCTTATTATTTGTTTCACCCTCTCACCCGGTTGAGGCGTGGGTCTGACTTTAAGAGGGATTATTACAGTGAAGCTGCAGAAGTGTTGAGATCATATTGAATCCCTATAGATAGAGAGATTATAATTTCTCGCTGCGACGGCGATGTGAACTCACTTTATCATTATTATTGTTAACTGTGAACACAGCACAATCGCTTTCAACCGTTCAAACTGTCGTCATCGTATTCACGCAGTTCCACTTGATTGGGCGCTGCGGCGACCGATGCTATGGCAACCCAGTTGATGGCCTGTCGCGAGGTCATCCGCCGCTTCTTGTTCACGACATGCGCCATCATTATTTAGACAATAATCTTAATAGTATGCATAATTTTTATGATGTCATGATAGTCGTAAAAGAGTACGTATTACGACGTCATAATATGATGAACAATTCTGTTCTTAGCAACACTGGAATGGCTTATATGATTCTGTGGCTAGTGTGATCAAAATAATGTTCACTTGCGTAAATTATTACGACAGAGAATGTTCTAACCATAGGCGTCATCTTTGACGGGTATGAGGGTACGCGCACCCCAACTTCTTGGCCTGAAGCTTACCATACACTCAACTTTTGGATGTCGTTGTATCCCACTTTTTCAAAACGTGGAAAAATCGCATTAACTTTATTATGAGCTTCATATCCAATTCATTGACTTTTCTTACTACTTGTTTATCAATTATTAAGGGAAATGGAAAATATGGGAAGGAATTGATACCCCACTTGTTAAACCAACGTTACTTCTGGTTCTAACCATATTACACCGTGTCTGAAAATGCCAGCCATATTAATATTCAACTGTTAGGATTGAGGTATCCAATAAAATATGGCCACACGGTGCTGATGCGATCAGGAAATACATAAAAGAAACGCGCGCAGACACTGCCAAACTACAGCTACGGTCTGGCTTACAATAACACGCCGAATGCGGACGGTAGGATGCAATCCACTTGGCTGCTAGAGCTAAAGTCGGAGTGCGGTAGAACATTTCATGTGTGACTGCACCAGGCATATACCTGAACTAGTCGGGCGGTCAGGCTGCTTGGAGTCCATGCAGACCCTGGTTGGCTGCCTGCCTAGATTGACAAAGGACGCACTAGGTAAACTTTCTTTCTGTTTCCAATACAGTACTAGACCCTATAAAATGAGGTCCGATTTAATCCAAAAGTTGCAGCATCGCGGATTGAAAACTTAGGCAGCAAGTTTCCAAGAGCATTATTTAAATTTTAATGCCCTTAATTTTACGCGCGTTGAGAGACTTGTTTTTAGACGCATGGGAGCTGCCAAATCTGCTAAATATACAAGCAACTGGTCTCCAAAGGTTTCATCCTCAAATTCTAATTCAAATTCTGTTCACACGTCAGTCCAAAGCAAAGGCCTTTCTGTCTCCTCTAGTTTCTGGGTTCAATTCGTACTAATATATGGCCAACACATAATTTGTTGCCTCAAATGTTAGAACTGTTTCTGGGTATATTTGACCTGCTGATTCCAGAAAAGGCACCAGTTTTCTCCCAGCAGGTCTAGTTTTCGAGATATAGAACATTATGCCATATACCAGTCCTTGCCTCTGCTCGCCCATAAAACATAAGGCTATAGCTATAATTATGTAGTGCTCAATTTATTATGTGATACACTAAATAAACATAATAATACAAATACTTAAAAGAAAATGGTAGTACCTGAAACTGTACTTATATGATACCAAACAGAACAAGTTTGTTATAAAAATTTCAAGTCATTCGACACCGAAGAAGCTTCTTTTGTACGATTTCCGAGTGTGGCATCTGCCGGAACAATCGCGCATAATATTCCAGCAATAGTCTGCCATCATGTGTGCATCCCATCTTCCTTGATATCGATTTTCCATTGTTTTGATGTCTTGGTGAAATCTTTCACCTTGCTCTTCGCTGAAGTCACCAAGATTCTCTGGAAAGCGATCTAAGTGACTGTGGAGATAATGGACTTTAATGCTCATGTTGCAGCCAAGCTTGTTGAAATGAAGAAGCATATCCTCTACTAGTTGTGCATAATTGTCTGCCTTCTTGTTGCCAAGAAAATTTTTAGTTACAAGAACAAAGGAAGACCAGGCACAAGATTCGATTTCATTCATTGATGGTATGAAAAGTGGGTCATTCATAAGTTGCCTGATCTGTGGACCATCGAAGATTCCAGCCTTCAATTTTTCCATTGTAATTCCTGGTAACTTGTGTACTATGTATTCGAAGCATGAACCTTCTTTATTCAAAGCCCTGACAAATTGTTTCATCAGGCCTAGCTTTATATGTAGTGGTGGCAGTATGATCCTATCTCGTGCCACCAAAGATTCCTTGATTACATTTTGAGCTCCAACCACCATGTCTTTCCTCGAAGGCCAATCTTTTCTTGTCCAATGTTCATGCTTGGCTCTACTGTCCCAAAGACACAAAAAGCAGGGATACTTTGTGTAGCCACTTTGTTGACCAAGGAGGAAATTTACCATCTTCAAGTCTACACAAATTACCCATTGATGTTCTTTGTATTTTATCTTTTCCAGTGCTACTAAAGAGATGGCATTGTACTCTTCTTTCATCCTGGTGGAGTGACCGATTGGAATAGAACCAAATTTGTTGCCGTTATTTAAAAGTACACATTTCAGACTACGTTTTGAACTGTCGATAAAAAGACGCCACTCATCTGGGCTGTAATCCGACAGACCAATTTTCTTCAATAAGTTGCTGATGTCATTACAGAATACTAGGTTGTTGTCTTCGGTAAAGAATGGCAGCAAATCCTTTTCTCTGTTTCTATAAATTGTAATTTTCGTTCCAGGCTGAAGTGCATTCTTTTCCTTTAGTCTGGACGCAAGCAATTCAGAGGACTCTTTGGAAAGATTTAAGTCCCTGATCAGATCACTCAACTCTTTTTGGTCAAAACGTTCACTGTGTGAAGTTGATTGGAAATCACTGTCACTGCCCCCACTTTCTTCACTTTCGTCATCTTGTCCGATATTGGACATGCAAGTGTCATCGTCTGAGAGCTGAGGTAGTTCGCGAAAAGGTGGAACTGGTACAATATCCGAATGCGGAACAGGTCTCCTGGCTGAAGGTATATCAGGGTAAGACAACTTGTGACGATTATTTCGATTGATGCCTATGATATTAACCATACAAAAGTAACAGTCGTCGAAGTGGTTTATCTGTTCCCTCCAAACCATCGGTACGCCAAATTTCAGGCAGCTTCTCTTTCCAATTGTCCAGTGGCGCAATTGTTCAATACAAGTTTTGCATACTGTATGAGGAGCCCATTGCTTATCTTGATCTCCAAGTTTGACACCAAAATAACCTACATATGCTCTTTTTACAAACTCAGAAATCGGTTTCCTGTTTGCTTTTAGTGTGTATTCCCCACAAATGTAGCAGAATATGTTTGGATGGTTAACGCAGCTCCGTCTGGAAGTAGCCATAACCTTAAGGATGTTCGCATCTGAGGAATTAAATGACTAACCTAAAAAATAGTAAGAACATGTAGTTATTTAATGCTCACATTCACAGATTGTTCTTGCGACCAACTCTTAATATGACCTAAGACGACTGCGGCTGCTCTAGCTTTCAGGAGGCGGTTTATATAGGCTATAAATGCTGACTTCAGCATAATCTATTTACATAGTTCGAAACCATGAAACGCTGTATAAGCACAAATAAATTCTAAATGAGGCCATGAATTTAGTGCTGAGTAAGCTGTAGGCTACGGAATAGTTATTTCGTTGAATCAGCAATATCTCAGCACGCGGCAAGATATGCTGATTTTACATTATAAGGATGTAGGCATTATATGAATCAGCAAGAATTATAATTAGCCATAAATAAAGCTTATTATGACATTTTAGTTTTGCCAAAGACATCGTTTAAAGAGTGGACTGGGTTTTCTTTACAAAATCGACGATATCTCAGAAACTAGACCTGATGCACTCAATCCAATGACATTTTCTGAATCAGCGCCCAAAATTACCCCAAGAACAGGTCTAAAACCGAAGGCAACAAGAAAAAAAAATTTTTCTGTTGGCCAGTGTATTCAGTCTAAGCACCAAAATACAAACATTGTGTGGATTCTTCTTTAAGCCTACTTAACCTAAGCTGTTGAGAGGTTTGACAGTTTTAAGTGGAATAGTCGATGCAAAAGGAGGGTTTGAAAACAGCAGGCCTTCCCTTTTGCGTATGTAAGGCCTCTGAATTCGGTAGCGCCTCCCAGCCAAGTTTCGCCTACCCTGAGAAACCACGTTCACACCCATCAAGTCATCCACATCTGTGGTAACACCAAGCCACCTATCGACCGTATTCCACCCCGCACTTCACATGAGTCGTCAACCGGGATTCCTTGTCACGGAGAAGACAGAGGTAACGAGTCTTCTGACCCTTCTCCCGGTCAATCTTTAACAGACGCGGCTGCGACAGCCACCTCTGAAGGCAGGCGATAGACACCTGTGAGGCGGCACAGGATCAGAAAATCAGCTGCATCCCCAACCACATGGAGAAGTACATGACGTTCAGACTCGGCCAGCTTCAGTTCATCGATAACCTCCAGTTTTTCAACAGATCGCTAAACAAGCTGGCGGGAAATCTACAGCCGGAACGCCTTCACATCACGCGCACCGCAAACCCGGAAGAGCATCTGGATCTGCTGCGCCGTAAAGGCGCCTATCCATACGAGTACATAGACGGCCATGTCACGGCCGAAGTTAACTGCCGCGACTCCGATTCGCCACTATAATAAGCATTTTATACAACTACGTATGGATTTTTTATGTCCAGGGAACGACATCACTCTGGACGAGATGCCACTGGAGCAATTTGATTCTGATGATCTGCGATCTACTTCATCGTCTTGAGGTGGGAGGGAATGTCACGGACGAAAATCAGCCACGACTCTGATTCGGCACGGTCTCTTTGAACGTCATGGAAGCGCCGACGTGAGGGAAGACGAAAGCACAGCAAGAGTGAGATACCTTTTAAGAGAGGGTGCTTTTTATTAGACCCACCGTGTACCTTGCCCGGCTGTGTGTGGCTGACTGCTGCCTAGATTAGATTTTATAGTACAAGTCACAGTATAGGCGTCACCACCTCTTCATAGGCTGACAAAGGGTAACGTGTCCAATTGTTTGGAAAACTATTGAGCTCTGGTATACGTAGGCTGACTATTTTGCAGACATCGTCTTGTAGTGCCTACCCTGGACTTAACATTTCTGACCATATCGTGTGACTCAATTGCTCAAAGTTCGCTGGAATATGTGGCCGGAAAAGAAGTAGCATCATCTTACTCCTTATCCGACGACGACATCCCAGTCGAATCTCTAGACAAGAAAACGCCGAGCCTCATGATCTTCAACGATGTCATGCTTGAGAAACAGAAACCGATCGACCGATATTTAACAATGAAACGCCACGATGGCGCAGACTGCTTCTACTTGACTCAGATTTCCCCATCCCCAAGCAGGCGATCCGCGATAACGCCAACTTCGTCTTTATCATCGGCCATGATAGAAAGAAACTGCGAAAAATTCACGATACATTTGTGGAAGGCGAAATGTCGTTCGACGAGTTCCGCGCATTCTTCAGCGAATGTGCAGCCCAAGATTGGTTTGCCAATATCCACCACACGAGAAAGTCGTACGAAGGCAAGTATCGGTGCGGGTTTGATCATTAAATGCTCCCACGACAAAATGTGTTTTTTAAACGGGAGAGGCTGGTTGCCACACCCACGAATGTGTCAGCGTGAAGATTTGGAGTGTGAAAACCCTATTTTGGTTGATTCCTCGGCAAGTACGCCTAACACGTAGATGCTAAATGGCGTAATTGTTGTAATGTCAAACTCCTGCCCCAGTTCACCCAATACGGCGTTAGACATCAGAACAGTCGCGAATATACCGCCGGATCCTGTGAGTTCCCACCGCATAATCCGATCTATATTAGATCTCCAACCGGCGAGGCGGACTTTCCAAATCTCCACGGCCGTTGGACAATGAATCTGGATCCGAGCTCCAACCGCCTGGTCAGCGCTAATTGGGTTAAAATCCGATCACAATCGAAATCCTAATTGTAAGCTCAAGATTTATACAGCGCCCAACGAAAGCCAAGTCGCAGGAACCAGCTTATTCACAGACGCTCAGTCAAAACAAAATCGATAGGGAGAGAGAAGGGGAAGAGGAAGAATCAGGATATTCATGCAGAGGTCACAGTCGGAAACCGAGGCCAGTTCATCCAAGGCCAAGTCGATCGGGGCCATCTGGGCTGAGGCCAACAGAGCTGAGGCAACGGCAGAAAGCGAAGGCTATTTTATACAAACATCATCCTCTGACCTATAGAAATTCGACCCGTCTTCTCCAACCGTTTATGATTTTGACTGCGATTTTGACTTGTCTTTAGATTAGATTAGCTCAGATCAAGAGCTCGTTCGGATACATATGAATGTACTAATGAACCTATGAATGTACTGAGAGCACATAACGTGACTGTAAGTTTGAGTAGGGAACTGCGGGTGATGGGAGGAGCGCAGCTGGTACTACCGGCGAGTGTCACGAGGTCCGGGTGCCTTGACCGTTTATCGTACTTGGTCTGGTTGGTCTGGTTCTGGCTGAACTGGATTCGACCCTCGATGAGCGCATGTACGGGAGAGGACTGGCGCAGGTATTCGACGAAGATATCCGCATCGACATCACCTGGTATACAACAACACGGCGAATTCACTGCTGGCCTAATTTTCGCATAATGTGTGCATGTATGCATCACTAAATTTGTATAGTGCCTTTTAGGCAACTCAACGAGGCGCTGAAATAGAGATAAGAAGAAGAAGATGTCAACAGCATAACATAGATGAGTTTCTCTTGGTGAAGTGGCGCTATACAAAGTTTCGATTATAATCACAATAGCAAGGTACGGCAAAGAGCGAGACTGACAACCACACAGGGCCCCACACTTCATAGGGCCCGCGCTCTGAGCTTCTTAACACTATTAGAAAATATGGTAGCAGTCGGAGGCTCCTGATTTTCTTCATCGCCGAAATAGCTTAGTTGTGAGATGAACCGGATTAATGGGATTCCTTAATCGGTGAGGCAAGTCTATTCAGTACATCAAGAACAGGCGACATATAACGCCGCCGCCATCTTGCGAATGATACAAGTTTGTAGCTAAGGAGGCGCAACAGAGGACTTCACCAAAAGGGACATTTTACCGCACTAACACTCAAGAGCTCTGCGCAGCTGAAGCTCATAAGCCAAAAACTGTGGGAAAACTCGTTACCTAGGTTGTAGTGCTGCGTCCAGACTTTTGGGATCATTTCGTATCCATCTCCGCCTTCGGCTAAATACGAAGGTATGGCCACTCGATAGATGGCATCGTTGTCTAGAGGAATATAACGACCCCCGTCAGTGCTGTTGCTACAGACCACCTTGACCTCTTGAACTCTGTTGCCATTGGGCTTGTCGAGGTCATACGTGATTCGCAACCCTAGGGAAAAGTTGGTCACCATCATCGCAGTTGCATTATCATCATTACTAGCATATATGCATTTATGTATCCAAAAAGTTATATGAAGCATTTAAAAAACCTTTCAGAAGCTCCGCGGCATGACTATCTAGCAGTTCTAGCATGCGATCTTTATCATCATCATCATCATCATTGTCATCATTTGCCGTCGTCACCATCATCATAGTCGTCGTCATTGTTGTCATCATCATCGGCTGATGATCATCGTCGACCCACAATATAATAACCTAAGACTACATATGGCGACTTACTGACTGAATGGTAGACTAAGTGGATTGATATTGAAATGATTCGATGACTCAGGTCACTGGTTTCTTTTTAGATCTGTTAGATAACCGTGCCTCAGTGCCTTTGTGAGATACACACATACACACGTACATACACGCATACATATATTGCATACATATATCTATATACTTACATACTTACGTTCATTGGTTGACACTACCGCACGAACGAACTACTAAAATATTTGATTGATTTATTGATTGGGTGATCGGTTGCTCGATTGATCGATTGATGGATTGATTGATTGAGTGAGAGTGAGTGAGTGAGTGAGTGAGTGAGTGAGTGAGACTGACCAGACACTTGGAGAAACTTTCCGTGGCGGTCTTCGCGGCAGTAGTTGGCGACGGAATATTCGAGGACCCGGATGAGGTCACTTCCTTTCAGGTCAACGACGTCAATTCCATTTCCAAAGGGCATCACCCGAAGTACATCCTCGTAGGTAATATTACCTTACACAAACGCAAAGCTGACTTAAAATGTCCGCTAAATAACTGGGGAGATCAACACACACACACACACACACACACACACACACACACACACACACACACACACACACACACACACACACACACACACACACACACACACACACACACACACACACACACACACTGGGTGCAGCGGAAACTGTTATGTTAAAGGAAGTTTTTACATATCGTGACAAATGATAAAGGACGGCACGAATGATGGAAACTGGATTATTTAAAGCCACATCTGACACATATAATTCATGTTGATTCTATCGGAAAACGTGGGAATACAGATAAAAGAGGCGTTTTCATGATGCTCAAGGAATCAACCAGGGTTACGTTCATAGCCTAATAGGCGTGCATTGCAAGAAGTCGGCCTGGATCATGTTATACAGTTGTGACGAATCGCGTTAAGGGCGTTCGCAAAGGGTGAGGGAGGGGCCACCTAAATGTGGACAAAAAAGGATAAGGCGAGGGATTTATGCCAAATGCCGAAGTCCACATTTAGATTGATGCGTATAGTTAGTTAATTACAGCGCATGTATTGAACACTAATTTCAATCAGAAAGCAGACGTTCTGTATTGTGTTGTATCTAATAATGAGAGTCGCTTTATGGGACGCGGCAGTATCAAACTACCTTACCCCGTAACACAGTTAGCCCTGCAAGATCAGCAGAGTCGCCTAGCTATGCTTCAGAACTCCGCTGGAGTGCGGATGTTCGCAGAGGAGGCGGGAGGAGGGAAATGCCAAGTGCGGACAAGAGAAGAGTAGGGCAACTTTTGCGAATGCTCTATACGGATGAGTATAAGTAAGTAAGTAAGTAAATTCTTTATTAGCCAATAGGAGGCGGGAGGAGGAAAATGCCAAGTGCGGACAAGGGGAGAGTAGGACAACTTGCGAATGCTATATATGGATGAGTATAAGTAAGTAAGTAAGTAAATTCTTTATTAACCAATAGCTAATCGCACATCGGTTTACAAGTATTTAAGAACACAAGGCAAACTAGAGCGCCTGCCCCAAACATTACTGCCGACGCGATAGGCCAGTGTTTGCACGGCGAAAAGAATTAGAGGGAACATCGGTATTGTTATGTATGCGCCTCAGCCGAATGATTCTCTGACCTTCTTAAGACAAAGCTGCTGAGGAATGTTTCACGCTTTTTGTGAGATCGGGAGTATAACTTCTTCGGTCAACGGGTCCTACCTTCTTCGATTGATGACCGAATTCCTCCGCCGTTCAACATGGCTATTCTCAAGTCCGGCCATTTGCCACTGCTTTGGTAATGCTCAACAATCGCATCCGTTATTAAGTTGCCTTCAACAGAAAACTTTCATTAGGTTACGTCGGTAAATATTTAGATAGAAATCATTCACTAGCTAATTGGGCTTTGAAACCAGTACACTGGACAAAGCCGAGAACTGTGATAAACTGTCCTATGTCAGTTTAGTAATTAGACGCTGTGAGTGGCAGAGATTCGGAGACTCCAAGCAATCATACTCCACGTCGCGATATCCAGCCATCCGGGGAGTTGGAAGAGACCGGCTGGTCGTCCTAGACACACTTGGATTTGGACCCTGAAGGCATAGGCTACTTGTATAGCTTCTGTGTTACAGCTTCATTAGCATAGGACCTACTTTTGCAATCTTTAAGGTGATGTAACGAGGAAAAGGTAAAATCAAGATAGTATCAGATATCACCTAGAGAGTAAAAAATGTAAGTTATGTAAAATAATACTGCATAAGCAGAATGATGTGTTTAGGCTGAGTTATTGTTTAGAACAACTGATGCTTGAAAGAGATATATAAAGAAGTTGAATAAATCTACGGCTCCGCATTACACCCGATATGTTAAAATTGCCCTTTTCACCTTAGGCCTACTTTTGCTATAATAGGCCTAATTATAATAATTATTATTATCATGACTTTCTGTCTGCCATACCTTGTTATGTTTTAGGCTGACTTTTATAATTACCAAACAGTTAGGGCCTACTGGTTTAGGTGGCAATGCTAGTTCGAGCCATGGACTAAACAACCCACGCGTGCTTTCTCGGTATCTTGAGCAGAACCTGGCCCAAATTTTTTGATTTTATCTGTACTAAGCGCCCACAGCTGTAAATAAGTTACAAGTAGTTCTCTTGGCTACTTTTGGATCGGAACAAATACAGATTTTGCGATTGAATCTAAATGTAAATGCAGCCTATATAGCGACCCTATGGTCTCGATCCTGCTCATTTCGCAATCAATTAATCCTGTGACATCCTACACCAGCGCTGCCCGTTTGGATGGTCGCCACGCCATTTAAGGTCCCCGTGTACGAACCGTACTAGCCCGAGATTCAAATCTCTCAAATAAGCCACCTTAGGGATGCGAACCGGCATCCTCACGCACAGAAGCGCCTTGATGTACTCTTTAACCGATGAGCTAGCCAGCCCACAGTAGAGTACGTATGTATAGAAACTTGTGTTACATGTACTGTAACGTGTAATCGAGTACATGATCAACCGACCGAGGACGCACTCTTCCAGTCGACAGGATCCAGTGGTTCCTTTCAGGTAGACTTTGGTGAATCCAACGATGGAGGCGTACAAGGAGTGCAGTTCGGAACCCCACTCGGTCACTTCTTTCAGCATATCTGGGTCTGTGCAACACAATATTTATGAGAACGTCTACAATGTAAATATAGGCTACACGTTTTTCTATAGCGACCGTTTGGCCTGGACCCAGTTCATTTATTCAAGAATTTATCGGATCAGATCCTTCGCCATTATATGTCTTCCGTCATAATCTAAACCAGCGAAAGGCCTTATTCAATTAATGAACGAATGAAAGCACGAACGAAAGTGTTTGATGCAAAGAGAAACGCTAAGCAAAGAGAGAGACAGGCGGAAGATGCCAGTAAACATGTAATAAAAAACAAATGGGGAATATCAGAAGGAAAAATTGTTAAGAAATTCATTTATTTTCATATGAGCAGTTTTAAGTAAAGCGTCGCTTAAATTTGTTTCAGTTTATATAAATAACACTTAAACCACGGGGCCAAGAGAAATCATCGATATTGTCAAAATTACACGGTGTCATTGCTGCTGCTAGCTATGATTTAACGTATTTGTGAGGTTCTTAAAAGGCGCTATGTAAATAGCCAGATATAGACATACATACAATTATTAACTATCAGCTTCTGAATTCCGAAGAATTATTTATTTCCAACTTACTGCCTGCGTATAATAAGGTAAACTTGGGTCAGATAGGGACAAACGAAGAAACACGTTACTTTACTATTCACAAACGATGATTGACGTCGATGGGTTGGGCCAATGAAGAAGCAATTAAACGAAAGAGTGAGCCTGACCTTGTTCGATCGATCTGTCGAGTAGAATTGGATTTCCTGTCCAATTGATGACGCGTCCATCATAGTCGAAGCTCAGCTTCAGGTATCCGAGGTACTTTCCGTAAGCGTAGTCCTGCACCACAAGAACCTTCTCGCCACTAGGCTGGGTGACGACCAAAGGATAAGGCCCCTCTGGAGGGTCTGTCGAAGGAGGATCCCCTACCAGTACACACCCAAACTCCTTCATGCTGTACTAGTCACCTCACCTTGTTATCAGTTTCTTGTGTTACTTTAGGTCACCTTACTTGAGAGAGGAAGCCATTACCCTGTACTCTCTCCTCTCCACTCTTGGCTATCCTCTCTCCTCTCCTGTCCTGTCCTCTTCTCTGCTCTCCTGTCCTCTCCGCCACTTCTTCTATCCCATACCCTCTTTCCTCTTTACCACTCTCTCTCTTTCTCTCTCTGTCTCTCTATGTCTCTCTCTCTGTGTCTCTGTCTCTGTACTCTCTTCTCTGCCAATTCCTCTCTCTGCCCCTTCCTCTATCTTTGCTTTTCTCTCTGCCACTCCTAACTTCTCTCCTCTCTCTTCTATACATGCCCTCCCTCTCTCCTCTCTGCCACTCTGTCTATCCTATATTTTATCTCCTTTTGCCACTGTCTCTATCTTTGCTTCTCTTTGCCACTTTCACTATACTCTCTCCTCTGCCCCTTCCTCTCTCCTCTCTGCCTCTTCCTCTCTCTTCTCTGCCTCTTCCTCTCTCCTCTCTGCCCCTTCCTCTTTCCTCTCTGCCCCTTCCTTTCTTCTCCGTCCTCTATGCCACTCCTTTAATTGCATTACTTTGCCCGACATAAGACGAACGCTGAATACGACGACGATGATAACTCATGATAACAACGGAAGCGAAAGCGGTAGCGGCGGTGGTGATGATGGCGGCTGCGGCGGTAGTAGTACTGATGATGCGTTGATGACGATGCGTGTGGTGTAAGTGGTGCTTGTGGTAGAAGTAGTGCTTGCGGTGTAAGTTGTGCTTGTGGAAGTAATATATCGGCGGTGGCTAAACGGTTTGTGAGTAGAGATGTTTTTGGTACGAATATTGGCAACGACCGACTTTAGGAGACAGCTAAGTACCTGAATAGAGGAAGGTATTCGTATGTCCTCCAATCACGACATCGACACCCTTTACCTGCTCCGCTATACGCTTATCGACGGCGAACCCTGCATGACCGAGAGCAATGATCTTTGTAACTCCTTCGGAGACCAACCGATGAACCTCCGCTTGAACTGAGGTCACTTCGTCCTTGAACTCCAAGCGACCTTAAGCAGAACACAGAGCAGTGTTGCGCTACATAAAGTTCTACATTTGAACAGTCATCAAATTAATCAAACTAAGCCTAGGTCGGTGTATTTGTGGAACACCATGACTGAGTATTTTCAATCAGTCATCGAAGTCAATACTCCGCAGATGGATGGGTTGCAGTAAGAAACACGTGCGACCACCCTATGTACATGGACGCATAGTGTACGTCTGCGCCAGCAGTTCGATTCCTAGTGAAATTCGTTCTGGGGTCACGCAATATACTTCGAAGGAAACTTTAACGATAATAGGTCTGTGTTGCAGTCAAATGAATCTCACGACCTCTTTAAAGAACCATAGACCTTGATCCGGAACCGAATCTGACCATACCGGCCTATATATTTTGTTTTGACTGAGCGCGTGTGAATAAGCTTTCTTTTGGCTCGAGATTACAATTATGATTAAACCCAACGATTACGATCGAGAATATCCTTCCAGGACTTAATTTTGAAGACGAAGTGAAGGAAAATGCGAAATGATAATAGAGTTAGAAAAATTTAACTACTGTCGACAGCTGTCAGTTGTGACATCTCTGCCCATCTTGGTCAGCAAAGAAACACCTGGTTTCTTTTGACCGCCGGATGTGGACTTTTTGATCGTCTTCTTTGCACTCTCGGCATCATTCATCATCACTTCAATCGGTAGGCCTAAATCAGCTGGCAACCACGAGTTTCACCTGTTTTTGCTAGGGATGGCGTCTCCGTGGTGAGGAACCCAACGACGCCGATGCGCTGGCCTGCCACTTGAAGCACGATTGATGGCCGGATGAGTCCGTCGAATTCCGGTTCCCGGTCGAAACGGACGTTGGAGCAGACGACCGGAAATGAGATGTTGCGCAGAAACGGTAGAAGACCTTCGACGCCGTTGTCGAACTCGTGATTGCCCAGACTCTGCAACCGACAGACACATATACAAGGTCCGCATCAGCCATCCATCATCAGTATAGATAAGTAGATTCCTATGTCAGTCTATGCATCCGCTTTTGCCCAAATGGACCCTCTTCCAGAATGCCCTCAGTGGATGATCCCGCACAGATTAACATCAAGCCTTAACCTGGTTACCCAAGCGTCACGTGTACCATTGCGTTGCGCATTGCGTTGCGCCTTGCATGGCATTTACTAAGCGCAACTATCTAATGACTATGCACCAGTCGATGGTGCTGAGCAATTGTGAATGACTTGCTTAAGGTCTTACACAGTAAACGTCTCAAGGGAGGGTACGAACCAGATATTTGTGCGTTACAAGCGGAGCGCTCTATCCAATCGGTTACATTGCCTCGTAGTATGCTGGTTCGAGCCTACCTTGAAACGATAAGCCTACTCTGTTGCGATATTGAGCAAATCCTTGAAGTTCAGTTATTGCTTACCATAATATATTGACGTCTTTCTATCAGACAGCGCCAATACATAAGCAGAAGATAAATGTATTATGAAAGAAACTGCATGGCTAGCAGCAATTTTGATGCAAAAACGGAAGATATGATTTCTATAGTATTAATTTCATTCCGACATCGCTATGCTAATTATAATTAGTTGCAAGTGTCGAGGGTTGGGCTTGGCAAGAACGGGAGGGGATCAAGGTTATTCAAAGCCTTGTATGCTTACTACGATGTAGTACTTCTAAATAAAATATAACACCCTGTACAAATAAGGAGTTAGGACAGAGCTTAGTTTGAGCTTAGTTTGTACCATTGCATACCTACCTGAGGATGCCGGTTCGCATACCGATAGAGGCTATATTTCAGAAATTTAAATCTCGGGCTAGCACGGTCCTCACATGGGAACCTTAATTGGCGTGGCGCCCATTAAAACGGGCATCGGTGGTGAAGGATCTCACCCGATAGATTCATTGAACAAGTAGGGTGGAGGCCATACTGTCGCTATAAAAAACATGTACATTTACATTTTATATTTAGCCTACTTGATCAGTTAATCGACACCGTATTATATATATATATATATATATATATATATATATATATATATATATATATATATATATATATATATATATATATATATATATATATATATATATATATATATATATATATATATATATATATATATATATATATATATATATATATATATATATATATATATATATATATATATATATATATATATATGTGTGTGTGTGTGTGTGTGTGTGTGTGTGTGTGTGTGTGTGTGTGTGTGTGTGTGTGTGTGTGTGTGTGTGTGTGTGTGTGTGTGTGTGTGTGTGTGTGTGTGTTGAAGAGCGAACAGCAGTATGATAAATCAACAACTAGTCTGGCTTATCTCTTAGCTTGCTGCTGAAATCGGGCTGTTTTTAAATGCTGTTGGATGGCGCTGCGATAAAAGTTTTTTTGACAGTGTTAGCACACTTGTTGGTGCTGGGGTTTTTCTCTTGTCAAGTAGTTGGGTTCATATGTTTGGCCAAGTAAGTGGGTAGAGGGTCTGTTGTGTGATGACAAATTAGTCTCAAGGAGAGCAGCACGTAGATTGGTTAAATGCAACCATTGCAAGCTCCCATAGTAGAAGGATGGAAAGTATTTGAAGTATGTACTAAATCAAGATCGAGTTTTATCCCATTTCTGCAGTCGCACGAGCCTTCAACATAAATGCAAATGCTCGTTATCACTTTGAGCGGCCTTCTTCTTATTCAGCTGAATGATTTCCTGCAGTTTGCAGAACCGGTTCCCAAGTATTATATCTATATGTGATTGATGGCTGGAAGATATACGACCGGTAACATGTATGCATGTATCTGAATATTTATACCGCGCATTTTAAGAACCTCTCAAAATCATGAGAACATGGTCATCTTCAAGTTCTAAAAGCTGCGTCTTGAGTTCAACTGAAAATGTTTCTTCTGCTTACAAAACAGCCATGTTATGTATTGATAGGAATTAGCGAAAAACGCCACTTTCCGGAATGGAATGCTATGTGCTTAGCCACATGTGGTTAAGCAAGAGGTTTACAAACTTCCAAAACTAAGCCAGCTGGTTTCGGTTTTAAAAATTTGGTTTTAACTGTAGTGATCCTTACACATAACAGGCCAAGTAGACGCAAATGACGCAAAGTAACAGTATACAGAGCAGCTGTAAGCTCTGGTGATATCACGTGGTAGGGATACTTCTTATTCCCTCTCTCCACCATAACCCTTCTTAAATTTTGAAACGCGGAAGCGGCAGACCCTGACATCACCGGATCCAGAAGTCGAGAAAGGTGGTCAAGAAGAAAGGTCGTACAAGTATTTGCAGAAAAAGTTTTGGCGACCGATTTTAGTCTTTTCGACTTAACGACCTGTTACGTCTCAGGTAAATTTCGGACCCATTTTAACCTTTTAACAGTTTGTCACATTGTTTACTTTCAAGGAATTCTGATTATTTTATTTTTAATATCTTAGTTTTCTATTACAGTTCTTTGCCTTTCCAAGACTCATGATAATCTTTTAAGTCGATGACCAGTTATCTTTCTCTTATCACGACCTTCAAAGGCCTATTTTGAAGTTTATTTACCAGCCAACGCCAAAATCAGTTTTTGGCGATGGGGCCAACTCAACTGCGTGCCGACACTCAAAATCATATAGATATATGGCCGAATTTTGTCTCTGACATATATAAAAATGATGCAATGAAATGCCCCTTTATGACTCTGGGAAGGAACACAAGGTGATCATGGGGAAAAGATGAGGAAGAGGATAAAGTTTAGACGCATAGGAAGTAGGGACCAGGGACCAAGGCCTGCGAGTATTAATTGCCGTTTCACGAGGCTGTTAAGTGGCAACTCATATCTACATACTCTCATCCATGCACATAAACTAGAACAACTGTAGGAATATATCTACAGCAGAAGCGTAAACTTGTTACCTAGCATAATTATGTTATTGATCTATAGATAAATGTATGAATAAACACATATATAAAATAGACAGAGCTAGAGAGAGACACGGAGAGAGAAACACAAAGAGAGAGAGACAGAGACAGAGAGATCGAAACAGAGAAAGATGGTTCACCGTGAAAATTGGGTAATTGCTGAGAAGTGTAGTGTTGTAATATGGTGTCCTAGAGGTCGAAAGAAGAAGCACGCGTCCGCGTGTATGTGTGTGTTTGTGTGAGTGTGTGTGTGTGTGTGTGAGAGAGAGAGAGAGAGAGAGAGAGACGTAGATGGAGCATGCATGGAGATCTAAATAATTGTAAATAAGATTTAGACCTTTATGGCTTGTTAACAGAGAGAGAGAGAGAGAGAGAGAGAGAGAGAGAGACAGACAGACAGACAGACAGACAGACAGACAGAGACAGAGACAGACAGACAGAGAGACAGAGAGACAGAGAGAGTCACATAAAGAGAGACAGAGAGACATACAGATAGACAGAACAAAAGGGAGAGAGAGAGAGTGATAGAGAGAGAAAGGTTGTTCCACGTGAAATTATGTAGATAGCAATGAATATATTGCCCTTCAGGAAGAGGAGGTACGTAGTAGCACTTGAACGAGGAGAACGCGGAGGAGCAGAAGGAGGGCCAGAAGGAGGAGAAGCAGGATCTGGTTCAACAGCAGCAGCAGCAGAAGAAGAAGAGTTTATAACATTCATGATCTGTTAATTGTGTTTTGCTGAAACGATGAAAGTCTCTAACTCTCCCTCCTACAACCAACGAACGCAACTAGGACACGGCGATACCCGCGCATAATTACTGTTTATCCACATGTGTAAGTAAAAGCACGCGTTGTCTAGATAGTTGACCGTGAACAATTAATTAGTTAATTGATGCTGGGTGACTCTCATAATGAGCGAGGTCATCCAGTTAACAAGCCAACCAATCGGTCAGACAAATATTCAACCTCAAATGTCATCAACTAAGTTTAGACTATGACTGAGGACTATCTGGCGGGTCTATAATGTTATACTCTATACGTAGAGTTTAACTAGTGACATTGCAATAGACGCCCGTTATTCTTGAATCTTCTTTGCCTTTCTGTCTGCTGCTGTGTTTCCCTTTCCCTTCGTCAAGCTGCATATGTTTCTGGCCCTCTCGCATTATCGCTCTCCCTTATCGTTCTCTCGATCTCCTTCTTCCCCCTTCTGTTCCCCTCCTCTCTATTTTTCTCTCTTTCTCTTTCTTTCTCTCCCCTCTTTGTATCTCTATTTTTCTCTCTCCCCATTGGACCATTGGTCCTTTGCAGAAGACCCACTCCAAGATATTTACAAATCGATATTGCTTTTCGAATAGCTATCTGTAGCTCAACGTTTACGCTATATGATTAGTTCCCAATATATACTATTTCAGTTGAACTTAGACATGAAATTACCAAACCAATATAATGGCTAATTCCGATAATGCGACCTATAAATGAAACCTAAGTCTCTTATGTAGCGCTACAACTGACAAACAATATAATTTGATATTAACTACAGTATCAGCGAGACGCCGTAGAGTGGGAAATGATAACAATCAGGCATTTTGCCACAATGTGGTAAACCTCATACATCGGTTGCAAGAAAACGACGAATCTAGAGTCACCTTCATTGTGGTGCGTTTCTTGAGCGTCAGGACAATGTAGAAGATGAAATAATACGCGTTCGGATAGAAATGCAATCAGCGCCAGCCGGCGTAACTCTCGCAGTCTCGCGAGATCCACGTCCGTCCGAATATTATGTCATTGTATGTATGTATGAATGCGTCACGTGTGTATTTTTGAATGTGTGTATGTGCGCATGCATGTGTATGTATTGCATTTGTGAATAGACCCACCATCACATCGTAGCCGATTTCATTCATGAAGTGACAGGCCGCCTTGCCCCTGTAATAGTAGAACCACGGAGTTCCTTGGTACTGGTCGCCGGCGTCCAGCAGCAGAACGTTGCTGGTTTGATTCCGGATCGCCTTGATCAGGGTCGCTCGGCGGGCTAGACCCCCGAAGCATCCGGTGTCGCTGGTTTCGTCGTGGTCATGGCAACGGCCGTCGCGTATTGTGAACTGTTCGAATCTGGCGTGGACATCATTCGTGTGGACGATGGTCAGTTCGAAGGCCGCTGCAATGACCAAGTCGAGCGTAACGATGGCCAGAGCCACTTCCGCCGTCAGACGGCCGGACATATTTATACACTGGATCTTGGTTTAGGCTGACCTTTGGCCTTCTGTTGACCTTTCAGTTAGCCCTAAAGCAGAAACAGAGCTGATGATTTATTTCAATTGGCGTCGACTCAGAGAAGCGGATTAAGACAGAGGCAAAGACACGGACAGAGCCAGATGTTGCAAAGCATACACAGACAGACTGAGTAGTTGAGAGATAAAAAGGACAAAGACATTGCTGTTTAGACCGAGGGTTGCAGAGGGGTGGATGGAGAGACAGATAGATGGACGAAAAGACTGTCAGAATTTTGAACAGAGGACGGAAGCGTTAGGGAAAAAGAGAGACAGAGTAGTGTTACTGTTTTTGGAAGGAGGGACGGATGGAAAGAAACATTAGATAACGACAGAGAGAGAGAAAAAAAAGAAAAAGAAAAAGAGAAAGAGAGAGTGAGAGAGGCAAAAAGAGAAGTGATTCTTATTTCGGAAGGATGTACGAAAGAAAAGAAGCACATGCCTTAGAGAAGACAGCCAGACAGACAGACAGACCGACAGACCGACAGTAGAACTTCAATTTCAATAAAATCCAGGGTAATCGCGGATGTCCAATTCAATCGACGCAACGCAGTGACCGTATCCAGCTGATTCTATAATCCATTCGAATATCCCGTGCATGCGCCAAGTGCATAAGTCTGTTCATCGTTCTCTCTTGGCGGATCCTCCGAATTCGCAATTTCTGTGCCAACAGAAGGGAAGGACGCTTGACTTCCTTCTGCTCCAATGTCTCTCCCGATCCATCTGTCCGCCTTTACTTTTCCATCTCTTCCGATCTATCCTCACTCTGTGGAGAGACTCTGGTCGACTTTCTTTAATAGGTATACATATATACACATATGCCTACATATTTATATGTGTATGTTTACATGTTTGATATATATATGTGCATGTGTATATGTATACGTGCCTCCTGTGTCAAATAAATCAGCCCCACACACATTATTCTCGATTTATAGAAATTCTAGTCAGTTCTATCGATTCGTTTTTACGAGAAATGTATATATATAATCATAAGATTATGTATATGCACTGTAGTCATAGTCACTGGAGTCATTGTAGATTAGCTATTACGGAGGTTCGTTTGTAAGTTACAGACATATTGTCACTGTCGACATATAATCGTCGTCGTGTTGTCGTCGTCGTCATAATCATAATAATCGTCGTCATTATTATCATGATGATGATGATGATGGTGATGATGGTGATGATGATGATGATAATAATAATAATAATCATCATCATGAACATTGTCGTCGTCATCGCCATCATCATCATCGTCGTCTTCAGCCTGGGAAACAAATACCGGAAGTACAGCCCCAAATGGGAAACGATCCGGAAATCTCTCGCGTGCACGAGACCGCTACTAAGTAGCGATGTTGTATGCAGGTTTGACGAATCAACGCTATTAGCAATGGAGGAGTACAGGCGACATAACGGTCGCTGTCTAGAAATCCTAGTATATTATTGTTGTTTGTATGTTATTCATAAAAATGTATAGTTGAAAATTTAATAAATGTTTTTTCTGTGTTGTTCAGCTTACCTGTTAAACAGAATTTTCTTTCGCGTTACACAAACTGCTTGTCAGTTACGCTGTAGATACGACAGAAGTAGGTTACGCTTAGAGATATGGAGACGAGGAAATGAGCCTCACGCATGCATGGTTGGAAAGTGGGAAAAACAGAGAGAATTGGTAGAATGTAACGCATGCAGAGAGAGTAAGAGTCCACGTACCCAGTTGACATATCGACATGCACTTCTGAGCCACCGATGGGGCAATAGTTAAGCGCATGCAAAAGCACGCCCTCGCAGTAAGCATGCGATCATCGAGCATGCGCGATGCTATGCCTATACAGTAACTGCGAAATGATACATCTGCCAGCATACTGTGTTCGTAACTGAAGCATAGTTTTACAAAATATACGGGGTCTCTGAACTTAAGCTGATAATATGTAAAAGGGTGCAAAAATATTTTATCTAGGTGAATCTCGTGAACACAGCCTGTACAAATCTCGTGCAGTAAAAAATCGTGCACTTGAAATGAATGGTCAGTTTCGAGAAAACGAAATAAAAAAATGATGCCCACGAGATACTTTGATCTAAGTAACGAGATGGTAAGTCGATGCATACGAGATAAAATATTTTTTGCAAGCCTACGTAATAACCATTACTGTATAAGGACAGAGACAGACAGACAGACGGACAGACAGACAGACGGACAGACAGACAGACGGACGGACGGACGGACGGACATGCGAAGTACCCATGTCTACTTCATGGTTGTGATAAATGCATGCAATCTCTATAGATTGGAGATTATAATTATAATGACTTGCCCTAAATTGAAAACCATGCTTGAGAAAACCCTCACAAAGTCGGAATAATCAAAACTGGGTAATTTTCTGCACTGAACTGAGCTGGAAATGCTGAATAATTAGGTGACAACTGCAAGTTTCCATTATTTCTATCACAAATAGTAAAATATTAAAAAATTTGGAATATGTAGATGTCTTCACGGTTACTTTTGAGAAATCGCGAGTTTAAGCTGATGATAACTATTCCTCAACGTAAGTCGCTGCTGTGTCTCGGGTCGTGAATGTTTATGAGTACTGTATAATAAATTGAAGCGTATTCATATGTCTCTGAGGCTGCCATCATTGAACTCTCCATTATAAGCTGGTTAAGACGAATATTTATGACTGGATATAGGATATTAAATAAATAATATGCATCGGTGCATATGACTTTCAATCAAGGCATCAAAGGACATGGTAAACTAGGTTTTTTGTTGCTGAGTATCACAATAAAATTACTAATAAAATACTTAGCGAAACTCTACACCAGGACTTGCAGTTTGATAGCTAGCACAGCACATATGGTCTGCTGTGTCAACTAAACACGGCACAGTCTGTGACTCGACTCTATATTTGTAAACGCCATGCTGCTAAACTGATGTTAGGGGCTTCATTGCCAATCAAGATTAATCATGCAAGCCTATGCCTTTGTTCAAAGATACCGAGGTTTTGAGTTGCAGCAGATGTTGGTCAAATGGGGCGCTCGAGCAGGAAATGACGTGCCTACATTGCGACGAGTCATGATCCCATTTAGACCAGCCTGAACTGGTCCTGCTATTTCCTGCTGTAGTGGGAAGGGAATGCCTATAAAATAGTCGCAAATGCATTGTTAGGAGGGGCAAAAGGTTATTGGATCAGTAGACTGTTGTGCGCTCAGTCTGTGTATTGAATTACAATGTAGTTGATAGATTCGTGTGTATTCGACGTTTAAAGGACTGTTGTGATTGACCTGTTCGTTTTCTTAATTATATAAATGAAAATCAAAGACTGTGTGTTCTTTCCCGAGTTAACGCTGCGCTAAAATCGGTTGAGTCGATAGTTCGAATTCTGCTCAACTGACAACTTTGGAAGTTCGTCGACACACTCCTTAGATTTTCTTGTTACTAACCACTCGATAAGTTGTCATTTTTATGCTAACCAGGCTCAAATGTTAACCTCTATCAATAGGTTCACTTGTAAAGCTTCTAACCAGGTAATCTTCAGATAGAGATTTTTCGGAAAGTCCAAATGACTCAAAATTCCCGGGCCAGAGTCAGAACAAAAACTCCTAAATATCAATATAATACACCCACATTGCATCCAATACATTGTCTACCAAAAGAATAAAAATTCAAGTTTTAAATCTGTCTCACAGTTCATGATGTATTACATTTAAATTAGTTTTTCTCTATGTCCAACTCCTTATTCGCGTTTCATACCAACAAATATCGCCTGCGACCAACGATAACTTGACTCAAGATTGTTGCCCCTTACAAAGGAACAGCGGGACTAGTCCGAAGCTTGGAATGCAATTCCAAATTCTGTCAGTATGTCAGTCTCATTCAGCTCTACACGTAGGCCTTAAGGCTCACTTGTTCAACTTGCTTGCCCACAGTATCTTCACTTCTGCTTTCTCTGACCCATCGGATTTTGACCAAGTTTTTTCAAAGGATTACAATTTTGACGGTTTTTAAAAAAATTATCCGAAGCAACATACAATAGATGACTTGTGCATTATGATAACGGTGCGATAGAAGTCATTTGATTAGATTAGATCAGATTATATTAGATTATACAATGCATTCTAAAAGACCGCACTACCTAAATGCTTACTCCTCGGATACTTCATTAGGCCTATACCAAACTAACTGCCTAACTGTGACACGAATCAAAATAGTTCTACACAAGAAAGCCTTTTCGTTGGCTGGATTGAGTTTGTGGTTTGCATTTCCCGAATTTGTCCGTTCTCTGCCGAGTCTTTTTATCATTCCGACCCTTGCTTAGAAATTGTGTCAATATAACCCTTGCTTATAACTTATATGTTAGTGCGGTTATCTTCCCAAAGGCTGCCTCTCTCTCTCCTTTTCGGATGGACCTCATGTAACGGACCGAATTAAGCATAGGCATTGACATGCCATCGATTAATGTCTTGCGAATTAAAACAGCTATAGAAGTTTTAAGATTAGATTAGATTAACCAATTTTAAACCTTTCTTTGATAACTTCAAGACTCTTTCAAAAGCCTTACGTTCATTATATACGTAATTTGAATTTAAGACAAATGTCAGTGCAGTTCGCGCATTTTTGATTCCACTGCTCCGTGGAGTAAAAAGCTTTTGCTGGAAAACACTAGGCATCCCAAACGGATCCTTGCTTAAGATCAGTTTCAAATCGAATATGTAAGTAACTCTGTTGACAAACTAATTAACGCATACATAGACCGATGACCATACCTCAGTGGAGATTCAATCGGCGAATTATTTATTATCTTCTTTCCAGCAGTTATGCGGTATTCCAGATGTCACTAAATTTCAACCATCTTCTAACTTTTGTTGCATTGGTCGGAGTAGGCCTACTGCACACACAAAGGGTTTCTGTAGGCCTGTATGAGTCAATAAGCGAGTAGCTAGCACGAACACGCATATTCATCTGCAGCAATAAACAGAAACGATGGATCTGTGGGTCAGCTTCTATTACCAGCAGGCAACTAAGTTACATAATTACATATAATTAGGCAGAATATATTCTACATGTACGTTCTATAAACCTGCCGTGACATATGTGTGGTGTATGTGTATTTTTATGGGACAAGTACACACGACATAATTTCGTTGAGGTATGTAATGGCCTACATGAGCTTATTACAATAGACCTATAGCCTATCTAGGCCTAAATTCGCACACACGTTAGTGCTTGGTTCTTGTGTACCTTGAAAACATGTTCTAAGGCAGAGGCAGATGCCTTATATTGCTTATCTACTTAATACATATATATGTAAATAATTGCTATATATTTGGACATGTATATGTTACCGATTACATGTGGGCTCCATAGAAGTTATAGGCTTGGGTATGAGTTATTTTAGCAAATAGAGGCAGCGTTGTCGAAGATGCTTGCGATTTCCATTCATTATAGGGTTTGGCATGTTGGAAAAGAAATGGTTTAAGATAAATGGTTATCAGTCGCCCGAGGAGCTTGGGAGCCTCGGATGGGAAGATAGGAATTGCGGAAGCTTCTCTCTAAAGGGAGGTCCCCTAAGTACGAGGTCCCCTAAGTACCGAAAAAATTAACGGTTGCGGACAACTGTTGCCTTTGTAAGTGAACTTGGAACAGTTGACAAGGTGGATTTGGTGAGTCATGCCTCGCCAGGGAAAGAAGCAGTAGTAGTAGTATTACCAACAGCAACAAGAGCGGCAGCGGTAGCAGTAGCAGTAGCAGTAGTAATGTAACAGGTATAGCTCGCTCAATGCCTGGAAAGTCTGGGAGTGCAAGAAGGCAGACGTAGGCGACGAGCGTCTCGAAGAGTCCTTGAAGCAGCTGCGAGAAAGCAGAGCAGTATGGTTTTGGCTACACAGGGTCTGATCGGATAAATGATCGTTTACGAGAGATGGAGGGTTGTTCAGATGTTCCGTTTTCTGAGACTTCGCTATCAGGGCCGAGACTGACTGGTCGACAACCTCTGTTTCGTTTTGATAAGTTATTTGCTCTTATATTAAACTCTTATACTCTGCATGCTCAGCGAGTCTGTGGTGGTGTAGTGGTATGGTCGTTGCCTCGTAACCGGAGGGTCGCGGGTTCAAATCTGCCTCAAGCCACTGCGTAGCGACCTTGGACAAGTTGTTCACCCACAATTGTCTGTGAGGAAGGCAACGGAAAACCACTTCACTCGTCTCATCCCCGTGTGGCATATAGCCAATGGTCCTGCCTTCGGGCAGAGAACTCATCATCATCATCATCATCATCATCATCATCATCATCATCATCATCATCATCATCATCGTCTGCTCCTATCGCCAATTGGGCTAGTTCCCCGTCTTACATACATGCACATACAGATATATATAGGCCTATATGTGTGCGCGCGCGTGTGTATATGCGTGCAGAGTTCAACGCTTGGACTTCGCTGCAGACAAATTTAAGGTCTACATTATCTTCCAGTGCCTTATTGTGAAGTTGGTGAACTATGAAGCCTTCATACCTATTTGCCTTGCTTGAACTCTCCACAGTAATACTATTCGGTTATGGTAACACAGTTCGCAGAATAAGGTACTTTGTTTGGAAACTTCATTATTCATTGCCCATGCAGTAGGCTACCAAAGTTCAAAGAGTTAAACGTCTATGCACGTGGCCTTTTAACAACAGCAATAATTATTTTCGTCGAATAGACCATTATGTGGAGGCCTAACTCTGCGGTAGGCACAGTTTCAAGAGGAGAGGTCCGAGCAATATTATCTGCTAAATGTAAAAGTGCACGTTTTTCTATAGCGACCGTCTATAGCCTCGACCCTGCTAATTTTTGCAACGAATTTATTCAGTGAGATCCTTCACTAACGCAGCACGTGATTAGAAGTGAAGATTGGGGTTATATGTAATACTAGGCACGGTGAAGTTCTTTCGAACTAGTCTTTGAACATGCGGCAGACATTTTGGAGATTGGTCAGTTTGTGATTCTGCGACACAGAAATTCTCTGAATGAATGTAAAATGTAAATATACACGGTTTTCTATAGCGACTGATGGATTGATGGATGAATGAGTGAGTGGGTGGGTAGGTGTTCGAGGATGGATGGATGGATGGGGTGCATAGAGGGTTGGTGGGTGGATGGTAACACAGACAGTGCGGCACAGTGTCTATCGCTAACACGTTTGGTCAATGAGCATGCGGTTGTGTGTTCGACTCCGTGTAACGACCCTGGGCAAGATGTTTGTGCACACCGTGCTTCTGTCACCAATCAGTATAATTTGGTACCGACGTAAGTTGGGAAGTAAATGGCAAGTCCGTCGATGCACTGGCCCCGTGTCCAGGACCTTGCCGACTTTTATCACAGACATGGGATTCAGTTTTGGCCTAGGCCGGGCGATTCCCTCGAACACCCAGACCACTTGGTAAATCCAACTCTGCCTTCGGGGAGTACAGATGTTAGGTGAGCATATGACATTGCACAAGTGTGAATAAACATGGTGTCTCCGTCAGGTGGTCTCCATCAGTGCAGAAGAAACTCCTGTGGCTTCTTGGAGCATGATCTGTCTTTGAACGGCTTTCCAGATGGTACAGTGACGGCTGGAGAGCCCGGTGACCAGTTTGCATAGCAGACTACAATCCATAATGTCCTTCAGCGATGCTGGGGCGGCGCACATATGTGAGGCCGGGCCCATGGCTAACTACTTCGCAGAAAGCTACATTGTTGAGATAGAGCCACATAATGAGATGTAAAGGGCCATGAACCAATCACCCGAATTTGCGACCAGCCTTGAATGACTGAGTGCGTCGCTAAACCCACTGTTATAAGCTTCTGTCGCCTGCATCCATAAGACCAGCTTAATTAGGCTGTTTCCTTTATTCGGAATAGACCTTATTATCATGTATAAACAAGAATGCAGTCCATATTAGAAAATGGGTAATCGAACCAATACGACAAAAGTAAACAGCGCGATTTTGGGCAAACACCGATGGTTGCTATGAACTCAGTCGCAACAGTGGAACAAAAATCGCGTCAACGTCAGCCGACCAATCAAAATCCAGAAATCCATTTACAATAGACACATTGGAGTTGGCCGAACTCTCAGCATTGACGGCCTTGCAGCTGTGTGTATAGGACTTGCTGAAGGTCTTTACACAGCTGTCGTCTTAAATGGGGTCGAACTAGGACTCTCTGTCTTACAAGGCGAGCTCAACCAGTCGGCCACCGTGTCACATATTTAGGAAAACGTGACATTTTGGCCGACACATATGTGGCAAAGTAAATCGAAGTGTTTCTCTCCAGTGTCCAAAGTAGTCTTAGTCGCTGGAAACGATGGGAAACAGAGCATTTAAGAGATTCAGAGAAGCCCGGACCTCTGCAAATACGAGGCCCCAATCTCGAACCATGCATATCTTAAGCCTAATACTTCGCAGAAGTGAGTTATAATACAAAAACAGATAAATCGATATTACTAATTAATACATAAAACTTTCATCAAAATCTAAGGCCCCTTCCCTATGAGAGGCCCAGGCCAATTGACTCTGCTGACCCCTTCTGATAGGCCTTGTTAGGAAAATGCATCCCAAAGGACGCCCTTTGACCTAGTTAGCTACATCAGTAAGCGCGTACGCCAAGGAAGCCTCGGTGCGTGAGGATCCCAGGTTCGCATCCCGGTCGTGGCTTATTTCAGAGATTTGAATCTCGGGCTAGTACGGTCCGTGCGCGGGGACCTTAAATGGCGTGTAGCGGTGGTGAAGGATCTCACCCGTGCGCGGGTGGAATCCATATGGTCGCTTTAGAAAAACGTGTACAATTTACAATTTTTTTTAAGTTCCCTCATTCCCCATACAAATCGCACCCCGGCAAAAATTTACCCAGCACCGGCATATAACCAAGAGGGGCGAGGGGCGAACGGTCCCCTCCCACACCTACAGCTAAATCCACCACTGTCTCTGCGTGAACTATATTCTAATGTGCACATAACATTACCACGCATCTGCATGAATTCCAGTCAGTCGAGGATTAAGTAAAAAATCAACCAAATAAGGTATTAGGTTCCGCTGAAAGCCTGTTTGGGAAATTGCACATAGGCAGACAGGACAGTTTCTGGGAAGCTGGAACCATAGGCGACTATGATTAAAAACGGTTTCAAAGCATGGCCTTGCAAACATGCAATAATAGATAGGGATGCATAATTTTACTCAAAGATAAACGCATGCATGTGCACGCGCGTGCGTGTATATGTATGTATGTAGGTCTATGTATGTTTACATAAATATAATTGCTCTTTGAACCTCTAAATACCAACTCCTTTTATTGGCCATAAATCTTGTTTTTTCATTGGGCGTAGACTCTGGTGAAGTGATAGTTTAGGACTAACAGTTTAGCTCTTTATTTTTAGCTCGGAAACATTTTCTGCACAATATAAGACCGCTTTTTAATTCTCTCAGTTGGATCAGCTTAAATTGCGACCGTTTTGTCTGAAGTCTATATCACCGTTACCTTCCCCTTAAAAGCCTTGCAACAATTCTATTAATGTATCTGAATGGCGGTAACTCCCTTTGTACAACTTATGTTATCCTTCCACCTAATAATTAAAAGCACATTTCTTTCATTTACTAATAAAATGCATTGAAATACAATTAGGTTCAGTCAGCAATCGTAAACTGAGACGACTGGTTTGCCACCATTAACATCTTTCCAGTAGTTGGGCTTTGAAAGAAGAAATGAAAACCTGCATTCAACGGAGGCGCTTAGATAGCTGCGCAGTGGCGGCTCCAAGATTGCTTGTGTGAGGGGTCAAGAGCATTTCCAAAGGGGCGCCACATTCTGGCAGTCCACAATGCATGGGTCTGGTCTGAGGGGCACCGACATATAACCAAGAGGGGCGCAGGGGCGAACGGTTCCCTCCCACACCTACAGCTAAATCCGCCACTGTCTCTGCGTGAACTATATTCTAATGTGCAGATTATTAAATGTGCCCTTGCTATGTTACGCAATGCATTTACAAGCTGGGTAAATTTTTGCCGGAGTGCGATTTGTAAGGAGAATGAGGGAACTTACAAAGGGCGTCCATTGGGATGCATTTTCCTAACAAGGCCTATCAGAAGGGGTCAGCAGAGTTAATTGGCCTGGGCCTCTCATAGGGAAGGGGCCTTAGATTTTGATGAAAGTTTTATGTATTAATTAGTAATATCGATTTCTCTGTTTTTGTATTATAACTCACTTCTGCGAAGTATTAGGCTTAAGATATGCATGGTGCGAGATTGGGGCCTCGTATTTGCAGAGGTCCGGGCTTCTCTGAATCTCTCAAATGCTCTGTTTCCCATCAGTCTCTATAGGAACCTGCTCAGAGACCTTCCTCAGAGAATTTCCTCCGAAACCTTCCTCGGAGACCTTCCGAAGTGACCTTCCTCAGAGACCTTCCTCTCCACTGCATCCAACCACAAAACGCATCCAGTTTTTTTATAACTTAAGTTAGGCAAGTGATGAAGTTTTTTGAAGGATCTATATAAATCTGCAGCTACGTGCATACACACAACACCATTGCCTTCTTCGGCACTTTTGCTCTTTGATCAAGAACTTTTCTGCGGAGATTTTTAAGTCCTGAGAGACCATTTCTACCTCAGGTAAAAATAATAATAAAATATTGAAGACACCAGATATTTTATTGCTATGACCAGTGGAAGCTCGTAGCCACACTAATGTCTGCTTGTTTCAGACAGTACTTTAAAAGGGGGTGTGTGGTTTCTCATTTGGGGAACATCTAAGCAGCTGCTGCGTTTGCCAACTCTAACTCCAAAACAACAGCAACCACACCCTTTCGTGTATTACATCCATAGATATGGGGTAATGACACGAGCTGGGATTATAGACCTAGGGTCGAACCAGGGTGATGCTAAAGTATGGCATCGGGTGCATTCAACCTAACACCAACGATCAGCTGATTATGAGAAGAGAGAGGCCGTCTATGGATGACTGGGCTGTTGTTTTAAAGTCTGTCGACAATTGAGGCTTTGCCACTAGACAGCGACAAGTGATATTTTAAACGGAACTATATAACTGTTATGATACATGCATACATACATACACCAACCGATGCCTAGGGTATTTTGATAACGGCGCTATAGAAGTCTTTAGATTAGATACATACATGCATGCTTGCATACTTAAATACATAAATAAATAAAAACATACATACATACATCAACTGATGCCTTGGGCATTATGATAACGGCGCTATAGAAGTCTTTAGATTAGATGCATACATGCTTGCATCCATAAATGCATAAATACATACATACATACATACATACATACAAGTAGGTCTGTGTAAGTAAGTAACAACCAGCTTATTCTGCTGCAGATAAAAATACTAAGATATGGTGGAGTGAAAACCAAGCTTTAGGTGGCCATATCCCCATGTTCCATATGGATCGACGCCCCGGTTGTATTTTAGCCATTTAGCCTGTAGGTATCCAGAGCCTCTATGATCTTTGCCCTGAGGTAATGTTGTCTTCTTTTACCGCAGCGTCTGGGATTCCGATCCAAAGGCAGCGATAACACGCTATCAGTTTTATGATGTCCATGCAATTGCTGGTCGGCTATTGTCATACCAGCGCTTCAGCCAAAGCATCGTAACAGCCCTTCTTCTACTGATTATCACTGGTCAACATAGAAATCGTTACTGACTGGAAAAGGCCCTAATGTGTAGCATCTTGGTGTGCTGAACACGAATGTAACCATAAATTTTTTTTATTGGCTCTCGTTTTGAAAATATTTCATATAGTTCATTTTTTATGTTTCACCATGTAAATTTATGCAGTAGGACTGCGACAATATCCTAAATAAGTCTAGAATGATGTAATATTCCACCTCATTGCATAATCCCATCATGGACACATCATGCACAGTTGATTACGTCATTTTCTGATGCAATGTAAAACTACAGCCAGTCGGCTGCTGACGTAAGATGACGTCAGCAGTGTACTATATAAAGCGAGTCGGAACGGTTGAGCATTTACAATATTACAGACTTTGTGCGAGACAGTTTAAGTTACTGTTTTATAAAACTATTATTACTTTATCCATTTAGATACAATACAGAACAGTAATGCCTCGGAAGTGCGTAAATACTGTGGACAACTTTTGTTACATTTGTGGGGAAGTGACATTTGCCAACCAGAAGAAAAGTATCACTTATCAAGTCAAGAAGGCATATCATGCTTACTTCGAATGCAAGGTTGGTGACCAAGACAAGCCATGGGCCCCGCATATATGCTGTGCTACATGTACAACACAGCTTTCACAGTGGTTGAATGGCAAAAGACCATCAATGCCGTTTGCAATTCCCATGGTGTGGAGAGAGCAAAGCAACCACGTAGATGACTGTTACTTCTGCTTGGTTCCTCCTCTTTCCGGTGGAATAACGAAGCAAAAGAAGTCGACAATAGTCTACCCAAACATTCCGTCAGCATTGAGACCAGTTCCACATGGTGATGGACTTCCTATTCCAGAACCTCCAGCAGAATATATTTTCCTTGATTCATCTGATGAGGACAAGGGTGAGCCGACATGTTCTTCTCCTGGTCCGTCAGCGTGCAGTGATCCCGATTTTCACTGTGTTGCATCATCAACCCCACACAGAATAACACAGGAAGAACTAAATGACCTTGTTCGTGATTTGGACTTATCCAAAAACAAGGCAGAATTGCTAGGATCAAGACTCCAACAATGGAATCTTCTAGAAGAAGATGTCACAATTACTTCATATAGAAAGCGCCATCAGCAGTTGGAACCTTTCTTTATGAAGGAAGGTAATCTGGTATTCTGTTCCAATATTGACGACCTCATGAATGCCTTACAGATCACTCATGACCCACAAGAATTGAGACTCTTTGTAGACTCTTCAACACTGAGTCTTAAGGTTGTGCTTTTGCACAATGGAAACCGTCTTCCATCTATTCCATTAGCGCATGCTGTCCACATGAAAGAGACATACGATAACCTAAAACAGCTACTGCATTCCATTGACTATAACAGGTACAAATGGCACCTGTGTGGTGATTTGAAGGTAGTTGCCATTTTAATGGGACTGCAGCAAGGATATACAAAATATATGTGTTTCTTGTGTGAGTGGGATAGCCGAGCAAGAGAGTTGCACTACGTGCGGAAGGAATGGACTCCCAGACAAAACATGGCAGTTGGACAGAAGAATATCCAGCACCCAGCTCTGGTCGAGGCTCACAAAATCCTACTACCACCCCTTCACATCAAACTAGGTTTGGTGAAGAACTTCGTGAAAGCCATGGACCGCACTTCGCCAGCTTTCCGATACCTGCATGAAAAATTCCCTCGACTCAGCGAAGCAAAGATTAAAGAGGGAGTTTTTGTGGGTCCTCAGATTAGAGAACTCTTCAAAGATGACCACTTCAACAACTTGCTGGAGAGTGATGCGAAACAATCATGGAATGCTTTTCGTCTAGTGTCTACAGACTTTCTGGGGAATGTTAGGGCAGAAAACTACAAGGAACTAGTAGAAGACATGCTCAAGCAGTACCAGAAATTTCGCTGCAATATGTCTCTGAAGATGCATTTCCTTCATTCCCATCTGGATTTCTTCCCTGACAACTGTGGTATGGTTAGTGACGAACATGGCGAACGTTTTCATCAAGATATCGCAACAATGGAGCAAAGGTACCAGGGAAAATGGTCCACTACAATGTTGGCTGACTACTGCTGGACACTCCGCAGAGATGCTCCCGAACAGCTGTACAAGAGACAGGCAAAAAAATCTAAGAACTAGTCTATGACCTGGTTTTTACAAATATTAACTGTAAGTGTATCACTATTGGCATGCATTGTGCGCTATAAAATTACTTCATTTCAGATTACAAAAAAACTAGAGCCAATTCGGCATTTTCACTGTCATATTCGTGTTCAGCACATACAAATTGATAAGAACTGACTAATTTCATTTCAGTAACATGACTTTTGTAAAAATTTGTTGTCCAGTGTATTATATTATGCCCGTCATCAATATACTACACTGGTCGTTTACTTGATAAGGAGGAAATGGCTTCTTTTGGTGCCATTGATTATCCTGCCAATGCTTGACCTTGGTCGGCAAATGCAGAGAGCACGGTCGTATACTTGGCGTCTATCGTGCGTAAAATGTGCGGCAAACGAACCAACGAGTAGATAACGAATGATTCAAGAGCCCCGTCTAAACGAAGAGACCATCGTAAGCGTAGTGTCGAAGAAGCGAAGAACATGCATGTGGCCAGAAATGTAAATATACACGTTTTTCTATAGCGACCGTGTGGCCTCGACCCTGCTCACTTTTCAATGAATTTATCAGATGGGACCCTTCATCACCGCTGCCCGTTTGAATGGGCACACGCCGTTTAAGGTCCCGGAGCTAGCCCATAAGTTCACGTGTCATTCTGCAAATGGAATACAGTCATCGTTGTACTTGTAATTGAAATTTGTATAGCCCTCTTCCGGGGCCGTTTAAAGCTCGTCGTAGGCGCTAGGCACTCTTGCATTCGTAGGCCCCAGCTGCCAAATCTGCATTGGAGCTAAACACGTTCACATTATTTCTTGACGTCTTTCTTCCCTTGCACTAATTTGAATTGAAAACGACTTAATGCGGGAAATGATATTTGAGGACATTATATGCGATTTTGCTAATGTAAAGAGCCGCAAAGTTAGCATAATGTAGCACAGCTTAACTTAAACTGTTTCAGTACAAACTTTAAGGTTATTAAATTTTGTATTTCCTTTTTCTATTTTTGGGTCAATCAATAAATTAATTTTTTTCAGTATCTCATTTTGTACTTTCGTAGGCCCCTATAAAGTTCGTAGGCCCTAGGCACAACTATATTATGCCCGTCTATCAGGCTGAACTGGACCATGTTGCCCTTTGGGCGGATAAGTGTAACTTAAAACTTAATCATAAAAAGACATGTGAAATGATAATTCACCGGCCAAGAATGAGAAATCAGCAAATAATTTTACCTAATGTGATTCCCGGTTTAACCAGGGTACCAGAGATACAATATTGGGTGTTATCCTGTCGAGGATGTTAAATTTTGACTCTCATATTGATCGGATTCATAGTCAGGCGCGCCAGTCTTTATATGCCATACGAATTCTTGTATCACATGGCCTAACTGGCCCTCGGCTCTACGACGTTGTCCGAGCCACAACACTGGCCAGGATGCTGTACGCCTCTCCCGTGTGGTGGGGCTATGCTGGGGCACAGGCTAGAGCTCGGCTCCAGGCTTTGATGCGGAGACGTGTGCGTCTCCGCTATCTTCCTGGTAACTCCCCAACGTTCGATGAACTCTGTGGCACAGCTGATGCTCGTCTCTTTAAAGCAATCTTGAACAACCCAAATCATGTCTTACATCAGCTACTCCCACCAATTAAAACCCTCAGTTATTCCCTTCGGCCCCACACCCATGATCGTATTAATCCTCCTGCTGACAATCTAACGCGTAAATGTTTTATTGTAGGGATGTTGTATGAATATTAAGTTTTCTTGTGTTCTTAAATACTTGTAAACCGATGTGCGATTAGCTATTGGTTAATAAAGAATATACTTACTTACTTACTTACTTACTTACTTACTTACTTACTTACTTACTTACTTACTTACTTACTTACTTACAATGTCTACTGTGCCTAATGGATAAAACGGCCCTGGCCTCCTCTAAAGAAACCAGTCAGAGGCGCTCACAACGCTAGCATCATTGCCTGTAGCCACACAGTATTCTGACTGCCATAAAATTCCACAAGCGCTGTCTGGTTGCATTCTGGCCTGCAGTGTTTGTGGGTGCTTTACTATCAGACATGCGTTCTAGCCACATTCATGATATCTGCTGTAGTAATACTTTTTAAACGTTACTTTTAGTACGGCAGGCCAACGATTAAAGAAAAATAAATGTAAATATAAATGTTTACAAGTTGAAGGGATTCGGATGAAGAATGGGTTCAACTGATAACAGTATCTCGAGACAAGTAAAACGTTTTAATCGACAACGCGCACGCACACAAACAGATACTAAAAGAAACAGGTCTACACATAAACACAAATACACAGACAAAGCAGCTAACCTTGAGTTAGTTAATCCAGTGGAGGTTTGCAGGAGCATACATTCCGTCGAAGATAAACACGCAGCCTAACTAATCACACTCATATGCTGGTAACGATATTGAAGTTCAAGTGGATATCTCCAGGCGTTTGCCTTCGCAGCTACACTCAGAAACAGATCTCTGGCTCGAGCAGCTATAGGTCTAAGCAACAGCCTAAACGATACAAATCCGTAGTTGACGTTAGCATGAGGCGCAAGAGAAAGAGGATACAGAGCCTATAGCATCAACAGTGGTACAAGTGCATGTGTGGCTGATAACCATGAAGGAAGAGGCCCATAAATAATTCTCGAAAAGCAGGTCGTCCGCAGGTTGCATGATGGTGTTCAAAGACAATTGTCCTGGAGCCAGGCATTCAGACGAAATTTGGTTCCAATGCACGTACACGCGACGTACCTACCAGTTGAAAAATTCAGGCACCACACGTGGAGATTCAGCCACCGCTCTTGAAAGGTTTCCATGTCGATCTCCTGTCGAATGTCCTTGTGTGGATCCTACCCACTTTCGACTGCTGATAACTTTACTGTAGGCAGCGATTTGTGGGTTATACATGAGGAAATTCTTGTCAGCGGTAGATCGTCTGAACCAGTTGAAGATGGAAGTTCCATTCAACTACATACGCCTGTGCATATGTTTGCTACAACTTCATTATCTAATAAATGGCAAACACTTGATGGAAGATTTCAGGGCAATAGAACTATGTGAAGAAATGCGGAACCCTCTACCTCACTGGTTAATCTAATTTAAATCTATTCTTAGAGCTTCTTTAGCTTCATTCTGTCAATGCACTAGGCATCCAGCGATGGCACTAAAAGCAGAATCGCTATCCACTCATTTCCAAGGGTCAGTCCAGTAAGACAGAAATACAGTCTAAGCAGAATAAGGATACGGAAATAAAAAGTCTGAAGTCGAGAACGGAAAGACAAAAAATGGCACAGCAGAGCGAACAGATTGTGAAAGAATATTCCACAGCAGCGGACTGGCAAGAAAAAAAGACCAGTGTTCACTCGAGCTTTGGCAAGAGAGAGACATTCAATGGACTTATTGGAGGGATGACAGGTCTGAGGGAAGGCCTCAGCATATACTGAAGGTACTGCGGTTGACCAGCTTGCAGTTTTTTTATAGGCAATTACACCGATTTTTAAATATAATTCTCTGCTTAACAGCGAGTTTATGCATCGATTTAAGAATTGGGGTAACGTGATCGTGTTTAGAAGTATCTGCAAAAACCCAGCCAGTGAGTTCAGAAATCTTTGCAACATTTCTACTCAACATTATCCCCAAAGTGATGCATTTTCAGCATTCATTTCGCTTCTACCCATAGGACCTAAGCACTTTTCCTCCACCGCCGATAGCTTTAAATACTTCTCTGACGCCCACACAGACCTAATAACTTTTAGGTATATATTTTTGCGTATGTAGTTGTGTATAACTGAACCTGTTTTGATTATATGAACCGAAAGAACGTAAATTATTCCAAAGGTAACATCTTGAAGGTAATACCATAAACGGTAACATCATAAACTGTGCTTGCGAATCTGTTTCAAATGACCTAAACAGAAGAGCAGTCGTTGCAGCCTGGCGTTCAGAAGATTCTATTCGTGAAGAACTGGAAAAACTAAATCAGGACAACGAAACTTCACAAAAGAACAACAAGGCGTTTTATTAAATATCATACGATAGTCGTGGCTCAATCTAGCATCAGGTGTCATGGAAGAGATGTTGTAAACAGATGGGCCAAGTTGAGATCTGGAAAAGCCCCAGTGAGGTCGGAGGCAAAACCCACGTAAATGTAGCCTAAATGTAGATGTACATGTTTTTCTATAGCAACTGCAAGGCCTCAACCCTGCTCATGTTTCGATGATTAAATCGGGTGAAATCCTTCACCATCGCTACCCGCTTGAATGGGTGCACGCCATTTAAAGTCCCCGTGTACGGACCGTGCTACTCATTGGGTCAATATCGAGACTTTGACCCTCCTGAAGCTTAACGCATTTATGCAGCTAAGGAACAACTTTTGCAGTGTTTTGTGACTTTGAGCACAAGCATTACATGCACACAGAAACAAAAGTACATGTACAGAACTCTATGATATGATCGCTATCGTGCTTGCACTGTGTCTTACCACCCAAGTAGTAACTCATTGGTAGCCATCAAAACAAGTTAATTCATATTGGCCAATCAGCCCAGAGCCACTTGCTAGTTGTCTATTCTTGCAAAAAAACAACGAATAAATTAGTTTTCTGTATGCCGTATGGTATCTGTCGACCCATGCGACACGTGTAAGCCTACGGCACCTGCAATCTGATACAGAGCACTGATCGATGGTGCAAAGCAGTTAAAAAACGGTCACCTTTAACGCATTCATCTGCCAACATACACACACACACACACACCTATACACGCGCACACACACGCACACATACACGCGCGCGCACACACACACACACACACAAATAGACTACAGACACAACATGTAGGGCACAGTAGCCGATTAGTTAAAGCGCTTCTATTGGCTTCAGCCGTCTTGTAACGCGAAGAATATGGGGTCGAGCGTCTTCTGAGTCGGTTGTGTGTACTGTGTATGGACCTTAAGCGAGTCCTTCACTCAGAATTAGTCAGCACCATCGATTGATGTTTAGTCATTACATAATGGCGCTTAATAACTGCAGAAATAACAACAGCAATAATAAACATAGCTAGCTCTGGCCTTCTTCGTGATAATGGAAAACGACCGGACGGAACAACGATGGTAGGGTCTACCATGGTCGTCTGGCAAATATCTTGCATGAGATCATTGAGATGTAACCAGTGTCCACACTTGTGCGATGTCATACATTCATCTCACATCAAAGTTAACAGGAGGCGCAGCTGAACAAGCTGCAATTCGTAAATGCGTCAAATATTCAGGTCTCCCTCCATCACACAGCTTTGTTCAACCTGCTTTTGAGACACTGGGACCAATCAACCTCACAGGCCTTGAATTTATTTGGCGAATTGGGTCGCCGACTCACTGCTATTTCTGGTTTCGCGGAACGGTTTCCGCGTCCAGCCAAACTGGAAATTCGAAGCGCTGCGAAACAGGAAGCCAATGAAGTAGGCCTACATCACATGCATATAATGCGACGCTTAGTTAAACTCGGAAATGCCATCAGGAAGTCTTGCAGCCGTACGAAGCATGTGCTCAAGCTGTCCTGTGCGCCCCAAAGGTAGGTCCACATAATGACACTACAGTAGTCAATCCAGCTGTTAATGAAAGCATGGACAAGGGTAATCACCCCCATCAAATTTCACGTGACTCGGTTCCGGGGATTTGGCAGCGCCGTTCCTAAGCAAATGCGTGGTTGCCGCTAAGCTTCAGATGTCCCACCATATGGGACCAAATGATAGGATATAGAGTATAGTAAAGTAACTTAAGTAAGACATATGTTAACAGTCCATCGGCTTAGCGAGGAATCGTAGGTGGTACAAATAGGTCTTAAGCCGCCTGACGAAAATGTCTAATGAGATGTTGTTGTGAGTAATGTAAACAGGGAGACTATGAAGCCCATACTGGAATATTGTCATACTGGCTTCGGATGTCCTACACATGACGCCGCTGTTGGTGAAATATATAATTAAGGACTGCTTATTGCAAAACCATTTGAGACAAAAGCTACAAGTTGCTGTTTTAGGCTCTTAGGTGGTTTTCCTTCTGCAGAGTAAAAACATGCAACTTTTTATCTGAAGTAAAACACAAACATGAATAGCCTCCTATCCCTTAAACCACCACACTTGAAAAAGTTCTACACTTCTAATTCGCTCATTTTTAACACCAATGCATCTACGGGCAAGTTCTGAGGCAAAAAGGCCATGGCTCCAACAGGAGATCACTTTGTGCCTGCCCCAAAACCTAAACTTCGCCCAGGTAAAATTACCTTGTGGTTGAATATCAACCCCAACAGCAACATCATATGTTGAAGATACGGCAAGAAAATGACAATATTACCATATGGGCTGCATATATCCCACTCATGGAGCCCATATATGGAAATATTGTGATAACCTCACCAAAGATTCAACATCCTATGTTGCTGGTGGGAATACAGAAAAATTATTACTCCCTGTAAACGTTTAATTATCAACAGCAGTTCATGGCAAATTTATTCATTCATTCAAAGCGTTTATATAGCACCCTCTTCAAGTTATATACCAGAGTTGCTCCCAGCCTAGCCCTGGCAAAAGCTAACAGTTCATTCTCAATTGCTGATGAAAGGTTAGCTAGAAGGTTAGCCAGGACATGCAGATCACGAGTGACTCCACTCCGTGTAGAGTATATGTGCACATTTGTTATTTCTATATTGTTCTAATCAGCTTGAATCATACTCCATCTGTTTTTTGCATTTGTCTTCCATTCAACTGTTCTCAAGCCAGAATATGACTTCTTGCCCACAAATCTGTCTACCACATAACCAAATCCTGGCTTTCTTCTACGTTATTCACACGACTTCTCAAGTAATTGAAACGTTCCTGTTCAGGGGTTTTCTTCCACTGGTTGACATTCATCTGCAATGCAACAGATTACAGGCAACAATTGAAATGGTCCTTTTGTCGCAATCAAAAACTTCATAATTCAATCTAAGAACTTCTATAGCGCCACTGTAATAATGCTCAAGGCATCAGTCAATGGTCGTTACTAAGCAAAATCATTGTCCAAGCCAAATTCCATTGTGAGTCTGGTTGAAAAGCCAAGGGAATCCCAGAAGTCACAGACATACATACTTTAAAGACATACATGCAAAACTATTACATTGTAATCTCTTAATGTTGAAATTAGACTTACAGAAGTTGGTCTAATTCAGCAACAAATCACCTCTTCCTCTGTCTTTCTAGCCCTCCTCTCTTATCTTCTCCTTCTTCATTGTCTCTTTCCCTCTCTCTCTCTTGTTCCATCATTAACTGATTTCTGTTACAGATGAACTTCAACTTTAAAAGTGACCAGCCCCATACCAAACATCAACCGACAGTTCTTATGCTGGGTATTCTGAAAGCTAACACTGTCTAATCTAATCTCTTAACGTTTACAGAGTTATTCATCAGCTCACGATGGCCACATGGTGCTGTTAGAATGCTTTGTCTGACATTCTCTATGTGTACTGAATTACTGATATCAATTGCAGTATCTGAGTTCTTGAGGTGGTTTAATTAATTAGTGTGATAAAAATGTCCATTTAGTCTTAATAATCATAACTATCACTATCATAGGGCAAATGGCATCAATTAATGGCAAATTAAAGCCTATCCACCACCCAGTTAATCCCAGAAGGTCCGAGTGGTGATACAGAGACAGTCAAAATCGCAAAAGCACATTGAAAGCAGGCAGAAGAGGCATCAAGAACAAAAAGACACCAAAGATTCAGCAAAGTGGTTAGGTTGATAAAAGGCATTCCAGAACTCAGTTCAGCCTTCAACAGAATCTACTGCCCAGCCCTATTACTTAATTAACCAATAAGGTAATGTAACGTAAGGTAAGTTCATTTACAGTATACCCCTTTCAACATCAGTTTTCAGAACTGTAATTGTCATTTGCCATTTATAAAGCACCACTTCAAGAATAAACTCAAGAGGGGCACTCCCAACCCAGACCAGTGAAACCACTGTCAAATAAGACAGACTTCAGGCCTCTGCGAAACTGCAGATCGGGCAAATTCATAAGCATAGTCTTAGGTTTAAGGATCTCTTGAGAGGCAGGACAACAGCAACCGCTCTGAACCCTAGAAGCACAGGCAAATGCCTTAGCAATCTGTCTCCACGTCATCCCAATTAACTGACTGATTGGTTACTTGATCAAAGGAAAGGTTCTGCCAACTGACCACAATGACGTTATATCCATCTGCCTGGATCTGTTTAGCGTAAAGTCTCGGAACCGACTTCATCTGGCCAGTATTCATCCAGAACGACGTTGTTGGCCACAAGACAATGGCAATTCTGGCAAAAAGCATCAACAGATCATGAAACAGTAACTGACACTAGTAGCAAAAATAACGTGTGGAAATGACATTCAAAGACTCTGATACAGAGATATGCCAAAATGAACTGAAGCAAAGAATGACAAAAAAATTCCAATGCCCCAGCTATTGTTGTCCAAGGCAGTAGACACCAACTCTACCTTGTACTCATAACTGAAATGCTCATTCGGCAGACTGATATAGTTTAAAATCATGAACAGAACAACAAAGAGAACATGAACAGACCCTCTGAAATGGTTTCGGGGACCCCAGGTGTTCCCAGACCACACTCTAAGAACTGCTGCTCTAGCTTTTAAAAATCATGTTACCATTCACTGAGAACATGTTCATCCACAAGTCGCTGAAAAAGTCACCATTTGTATAACCCAACCAAAGAAGTTTTATCCAAAGTTGAAATTGACTCCATATTTAGAGTTCCTGATTGCACAATTGTTGGAGAACGCAATAATATTATGTGCTGTATGTGGCCGCTTCTAGACTGATGCTCTGTGAACGACTGTGTAATGCATCCTTGAAATTGCTCTGCAATTGAACTGTGCTGTAAGAATTGCTTTCTTCATAGATCATTACAATGTTTAAGACCTTCTGAAGTGTCAATCGATCAGGTTTTGAACTGTTAACTTGCCCAATTTGTAGTGTAGCATTAACTTGAGAAAAGAGACAGCCACTAATTTTTGTATTTAGAATGAATGACTGAACAGTTCAATGACAACTGTACTTGAACATCAATGAGCAGTTGCTAAATGCACGAAACTTTCAACGACATTTGTAACTCAAATTATCAACTGAGCACACGACAGACTATTACCACAAAAAATTTTCTTGCTTTCTTGAGAATGCATTTGTGATCGCAGTTGATAGGCTCTTTCCTTCCACAACAGCAGACCAGTTCAGACTGGTCTAGACTGGCCTCTGACTCATCACAATGTAGGGTAAGCATATAATTTCCCGTGCAATTGGTCATGTGATAAAATACGTGCCAGCAGACATCACACCACCTCTGCATGTGATTTATGTGTGGCAGCCAGGCACATGGGTCAGTAACTACAAGCACGTGATCAGCAAGTGCTCAAACAAATCAATAATCCAGCCAGTAAGTCACAAACAAGTCAAGAACTTAATAACTTATCAATGCTGCATCGTGAAAATATCCTGTACAAATGTGTGCTTTCAATTTGCTGACTAATCAGTGTAATACTACGTTCACACACTTCATAAAGAAACGTACATCATTACACATTACCAAAAATAACCAGCAAAACCTCTGTAGCTTTTGTCTGTCTGTTTGTCTGTCTGCATGTCTGTCTGTGTCATTTTCAGGCCTCTGATTATCAGTTAATAGTTTTCAGTTACCTTTTCTTGCCATCTGGATTCACCAGGTGATCTGAAACCATCAGAAAAAGAAACAATATGACTTGAATTTCTTTGAGAACTAAAGCTCAATCACCAGAACAATAAATGTCTCATCCACACAGTACCTACTAAAAGACACTTTTCTTAGAGTGAACATTTATCACCTCCTTGCATTGCATACATCACCCTGACATCCTCAATTTCTTTTATTATACACTAACACATTTCAGCTTCAGGAAAGTTCTCTTAACCCAAAATGCTCAAACAACCATCAAAAATGTCTGAAGGCAATGAAAGGTTCAGTTGTCATCTCAGCTTACCAGACCATTTGTACCAGGACAATGAGCTGATTCCAAAATTACTACTGCAACATTGTGGATGTACAGATGCTAATGGCTATGAAAGTCAGTTAACACAGATACTATTGAATATTGATGCTAATGACTACTGAAGCCAATGAATGTTGAAGCCAATGAATGTAGATATATCCTTGGGCTACTGATACCAATGGATGACAGTGCTTTCAAAAGCAATGCAAAACTAAATGCCACCCACGATGTACCTAAGAGTGGGTATAATCTGACAGTTTCTAGAATCTTAGAAGTAATGTCTGTAAATGGCGGACAGTAATGTACCTAAAGAAAGGTAACAGTAGGCAGAGAGCAAAAGAAGAAGCTTGCAGTCAGTCTCAACACGTAGGGTTTGTCTGCAGACTTAATTGAAACAATGCCTGCATAATTAAATGGTTGCAATAATAATACATTACTGACCAATGTAGAGACCAGATTCTGTGTGACGGCCATGCTTAGCAAGTGGCCACAAGTGACTGACTGATCCAGACAACAGAGGCTTGGGTCTAAGTGACCTTTCGTTCGTCTCCTTGACCTCAATCATAAACCTAAAAAGAAACAATTAAGTTGTAATGTACGCAATGCAAAACAGTTCAAATTACCTTTCAACAGCTTCTAAAAGGCACTTCAGTGGGTCAGAAGGTTAACATGAATGTATCACCAACTGAACCCAAAGCCTTGTTCATGCTTTCTTATAAAATGGCAATACGTCCATGATACACATAATTCATCTATTTAGATTTTTATGTTAATTGATTACCAGGTTTGTTCCTTTAGAAATAATTTAGATAAAAATAATAAAAACAAAGGAGAATGTCATGTAGTTAATCAATCACATGTTATGGTATATGTGTAGTACCAGCTCAGTGAAGCTTAAGTCCTGACAGCATAAGATTACTACTAAGCAGCACGATTTTCAAATGAAGAGCTGATAAAGAAGAAAAGAAATGCTAGAGGCTTTTTGTGTGAAATCAAGCTTGGCAGTGGTCTGTTTTTAGATAGAACAACACAAGTCTCTTGGCTAAGAATTTGAGATAAACCAAAAGCAATCTCACCTAAGATTAATTTAGCAACGCTTCATTTAATAAGTGTATTTAATTGTGAATTTAGGCATCAACTTGGAAGAAGTCCAAGATCATACAGCATCAAGGTAAAGAGAAATTGGCAAAAGCTGGTCAGCTTTGATCACATATATAAGAAAATTCTGAAGTTGATTTTGTGAATAGAATATGCAATTATAAATTTGCAGAAAACATTTAATTATCCCAACTATGTTATACAATATTTGTAATTAATGCTAATTATAATTACATTTAGATTGTCCATAAAATAAAGAGGTAAACATTTACCAGAAACAGTCTCTTTCGACACTCACAATAGTGACTTTGAAACTGAATTTCTAATTTTCAAAGACACCACTGAGATCACTACAAAGTCTCAAGATGATAACAAGTAAAATCTTAGATGTGGAGCAGTTTCTGTGCTAACATTAATAACAGTGATGATGATGATACTAATAATAATAAAACAGCAACTTCTATGGCATCGGCATCTAATGCACAAGGCATCAAGCAAAAGCATAACAAAACCAAGCCACAGTATGGTCAATGCCCAAAACGTCAGTCTGCTGAGATTAATGTTCTGTACATTTAAAAAGAGCCACACAATATGCTCTTAGATATGATATACAATGACACACAATGGACTTCAGGATATGAGCATCTAATGTAAGGAAAGTCATAAACATAATGAAAAGCAGCTGAATAGAAATACCTATCAGCTGGTGCCAGGAAATTAATCAGACCATTCAGCAGCATCAGCCTCTCAGCTGTTGAGATGTTCGACACAGCTGCAGTGGCATTTTCTGAAAACACATTTGTCATCATTTTTATTTTTATTGCCAGCAACTAACAGCTAAGTTTTTATAAAAGGAGACAATAGGAGGCACGGGTGTAATAAAACTCATGAATGCCGTTGTAGCGATGGACCCCTATGGATCTAGTGTGAGTGGGTCATTGTCTGCTCCACACACACTGTAAGAATTGATCACAGTGGGATAATGGTGGGCGGCTACTATGCTCTTGACATACGGGCATCTTTCTGGCATTCACTCAGAATAGCAGAGGCATATGCAGAATTTGAAGCCATGGATCGTACCTGGAGATTACAGAAAATTGATAATATGGCAGGAAGAAAGATATAAGAAAACCAAATATGTATCTTTGCATATAAGTGATGCAAATGCACAAACAGGCAATCGCATATCTGCACGTACCTGTGCATAAGTACATACAAGTGCCTGTGTGGGTGTGTGTGGTGTGTGTGTGTAAATGGGTTTAGGGTTTAATCAAATGGTTGAGCAAGCACATATTTGCAGAACAGAAAACAGCCATAATTTTGTTGGTCGCTTGCTGCTCAGTGCCACCTTGTCAAATATGCAGCCACAATTTCCATCCAAGGTCCTGCCATTATGCAGATTTACGGGGCATCTGGATCATCATGGCACAAATATCACATATAAACGCATACAAATGACCATGACAGAAGCAAGAAGGATAAAAAGCTGGATATATAAACACACAGCCAAATGGGATAACCAAATAAAATTTGGCAGAATAAGCCAAACAGTGATGCAAGAGCAAAACAAATGAAAAATTATTTCCCAAAAGCAAACAACAGCTGAATAGCAATTCATAAAATGTGATTCAAAAGTAACATTTATAGATGCCAAAAATTCTATGAAATAAACTGCAATGAAAATAAAGTAAACATAAGGTTTACAATGACTTGCCAAAAACCTGCCAAAGTTAAAAATAACTTTAAAAATTACTGAATGCCTTCAAACAGTTTTGAAATAACTTAAATAACCTTGTATGACAGTTAAATAATAGCAACAAATTTTGCACTCAGTCAATGGACACTATAGAACAGTGTTGGGTTCTACAGCATTCTCGGTTCCTGGTCCATGGATTTGGAATTTGCAACCAAGTTCCATTCATTCTGTCAGTTCCGTGACGTCATTCAGGTCTAAACTTAAGACTCATCTCTTCCAACTTGCTTTCCCAACGTAGCCAAACTTCTGGTTTCCCTGACCTGTAGGAATTCAACCTGGATTCTCCAATGGATTATAATTTTGATTACAATTTCACTTGAATCGACCTTGGGCATTATGATAACAATGCTACGTATGTCATTAGATTAGATTAGATTATATATATGAAACCCCTTTAAAACTGCCCTGTCTTGGTTTTGAACTGTCAGGTTGGCTTTTCAGAAGTCACCTAGTACTGTACACTGTTGTTCATATTCACCATATTTACCAAGTAGCTATTTATATTTACCATATTTAAATTTACCATGTAGTTATTTATATTTACCATGTTGGTATCTATGCCTATTGCTACATTAAGTTACTCTCACCTCATTCACTGCATTGTATTAGAAGACAGGAGTAAATGCTTTATATTTACAGTTGTACAAAGCTATATTTAAAGTTGTAATATTTATTTACTTATATACAGTTACACGTTTTAGTAACAATTATTTACACTACCACTGCATTGACATAACTTAGCAGACATCTGCTGAGGGTGGATACAGGCAGCTGAGAGCAGCCACGTAAATGATATATGGATCACAGACCACAACAGAAAACAACTGTTACGTGAACACTCACGTCAGAAACAAAATACACCTACTATCACTTTCCCTTCATAGTGTACAACATCACCACAAGCAGTCACATCCGATTTCTTAGCATAGGGTTGGCATGCAATAGAATATTGACCCATCTTGCTGTAACGCTAAGCGCATGCTAGTCTTTCAATCCAATATTGACTCAGTGACAAGATTCGCAGACAAAATGGCGCGCACGTACGCTGGTGCCGTTAGCCGTGCACTGTGGCAGAATCTCCTGTACAAAGCAGACATTAATCGCAGAAAATGAGACAGCTCGGCCCCTTGGGTGGCAGTAGTTTCTGCCCATCTGGCAGTGTCATGAGCTTCACAGAGCACGATAATGGATGCACATAACGGGAACCACTCAGAGATTCATAATGCACTCTTCTCCCCGTGGAGAATAGCGTTTGGTGTGGGCCTCGACCGGCAGCACAGTTCCAGTGATGATAGTCAGAGTGATGCAGCTCGAAGCCAAACATCGTCGCCGATACATAAAACATCGCTGCACAAGATCCCAAGTCGCGTGGCAAAGCTTCTGGAAAGCTCTGGTATTTCTGAATTTTCACAGCTGCAGAAACATGCTGCAGTCTCCAAAAAATCTGATGTTGTGGAAAGCACAGGTGAATCAAAGCCAACTACACAGGTAGGTGACCCAGAAATCTTTATGCTGGACATCATCTTAAAGGAAGGACGTGACCTTGTTGTACGTGACAGCTGTGGGACTAGCGACCCCTATGTCAAGTTCAAAATTGGTGACAGACAGTTCTACAGAAGCCGCACAGTATTTCGAAACCTCAACCCAAAATGGAATGAGAAATTCAGCATTCCAATTCAAAATACATCCGAGGTAGTGAGGGTGAAGGTAATGGACTATGATCGAGGTCTGGTCCGAGATGATTCAATGGGTGAAGCGACCATTGAACCAGAACAGCTAGAACCAAACACCCCAACCGAACTGAAACTTCACCTGGTGGACAAGAAGCGCAGGCGAATGACTCTAAATTCTACATATATGGGTTACATCATCCTGCAGTGTACTCTGGTACCTGACTCGGGTTCCCAGCTTGAAAAGTACTTCAGATCTGTTAACAAACAAGGCAGCACAGACAGCACAAAAAAGGGGAAGACACCAGTGAGGAGTGGCATTGTTACAATCATACTGATCGAAGGAAAAGGTCTTGTGGCAATGGATGACAATGGACTGTCAGATCCTTACATCAGATTCCAGCTGGGCAAAGAACGTTACAAAACAAAGACAAAATCAAAGACATTGAACCCAAAGTGGCTAGAACAATTTGACCTGTACTTGTATGGCAACAAGGATCCCATACTGGAGATTTCTGTCTTTGACCACGATGCTGGGGGACGTGATGACATAATGGGTAGAGCTGTTATAAATATCTCACAACTGGAGGTTGAAAAAACCCACCTAATTGAGCAACAGCTTGAGGATAGGGCTGGACAAATAGTCATGCTGATAACGATTAGTGGAACCCGAGCAAAACAGTCTGAATCAGGTATTCACGTTTTTGACCGAATGGACATCGTCAGAAAATACGGACTCTTGCAGTCTTTCAAAACCTTTGGAGATGTTGGCTGGCTTCACGTGAAGGTGTTGCAAGCAAAAGGACTCGCAGCTGCTGACTTTGGAGGTAAGAGTGATCCGTTCTGCGTTCTTGAACTGGTTAATGATAGGCTTCAGACGCACACAGAATACAGCACACTCACCCCGGAATGGGCTAAGAACTTCACCTTTAATGTCAAGGATATTCATTCGTTGCTTGAAGTGTCTGTATATGATGAGGACCGTGACAAAAAAGTTGACTTTCTGGGCCGAGTTGTTATACCACTGTTAAGAATAGTCAACGGAGAGCGACGATGGTATACCCTGAAGGACAAGAAACTCAGTCAGCCAGCTAAAGGTGCAATTGAACTCGAAATGCTTTTTGTATACAATCATTTTAAAGCAGCAGCAAGAACGTTTAGTCCTCGGGAGAGGAAGATCATGCACCCTGAGCCAAGATTCAAAGTCACAACAATGAAAAACAACATCAACCGGGTGGCTAAAGCAATTGGTGCTATTGTTGAGCTGAGTCGGTTCATCCAAAGTTGCTTCGACTGGGATTCAAACGTTCGAAGTTGTCTGGCATTCACCGTCTTTGTGATAGCAGTGCTCAATTTTGAAATGTACATGCTACCGCTTACCCTGCTCATTATTCTGCTCAAAAACCTCTTCGTATTGCAACTTACCCGGAAACTAACAAAGAACAAGGAAGATGAGGAAGAGATGGATGAAGACGACGACGACGAGGATGATGAAAAAGAAGGAAAAGGAGAAACAAAGGGACAGAGCTTTAGAGAGAAGCTCCAGTCAATTCAAGATGTCTGCCTTCAGCTGCAGGAGGCAATGGACACCGTTGCATCTTTCAACGAACGCATAAAGAATGTGTTCACCTGGACAGTTCCATGGTTGTCCATACTAGCGATTAGCATTCTTATGACCACTGTCATCCTGCTCTACTATATTCCCCTTCAGTATGTTCTTGTACTTTGGGGCATCAACAAGTTCACGAAGAAGCTGAGGAATCCAAATATCAAGACAAACAACGAGCTCTTGGATTTTCTTTCACGTGTCCCTTCCGACAAAGAGATGCACCTCTACAGGGAGTTAAAGTTCACCAACAAAACTGGACGATAAGTTTTTTACTCTGTAAAATTCTAGACTTTCAGCCACTTAAATTTATTTTTGCTCTTTTGCTGTACAACAGGTGATTAGTGAGGTTTTGCTATCAAATTCAGGATTTGTATTTTGGATTAAGAGTAATTTAATTTACACTGAATTTATAAAATTTAGTGATCTACAGCATCCGTATTTTGAGTCTGTTTTTTTAAATTAATTCAAAATGTTATAACATATTCTTTATGTATTTTTACAAAGAAACTATACTGAGCATCATATTTTTCACAATTCATAACAGATAATTAGCTCTTTTTCCTAATACCTAACTTTTTCTGAATATTTGACTGTTCTATAGCAATTTCAATTTCATTAGAATGTTAGACTTTAGTATGCTTACAATTGTTGTCTTTTGCACCATAAAGCTATTTCTTTTAATTTTGTATATACTCTCAGAAAATTTTTCAACTTAAATGCATGAGCAATACATAATTTTTGTATTTTACTGAAGATATGTAAACGACAGACACATTTTAATGCCTGTAGCCAGAGGGAGTTTGACCAATTGGAACAAACCCTCAGATCACCATAATCATAATAATAATAATAATAATCATCATCACCATCAGATCTGTATCATTATACAGTTTCACTAGGTGTTTCAGACTGCCAACACAATTCCTGACATATGTGTATTGCTCAAATGTTCTTAAGCTTTTTACTGCCATCTATCTACTTGCTTTAACTAATGCTCGGGGTGGAATGTATCAAAAACCTTGGTTATGATCCTGTCCAAGAAAGGTCATAAAGTTCCTAAAAAGTATGATAACTGTTATCATTGATCTGAGGAGATTAGTCACCACCACCTACTGCATTACTAGTTAAAATATATCAATGCAAAGCTTTTTGTGGAAATTTTAAAAAAGCATTTCATTGTGTACACAAATTAAAACTAATGTCTGCTAGGAATGCTTGTATAAACTGCTCTAGTGCCAGCGCACAGTCCCTGCTGCCAAAACAGTAAACATTTCCAGTTCATCATATCCACCCATCTGCGGAGTCATTAATACTTCATAAATGGACCATTGGACAGGCATTCCATGTCTATGTCAGAATACAAAATCCTATTTTTTCCACTGTGCCAGTTGAAGCTTCTACTCATATTAAACCACCACTTTAACCCTGACCCTTTTCCAACATTCTGCAAGCATATTTACAACCGATTCAAATGGCACTACCTTTCTTCTCTTGGAAGAAAATGACCAACAGAGTTCAGATTCAGCACATCTCTACTTTCTTTCTCTGAGACATCGTACTGATGCAGTACAAATTATGTACCATGCCCTGCTGGTAATGGTAATGGGACAGTTTATATTATTTATTGGGCTGTATAATAATAGTAGAAGAAAGGCCAATATACCCCAAACCACTACTTTTGAGTACACCCAAAACCACCATTCATCTGAATACATTCAAAACCACCACCTTCCTGAGTTCACCCAAAACCGCCACTGCTATGAGTCACCTGAAACCACTCCGTTGAACATTGCAGATGAAGACCACATTTAATAATGCGGGAGTTTATACATTGTCATATTTTCCCAACCTTTCCTTGCTTTATTCTATCTTACTTTACCATACCTTGTGGTTCCAAAAGATTATTTTCGTGCTGAATGTTACCAAGTAGTTTCCATGTAGTTAATTTTTACATTTTATACACTGTACACATTTTGTTTCTGTCACAGAAAAAACTGTGTTTTGCAAAGGCTTTTACAGCCTAACAAACTTAAACATTTCGTCTTTCAAATCAACTTTCAAAATGTCAAAGCAATTGCAATGTAATGTAATCATATGCCGTAAACTTTTTTCAGTGAATCACAATGGTAAAGTAAGGCAGCTTCATTACATGTGCCTCTGTCAGCAACAGCTCTCAAGAGGGATTTAGTCCAGGCACTGAATGATGATACTTTGGCTGCAGTGCAAAACATGACAACAGCCGCAAGTCTTTGCTCACTTTCTTATTTTAACTTTCCTTTTTAGCATGGCTTTCTGTTGCACAAAAGTGACCTCTGTAATTAACTCCAATTTTAGCGTCAGTTGTTTTATCTTGTCTTCAACCGTATTTGAGCTGAGGATTGGCTGCACCATGAACAATTTTGTGCCATTTGCTTCTGTCCCTTGTCTCTTGTAATAACTGGTCGGACGATAAATCAGTCCACAATTTGATGTTGTTTATCTATGTCATCTTGGGTCTTTCCCAAGCTCAGCATCAGGATTTGTGCCTTGGATGATCTATTTCTCTAGGCAGCCTAGACTCTTTCGTAGCACATGCCCGAATTATTCAGAAGATTTTTATTTAATCTGTCTGTGTATGCTAGCTTGCCTGGCTCTGTCAAACATTCAAGTTCTCAATTAAACAAACTGGACATAGTTACTGGACCCTAACATCATGAAGCATATCCTAAATCAGGATATTCATTGTTCATTTTCACATAAGAAGCTTTACAGATGCCCCATTATGTTCTTTAAAAGTCCCTTATCTTGCAGGATATAGTGAAAGCACAACTGAGAGTGTCTGAATCCAAAGCTATCACCCGTGTTTTTTTGCCAAATGACACCCAAAGAACACGGATTTCAATGCTATTCTTCTTTCTCAGAGCATCTATCTTCTCCCTCCTCATCTTTCTCTCTCTTTTTCACTCCCTTTCCCTCTCCCCTTTCTCTTCCTGTCTCCCTTCCTTCCTCTCTCTCAAACTCTCCCTTGGCATCTGTGATTCATGAAGATTGGACTAGATTGCAAGAAGAAGATAAAACTGACATAGAAACAACACAATCCATAGGAACAGATAAAAAATCAGATTATCAAAATGAGTCTGCATGGATGCCACATAAATCCTGCAGTTAAAGAACCAGTACATGCTACATTTGCTACATTTGAATCAATAATTCATTAATAACTTCCATCGTCCTGGTTTCTAATGCACGATGACACAATAAAAACCAGCCATGCAGCATGACCTGCCAAACTTCCATATCTAAGAAATTGGCAGGACACTCAACATAAAAGGCGATGGAGCAGAATATCCACTAACCACAGGGGCAGTGTTGAAGGAAATCCATGGAGAAGATACGCTCTATCCAAGAGCGATCCGGCTCAACACCCAGCAGTGAAAGACTCAAACAGAAGTTGAGCAGCTCAACTGAAGAAGAAAAAATATAAAGTGCTAAAAAACATATAAAGCATACATGTACTCAAACAAAAAAACACAATCAAGAAAAATTCAAATAAATGCCCACAGCTGGACTATGGCAACAAAAGACACAGAAAAAACTATCCAGAGAGGGAAACATTCAGTGTGCAGAGGAAACCATGGTCTTCAGTCCAAGGACAGTGATGATGATGATGATCATGGTGGTGGTGATGATGATGATGACGATGATGATGATGATGACATCCAGAAAAGCAAAAGCTAAAAATCACAAGAAAAAAACAGCAGCCCTTTAAGCCAGTCACAAACGGCATCCATGGGTGTGAAATGTTAGGGAATAGTCTTGGCACAAGAGGTTGCTAGACATCGTCCTTGCTGCCTGATCTTCCCACTCACAGTGTGCAGCCAGTGTAGTCATTATATAATTGAGTTCACTAGGGGGCATGAGTGCAGCAGAAATTTCTGAACACCTTTCAAGCCTGTCGAGAATGTAAACCCCAGACCCTTGATTGACAGTCAATCACATTAAGTCAATCACATTAACCACTATGGCACACTTACAATGACGACATCCAGAAAAGCAGAAGCCACAAATGTTGGGTCAAGCTCAAAGAGGGAAAGGTAAAAACCATAAAAATCTTTACCAGAACCTAAAATACACTGCTCCTTTCACCAAAAATGCTGCTTTTGTAAATGCAGCCCAGCAAACCCTTAAACAGAAGTCTGTGGCTGAACAATATCAGAAAAGGCAACCAACTTCAAATAAACTTTAAGAAACTTACCAGGTGACAGCAGCTGTTGCAAAATAACTGCATTTCCTGTAACCCATGACTCCAGATTCTCCTTAAGTGCAGCCGATTTTGCACCAGCATCTGAGAGAAGGCACACCATCTTCCAAACAAAGGCAGGAGGAAGATCAAGCTCCTCCAGTCTGTGGTCGCTCAAACCAACCACAATTTTCTCCATCAACTCACTATGGAACCACCGGTGGTCAGCAAGGTTAGACCATGTCCTAATCTGTTCCTCTAACGACATTGTCAGAAGACCAAGTTTGTTAAACAAAGGTGCTGAATAAAGTCCAAGACGCCGGCAAGATTCAACAACAGTAACCGCATCAGCACCATTTAATAAGTCAACACCGGCACATACAGCCTCCAGACACCAGTGTTCCAGCGGCTTATGTTGTAATGTAACGCCACTCAGAGCCTTGAGTAATTTTACACTGTAATTTGAGAATAATGTCTCACGGTCATGCCACAGATCTCCCAGAAGTTTGTCAACATAGGGCAGATCATTGCCGAATAGTGTGACCAAAGTAATCTTGTGCCACGGTGTTAGCATGTCAATGTGCTGTGATCGACTTTGGCTCAAGAGTTTGATCGCTTCGAGAAGAACTTGTGTCTGCTTTGTGATTGTCATTGTGGACAGGTAGTGTGCCAGCGTCACCAGCTGGTCGAGTGCTAGGTCACTGACAAAGTGCAATGCCAGCTGCAGCAAGTGCTCCATAATGGGGTTAGCACTGTCGTACCCAAAGTGTGACATGAAAATTATCATATCATTTGCAACAGATGGCTCCAGAAAACGTGCCTTCTGAGCCACAAGAATGCACAGTGCCTGTTTTAGCAAAGAACACAAACTCAGTCACTTCCTTCATTCGTTAATTGAAATTCATTATTCTTAAAAGCAGCAACATCCTTTAATATCTCATGAAAGTCTGTAAAGTCTATTGAAATTCAAACATCCAGTAACTGGAATCAGGTGTACATAAGTACATCTGTGCTGATGTCCTTAGGTACAACTGATGTAACTGATGTAACTAAGCACAACTGACTCCAGTTAAGTACAAATAAAACATGTCCTCCTGGTCCACCTCTAACACAGCCAACCCACCAATGATTGAAATAATAATTCCATTCATCAGTGGTATGGCTGTGTTAGAGGTTGAAAAATCTATCAATGTATAGCCAGAAGTGGTTTGTCTCAATTAAACTGGATTAAAGGTGGATATACCCACCACCAGAGCCGAATACGGTGCATGAATTTTGTGTTGGAGATTGCACTGTCAGTGCTAGTACTGAAAATATACTAAATATTAGTGAAAATATAATAAATAATATAATTGGAAAGATTTGCTGTAATAAAAGATTCTAATACAGCATAACACCCTAACAGAAAATAAATGATACAACACTCCAAACATTAACAGCTTTGCACTTCTTTGTGAGGTATCAGCAAGCCTCACTCATGCACCACTAAGTCCTGTTAAATATTATATACCACCTTTATTATTACATCCCAAATTTGGCAAGTAACTAATTGTGCAACTGTAGCACATGCCAAAATTTGATCCATCAAATTATATTGTCAAAGAATGGCCTTAGCCTGTAGCGATTCCTCGTGAATAATACAATAACAAAGTAATTCCTTTACACTTGGCTGGAGAGAGGGTGAGAGAAACAGACAGAGACATGGATAGGGGGGACAGGACAAAGGGTGCACACAGAGGGGAATGTGTTATCTATGTAATAATATGCTTAGAAGCATACCGGTGGGTACGTACGTAACAAACAGAATACGAGTGTGAAAATATGGGTACTTAAAATAAGCTACCAGAAACCATTCTTCCTGAACAAGTTACCTAGAACAACTTATTTGTTATTACTTAATTAAAAGCATGGATCTAGAACTGTCTATTAGATATTATGAAAATCATTCAACTGTAATCAGATACTTAAAAAATTATAAACCTGAAAATTACTTATCTCCAATGGATCAATTCAACTGCACATTGCTATCTGAAAGATTTTACCTGGAATCGGTTATCAGCACGAATACTGTCAACACACTCCTTGTGGTCAACATCATTTCTTGTTCGCCTGGACAAAAGATGCAAAGTCTTGAGGCAGAGACAAAGGTGAGTCTTGTCCAGCTGCTCAAAGGAATTCTCTACTAATGACAACACCTGCCAACATCACCACAACAAGGAATTTGTTGACTCAGTAAAATTTTGCAAGCACTCTGGCCCAAAGAATGCCAGCCAGTTTACCCAAACCTTTCCCCACAGGCTCCAGTTTCCAGCCCATGCAGAAACTTCAAATACCACATCAGAAAGAAACCATTCCACTGCCCAACATCAGTATGGTCTTCTATGACATTGAAAATATAAGTGCATGTTAAAGATTAAAACCTACATACGGCAAATAATCTATTATGCATGTTGTATGTATATATATAATATATATATATATATATATATATATATATATATATATATATATATATATATATATATATATATATATATATATATACATATTCCTGAAACAGTAGCTGACTGATTAATCATATGCCTAGTAGCACAAAGGACGCAGGTCTGAGCCTGCCCTCGAAATATTGCCATAAATCAATGATTGTCATAACAAATTGTCACAATTTACTGGTCGATATAAAAAATGAACAAAATTGTCTCCAAATTTGCTTTAGTTATCTGTTCAATAAAATTCACCTCATGTGCATTCATTTTTCGAATGGCTCCATATAATTCAACCGCTTTCATCTCAATTTCAGTTTCATTAACGACAACAGAAACTTTGCGTTTGACATCTTCCATGTTCTGGCTCACTACAGCTGATGATGACTTGCTGATGTCAAGAAAAGGTCTTGCTGAAGTTTCAGCTGACAATGAATTATCCAGAGAGACATCACTTCGATGAAGCGACACGTCGCCAGGAACAGACGTCTGACTGCAAGATGTTCTAGAAATTTCTGAGAACTGAAAGGATTCTGAATGCAATCGCTTCGAGTTCCAGGCAGGAACAGATGAACGTTTGCAATATGATGATTTCAAATGAGAAATTACAGCAATCTGACAACTTCTGCGAATAAATGCTGGCCACATTGCAACTCTAAACAGTTTCTGTGATGACATCATCAGAGCAATGTAATAATTTGCAGTGCTTCTTTCAAAATACTGTAAAAGGCATAATAACAATCAACTCAAGAAGCTTGATAAAATATATTTTACATTTATTATAATTAGTACAAGTATATAATTATAATATAATTTATTGCTAAATTATAATATAATTGTAATATAATTTTATTTCCATAATTAGTACAAGTATATAATTATAAGTATAATTTCAGCTGATAGCTTCTGTAGCCTAACACATCAAGTTACAGCACACCAAAACAAAGTTTAACAGCAACGTTGCAGACCTTAAGCACTGCACCTGAGGTTTAAATTCTGGCACTTGATCACAAATGCCAATTCCTAGAATGGCTTCCCACTTGTGGATGGCTGTAGTTATGTGTGCTTTAGTCAGAAGATTTTACTACCACAGGAGTGTATCGGTGTCACTTATCATAGCAAATTCTGTTTTTCCACTTCAAGAAGCCAGAAGATATTGGCATACTGGACATCTTATACATTACCTCATAAATTCAAAAGAAAAGCTGAAGAAATTTTTTTATACAGTTCTCTTATGGTTTTACATTCCCTTCCTTCATTTTGCATTATTTAGAGGCATGTTTATAGTATCAGGGACTGCTCTTGTAGTATTGAAGACCGCTCTATTTTGGGTGTGGCTTTTGGCCTGGCTTCTGCTTACTGTGATTGGTTGTAGTTGCCACTAAGATGAATCTCTTAGAGCTAACACTATTTGCAAAGATTGGTTAACTTTAACCCTAACCCTTATTTAACAGCAGGCATTAGAATCCGTGTTTATTTACTTCAATCAATGACAGGACACTTACAGAAACCACGCCTATAAATAATGTCACTACGGCAGGCAACGCTGAAAAGCAACGGCCAATACAAAGCAGTCCCCGATACTATAAGTATGCCTTATTTAGCTTTTTTGCTTTAGCTTGTCCGTTTTCTCTTATTCACACTAGTTAAATTACCGAGTTCCATACAGGCAACCGGTACAATGAGTCTTTTGTGACCTCTTTGGTAGTGTGCTATGATATTGCTTAACACTATGTCTGTTCAATGGTATTTGTACTTTTGTAGCAAATAAACTTACTTTATAACACCAAAGTACCATTAAAAAACTATATTTTGATACCAACTGCATCGTGCTTCTCCATAAGCACGCACATTAACACATTTTCCAAGGCCTTTAGTTTCTGACTGTGCAAAAATCTCCGTGACAGGTAAAGCCCTAACTTAAATATCATATTGAGGTACAGTCCTAACTTGAAGATCATACAACATAAAATACTGATTTTGCATTTAACCTCTGATGCCGCGACCTCCTCTCTAGCCAGCAATCGTCAATTTCTGCAGTGACATAGGGAATTTTATCAGTTTTGGCTAGCTGGATCTTTGCTTTAGCATAATGCAACATCAATTCTTCACATTTCATAGTCTGGGCGTGGCGCTGAAAAATTTCGGCCATTTACATTTAATAGCACTCTTCGGAATCACGGTGAGCGATAATTAGCCATCAACACATGAAAACACGAGGTCGTAAAACTTTACTCTTCACTCAGGTTTTAAAAAGTAATGAATACATTTGCCTGAAATATGTAAACTACAGTTCTCTAAGATGAAATTCTTGAATATTTTCATAGATTTGTTTCATAGATTTATTTATCTGGCAATATGCATTCCCAGAAGCCGTTCAAACAACGGCACTGCCCCAGAACGAAAACACTAACATTTTGCGAAGCTTTGTAGCCCTTTACTTTATAACCATTATTTTTATATTTTAAATATTTAAGTAAATAGATGTAATATGACTACAAATTATATAGCTGATTACTTTCTTCGTTCTTTTAGCTACTGTTAGAAACTCACTGCGAATGCTTAATGAGGCCTAATTAAACTGCAGTCTTCTAAATACAGTAGATTGTTTCGCGTAAAACTTGAATTTGGGCTCGGAACCGAACCTATAACCTTCCTTATCGATCGATCTTGTTTTGACTGAATGCTTATCAGCTAATAAGTTCTACGATAAACCAGGGTTAGTTTCCCGGGAGTTGGTGGCAGAAGGCTTTTGGTCAAAAGATTATCACATAACCCATTAGCTTATATATATATGTTTATATATAACTGCCCCATGGGCAATAATATAGATATATATATATATATGCATAGACCTATGTATAGGTTTTATATAGCGACCGCATGGCTTCGACCCTGCTCATTTTGCGATGAATTTATCGTGTGAGATCCTTCACCACCGCTACCCGTTTGAATGTGCGCTACGCCATTTATAGAGACCGTATGGCCTCGCCTCTGCTCATTCTTGAATGTTTTAATTAATTAATCGGGTGAGACACCACCGCTACCAGTCTGAATGGACGCTATGCCATTTAAGATCCTCGTGAACGGACCGTGCTTAGAGCCCGAGATTCAAATCTCTAAACAGACTAACTTATACCGTAATTTGCCCTTGAACATCGGCTTCAGTCAAACAACGGACAGACTGTGTTGGGCTGAATCTTATTAGAGTCCCATTTGTTGGATTGGGCAGTTTCAAAAGTCCCCACTCCGTTGCACTGTTATGCTGCTTCCCTCGACTTGGCTTTCATTGGGTACTGCAGAAATCTTAAGTTCACGATTACGATTTTCTAGGCCTTACTACTCAAATGGAGTACGGTCGACGTCCAGAAAGGGGTGGGAAGGGTAATGCCTAATGCGGGCAGATGTGGACAAGGGAAAGTGGGGGTCCAAATTAATTCATTTTGCGGACGTCATATATGGACGATTCTTATTTGTTGGAACCCGTCTAAACGCTTCGGACTGCTTTGTTGGGGCACGGACTCTCTCAATCTTAAACATACGTCTTGATTCAGAAGAGGCTGAAAGACGGAACCCCAGCCAGGCAGACAGAGCGAGGAATAGTATTAATAGACATCAGTGGAAGAACCCACTGATGTTACTCTAAATAGAGGTCATTGGATGAACATATAATTATTTAGTAGTCCATGGCAGGCGAGGCTTGCGAGAAATGCCGGGTATTTCATTTATTAGTTACAAATACAAAGTAAAACTTATGTAAAATCTTCAGTTGAACGTTTGCCTTCTCGGTTGATCGAATAAGGAGACAAGACCTGTCGAATCAAGCGGATCTGTATATTGTAGGTTGAATAAGGTTGTATCCTGTAAGGCTTTATCATGGAAAAATTTGATTTATGGCCAATCTGCAGCCGATCATGTATAAAACAATATGGCCGCCCCAGACTGGAATCGTAATCGTCAGTGATCTGTATTTGTATTATTAATAGACATTAGTGGTAATCGTAATCTCGAATATTTCTAAAGCGCTACTTAAAAGCTAAGCGCAAGGCACCAGTTTATTCACGAGCGCTGCGTCAAGTCATAGTGGTTGTCCAAAGATGCCACGAGAAGAACAAAATCCGGTGGCAGAAGACTCTCCTCTATCTGTCACTCCTCAAGATATCCATTCAAGACTGAAGTCTTACCTTTTCAAGAAATCCTTCTCTGATCCATCCAGTCCACTGCTTTCCCATTTCTCTCAACCTAAACACAACCCACACGATAACAGCTCCTCTGTCCCTTCTCCTTGTGGTAGTAGTATTAGTTCCAATGTTTAACGACACCTTTTGCCATCGAAGGCCGTTTACATCGCCTTCCTCGTTTAGCCAGGCTTGGGACTGGAGCTTGAGATGGATGATGATGGATGAACGATGGAAGGGATAAAGGAACGGAGAATTTATGAAATTCAGGAGGGATATTGTTCCAGAGTTGAGGTGCAGTGTGGCACAGGGATCGGCTAGAGAACTTTATGATGAGTAGTTACAGAGGGATGGGCAAGCCCAGTGGAATTTGCTTATGCATACCACTGGATGGAATGCATTGGGGTGGAGTGTATGAGAGTGAGGTATATCCAGAACCTCTTTCAATTCACCTGAAATTACTGCAGGTTATTTTTGGGGGCAGATTAGCCTCATGTGCAGGATATACATTTTGAAATATAGTACCATTTAAATGAATTCGTTAGCTTTTCTTCTATTTGCTTACTCATAAGTTTTTGTTTTAAGCAGATGCAATTTTTAATACAGGAAAGGAACTAGGCATGAGTGAAACAAATGTGACAACCAATTGTGTGTCAGCCAGTGATCTGGAGAATTGTAATGGTCTTCTTAAAGGTGTAACTGTCTCGCGGTTAGTTAAATATGATTATTACGTTGTTTCTGTCTACATGTTCATTGTTACAAAGCAGAACTTGGCTGCCTTTCCAAGAGAGCTTTTAGTAGATGTGATAACAAATCCAAGTTACCAGAAAATCCATGCATATTTACATTATGCCCTTGAATTTTCTGTAGCAATTATTACTGTATACAGATGGTTACTCCAAATGAATATGTGAGGCCACATATAAATTTATATCCATCCAAGAGAGCTTTTAGTAGATGTGATAACAAATCCAAGTTACACACCAGAAAATCCATGCATATTTACATTATGCCCTTGAGTTGTCTGTAGCAAATATTACTGTAAACAGATGGTTACTCTGAATAAATACGTAATATTCAGCACCTGCAAGATTTTAGGTCACAAATCCTCAGTAACTAAATGAAGTTTAGGTAAAGGATATTTTGCAATGAATAGGTGCATGAATACTGGATATATGGAATGGCAGCAGCTAACAATATCAGGATGGCACGAATGTCAGCAGACATCTGTGCCTTTGGTGCCTGAGTGAGTGGTAGGGCAGAAAGTTAGTTGGCCCCCATATCAAGCTGTACTACAAAAATTTGCTGACCCCTGGATTGGTGGAAGACTGTTATGCTTCACCAACGTCTGCTGGACCTGGACAGAACCAGAAGAGAAGTGACGACAACAAAAAATCCTGAAATTGTCCTGAATAAAATTATAAACGCTGTAAGTTCTTGAAGGTATTGATGTGCTTGTAAAACTTGTTGTCCACGCTGGTGCCTTAAATTGGTGTGGAAGAGATCGTTGCTCAAAACTGCTGCTAACCACCCCCAGTTTACTACTATCTCAACCACTACAAACTTGCTTAGCACTGCCACCCAATCAATCACAACCCACACTGCCATGGGAACACAATATTTATCCACCCACTGTCTCTTACCATGGCAGTCACAATTACTGTTAATCACTCCTATTAAACTCATCAGTTAATGTTGCAGCAGAAATCGTTAGATGAGCACCTCAGTTAGTACATTTCTTGGTGTTTGTTCTTGTGTTCTCAGTCTGACTCTTCCAGATGATGCCAACATCTATGGCAATGTTCATGGTGGAACGATCCTGAAGCTGATTGAGGAGGCTGGTGCCATCATTGCCACACGATACTGCAACAGTGCGGCACCAGTACGTCTTAACTGTTTCCATAGGAATCTTGCCTGTTTGATGTGGGATTCTGTTGGAGTATTTGGGGCTTGTTAGAGTCTGTTCATTTATTGTCTCCTGAAGAAAGACAAAGGCAAAATATTTAGTTTTGCAGGTTTGTGTTGCTGTTATGATGTTTTAAATTTACTCTTGTGTTTTTGCTTTTACTGAAGTGGTGTGCTGGTGGTAGACTTGTGTGGTATGGTAGAGGATTGAGCACTCACTTTGCAATGCAGGATGTGCAGTATTCATACCACATTGAGATATATGTACTTATCGTGTAACGACTTCATTCAAGTTTTTGGGGCATAATTGATTGACGCCTTGCAATATTATAGAGTTACATGATATAAATATGTTACTTTCTAGTATCAATGGAATGTCCATTTAACTACAGCCTTCATACTGGAGATTCTAAAATTGATGGATCTTTTTTCTTTGGCATAAACTGACATCAAACAACTGGATAATGTTGCAGGTGAGTTGCGTTTTGATGCTTGGATTCTGATGAAACTCCTTAAGAGCTGAACAATGGTCGGAATTGGAGCATGAGTATGAAAGGCTGTTGGTTTTTGTTTCAGGAAAAGACTGAGCCATGTGTGGCTGCACTGGTCCGAATCGAGCACATGGATTTCCTCCAGCCAATGAAGATTGGAGAAGTGGCCCAGCTATCAGCCGAAATTGTCTTCACTTCTGCACATTCCCTTCAGGTGGAAGTCATGGTCCACGCGGAAGATATCATTTCTGGTCAGTTGCCTCTCCAGCTAGATTGGCCATAATTCCAGTTGTTGCCAAGAAGGTTTATAATAACAGCATCTATTTTATGTAATTTAATTTTTAATATGATTAAAGGTATAATCCCTTTTTGGTATGATAATGTAATCTTTCATTAATTTCTTTATTACTTGCATGTGTCAAGGTTAATCCAAAATATGTGTAGTAATTGGAGTTGATAAATCTGTCAGCTGAAGTACAAGCTTGATAACAAATTGCCAATTTACTATGAATTACTGGGTTTCAAAACACGAAGGAACACTAAATGTAAACTGAATTTGAAATATGTAAACATGTTAGTTAACCATCCCCTGCCAGTATTGTTATTTGTTAACCCAAAGGGAGCTGATGAGCTGAAAGATTCATCAACTCCAATTACTACACATTCCAAGAGTGAGATGACGTACAAAACTATAAATTGGTATAGTATTAGTTTCTGGTTAGTGCTACTTATTACCTGCCATGTTTTACTATTCCTGTTTTTATGACCTTGTCTGTTTTCAAAATCTATGTGTTTCCAGGTGCAAAGCGCAAGACAAACCGAGCACGGCTCTGGTATGTGCCACTTGGGAAGTCAGAGAAAGTCCTATCTGTTCCGCCAATGCGTTACAGTAGTCAAGAACAGGAGGAATGTGGAAGGCTGGCTTATGAGGAGCAGAAGGCTGACCGAGAGAAGAACTCCATGTCCATGAAACCAATCACTCCAGTTTCCAACTGCACAGGTCATATTGTTTCTTTTAAATTTGGCATTTTCAATTTATCTGTGCTAAAGCTGCTGTCATAGGTATTTCTTTTGAATATCTGACTCAGTTTCCATAAGTCTTTTATTCTGCACTAATCATAATTGTAAACTTGAGATTTCTACAGTGTTCAAAGAAATCTATGCTGCAGGAATCTGCTTATATGTTGGTGCTCAGTCAAAGCATAATTGGCTGACTTTTTCCAGACCCTAAACTTAATGAATGATTTCCTCTTGCATGTTGCACTGGCTTTTACCATTTTCATCATAACCACAAAATTTATTTTACCATTTTGGCCTTAATGTGGGCAGTCGGCTATATTAAAGCAAAGTGTCCTCATCAGATGTAATTACTCTAAAACCATTACCAGAATTATTATTATTTCTTTTTCTTCTATATGCTGACCAGTGGCAGGTCCAGACGTCCAGCACTGCTGTTCTTCCCTGCATGCTCTGTGCTTTCCTTCTACTTTCCATCATCTGCACAGTTCTCAGTTTTCATATTCCTTCTCCATTCTTTGTTCCAGTACTATGTTCAGGAGTGAGCTGCCATTTATATCCAATTCAGTTCATTTGTGTCTTCAGATAGTGAGCTGGAGACAGTGAGCTACTCGCAGACTTGTCTCTCATTCCTCGTTGGGCCAAATGATGTCACGTTCAGCAAGCACTGTCGTGGAGGTGTACTTCTGAAACTGATGGATGAGTGTGGAGGCATTGTCTCTGCCAAGCACTGCCGAAGCAATGTCGTCACGGCTTGTCTCAATGCTACAAACTTCTACAAGATGATCAAGATAGGTTGGTAGCTTTATTTGTTAAGAAATGTGAGTTTAAAAAATGTTAGTAAGAAATGTATTTGCCCATTACATTACTGTATATTACCAGTAAGTAAGTACTATTCCAAACCTGCAGTTTCACTGTGTGCTGGAACATCTTCAAAGACAGCAATGAAGCATTATATTACTGTATGTTACCAGTAATATAATGCTTCATTGCTGTCTTTGAAGATGTTCCAGCAAACTGTGAAATGGCAGGTTTGGAATATTTTGTAAACTTAATAATGGAAGAAACCATGACCCACTGGAGAGTGAAGACATTCTATTTGGTCAACAGATATTTATTGGCATTACCTTTCCTTTGTTCCACCAGCCTACTTAAGGTCTTAAGGTGACACTGCATACTATGTTTTATTCATTTCCTTCTCATTGTATCTAAATTCACTCTACAATTCTCATTAGTGGGGAAAATTATCTACAATTCTCATTAGTGGGGAAAATTATAACGAATATAATTAATTATCAGGCACATTACTTTATATGTTGTAGGATCAGTGGTGACCGTGTTTGGTCAGGTGACCTTTACAAGTAATCGTTCCCTTGAAGTGGAAGTGATCGTTGAGTTTGATTCTCCATTTGAAAAGAACTCACAGAGACAGAGAGCAGTGGATGCATTCTTTACCTATGTTTCGATTGACGATAAAGGAAAGGCTCTTCCAGTTCCTCCACTTAAGGTACAGTCCAAAATAAAACTCTGAAATTAGAGCTTCCTACATACATTATACAAATTGTGTTATTACAGTAAAAGTCTGGTAAAACGTGGATGATGGAAGTCAAGCCATCTGAACTTCATGATAATGAAATGTGCTACTGAAATATCTCAGAAGTTGTATATTATGTATACCTTAATTGCATCCTTAATGTAGACCAATTGACTTCAAATTTTTAAACAGAAATAGAAATATGCATAAAATGAAATTGCAAAATACACACTGAATCATTAAAATGTTTCAAAAGTATAAAGTTTAGCTACAAAGGACATTAAAACTACTGTTTTAAAAGAATAGTATCAAGTTTGATCAAAGCAACTAGTCTCGTGGTTTGTTAGCAAAGACTATATTATGTACCAAGAGTCTACACTGATGTAAAGCTGCCTCAAATGACTCATTAATGGTGACTTAGTAATTGTTTCACCCTCTATTTGTGTGCAAAATTCTTAAATGTCAGCCTAATTCAGTCATTCATCTTTTGCTGAAATGATTACATTTCCAAATTTATTTTACGACTATTTGAATAATTGGCAGTTTCTTTTCGCCTCTTTGCAGCAAACTATATGCACATGGCTTTGTCTGCATCTGGTTTTGCTATCTCATGTTTTTTTGGTGAAGCCCCTCATTTGAATTTGTATCTCTTAAAACTATCAGTAGTTTAGCTTCTATAGCTGTTTAGCCATCAGAAATAATCTTTGAGAAACATGACTAGTACTTTTTCTTCCATGAAGGAACTTTGACACTTGACCTCTGTCATTATGATATTAGGCCTAATCAGAAGCTATCTAAGGTTCTAATAATATCTACATATCTGTTATATATATGCCTATAAATATTTGCATGTACTTTAAATTGGGATAGCGTGACAGTTTACTCGTGTTATGTCTCACCATTGTTGGCATTCAGAAAACGAGAAAGGTGTGCCCCTCAGTACAATGTTGCATATGCATGTACTGCCGTTTGCTATGTAAATGAGTCGGCTGATGTGTAGTACTAGTCTATGTATCATGCAGTAATGAATTCTGCATGTTAATTTGGTATCGTTTGGAGGCTTGACATTGCCACGCATTAACTGAGTTGGTATGTAAGTGAAACACATGTTACCAGACTTTTTCTGTAGTATCCACATGATTAACTAACGGTATGAATCATAAGTTGAACCCCAGTTGCGACAAAGCCATTATGGCAAAACATCTATCACAGTGTATTGGTTCCTTTGGTAACTATGCCATGCTTGACTTCTTTAGGTAAAGTCTGATGAAGAAAAAGCAAGATATGAAGCTGGAGAAGAACGCTACCAAAGCCGAAAGCGCAAAATGCAGCTCCAGAAGTAGTACATTGCAGTGTTTTCATTTGGTGAATAGTGTCCGGTGATCTCATTGTGCTGTTTTAGCTAATTTTGCAGATTATTTATTTCAAAATACTCTGCTGTTTTTAGATCTTTTTAAAATTGTTTATCTTTTTCATTAGTGATAAGTTTCAGTTATGTGCATTGTTCTGAATTATCAGCAGTACGAAATATGGATACCAAAAAGCTTCTTGATGAGAGACCACCGAGAAAACTAAGCTGACAGGTTGCACCCCAAATAAGTGTAAGACCACCTAAAAGGAACAAGGGAGACCAACAGACAGCAGTGTTCCAAAATATAGGAACCATCACTTACATAGTGGGTAGACCTTGTAAGAAGAACAACTGGCTAATCTTGTTCAGTCCAGCTGGTATGTCTGAAGTTTGCAACTCATTCCTAGAATAAATCCTGGCAAAGTGATTACAAAATTTGCTTATCTTTGTATGTGAAAAAGCAGTACTTGCTAAGTGTCTGGACAAAATATTAAATAGCTGTAAGATCAAGTCACCCTGATGCTTGAAGACAGAACTGTGCTTTATGGTTTTTCAGTAGTAGTTGGGTAGAAATTTTGTCTGCTTAACTGGAATTAGGTTTAATCATTAATAACATGCAGTGCATAGGATGTCATTGTTCTTGTGTTTGTAGTGGTAATAATTCACAGGGTATTCTCTGCAATATTCATAGATTATCTAACTGAATATAACATGTTTAAATACACCCAGAAACCTATAATGAAAAGAAGATATGTGTAGATGTGTGATATTGTGTCATTGTGTACATGTCATGGACACACTATGCTCACTCAAATTCATGTAGGCCTACAGATGGGGCTTAAATGTTATTAGTTGGTTATCTAGAAATTTGATGTACATGTAGTACCTTTTAAAAATACTGAATAGCTGTGAGATCCTCACAAAAGCGCTGCCTATACTGGCTTAGATGATGTCATTAAGAACAGAAAATCCCCCAGCAAGCAAAACAATGCACTGATAACTAGAAGAGTGGCAGGTTCATGCGCACGTGTGGAGCCCAACCAACAGATTCCTATTCAGAGTTGAATGACGATGCAGTGTTCAGAGTTCCTAGACCAATTTGAATCCATGATGTAGAGCAATGAGAGGTGGTAGGGTCTGTAGTACATGATAACACCACTGCCCAGCAGTCAAGTTTATGTGTATATTGATTGTCATTATGACAGATGAGCCAAAGAGATTGCTGTATATATAATTACATATATATGTGGGCACATGGCGGATTATGTAAGAGCAATTACTTTGCTCATTTATTCAGTTTCTGAGGAACTGTCCGTATGATGGACTGTAATCCTTGAACTTAGAATACCAATATGCTACAACCCAGCATAACAAGGAGCTAACACTTAATTAAAAGCTTTTCTTGGTGTGCTATATATGCATTAAACATCAATAAACAGATAAAAGATCTGTAGCCAACTAAATGGTTACTTGCTGTGTATTGATTTTAATTTAATCCTGTATTATATAATTTACTTGCTTCAGGCATTTATGTAGTTTCCCTTGAAGATATCTCTAAAAGGTGCACTCCCAGTTTTCAAGCACTGGTGAAAGGTGCATGTAGTGCCCATAGCCAGAACAACTTGTAGATCCACACCCTGAATGCCACATTTGATCGTTGGGCCTGTGACCGCCCACCAGTTTCCACAGTGCAGGCCAGTCATGGGACCAGTGAATGTGGCTGTCCTGGGAGGGAGGTCATTCCAGATAAATGAAACCGACCACTTTATGAAGAGATAGCCATCTTCTTAATGTTAAAGCTCATAATTTCACTGGTCTGCATTCAAAATTCAGTACTTTACAAGTTTATTCTGTAACATGAAGCATGTAAAATTCAAGTAAAGGAACTCATATTAATACTGTAATATGATTCCAATTTATGGAAAATGATTTTCGTTGAAAATTTCTGATGACTACCAAAGCATTTGTGATTACTCAAAGCAAGACCTGAAACTCTGGAATTATTTGTTTAAAAGCTTTTAAAAATGCAGATGCAACATATCTAAGCAATTTTTATTTAAAACTTAACAAACATTTCTGTATCATAATTAAAGTGAATTTATGAACAAAAATTTATGTTAATTGGTGGTCTATCAAAGTACATATGATGAAATATTCTGTGGAACTACCAAACATCTAACAATATTAAGATAATGTCATTTATGCATGCAGCATCATATATTTTGAAAATTTTTCTGTTCAGAAGATGCAAATTTTGTGTTCCATATATGACCAAACGTGGTACATTGGGGTTACAACAGACCGGTCGGGCAAAGAAGGTACACTTATCAAATTCATGACAAGTACACAGAGGAGGGCCAAGACATGATGACACATGCTGGGTTCCATTCCAACATGCCCTTCGTTTTGAGCCAGCACCTTGAACACACAGTAATAGTGCACATCAGTACCAGCTGGACTATTAAGTATGGACACTGTAACAACAAAATTTGCATCTTGCATCATTAACAGAAATTTTTGTTCATAAATTCACTTTGACTATGATATAGAAATGTTTGTTAACTATATTTTAAATAAAAATTGCTTAGATATGTTGCATCTACATTTTTAAAAGTGATCACATTTGTTTCACAGTTTTTATATTGATATGTTAGGGTAACAAATCTGTTAATATCACCCATAATTGCAACTCGCGATACCAAAAAATGACCATATTTGACATGCTGTAAACTCCTTAAAACAAAAAACACCATTGGAATTTTTGGAACAGTTATCAATTGATCTATGCTCTATCAGAAAATGCAATAAAAAAGTAACATTTTTATGGGCCTTTTTGGGAATATTTTTTTCTCTGACCCCCCTTGTTAGATTTGGTGAACTTTGACCTACTATATCCAGCAGACGTGAACACGTAATCAAGTCAAACTCTGCCAAGTAATTGACAGCTACATAGACAGTATACTTATAAAAATTGAAGGCATTGTGCCTGGTAATTGTGGAGATATTGATCATTGAATATTGCAAAATTTAAAAACAAAATGAATATGAAGGCGCTTTTGACATTTAATACAGCTGAAATCATAGGACATTCAATAATAATAATTATATTTTTTGTAATCTGCACAAGAAACTGTATAGGAAGAAAAACAATCATCTAAATTGGTCTAACAGCTCTGGAGATATCAATTCTCAAACAGTGGACATCGTGAAGTTTTGCGAAATGCCTTCGAAGGGTGGGGTCACGGAATCAACGATATCTTGGAAAGTATCTTAAATATCGCACAACAATTTTGGGCTTTTCCATCCAATACATCTTGCAACATGTGGTTAAATTTTCAGCCAATTCTGAGATGGTCGGGTGGGAGGCTTTGGTTGAGTTGAGCTGGAATGACCCAGTTATGAATTTTATGACGTGTATTCAAATTGTTTTTAATGAAATGTAAAAAAAATTAAGTCGCCCTCCTTTTAGTCTTCTATCTTGTTTTTAGAAGAGTTCACTCTTCTACAGGAAAAAAGATCCCAATAAAACCAGCATACGAACTCACCAACACTTCAACCCTTGCAATTTCTGTGCAGGTCTTTCACTCAAAACCGAAAACAACCCTCTTCCACAAATCCTACCCTGATTTCTCTTCATTCCCTTATCTAGGACGCCGCTCCAATTCCAAAAAGGATCCACCGTAGCCGTTTGACCGTCTGACAGCTGACTCTTGGATCTTGATTCTTGACCAGAAACTTAATATGGTGTGTTACTATTCAAGTGGAAAATTCCGACATGTGTTGTCAGTTTGCTATAATGTTGTCACTGTGCTTTTATTTGTGTCGTCAGTTTATATGTCATGTTGTGTTTATATGTTATTGTTATGTGGTTATTTTGTTGGCATATAGTTGTAGTGCTGTGGATGTAGAGTTGCTCCAACGCGTTTTGTCACTGACAGCGTGTAGTCATTTTTAGTGCGCATTATTGTTTTGGATCGTGATGCATCTGATATGCTGCAATTTCTCTAAATCTGGTCATTGGTAGTGAGTTGTTGAGAAGACGTCTTCGGCAACTGACGTCAGCTGAAGACTTCAGTCAGACTGTTGGCTTCCTTCTTCAGCAGCCAATAAGTGTTCATCTCGCCTTTGCCCTGCCAAATATGCATTCTGATTATAACCATCGGTGTGCTGTAGAAACAGCCTACAAGGTAATGTGCTGAACAGTCTAAGAGGCAAACAAATAGGCCCCTATATTTCCTTGGCTCTTGACCTGCAGTCGAACATGACCTGTTTAAAAACAGAACAGTCTAAGAGGCAAACATGTACATACCTTGGATCTTGACCTGGAATCAAATATGACCTTATTTCTGCCTATCGATTTTGTTTCGACTGAGCGCATGTGAATAAGCTGGTTCCCGCAACTTATGTTTTCTTTGGGCGCTACAGAAATCTTGAGATTACAATTACGATTATTCCTAGTCATACCATTAAAACGATAATAAAAATCAATTACTAATTTAGGTAACTACTTTAGCTTAAGGTACATTAATGTTGGCTGTTAAGACTTGAAGCGTTATACCTTAACTGGGATGCATCCTCTGTGTTCTAAGATGAATCCTCCGATGTCGCGCAGAAGATTAAATGTTCTCTCACTAATGTGAATCCGGTGAGCTAGAACGGAATTACAGTCTGTATACATCAAAGCCAACTGATTTAAATAAGCCACAACAAACTTATTATATACGCCTCTATAGAGATTCGAAACCCATCGGGTGCTCGTCTCCTTGATTAGCCTATAGGATATTTCGTTTGAATTGTAGGCCTATACACGACCGCATCCAGCAGGAGAGTACTAAGATAATTGTTTAAGCCTCCCAAATGTCAACCCGAACGGAGAGCTGAGCAAGCCAAGATGACCTGGTATTTCATGGATGGTCACCTATCCACACATTATCATCGCCTGACTTGACTCTGCTTGTCAGCGTTTTACCCACAGCGATAAACTGCCAGAATAAATCGTTCGCAATGCAATTGCACATTTATATACCTCCTTTTCTTGTTGACCACAATTTAAAGTCTTGTACGTAGACCTATGCTTTCAGTCAAATTAAAACACATCCTCTGTTGAATGGGAGACAGAGGACTCGTTAAAGCAAAGTGCAATATATAATGGTATAAAAATTCTGAAAATGGTGAGTTTAGTAAGTAAAGAATTCAGATGGCATCCAGCGACCTGGAATTGCGCTATGCAAGAGCGCAGTCTAATATAGCCGTAAATCTTCTTCTGGTTCTCTGCCCTCAGGCAGGTTCAAACGTCCGATGACGCCACTCCTCTCGGTGCTGAGCATCTTCTTTCAACCTGATGTATCCGTCCGTCATCATCCAATCCAGCAGCATCTGTCTGGGTCTTCCTTTTGTACTCCTCCCCTCCATTCCGCCCTCAATTACGGTTCTCAAGAGTGAGTCCCCTCTCAGTATGTGACCAATCCATTTTCTGGCCGTAAATTCCCGTGACTTTCTTTAGCTTTCTTTCGGCGCTATAGAAATCTCAAGATAACGAACAATCAGTTTTGCTTACGCATTCCATGTGTCTGCATGCGTGACGCTGTGTTGACCGTGTCACCAAACAAGCAATAGCGAGGCATCTTGTTACCAACAACTCCAGCTACAACAGGACCTAAAACACGAACAACACCCATTCAGCGTGTAGGCCTATATGTAGGCCTATCTGAACATTTTGTATAGCGTAGGCTGACCAGACATCCCGGTTTTTCCGGGATTGTTTCGGTTTTTTGTTTGTCACGACGACTTTTGATCGAGGTTAAATATGCCCCGGTTTTTAAGTATGCGATTGTTAAGAATTATTATCGTAAATTTTAAAATCTACTGTCTATAAATCAACCGGTGGCCCAATTATACATTGCCTTCGGAAACGTCACAGACATGCAAAATCTTTGCCACGGATTATATAAACTATACTGCCATTATCACCATCATCATCATCATCATCATCATCATCATCATCATCATCATCATCATCATCATCATTGGTTAACGTTTAACCAATACAGGTTTTCTTGTAAAATGTTAAAATTTTTTGAAGAGCTTATATCTCCCGAACAGTAACTAAATTATAGAATTCCAAATGTTCCAGAGGGTTAGGAGCTGGGTTTTCACCCTCGTCTTGCCCTCTCTTGTCAATCGTAAGGTAATTAAATTTTAACCGAAAAGCGCCCTAGTTAAAAAATTATTCTGGTCTGCCATGTATAGCGCCTTTAAAAGAAATCTCAAAGGCGCCGAGTATTCAATAAGGAATGTAAATTACATTTGCTCACGTAATATTAGAGAGCCCGCCTGAGTAGGTTGGTAGCTCGACCTCCCAAGGCTAAATGTCAACCCACTAACCATGACAAAAAATGTCTACATTTAACGTGACCTTCTTTTACTTTACAAGTTACATGTAGGTAGGCAATCCTCACCCTAACCAGTTGGGATGAACTCAGTGGCCGAGAGATACTTGGGTCTTGGGGACCGGGGCCATGCGTGCTTCTGCGGGAGTTCAACAGAGGCGTGTAGACAATTGGCCTATCTATCAGCATCTCGGCCAAATTTGGCTTTTAATGTTTGGTGTTTTATTTATAGGCCTACGCATCAGTTTTACTGTTTCCCCAAAGTAGGCCTAATTGCAATGGCCAAATGTGAAGTAAATCATTTCACTGGATGGGAGTTCATACAGAATTCACTGTTTACCATTAGGTAAACAAATAGGATGAACTAAACTATTCAAAATGCATCTCGACGCTGGAACGATCTTCCTCCTGAATTTTGTAAATTCTCTGTTCCTTTATCCCTTCTGTCGTTCAACCACCATCACCTGTTGTAAACTCCTCTTTTAGTCACTCCTCAGGCTTTCCACTCAAAACTGAAGTCCTACCTCTTCAAGAAATCTTGCCCTAATCCATCTAATACGCCGCCTTCCTATTTCTCTCAACCTAAACCCGGCCCACCATAACAGCTCATGCGTCCCCTTCTCTCTGTGGTGTTCTGGCAACCGGCCACTGTTCTTCACATGTATATCTTTGGGCAACCCCTCTGACTTGACGCAGCACTCGTAAATAAGCTCTTGCCTGCGCTTACCTTTAAAGTAGCACTTGAGACATTTTCGAGATTACGATTAACCTAGGAGAAACCAAGGCATAGAAACAACTGCTTGAGCGTCCAACCTTAACAGCGCGTAGTTTCTCTTTAACGACGCTGTCACAACAAAGAAGATTAGATTAGCGTCGCCCTTCTCTTTTATCCGAATACGGTGGCGGCGAAGTTAAACCTTAACAGCTCTCAATTCATTTGTCTTTATAGTAGAACTAATTGAACTTGAGCCTATATATGTAGGTAATTTACAGCATGAAATTACGCAACTCAAACGAGATATTCGTCCTGTGTAACTGCTACCGCTGGAAAACATGTTTGTTTACTTCCTCGCGTCAAAAGCTTAGCGAGGAACGGGCTTTCTCGGCTCGCGCAAGTTCTAGGAATCGGTGACTGTGGCGCCTCTGGCGACAGCGCAAATCGTCAGCCAAGATTGATAAGCGTGGGCCGAATCAACAGTAGCACCAGCATCAGCAGCTGCTTGATTAAATGATGCCACCTGCTGGTCACCAAGCAACGATACGTTAGGTTAATTAGCCGGAGGAAACAAACTGCGTCACTATAAATCGAATGCAATAAACATTAGCAACATATTAGGAGAATGTTTATGACTGCACTTACGCATACAAAGGCAAATCACCTTTCACAAACCGACAAGCAGGCGGGTGAATGGACGTATAATATGCGAGTGAATGAATGCGTGAATGGCTAAATTAATTGAGCAGTGAATGAGAGTGAATAGACTAGTGGATGATGCATTGGTGTATCACAAACTGAATGGACTAATGAATGAGTGAATGTACGAGTTAATGGACGATTTAACGGACAACGGAATGGACAAATGGATTGAAAGCAGGAGTGAATGAGTGAATAAACGAGTGAATGGGCGATTGAATGAAAATAATGAATAGACGAATTAGTGGACTAATTAAAGTGAATAAAAGAACGTATGGTAATGTGAATAGACAAGTGAATGCAAGAACGAATTAAAGTATGAATGGACAAGTGAGTAAGCGAATGAGGGAGGGACACACCTGTATGAATGCCAATTCGCAGAGTGAGCTTGACATCCGGCATGTGTGGAATGGCAAAATCCTTCGACGCCGCCATGATGTCCAGGGACATTCGCGCTATCTCAGTCACGTGACGAAGCCCATTGCGCGACGGGATACCGCTGGCGACCATGTAGACGGACGAGATGGTTTCGACCTTGTAGACGTCGAAACGCTGAATGCGTTGGTCCATGAAGCTGCAGATCTCGTTCAACATGGCCACAAGGTCGATCGGGTGCCGGCCGGCAGAGAGCTCGGCGAAGTCGGAGACGTCGCTGAAGTAGACGGTCGCCGAGTCGTACTGCTCGGCCACTGGCTGGGGCTGGTCGGCCCTCCGTAGCTTATGCGCCACCGACCTACCCCACCACAATCAACAAGGGTCAGACACCAATACTAATACATACTAATGTATGGATGCGTGTAATCGTAATCGTAATCTCGAGATTTCTAAAGCGCCCAGCGAAAGCCAAGTCGCGGAAAACAGCTTATTCACAGGCCCTCAGTCAAAAGAAAAACGATAGAAAGGGTTCGGTTCCAGGTCAAGATCCTGGAGTCAGGCAGGCATACAGTATGCGTCTGTGTGCATGCGTTAATGTGCATATGTACTTATGTATGTATGCGTGTGTATGTATGCGTATGTATGTATACATGCACGCATGCATACATGTATGTGTATGATGTGTTGCTTTAAAAAAATTTTGGGCAAGTCTTTCAAATAATTCTCGATTTTTACCATGTAATTAATCGAATTTATCACTCGATTCATGATAAATACGTATCTTGTCTTGTATCAGCTTAGCAGAAGATAGGCTGATGAGTCTGTTTCCTCGCAGTATCTTTGTATGCATGTATACATGTGTACGTACACGCTTTTCTAACTCATGTAATTATTCCTGTTACATTTGCGACCCTTTCCTGATATTCTTTGTGCAGTTTTTGCTCCTTGTTATTAGGACAAACGTCTTTACATTTTTTATAAGCCGTTGCCTTTCAATAACAGCATAATTTATTATAGCCTCACTCGACGAGTTTATCTTTTGAAACTATTTTTACTTTTTTTAGACAACATAAGCTGTCCATGCAGAGACTCCGTATTAAAATGCGTAAATTAAAAAAAAGGAAAAAGGCGCATTAAAAGAAGTTACTAAACGATCACAAGAGAACATCTTTACTACATGTCATCACACCTTAACTATCAAATTCCATAGCGACTGGTTCCAGTTGCAAACGACTTTTACACGTATTCAGAGTTTAGAAGGCACTTGCAAGTAAATTCCCTGAACCACAGAGATTAGGCAGATGAAAAGTCAGCGATTTCTGAAAGACGAACGCGATCTTGACCTGGAACGGAACCCTTCTGCGTATCGATTTTGTCTTGTCTGAGCGTCTGTGAACGAGCTGGTTCCCGCAACTTAGCTTTCGTTGGGCGCTGTAGAAATCTCGAGATTTCGATTACGATTACGACCTCTAAGAGCGAGCGTGGTTATGGGATAGTGGTCGCGGTAGTCGTGGTGGTGGGGTTTCTCGGCTGTATGGTCTGTGGCACCTTTGGACCCGGAAGCTCAAATCAGACCTCGACAAGTTACACTAATGCTCCACATGTGGAGTCTGAAACGAGCACAGTCAGTTATGACTGGCGACGACTACTGGAAGCTGCAGTGATTCAGACAGCTACACGATGATGACGATGATAATGATGACTTGAGATAATGATGATAATGATATGACGATGATGGTGGTGATGATGATGATGTCAGTGACGACGACGATGATGACGACTTGGTCATGATTATGTCGTTTTCGACAGAGTTCACGAGTGTGTTACTAAGGGTCATCGCAGCTGTCCAAGAACCGAGTTTTGTGTCCAAAAGGCCGAATATTATACAGAAGTCCAAGCAGATCGAATTACTGCGACAAGGAATGGCACAAAAATCTAACTTTGCGGCGGAGTTAATCACGTGAATGCGATACCTGGGTAGCATTTCGTTGAGGAGTGCCTCTGTCTTTCGTTTCTCCCTCTTCAGTTCCGACTCTTTGTTCTCGAACGACAGATGGTAGACGTAGATGGCCAGCATAGTTCTCTTGGCATTGGCAAAGATCAGAGGAGCCAGGAGGAAGATGAAGAGGAACCACAGCACAACATCAAAAGCTACCCACCGACGAAAGTCGTCGTCCTGCTCCCAGATGAACCCCTTCAGCGTCTCTCCCACCCGGTCCGTCTGCGCCTCAGCCTCGTGGGTGTATACCTCGGTTCCCTCTGGCCACCAGCTGGGCACCTGGGACGCGGAAAGATACTCAGCGAGGTCTGAGAACAATTCTCCAGGCGAATCAACGAAGCGGAACGAAGTCCATTTCTGAGCGACAGGGTCAAAGGTCAGCAAGACGTCGCTGAGGTCCGACAAGAGAGACGCCGAAGCCCGGAAGAGGGCGCTGTTGACGGGGCCCAGTCGACCGGAAGTGGCGTAGACGGCGGTCAGAGAACCAAGGGTCGAGCAGAGGTTCTCGGCTTCGAGCCAAGTCTCGTAGCAGCTGATAGTGACCGCCATCTTTCCGCTCGAGCTGCTGAACTCGAGTAGCCGGTTAACGAGGCGCAGCCGTAATGTCTCGATGACCTGCACGAACGACATAAAGATCACTTCCGGGTCGAGGTCAAAGGCCAGCGTCCGGTTTTCGGCAAAGGTCAAGAACTCGGAGACGTAGGCTTCCGCGTCGCACGGCTTTTCGGCATGCGCATTCCGCCAAAACAATCCATACTGGATCAGTCCATAGATTGAGTCCTTCGAAAACTCAAGCGCGTCCTTGAGGGCGCAGTCTACTTCCGGTTCTGGGAAAAGCAGTGCGCGTACATGGGAAAAGCCGTCGCGAACGTCACTTGTGGTTGTGTTAACGTAAGAACTTCCGTTTCCGGCGAGGAAGAGCGCGCAAAGATGGCGAAGCTGACGGAGCTGGCGGATCCGTGCGATCTCACGATCGGTTTCAGCAAAGTCCGGTCGGTTTCGGGACTCGAGGCCGAAGTTGCAGAGGGTGTTGGAGAAGCGAACGACGGAGTAGATGACCATGACGACTACGGCGGCCATTGGGATCGAGATGAGTTTACAAGTCTTGCGATTCCTTCCCTTCTCTGTCGACAGGCTGACGAGCAGACGATGCTCATCTTCCCCAGCCAACCAGGCTGCTGCTGCAGCTGAACGCCGATAGATCAAGTTTCCCATCCCCACACCAAATAGCTAGTCACTATAGGAGCTAGTTGGCCTATATAATAATGGAATCCCGTTGTACCACTCAACAAGATCAGGTACCCATCACTGGCGTAATACCATTAAGAGTCGCCGATCGAATCCAACTACTTTCCTAAAGCACCGCGAGCATAGAGTACACACGGAACAATTTGTAATCATATCCCAGAGTTTTCATTTCGGTTATTAATTCTTTTTTTGTATTCGTTCATATAATCTGTATGTTTTTAGGTATTTCAGCGCTATTTATCGTTGAAACAAAAGCGACGGCTGTTTACTGTCTTAATTCGGTTCAAACAAAAACAACTGTTGACAGGTGACGTCAGCGCTAAACGATGACGTCAGTTATCAGAGGAGACGACGGTCACAATGATGACGAGACGGAAAATGCGCCGACTAAACGATGATGATGACGATGACGCCGACAGAAGGCGGAAGAGAGTGGCGGTGGAGGCATGCGCACTGACTGATCGTCTGAAAAGTCGGTGCTTCGCCCGCGATTATCGTCTGCCGATACAAGAGGCATTGGTGGCTGGTCGGCGCGCTCAGCACTCAGTGCCCGCAGGTGCGTTGCAAACGGAAGCCATCACATTTTGAAAAGTAAAGATGGGCAGAACCAGACACTAATAGCATCAATCATTGATGAGACACTAATATCGCGCTAATTTATTAATTCACATCGAAAGCGGGAGCAGCTGCATGGAAAAAGTCTCCAGTTGTTTGCGAAATGAGACACGAGGCAATAAGTCGTGTCTCGTATCATAAAGGAATTAGTCGCAAACAGCCAGACATTTTGTGTATGTGTAACGACTGTAGCCCATATGTGGTAATTAATTAATTAATTAAATGTCGGACGTTACCATTCACCGGCGATTGCGCTCTTTCGTCAGACAACTTGTGCGTTCTGCATACCTGGCTCAATGAATTCTTTCTGGAACCTAGAGGGTGGCAACTGTGTGGACCCAAAGCCCATCTTGACCACACCTGTCGATCTAAAAACGCAGAAAAAATGAAGGTTTCTTAGGTAAAACATGTGCACAGCCCCAGTTCATAGAAACTTTAACCTACTATTTGGCGTTGGAACTCATATTGACCCAAAAGGGATGGAGGACCGAGTTAGTCCATATGATCTGATACAGGCCTATTTTGGCTGGTAACTTATCGAAGTACTAACCAGGTCTGGTGTTGCATAACTTCACTTTGCTTTCCACAGCCAGATAATCTTACCCTAAACACCGAGCCGCCACCAAATACACAAATTACCTAATTCGCCTGCAGATAGGAGCAATCATATATGACTTGATCACGAGCCGTAGAGAAGACCTGATTTTATCTTCGATCTGATCAACTATGGTTCCTTAGATCTGGAAATCGTGCAGGAGTCATTGGACATGCGCACAGAACAACAGATGGCTCTAGAAACGACCAGTGTAGACTGACACAAGGTCCTCCTTACATATACGGTCGCATCAATCACGTGCACCAACACGCGATATCCCGTCACATCATTCTCGTCCACTTGAATCGTAAGACGAAACTACAGAGACCACGTGCTGCAAGCGATGAGGAGACTTCAAAAACTGCATAATTTTGTGAAAATATCTAAAAAAAACCTAATTTCGAATTCCGTAGCGAATGATAGTTTATTTTCCCGCTCGACGACTAATTAGGATTTTTATATGCGTTGCATAAAACTCGGTTAATTTCATTAAGTCGACGACGAGATCGCTTGCTTGTAAGCGGAGACACGTCGTTCGCACATGGTCTGCAGCCGATCAAAGAATTTGCCGCCAAATCGCTATTCTACCAGTTGATAGATGCCGCGAGTTTCGTACGTAGAGGGAACGCGGAAACGGACAATTGCATCAGGCCAGATACGATTGAGGTTTTTGGTTAGAGTCGTCGTGTTTATAACTACAATGTCAGTTTTGTGATGGTTAGCACATTGAAATTTACGAATGGCTAGTGTAAAGCTCAGGATATACATTACTGCGAAGTTTGAGTTAGAGGTAAGGTATACATATTGCATAGGTCATAGACACAGGTTATAGATTCCAACGGGCAGGGAAAAATGAGCATGGTCGAGGCCATAAGGTCGCAAAAGAAAAACATGCACATTTACATTTTACCGTTATAGGATAGCTGTTGGCGTTCCCATTATTTTCCTTATTCGACCCAGTACAATTAAGTTGTTGCCGCCACCAACAGCCATGATTAAAGCCGTTTTCCATCTGTATTAGTGGCTGCACGCGCATGGATCCAACTTTGGTTGTAAAACTGTTTAGCTTTGTAAATGACGCTGCACGCAATGCCTCGATAGGTATGTGCGTGTGAGCGTGTGTTTGTGTATTATGCATGTATACAGTTTAGGCTACACGTTTTGTAGGGCGAATATATCATAGCAATTTTAGGCTGCGTTAGCCATTCGCTTTTTAAAATAGAATATGAAGTAGGCCATAGTATTATTTTAGTAATTTTGCATTTTAACTAGATGACTACGGTAAGCCCCGATTTCTGGACAACACTCTGACTGATGCACTGCATGTGAAAAGGCTGTACACAGCGCTTAGCTTTGAATAGGCCTAGATGACAGTACAGTTTTATGACCAGTTAGTAAGTAAAAACAAAGGCGGTCCAGGGTTTTAGCGAGGGGCCACATGACCAGTGTGGGGCGCAAGCGTATGAGGGGACGTGAGGAGTATACCCCTTGGGGGTCCAGAGTCAAAGCCCCAGGTCAGGAGTCAGAGGCGAAGCTGAGCGTCTTTTCTTACAAAATACGTAATTTGCGGTATTTCAATTGCCTTAGGTTTTTAGGTTTCATGTTGTATTCTAATCCAGATTTCACAGCTGTACACACAATGTACTGCACAACCTAACAAACCCGACAACACCTGTGCTCAACTAAAAGCTCCTAAGTGCAGAAGCCCATGTAAGGAGATGTCCATTGCCGCCCCAATAAGTGAGACGAGTGTATGCAAGTGCCCTGGACTTCTTTCCGTTGGTGTTGCTTCTGTCTTCTGCCAAAGCCACCGACCTGAAAGCTGGACCAACTGGTTCCAATGAGATAAATTTAAGCCAGTACCCTGGACTTTCTTCCGTTGGTTTTGCTTCTGTGTTCCACCAAGCGACCGATTTGGAAACTAAAATCAACGTTGAAACTGTGCGAACCGGAAATCTTAGCAACATTAGCAGACATTTTTTCTGTGGCTGGATAGCTGCTAGGATTGAATCATATTCCATCTTGCTTCGAGAAGTCGCATAATCCATAAGGGTGTTGGTCTGGTATGCACTCAAAGAAATATTTCAGCGCGGCTCATCTGTTAATCTGACGGTTTTATTTTCTTCATCTCTCTGCGCCTTCTATATGACAAGGATGACGGATGACGAGGTATATGGATGACTCGGTTTGAGTCATCCATATACCTCGTCATCCGTCACATGAAGCGTAATTCGGACGACACCCGATGCGATTTTCCTCTTCCCAGTTTAATGTTGGCGTGCGCAGATCGAGAACGCATTAAGCGCTTAATCGAACGCTGACCATCGAGCGATTAGATGCACGATCACAGTCGGATGATCACACGCCCGATTACACACGCGCGCAGCCAACGGGAATGGTAGGTCGACTAATTAGACGAAGCACTCGATACAAAACAGTCAGTCTGTTCTGGTGGGTGTGGCGTGACAATTTGTTTCGGGGCGGTGAAGGTTCCGACTCCGCCCACTTCCGTTGCCAAGGCCGGATTTGGCACAACACATATGCGAGATGTGACCCTTGTGAAAAATGGGCCGCACAGTAAGACGAATTTGAAGCGTCGTGTTGTCTTAATATCATCGATCACTTGAACCATTCACAATATTTTTCGGAACCGTTTTCACCTCTTACCATGTAGGCCTATAGCACCGCACCGTAATTCATTGCGCAGGCCAAATAGCCTCGAGTGGTTTAGTCAAAAATTCCCGGATGCGACGGGTAGAGGAGGACAAGGTGGAGGCGGTTTCCACTGGATTATCCGTAATCGTACTCTTAAGATTTCTACCGCTCCCAGAGAAAGGTAAATTGCGAGAACCAGCTGAATCCCAGGCACTGGGTTAAAACCAAATCCATAAACACAGCCCACTCTACCCTCCTCTCCTTTCCTCTCTGGTCTTCTGGCAACCAGACTTGGTTCTTGACATGGCATCTTTGGACAACCCCACGGACTTGAAGCAGCGCTCGTGAATAAGCTGGTGCCATGCGCTTAGCTTTTTAAGCAGCGCTTTAGAAATTTCGGGTTTACGATTACGATCCAGTCAGATAAGGTCAGATTCGGTTCCAGATCCGCTCCGGTGCCCAGCCAAAATTTAAAGAAAACAGGCACATTTGGAAGATCGCAAATAGTTTTACAATGATTTGCGTTGCACAAATACACATGGAAGTGGCGGGAGGTAATTTTGTGTATAGGCCTAAGCTTCAGTGCCGGGGGGGGGGGGATCTACCAAGGCCCTGACAGCAAGCCAAACCCTAATTCGACGAATGTTCTACTTTTCTGACGCTACAAAATAACTGACAACGAAGGCCAGCGAAGACAAAAATCAATCGCAGCCGTGGGATTGGTGAATAATAATCACGTTCAACTCTTATGGAAATCGATTTTTAAGACGTTTGTTAATTCCGTATGTTTACATACTCTGTCGCCAGATTCATGTCGGCGTATGTCCAAAACTCCGGCGAATCCATGCACGGGCACCCGCACATTGTTACCTGGGATTTCACCCTGCGACCTTCAAACAGTGAAACTAATGACACTAGTCTTCTTCCAACCTAAGCGGTTCGTGTCCAGCCAGTTGCAAGCATCATCACCAGCGAGATGATAGGCCAATAGCCCCCCAATGAAACGCGTTAGCGGACAGACATCGACGATATGCGTCACTGTCTGCACTACACCACAGCTGTGCGAGTCAGTGGCTTGATCACCTTAGACGAGGTTTGTATACACAGCAACCATGGCCTGTCCGATATCTGTTTAATGCAGACCAGAGTCGTCTAGACAAGTTGAAGCCCGGAGGACAGACAGACGTCTCAGCGATGAAGAGATCGTTATTCACATTCGCTTCGCTGCTATCCGTTCATCTCTCTCCATGCCGAAATAGCTGTCACGTCCATCCAATCAAATTGGACGTCACGTGAGCTGGAATGCTGGCAAGTCCTTGTCACATCGATCTTTCAGAAGCCTCGAAGTAGCCTCCTTTCTACGTAGATGAGGTGAGGGAGGGGTCATGCAACTGCGGACAAGGGGAGCCAGGGCTACGGCCTATGCGGACGTCCGCATATAAATTTGGTACATGTACACAGCTTTTAATACAACCCATGCTTCAGTCAGATGGCAGACACTGTACTGCATTGGTTTATCGATAGCGATGCTCCGTTGCAGACAGCTCAAGAAACACTTAAGTTCTCAGCCAATCTTAAGTTGAATCTATTTAGATCTGTTAGATAGCCATGTATGGTACCACTGTGAGGTTCTTTTAAGTAAGATAGAACGAGTAGTTAATTAATGACGTTTTTCACGATGCTGGTCGTCAGTGTTTACTGGCTTTGGAATGCGGACGTCTGCAAAGGGGTAGGGGGAGGGTAAGGCCAACTGTGGACAAGGTGTCCAAAGTAGGTCATTTTTTGCGGACGTCCTTTATGGACGATACCTTAACACTTACCTACCACTGCTCTAAGATCTAAAATAAACCGTAGTTACTCCTCCAAGACAGAGACACTTTCTTAGAGTGACCCATAAGATTCAAATTATGAGAACTTAAATGTCAGTGAAGGGCTTGACTTTATTTCAGAGATTTGAATCTCGGGCTAGCATGGCCTGTACATGGGGACCTTAACTGGCATGGCGCCCATTCAAACAGGCAGTGGTGGTGAAGGATCTCACACAATTAATTTCTTGCAAAATGAGCACAGTGGAGGCCATATGGTCACTAAAGAAAAACGTGTACTTTTAAATTTACATGACTAAAAATCTTTAAGAAACATGATCAGCTGCCGTACGTATTCACCTGGCCTCATGCTTGTCAGGATCACAAGTATTCCAGCAACAAAACACATGTCACATGTAGCCAGAGAGAACTACTGTGAATGACCCAAGGCACACCAATCTGATTGAATAAATATGAAATTAACTACTACACCTTTAGAAATTAATAACAGTAATAATAATATATAATTATGCAGTGACTGATAACTTCTGCAGATTTAGCACATGACTTGCTTTGACTGGTCATTATAGAAAATGTGTACATTTATTTACATTTACTTGTAATACACTGAAAACCTGAAATACACTTGAATGATAAATGCATACAACACAAGCAAAATTTTAAAAACATTCACTTGCAAAGCAAATGAAATTTATAACTCACTGAATGTTGCAACTAAATGAAATGCAACAACTTCTACGGTGGTGAAATTGTATTATGAAAAAGAATACTGATTCTTATCTGTGTTTCAAAGCATGTGCAACTGATAAAAGTAACATCTCGTGTTCCTCACATCAATGTGCTTTGGCTTCCAACAGAGGTCAGTTTGATTAACATAAGGAAACAGAAAAAGTAAAATTACCAAATGCATTTGTTTCACAGTGGTTTTGCAAAAACTACAATCTAAAATGAAGGCATTTTGGAAGTAACTTTTTAAGATTACTACCATATTTCTGGGAATTGTTAAAAGTATTTCATATTTCTACTAACTGTTGTTCTCAGACATAAAGTATTTGGGTTTAAAGATTCTACTTTTTGAATGACAGTAGCAATCAACCAAGTACCAACTTTTCCTTACAGGTAACAGAGTTGTTCATAAATTAAATGTTATTTTCAGATGTTACACCCTGGTTCAACGACCACAGTAAAGTATGTCTTATCTATCTTACCACAAAACTGTCGTAACTAATATAAGCGTGCAATTCTCATAGTGTACAGAACAATGCAATTCTTGAATGTAATGGTTTTTCATATAACAATATTCATTATCAAACACAAACCAGTTTCGTTAAATGCATTTACGGAAAAGCAATTCTCATAGTGTACAGAACAATGCAATTCTTGAATGTAATGGTTTTTCATATAACAATATTCATTATCAAACACAAACCAGTTTCTTTAAATGCATTTACGGAAAAAGCAATTCTCATAGTGTACAGAACAATGCAATTCTTGAATGTAATGGCTTTTCTAATAACAATATTCATTATCAAACAAAAACCAGTTTCGTTAAATGCATTTACGGAATCTTATTAAAATGCAATTTCCGTATAACTACTACAGAAAGCAACAACTATAACTGAAATATAACTTAAACTAAACTGCATGTTTTCCTTTATGTTACAGTAAACAAGAACTGATTAAAAAACTGTTTAACCATTAGTTTTCAACCCCTCTTGAAACAGTTATCAAAATCCACGTACGTATGCCTGCAGGTATCTATGTATATTTGCCACAGCTTTATATATCAGTCAGAGAACATGTGTACAGTGCTTTTCAAAGGTTCTTATAAGGTGCCATATGTCTTTGTTGCCTTTTTACAAACATATATACCGTATGATACATACATACACATACCTATACATCCATATAAAAAAGATCAAGACTTGAGACCAGATGGCTCAAGCCTTCATTCTGAAATTGGCCTGATTTATTATTCAAGTGGCTATTTAATCAGAATCCACATGCAAGCGGTCCATCATGCAAATAGCAATGTGGAATGCATGACCACTGGGAAACAAATTCCTAGCTGTTCCCAACACCATCGTCAATCACTGTCTGCATGTTTGTGTCATCACCGAGTTGTAGCATTGCTCCTCTTTGGATTTTCCGCTGTGCATAGCTGCGCCAGCTGGTTGCCATCTACGCTGGCCTCAGTCTCTCCCACAATAACCAACTACGGTCTGTCTAAAATGCCATGGCTCATATTCCAATGGTTGGATATATATCTGACTTCACATGGGCCCTTGCAAAGACATGTTGCCCGAGTTCTTATTTCTTAATGAATGAATGAATGAATATTAAGAGATTAATGTGCCAGACATCAAAAATAATTTGAATCAGAGGCACGGTCAGTCACTCAGAGGGAGTCAGGCAGTAGCAAAAGAGGGAAAACTAGGCCATAGATGAGTTGGCAAAATAGGTTTTAGGTTGCCGTCTGAAGCATGAGACTGATGAAGCGGATCGGATAGAGAAAGGAATGTTGTTCCAAATCACAGGCGAGGCTGAACAGAAGGCACGCTCCCCAATAACTTTGCCCAAATAAGGTTGTTGCAGCTTCAGAGGGTCACTAGATTGTGTGCTATGAACAGGAACATGAAAATCAATTAAAGATCGGAGATAGGTAGGTTGCTGGGTATGGAGAAGTTGGGAGCCAGTGAAGTTGTGAGAGAATGCCAGCAGATGAAAGGTTGCAGTTAAACAATGCTCGTGAATGCATAACTGGCTGGCTGTGCTCCATCTTGTTTTAGGGAGCTCTGCACTTCAGTGTCATTCATACCTAACCAAAGATGTCTGTTATTTGCTTTATTGTGACATGGTTCGTTACTTCAGCCTGAACTTACAAAATGTGACAAAGAAGTTTTACTGTGCTGGACAATCATTCTTTAACAGACTGTCTCCCAGTCTGTGACAATATCTTCCAGCACAAAACCACCATCTCGTATGTATGTACCTGGTAAGTATGTTTGCATATGTGCATCTACTGGAATGCATGTGTTAGGACATTTTCAAAGCACATTTTGTGGACCTATCAAAAGCACAGTGTCATCACACAGACCTAATAAAGTGCATCTTACGACAATCTGAAAAAGTATGTAACACTTGGTCAATCAGATATGTGGAACTGAAGACTGTTTCAGAAGATTCGGTCAAGCTGTTTTTTTACATTTTATCAGCAGAAATTTTATCTGTGTATCTGTCATAAAGCCTCTGAATGTCTCAAGTGTTTCTCTAAGCAATTAATACAATTTATATTTTTCTGTTGTGTTTATTTGTAAACATCCGTATATTGCTTTTTCTAACACAAATTAAAACAGGCATTCCATCAAATACATGTATAGCATTTACAAATATCTAGGCTAATTGGTTTCATGTTGAGCGGTAACAGCTGTCCGAGATAAATATTATGCAAAGTACATAACTGTAAAGATTCTACACAATTTACATTTACTTTCCAAATGGCAACAACACATGTGCATTAGACACCAGCACATCGAAGTTACTAATCATTAAAGCCAATATTACCCTTGGATATTTGTGTCCATTTTGTGTCTTTTCAAATGTGCATCCAAAATCAGAAAGAACCTTAAAAGCTCCTTTTGAAAGAAGACAAAGCAACCCATGAGACAGTCACTGAGATCTGCATAAATTTTATATGAAGCAACTTTGGTAATGGTCTAGGACATGAACATCTGTAAGAGGAAACATTCAAGCAACTGGAAAACCTTTCCTCACATCTGGTTGCACTGTTCAACGACAATCTCCCACGATTTCTCAAGACTCAAACCCCTGACACAAAGTTTAAAAATAATAACAGTACCACTTGGCCAAGATGAAACAAAAATCCATCAGAAAAATGTGTGCTTGCTAACACTATCTCTGTTTTCAAATGCAAATACTAGGAGGAACACAACTGACTAAAGATAACATGTCACGTGCGAAGGCCAAGACAAGCTAGGACCGTCTGTTCTCTGACGTAAATCCACGGGTATTTGCCAATGATGTCTCTTGGCAGAGAAGTAATGAACTGCCTTGCAACTGGATCACGTCTCTTTCGCGATTCCAAAACCGAAAGTATCATTCCCTTCTTCAGTCGTTTAGTTGCAAAGAACTGTATGCACTGCCGCAGTTCTTGAATATGGCCAGCTGACAGTACTTCTGCAGGGTCTATTGTTGTGAGGACCTCTTCTGGATAAGGAATCCGATACCAGTGTTTTGGGTCAAAGACTAAGGAACCATTCTCCATGCTCATTGAGGAGGAGCTCAACAAACTTTCCATTGGTGGCACTGAAAGGTGGCCATTACTTGACAACTGAGCTGCACCCGCAACACTGCCAGGCTCACTCGGACCCCCATCCACAGGCCCTGCTTCACCACTGAACCAGTTTGTCTTGACAACATCAGAACTGGCGTCAGTGTCCGCGATTAAGTGAGAATGGTCACGTGGAAATGAAGACGGTGCAACCGAATTTACAACGTCGTTGTGAACTTGCTTGATCGTTCCACAGAAAACAAGATGTGGGTATGGGTCAGAGGTCACTGATGTTGAGCTGTAGCAACTTGGTGGACTACTGTACTCAACTGGAAGTACTAAACCAGCATCAAGAAACACTTGAGCCAGTCCGAATGGAGAAGAATGACCTTTCAACAGAAAAAACATACTTGTACTGACACAACAGCATGAAAGCGCAAGATCCTGCAACTTTTTTCCCCCAAAACTGCACCTATAAAGCTACAAACTGCCAGAAAACTTCAACAAAATCGCCACAAAAATGCCTATTTAATGAAAGGGTTGCAAAATTTAGAATTTTCTCATGCAATGCATGCTGATGAAAGTTTTAAAACAAGTGACACCACCAAATGTTTTCACAGGCACAAACACCACTGGTAAATTCATGTGGCACAATGCATTCACTGGTCTTAAACACCACCTGGTACTCCACCACCAATTACATCAAGTCAGGGTTTAACCGACTAGTGCCTATGCCTGGACTAGGCAGATTCTGATTAGCAGCCTTGGACAAGCGGTGTGCACAGGTCTGGCTTAGGCAGTGGACCAACTAATCGTGGATTACCACCATCACTGGTAAATTCATTTGGCACAATGCAATCACTGGTCTAAAACACCACTCAGTGCTCCACCACCAATCATTTCAAGTTAGTACAGTCCTATAGAGCAAAGTACAGTATTTTCACTGTTACAGACTTTGCTAAGTACCAAACACGTACCTGTTCCTTGGTTGTGGGGAAGACTGGGTTCAACATTTTCATGGTTGACATCTTCGCTGTTCTCATCCAAATGGCTATTTGTTGCATGGAATGCCTGTGGATGATTAGCAATCCAGTCAACCAACTGCTGACCTTGGAAGCATTTACGGCTGGAATGAAGGTCGTGCCTCATTCTTTCAAATGTCTCGGGGTTGCACCCTTCAGGAAACGGTGTATCCCAGTCACCAAGGCTCCTCTGCAACAATGGGACATTCAACAATAACCATGTGCATTTTCAACTAGGCAAGACATGGTAAACATTCATGCTGCCATTTGATTGCCCCTGAATGTTGTGTTCCGTTTTGGAATCACAGGGCGAAACTAGGAATTTGTTGAAAAACATATTAAAAGTTAACAGGCAAGTAGTAAGAAATCTGTAAGTAGGTAAGGTAACTTTTCTGTTGATGCACTTTATGCACATATCCATATCTGGATATTAAATAGCATCTTTAAAAGAACCACTCAAACAATGAGTACAGTAATCAGTACATGAGCACTTAACATAATTAAAACTGGGATAATAGAAACGACAATGTCAAAATTTTCCAACTTGTCAAAATTTACATTTGCTTGGACTGGATCTTTGAGAGGAAAAGAAGGGGAAGACCAAGAAAGAACTGGCCAGAGATCATCAACGATGACCTGGGATATCTGGGGTCGTCATGGGACGAGGCAATAGGACTAGCATGGAACAGGGATGAACTGAGAGGCTGTGTTGCCTGACGTACAGACCTGCAAAGGAAGAAGTAAGTACTTATGACCGTGCATGAGAAAACCCTCATAGAGTTGGAGAATTTCGAAAATGAATTAATTTGACATTGGATTGGGCTGGAAATGCTGAACATTTAGGTTAAAATTGCTTTTTTATCAGAAATAGTAAAACAGAAATAGTAAGAACATCTTTTCTCGTTCTCTTCCAGAGCAAAACTCAACTTACATCCATTCCTGATTATAATATTACATAATGAATAAGATTAGTAATTTTGAAATTGCCAGTGAGTTGTGTTAACGCTTACTTTAAGGCAGAGCAGATGATAGATTGAGATGAGATGAGAGGTTGACTGTGAATAAAGCTGCAGCCAGTTGAGCACCGCGTCCTAATACATAACACACAATGATTAATATCTACACATCGTTCACTGCATCTAATGAAATGAAAGCAACTTCATCCTCTGACTTATACCTTGTACTCAGTAGCTAACTCAATTCACATGAATTGCAATCCCATCAGAACTAAATGATACAATTCCAAAATGCAAATATTTTACAAGGTAAAAAATCATACAATAGATACTGGTAAATTGGACAAGTACTGCAATGTAAATATAAGAACAAAAATATTAGAATAGACATTCCAAAGAAGTACAGAACTTTAGAATATGAAACTAAAATAAAATAAGATATTCCAAAAATTACTTCTAAAATAAATTGAAACTTTAAAATTCCAAATGCACAAATAAAAGATCAGACATTCCAAAATCACGGAACTTTAAGCTACTAAAACTAAAAACATAAAAAAGTTCAAAAGACTTTAAAACTATAGAATGAGACATTTTTCAGCGACTGACCAAATGATGGACCATCATTTGATCATGGTCAGATAAATGCAGATTTGTGATCAGTCGAATTATGATCTGAAAATAAAAAGTGAAAACAACAAATCAGTTAGAAATACAACAGTGAATATATACATAAATGTATCCAGTACAACGTACTGTTCTATAGGCTCATAAAAAAGAAAAACAAACACTGTCGTAATCAGGAAGAACAGATAAACAGCAAATAAACTGCAAAAGCCATCCAAACACAGCAAACACACAGATCAGCAAATTCACAGATCCGTAAGTAGGATAACAAAACGGATAGCTTCACACAACTCACAATGATTGTCTGCAGCAAACGAGCAGCATATTCTCCAGACAAGCTGGTAGGATTATGCTGTATGTCAAGGGCACACTTTTCAAAACACTACAACACCCAGAAACAAGTAAAGTGATAAGTATTCATACACTGCATCATTAGACTAATAAATATTTATGCTCTGCATACATAAATCATTAAACTGATAAATTTTCATGCTCTGCATAAATAAATCATTAAACTGGACCCATGCCAAAGGGTAAGGACCACAGGTAAAATTATAAATATTCAAGTTCTGCACAAATAAATTATTAAGCTGGACCATTGGGAAAAGGATAATGACACAGGTATGAGGTGAATATTAGAACTATCACTTAAAGCAGGGGTGTCCAACATTTTAGGGGGGAAGGGCCATAATGCCTTTTTCTAAAACTTTTGGAGGTCGAAGACAGAATTTCATCAATAATCAAAAAAACGCACTGCATACTAACAAACAATAATTTTATTTGCCTACCTTGAGATCCGATACCACAAATTCACATTTTTGCTGATTCTTTTGTACTAATGGGATACCTGACTTCGCTTTGCTTACATAAGTACTCAAGTTAGCAGTTCACAATTTTAGATATAAAAAATCAATATTTTGAAAAGATCGACAGGCCAGACGAACCCATTCGGGCTGGCGGGCCGAATTGTGGCCCCTAATCATACATTTGACAATCAAAGTATAAACATATACTGGTAATTCAACATCTACACAAACTTCACATATGGATTTGAAGGTCTGATGAGAAATTGCAGATTAAACATCAAGATTTGATCCCAAGGCAGCTTTATTACTGACTTCAATTAGGAAACACAAAAATATAATTTTGTATCTGGTTAAAACAAAACTGAATAGCAGACCCATGACAGTGATAACCACAGTCGATCCAGAAATGCAAGGTAAGTTTCTGGGCACAACCAGCGCCTCAGCAAAATAAGGTGGTCCGTTAGAAAGCCCTTCATTGGCTGCAGAGTCGTTTCTAACTCGTTGTGACTTGGCAGCTGAAACATGACAAGCTGAGCGAGGAAATCAACCAAAAACAGTTGCATCTAAAACAAGAAGAAAAGTAAATAAGAAGATCAAACATAAAAAGTCTAAAAAGATTAAACAATATATAAAAACATGTGACTTAAAATGTTTCTTTATCTGTTGGTGACCAAATAGTAGTAGAACACAGTTAATAAATAATCTAAAACCAATCAATCTTCCTCTGACTTTTAATAGAAGTAAGAGAGTGGAAATCTATGTTAATAAAGTAATGTTGCAGTCAGCACAGTGACAGCCATTTTGTGATTACTACCATTGGGCATCCCTGCGATCCCTTACCCTGTAAACGAGGACGTTGATAAGACCAGCAACAGTTTTACTCATGTACTCCTCTGCGCTGACCAGCAAAGAACCAGCTTCACCACCTGATGCAGATGACCACAAAGAAGCTGACTTCTCAAAGAATATCTTCAAAGTCTTATGAAGCTGTGACAAATCGTTGATTCGCTGGCACATCTGCCAACAAGATTTGAAACACTAAGCTTTCAGACAATTTCTCATTAACAGATAAAAAAATTGATAAAATCTAAACAATATAACGTTAGAAACAGAAGTCACTAATTTTACTACCTAGACAATTGGTTCACCAACAAATCCAACTTATTACATGCAAGTGCACTATAACGCCGCCTTGAAATAAATTGTAAGTAATTAGGTGAACCCCTTTGTGGGACATCATGTCCCGCCAGTTTCACCTCCTGACACTCTAAAGGAATGAATTGTAATTTGCCTGTTGTTCAATGTCCAACAAAGTCGTCAATCAACGATTCAATAAATGAATTGTAATTTGCCTATTGTTCAATGTCCAACAAAGTCGTCAATCAACGATTCAATGTACCTTAGGGGTGGAGGGGTGTAATATAATGTAACCAAACATTTAAGCAGCACTAATATCAGCACTAAATCACAACAAAAAGATGGTCTTAAAACTAATGAGGAATGGTACTAAATGAAGGCTCAGAATTTTTTCTCTGTAACTCTTAACAAGGAATTACTGAACACTGAAATTGGCCAATTTAAAGAAGGAATATTTCTTCTCTAAAAAAGCTTGATTTATTAAGAATACCAATTAGCTTAGACCAAGAAATAAAGAGCATGACATTAGGGTGGAATATGGGTACGAGAGTTGACAAAGCATCCATTCCAGAATATTTAAACCTACAACCAATGATTAAAAACTTTAAAAAGTAATTGATTGTTTGAAATGATGATTGAGATTTGTTGATTATACTAATGTTTTAGATCCGTGATTTTGTTTGTCAGGCTGGTGACCTCTAACCTCTTTAGTGAGTGGTTCATAGCGATTATCTCTGAACTCCTCGTCACGATTGACATATTCCAGGCAGTCGGTACCTGACATTTTATGACGACAACCCCAGATGGAAGCACGTGATTGTTTCAAATCCTCTATTAGCTAGAAAAATATACAGGAAAATGAAGCCATCATAAAGCAGCTACAAAATTTTAATCAGCAGGCCTTCCATCATTAAGGAACAAAGTGAAAAATGAGACAGGCATTAATTATTTCAGAATATCTTAGAAAATCTTAGAACATAAAAAAGCATATCACACGAGCAGATAATAATAAATGATAACAAGTATTATGCACACAAAATGTGTGAAACTGACAGCAAATTAATGTGTAACAAACAATAAAATTCAATAATGAAATAAACAACAGAAGCAAGAGTAGAACTAAATCATAATAGCTCCAACCTACATGATGAAGATGATGCTAATGACAAAACACAATAATTTAGCTATGATAAGAACCATAAAGATTAATCTAGTGACTTATGGAAGGAAATGAATTTAATATTCATAAATCAGTTGGCATTATGCCACCATATGCACTAGAAACATCTGCAATGACCAAAAACATTCCTTTTGTGCCTAAAATGAAAGGAAATGAATTTAATATTCATAAAGTTGGCGTTATGCCACCGTATACACATAAAATTCAAGGAAATCAATTTAATATTCATAAATCAGTTGGCATATAAAATGAACCATATTTGCACAGCAGTTGTTGGATGACCTTTTAGCCATAAATTAATACACACTGAAACATAAATTACCGCTCTTACCAGTAGCATGAATGAAATAAACATAATTTAAATGCTTTCAGGCACAAAAGGAATGTTTTTTGGTCATGAATTAACACTCTTAGGCATGAAACAACACTAGGCAATACAGTGTCATTACACGAGGCATGAAGTAATGTTCTTAATTAGAACAGCAGGTGAAATCTTTGAGCTAAAGTCACTTGTTAGGATATTGATTGACAATGATACAACCAGTTTTAGACTTGCTGATGTAAGCACATCATCCTTTTAACATTATTCAAAACAGTTACTAAATTGAGGAACACAGTTGTCGAACTAACCTGGTTCCCTGTTAGGCTTGTAGCTGTCTTCTGCGAAACTGCACAAAGGTCCATTGCCAACAGATTTTTGGCGTATAAACAGACTAATTTCTGAAGCATCTAAAATAAATTGACAATCAGAACGAAATAGCAAAATGGGTGGTAACTGTAGATACAACACTTACAGGTGCAGTTAAGTTAAGCAGTGTGAGCCTGGTTTGTACTTGAACGGCATGGAATGCAAAGCCAAGATTTAATAACCTTCAATAATAATCTGATAATATTAATTAATAATCAACTATGCAGTATCATGGCTTCTCTGTTTTGGCACCACCTCTTGGCAATGGTCAGATCTCAGAATAATGAATCAAGTACCACAGATGCTAAGATGACCTTCTGCCATAAATTAAAGCTTTTCCATTTCACTTAGACTGTGTTGAAGAGATATCGTGAAGAGGTGCTACATAAATTATGAAATACATCAAACTGAGTTTACAAATGAATTCTGCATCACAAGTGCTGGACCTTGTGGCACTTATCCTGTCAGGTCAACACAGTCAACACAAGCTTACAGGATTTTGTCACTTAAAGCACGTGCAATTTACCTGTACACAAGCTTACAGGATTTTGTCACTTAAAGCACGTGCAATTTACCTGTACACAAGCTTACAGGATTTTGTCACTTAAAGCACGTGCAATTTACCTGTTCCTCTTAGATTAGTGCCTCACGTTAGTTTCTCTTGAAACGGTGCTATATAAAATTTCTAATTACAACTACAATTAAATTAAACAATAATCCACCTTTGCCAGACGTTCTTTCAAACAGGTACGTAACTCTGTCATCTTATTTTTCATTTTGCAGTCTCCATTCTGCTGAGGGGTTACATCCGGACAATAAAGAGCACCTCCCACTGTCTCAACAACGTAAGTCAGGCGCTGAAGAAGACAGAGAACATCAATGACAGAAGATGTCACAAGAACCATCACACTCCGTTGATTACCCATTCTTCTGTCATGCCTGAATGAATCCAAATGTTGTTGATCAAATCGCATTCTGGTGACAGGTACTGTGATTGCTTCACCTGGCTGCCGTAAGTCCATGTCCTGAGGATCTGCAAGGTTGGGCTTAATAAGATGAACAGGCTTGGGAAGAGTGACGTGATTTACAACAGAGTTCACAGCATCAGAATTCATACCATCTGTCAAACGGCCCACCAGTTTCAGCTCTGGCAGGTTGCTGCTGTTGCTTTCACTGTTATCTTCCTCACCACTACTTGAACTCCCATCACACGAGAGTTGTTGCACACCATCTGAAAGCATTCCTACGGCCTCCGACCCCTTCCCTGCCTCGTCTGATTGACCTTTTAAACCATTCAGTTGGTTATTTGATTCACAGAGTTGTTTATCTTCAACATCAGATTCTAGATTGCTATCATTTGATAGTTTAGGGGACTTGTGTAACTGTTCAACAGCATGGTCTGATTGGACTTCTACATCCCTTGATTGCACATTAGTTTGATTTGATTGATCGCTTGGCTGTAGATTGGCATCATTTGATCGTCTGCTCACATCAATTGTTTCTACTTCTGCACAGCTTCTTGTATCCAGCGTCTCATCATTGATGTTGTTCATTTGGTTGTCTACATCTTTCTCTTTTACAAATGTACACTGGATTTCATCTGCTTCTTTCTCCTGCACTTTCTCCTCCTCCACAGCTTGTAGGATTTCATTATCATCTTGAGTTACATTGATCTGCTCTGTCATTTGGCTGCTTGTTCCTATTTCCTGCACATCTTCCATCTTACCTGCAAGTGTTTCAATCTGTTTGCACATCTCAATCTTGCTGTGTTCTGCAGACATAACATGTGTTTCAACTGGACCAGAAATTAAATAATCTGAACCAGGTTTCGCAAGAAAATCACTTGCAACTGGCACACCTTGTGCAGTGACATCTGGCAACGGCTCTTCACTCACAGCCTGAACAGCAGCAACTGAAGGAGCTACAGCATCAGATCCAGCTACTGGACTTGCAGAAGAAGCCACATTGGGTACATCAAGGAATGGTGGTATAGCAGACATTTCACTAGAAACAGTTACAAGACCGTTGATTAAAGGCATAACATCCGGAGATAATGGTATTGAACTAGCTGAGGCAGACGTATCTGGTACTTCACATAAGGAAGGCATAGCAACATCCAAAACAGGTATAACAGGAAAGTCGCCAGATGGAGGCATGACGCTGTCTGAATGAGGTATAACCTTGTTGAAAACAGGTAAGTCATTTGATATATCCTTTGTAGTAGATGCTACATCTGTAGAACAAGGCACATAATCTTTGAAAGGCACGCATGCAGTGGTTACCAACGGTACATCATCACCTGAAGCAGGTACAACATTAATCACTGCAGGAAATGCATCACCTGATTGACTAGCACAACAAGACGACTGTCTATCGTCAATGACAACGTCCGAGGCAGATCTAACCTTCGCAGCTATAGTTACAAATTCACCTGATGCAGGTGTTGGAGAGCCTAATACAGGTATTTCACCTGGTGAAGGTAAGACATCATTCGAAGCAGTAGTACTTCCACCTTTGTCAGGTACTGCATTATTTGTGACAGCATCAGAAACAAATATGGAATCCAAAAGAGGAGCTATTCCAGTTGGAATGGCATTTTCCAGTTCTGTGGAATGACTTTCTCCCACGGTTCCTGATCTGTCAGTAGAATCAGGTGTGCTGACAGAGATAATGGGAACTTTTGAGAGGCAGGACGGCTGACTCTCTTCAACTGGCGCCAAATCATTCACAGGTGCTTCTGATTCTTCACGAATACGAGATTCCTAGAATCATATAAATTCAAACAAATTTGAATCAGTGCATAATAATAATATTAAAATAATAGTAACAGAATAATATCAACAATTAAAATTTCTTTTATACCATTAACACATAAATCATTTAAACTTTTTAATGCGAAGTTTCTTAGCACAGGCAGATAATTTAATGAATCAGGATGGACATTCAATGTGATAAATATGCAAATGTGCATATATTATATCAATGTGTACATAACTTTATATTAAAACAGAACACAGTTTAAAAATAAAAAAACTAGCTATAATAGGAGAATGATAACAATATAGGCATAAGTAATAAATAATAATAATAATGATGATGATGATAATAATAATAATAATAATAATAGTAATAATAGTAGTAGTAGTAATAGCTGCGTGAATTGCTGGTAGGACACCTGAGCTTGCTGAGGGGAGGATGTTACAATGCTGAATGCAGAAGATCTTGATGGAAAAAGAGCGGCTGCGTCTGGAATTACTTCCACTGCCTCTTCATCTGCAGAAAGTCTCCGTGGAATGTGCAATGGGAAGAACTAACACATCAAACAAATGCAACAGGAACTAAGAAGCTACACACTAACCACGTGAACGCTGTTAATTCAGCTTATCTACATGCATAATGCAGCGGGTTGTACACTTTATAAGTAATTCAACACAAATTGTACAGCTAACTATTATTATTACGAGACTAAGAATTGATAACAGCTTTCAAACAAAGTGGCCTTCCAGATTAAGTCGAATGACAATGAATAGTCAACTTCATCTGTAGAAATCGTGAATTTACAATTTATGATCAAAGCACTGGGATTTGAATACAGGATGCAGAGGTAGAAGGCAAATACATTAGTGCTATCTGAAACCGTCCTTCTAGAACAATCTTATGTGGCAAATCCTAACTGTTCCGGCTGATGCACAAGAAACATCTTCAGCTAATTTTAAGATGTACGTTTTTGTAGATCTGTTACATATTCATGTTCCAGCACCAGACAGAAATTCTAGAAAGGTGCTGTATAAATGTTCAGATACACACACACATATATAGATATATACCATACCACTGTTCTTCCCCAAGACTTAAAACTACCCAGATTTAGTCAGGTATACTGTCAATAAATGGACTTTAAGAAATTTTTGAATCTGTCTGGCCTTGCATCTCAGCCTAGGCACAGCATTGGTTGATAATTTATGCCTCAGCTATCAGCACCTATGAAATGATCACAGTGATAAGGTAAGAACTGACAGGTGCAGAAAGGTAAGGTAATTGGTTAGGGTATTTATTACATGACTCTATCAGGACTATGTAATTAGAGTCAGTTGGAATACTCTGATAACTAAATTAAATGCAGTTCAATAGAAGAAACTGTTCCCACCTGGTCTTGAGCAACAGCACTGAGCAAAAAATGTTCCGCCTGACGATAAAGACCGGAAAACCATCTAGTTACATGCTCACCATAAGCCTCTCTCCACGTCTGTTTGCTGCAAAAGCACGTATAATTTCTGAAGAGCTAGAAAGACATGCTTGAAATAATGTTGCTAAGACTTGCTAAGACACAAGGCCACATCTAACTGACTGTGTACGAACTGATTTCTTTCTGTCTCTCATGCATACATTAAGCACACAGTCACAGTTACAACACAACATCAAGAGTATCATCAAGTTGGATCTTTCAGTTGCATCACCTGCAGAATATGGTTATTAAACAATGACTGGCAGAACTGAAACAAAATGACCCTAGCCTTGTACTGAGTGAGTGGTCATTTAAAATCAAATCACGCAATACTCTCCCTTACAGGTCAAACACAAAACAATCCACTTCTTGTCAGAATACCTGAAAAAAATTTATCGTCGTTGGTCAAACAAGAGCTTGCATCAGACAAAAGCAACTCAGGCTTCACAAACTGCCCAAAGGCAGCAAAAAACCATAGCTGTAGCTGGATACACATCTTGCATCCCAAACCGAGGCTGTTTTGTCACAAGAAAAGAGCTGTGGCATGTACAGTCATCTTTACGGGAAACGTGGTTTATGACACTCTCAGAATGACAACTTCAAGGATGGCATCACATTACACTGTGTCATGCACTATGCACATGAAACTGTTATGCAAAATGTACCTAGAGTAGTGTAATCATTAAACCTCTGGCTTTGCCAAAAACTGGTTCAGTGATATTGTCACACATCAAAAAGGACTGCTAAAACAACAGCAGATAATGAATCAGAAGGGTTTAAACTGGGTTTTACAGCTAACAGAAATGGATAGAAAAAATGTCGAATGCTGAGTGAGTATGCAGGCATCTGTGTACATTTGTGTTTGTCTGCCTGTGCATGTTAGAAAGTGATAAAGAACTCACCTCAGAGGAATGAACTCCCTCAAATCATGATCCAACATATTCAACCGATAAGCAAGACCAACCATTCCAAAGTTTACCTTTTCTGTCTCCTGAAATCATTCCAAAACGATTATTATTCCTTCTTGTAATAATTTTATTCATTTTACCATAAATTTTAATCATCAGTTTCTTCTCATACTTAGGTATCATTAAGGCCTTTATTAGCTAGATAAAAAGTTTATTATAAAGAATTAATGTAAACTTTCATGATGGCAATATAACAGGCAGCTAATGTAGAATTTCATGCACAGAACAAGTCATATTCCGGAGAAGCAAATGCGTATCAGAGTCAGATAATTAATGATTCAACACATAGTCAAGTAAGGTGCAAAGTCAGAGTCAAATAAGGTTCACTTAGATACAGAGTCAACAGAGTCAAATAAGGTGTCAACATAGAGTCAATTAAGTAGTCAACAAAGAATCAGATGAGGTGTCAACATAATGTCCTACGTTATTTGTTTGCAGTCGTTCACAGAGTTCCAGAACGTCTTTCATCAGTAACTCGTACAATGCAACAGACGCCAATTCGGTTATGTTCAAATACCTAAAAACAAATCCGTTAATCAATAAATTTAGCGTCTCATGAACCAAACAAAGGAACACTGAGACAACCAAATTGGCAAATAACAGCCAATCAATAATCACTCATTCAAACAGAACATAAAACCAAGCAACAATCAAACAACAATAAAAAATCAATAAAAAATTCTAAAAATAACATAATCAAACTGTAAGTTGCAAGTTAATTACCAGCCAGTATCCACATTATCACCATAAAAATGAATATTCCATGAGATTAGTTTAAATTGAATATAGTACCTTACTTTTCAAAAAGTTTTTGATAGTTGCTACGGTAGTCAGCCAAATCATCACGAAGACAAGACATAATGCGATTGATCTAGACACAAACCAAATTAAATTGGTTTAACTAGTTACTATAACCAGTTATTATTCACTAGTTAATATAAATAATTATTCTGCCACAGTTATAAAAGCAGTTTCATTAAGCTGAACCAGTTTTAAAAGTAATTTATTTCCTCCAAGTTCTTTCTAATCTAATAAAATTTTTATATCAGCCCTCACTGTTGACTTAAAGGTTTTCTGTTCCAGTTTCCTGCCATTCCTTCATCTATTTCTTCTACCTTTCTACCCTGTCCCACCGTGAAGTAGTGATATTCAGAATGCACAGTTATACTAAATTGTATTGCTCCAGGTCTCTGAATTTCTCTTGTGTTGACAACTGCCTAAAATTATAAAGGCGATGATGATATTATAACAACACTGGCATGAGAGAGATTAAGACAACAGAATATCAATAAACTCCTTCTTGATTGCAAAGTACGTTCTCACAGCACTAATAAATAAATGACTGATTGATTAATTGATTGCATTTTATAGCATTTCAGTACAAAACTGGCCATTTAGTAACCTAGGGTTCAATAATATTTTGAAATAAATGTTAAAATATTAATAATGCTATTTACAAGCTTAAAAATAAAGATAAAAATTATTAAAATATCTGATCTTTGATGCTTAACAAATAAGGTAGATAAAAGGAAAATTATATTTTATTTGCATTTTATTGTACAGTCATATGTCTTTAAAATACAAAAGAACAAAAATTTATAGATTTAGCAGGTTCCTACCACACGTGGTGACAGCTGATTTCCCTCTTGCCCTTGACCAGTTACATCGCTGAGGGCTGACATCTTGTGATCAATGTAGACCAACTGAAAGTTGACCTGGCCAACCAAAAAATAACAGATGCCCAATCAATTATAATTGCTTAAACCCCCAAAGACGTTGACAATCTAACCAACCAAACATGGGACAGGGCAACAAATCTCCAGCAAGCAGGCAGGCGCATTCCCCAACTGGCACCACCAAACCCACATTGAAACCTTAAATTAATTCGACTCATTGAGATGCAGGATGCCTTTTCAATACACTGTACACGGAACGTAAGACGTGAAGAAACTTATGAGACCAACAAATCTAGCATTGACAAGCAGTACCTTTTCCAACTGCTTATTCTGCTCCAGGACTGCATGCATGGCACTACATGTCTGGCACTACAGATTTTGTACATCATCCATTTATTATTTATTGTTGGACTCTTGTACATGATGACATTTGACACTGTAAAGCACCCTTGAAGTAGCTAGCTACTGACGATGCTGTACACATTGTTGTGATTACAATTACAATTACAATAAAAGCATGCACCAGAGTCGTCAAAATAAGCAAATGGTAAAAAAGCCACAGCTGATGAAAGCTAGTTACATATAAGGTCAAAGGTCAACTGTAGTTCATATTGTTACCTCTAGATAACCTTTAAGCATTTGCTCGGCAGATGTTGCTTCCGATTCCGTATTGCCAAGAAGGTAATCACGGAGAAGCACAATCTCCTCCAAAAGCTGAATCAATGAACCTAAACCAAATTAAATCCAAAAGTCACTCTTAAACTGAAACCACCATTAGAATAAATCATTCTAACAAAAATATTAAAATAATTATTCAACTTTCATAAGGAAAAGAATCAGTTTTCATGAAGAAAGTAAAATCAAAAAGTCAGCATTTCAGTAATTACGGCAGATCAGCATCAGTAGGATCTAAAAGTCTGGTGAACAGACTATATATAAATAAGCAAGCCAAGCACAGTCGTTGGTACACAAGTAGAGGACACTGATAAGCAGCCATGAAAGACACAAATGGACATCTGCTTCTTGGCAACTCACACCTCACAAGTTCTGTCCTAGGAGTAAGAACAGATAAAAGGAAGGTTACATGAATACAAAGAATGATGGACAAAGGAACTTACCTGAGCTCAGGTAAGGGCAAAGTAAATAACAAAGAATGGTTTGATATCTGGACATGTCCAAGGGCACATCACCAAAGAAGAAGCAGGTCAACAATTTTCAAGACCAAAGCACAGTGGAATAATTGGAAACCTACCCTAACTGAAATCAAAATGTCTATGCAAATCTAATAACAAATCAAATCATTACCTGTGTTGAAGAGTCTAGCAAAAATGTTAAGAACAACTTACCAATGGAATCATTGCAGTTTGTTGAGAGGAAGACTGTCTGAATGTGGGAGAAAAGGTGTTCACAACGTCGTAACAAAAGATCAGTACATGACTTAAGCTGATCCACCTACAATAAATCATCATTTTAATAACACAAAGCAAAATCTAACGTAATCTATGACTCTAAGACCACCTTTCATTAGGTCATTCTTTTATAAAAACGTAAAGTGATAACAGAAGCTGCCAGATGGCAATGATTTAAGATTATTTTAGAAAGAGATATATGGCTTAGACAGGAGTAGAGATTTAAACCAGTTGCTTCAGTATAATACTAGAAATAGAAAACCAGTCCAAATCATAAACTAAAGCAGCAAAGAACTCTTAACGAACCAACTCAAAAGGACAGTTATGGGAATCTGAACGTCTACTCAATCCTGTAACCGTTAGAGGAGAATCTGAACAACTCACCTGCTGTCTCACCAGCAGCGCCTTTGACTCGTCGGGTGGCAGTAGGCTCTGGATGTTTTGCAAAGTTTGTGTCACCAGATCAATAAACTCCTTCTCGATACCAAAATTCAGTGTCAGGTACTCCAGGTATGTTGCCTGATGGTAGAGCTCATCCTCCATGTGAAAAAATAACCAAGTTTAACACAACTTCATCCAGCACTCTTATTATCAAACTGGAATCTACCACTGCAATGTTCACATCAGTGACACAACACATTTATTGCTGCATAATTTTCACAAAATTTATTATTATTATTATTTCAGCATTTACAAAGCGCCACTATCTAATGACTAAGCAATCGATGGCTAAGCTACTGTGTAAGTAAAGGACTTGCTCAAGGTCCTTACACACTAACCATCTCAGGAGAGGCTCGAAGCCATACTCTCCCCATTACAAACTGAGACTCTAACCAATCAGCTACCATACTCCACAAAATGTATACATATTTAAACAACATCTGCACAAAATATTTCCACTTCTGTAACATCTAAGTAATGCTTACTTAGCATAACATTTAAATGGTTCAGCTTTAACATAAATATTTTACGTGTCGTGTTTTAACTACAATAGTAACTAAAATTTTAACAACACAGCACAATAATCAATAATAATAATAATAATTTAACAGTTACACTCTCTTTCTTTGCCTATCCTTAAAAACGTTTTCCTGCCATGATGCTGGTTTCTTTTCAGTCTCTTACACTAACTTATCCTAACTACCAAGCAAGCAATATTCTCCTGTCTTGCATTTCATCATGTCCATTCTCTCTTCAAGTCTTTACAAATATAAGCAAACAATCTTGTTTCCAGTCAGTGCAATTTAAATGTCCACTTAATATCAGAAACAATAGCAATTAACAATTATTTTATATCTAATATTCACATAGTATCAATATCCAATGATAAGCAACAACTGATGGTGCAAAGCAGTAGATTCATACACACAGAGGCTTAATATCCATAACAGGGAGGATCAAGATCCGTACACAGGGCATCTCAAGATCCAAACATATGGAAGGCTAAAACCCGCAAACACCACATTAAAAGGTGAGCATGCAATGTTTAATACAAATCAATGCCATTAATAATTAATAGCAATTCTTTAGCAGTAACAAATGAGATTTTCATAACAATAACAAAGCTTGTCAAAATTTTTATGTTGGTCATTTAGTGACATTATATTCATGTGACTGATTTATGATTACGCTGAACATACAATTCCATAACGAAGACTGAATTCTGTCAGAATCTTCCGTGTAGCACCAGACGGCACAACTGCAAACGTCACCGTGCTCGGATCCTTGCTATACTGCAGCCTCTGAAGCCTGCAATATGTTCAAAATAAGTCTATGTTATTCCAACTACAGTTCAGGCATTTCATCATAGGAATTATAATGATGAAGACAATCACAATGATTAAATAAAGCAATTGTTATCAACATCTGGATGAATCATTCATTTACAGAGCAACACACCCATCAAATGGCAACCAAAACGTGCAGTAAGTGAAGGCAGAACAACAAAAGCACTATAATATATCCTTTAAATTAATGCAGCATTACATCAGAACCTTCTTATCATAAAGTTAATATTATGCAGCCAGGCACGTGGATTCAAACACAGCACTGAAACATGACACTGAAAAATGATCTCATTATAAATCAGCATTGTTATAACAGCGTGTAATATGGCCCCCCAACTGTAGATAAACAGATAAGACGACAGCACGTGGTTCGAAAAAAACAAAATGCCAAAACTGCAAACATAGAAAAGGTGTCAACTGGTTAAAGCCAGACAACCAGACACAACAAAGCCACAACCACAATGACCACCACCATCGACAACACCACTGCTGACATGACACCAATGAAACCATCACCATGAACGCCATCACCATTAGTCGTACATCGATAATTCAGCCTACCTGAGCAGCTTGTGAAGCAACATCCTGTAGTCAGAATGTATACTGTTGGCATCAAACTTAGCCAAGTCACCAACAGGTGGCATGGCACTACACCAGAATTTGTTCATCAGCTCCATTAGGTGGCGTCGAGTCGAGTGACGCCAAATCTCGTAGGCTCGTCGAGACTGTGCACAAAAAATTTCATAAACATCAGATGCAGGTGAACTTCTGACCACTCTTAAATAAATCTAAAACTCATGGCCACTACAATGTAGAGCCAGAACTATCACCTCTTGGGTCATGCCCGCTGTACATACAATCTGGTCAAATGGTGCACGTTGTTGATGTCTGTCCGCAAACACACTTCAGTGGTGGACTATTGACCTTCATCTCGCTGGTGATGATGCTTGCAACTGGATGGGCATGAACTGCATATGCTATAAGAAGAAGAAGGTACAAAATGCACCACCAAGCCTTTCCCAATCAATCACCTCCATCTATTGTATTTTTTGTATTGTATTTGATAACTTATATAGCGCTCCTTACAGAACAAACTACTCAGAGGCGCTTCCAGCATGAGAGCCCCTGGGAAATAAGAATGTCTTTAAACAATGAGCTATGGTTGGATGAAGTAAGGGGTCAGACCAAGTAATGCACCACAGTCCCAGAGACAAGGTTATATGATCCTTTGGCTGAAGCACAGACACGGAAACAATAATATAACAACCAGAAAATACCTTGTTGTGGCCTTAACAACAGATTGTCATTTTTATATGATGCACATGATATTTTAAAATGTTCTAGCCACCACATCATAAAAGTGTCAATGAGTGAAGGGCCACGTTCCCAAAACAACTGGACTTGAACCCAAAACTCAGTGGCCAGAACAGCATCACTCAACCACTAGGCCATCTAATACAGAAGAGCAAATCAAAACATACCAAGAAGGAATTAAGATTATAGTAGGGATGAGTATTTTTCTCCAGAAGAGACAACTGGTAGCACAAATCCTCAGCCAAAATCTGAAAAACCAAAAGTTTCTAAACACAAACCAAAATAATCAAGAATGGAAAAAAGCTGCTTAAGAAAACACAACTATTTAAATCCATTATAGCAAATGTCACACCATCGAATACTGGTATTCTGATGAACGTTTCAACAACATGAACAATAACAGCAATACCAGTTGGTAAGTACATGGTAAGTAGCCATTACCATACTGGAAGCTCAGCATGGTAATTTATTACAGTTACCGGTAATAAACTACTAAAGCTGCTTATTAATTGAGCTTCAAAAATACTTAAAATTGTGTTCACATAGCACTCAACATTTACAGACATATGCTACTTGGCATAACTGGTCTGATTACACACAGCATACAGCCACATTAGTGTTATGATAATGTCTTTATTACCAGGCAGCTTCATGGTGAGCATTCAAGCTCTCATTAGACATTATTTTTCACAGCACAACTCAAACTTTGGTAATAACTGGCAGTCTTAATAAGCAATGCACTCCTGGTGTTCCAGAGTCCTGAAAAAGGCATCTTTGTCAGCTTCTAGTGCCTTGTTGGCTGGCTTGTACACTGACACAATGGTCAGATCTCTCAGTATCTGCACAGGGCCAGCAATACTCTCGCTCAGTTGGAATCAAGATTTAATGGCATTTGATGCAATGCAATCCAGGACCAAGGCAACACCTCGTAGGATCATGTACCTTTAGCTGCTGTGCTCCACGCATTTGGAATCGTCTACCACAAAAGGCCTGACTTGCAAACTTGCTAATCACTTGTTAAGACTCACTACTTCATCCTGGCTTTTGCATGATTCCATCTTGGCCCCTAGCAAACATACCTCCGCACCTCAGATTCAGGTGTACTGACACTGCGCGTGTTACAAGTCCTTTAAATAAAATAAATAAATAAACACCCAACTGCCTCTTGGTGCACCTACCCATATCAGTGACTCCAACCTGGAGATTACTCTTCTTCTGAGACTGGAGGTCTTACCTGGGCATCATTCTTCATCTTATGAAACTTGTAGCCGAGCTTCAAGTAGTAGAGTTCTAGATGCTTGTTTAATCCGAATGCTCGACGTAGTACGTCACGCATGATGTCCGAGGAGATCAACTGGCCGTCGTAGGTGCCATATTCAGATGTCACAGTCGAATGAACGTCAGACAACGAGTGACACAACTTCTCAAGGCGCTGGACACTGTCGTTTGACATGCTTGGCTGCTCAGATAGTTCTAATGGGGGTGATGCATCATCAGGGGGTTTCTGTGCCGTCAGCAGAGGGCAGACAGCACACCAAAGGGCACATTTGTACACACGGTATTCCTGGATCACAGAGAACAAAAGAAACAATACTTGAACAGTTGACGAACAGTTGCCCTACTATTTGTAGGGCATGTGCATTTGTAATGTACTGGATAGAGAATTAATTACCTACCAGCCTATTCTGCACAAAGCATATGCACACTAATCCAGCAAAATATCCCTTTTTGCGAAAAATCCCAGTTTGCTTGCCATTTCTCTCTCTCCCTCCAATTCCCTCCTCTCCCTCCCATCCCTTGCCCATAATCTCCCTCCCCAATCTCCCTTCCTTTGCCTCTCCCTCTCTTGTCACTGTTCCTCTCCCTGCCCATGTGAGTGACCGTCCTGTCTTACTGTACCATACGGACAGCTACATTAACAGCTATACATTTACAAAGATTTACATAGTATTTCCAAAAAGCATGCAGAAGCACTATTTTCAATCACTATGAGAAGACAGATGGAAATTATAGCTCTATGGTTCAAGCACACAAGGCAAACCAAGACAACTGATCTAGAACCAAGCGACAGAGGATGGTCAGATTAAAACATAAATAAAACATAACTGCAGTCGATCACAAACTGTATGTTGCACTTCATTAGAACTCAAGTGTACAATGAAAACACTGTTTAGACAAGTTATATTATAAAACAGAAAATTTGAGTTGCAGCATTTAGTATTTCTTGCAGCAGTATTCGTATCTAAAATAAAGCTTTTTATTCTATGCAGACATTTGTGGTCACATTAGAAATTTGTCAGCTTGCAAATGCACTACAAACGAGATTTAGAAATTATTAGAAAAATTCATAAAATTTTACCACAGTTTTCAATTTGCTGCATTTTTATCCTCTATGCAATTTTACAAAAATAAATGTAATAAAGCCCTAAATTGAAGTTTAACTCTTGTGCAAGTAAAAAACCGAAAACCACAAAAGAGCAGATGAATACATCTTGTACAAATCAAAGTTGAAATGCCAACCTCATCAGAAAGCCTCAAGTCCACCTGAGAAGCATAAGCTGAAGTTGGAGAAGCTACGTCTATTCCTAAAAGATTAGCACTCTCATCAATTGTTGAAATGTAAACAACGGTAGAATTAGCTGGAGTTTAAAAAGCATCCACTAACCATTCTGGAACAAGGTAAGGACAGAAGTCAAACCATTTTTATTCAGCCTAACTGATGGCCGATCATCAGGGTTTACCAGTAAGTTACATTCAATTACCACATTTGAAATCGTATTCCAAACTGCCTCAACACGTTGCATGGCAACTACAAGGGGGCTTGGCGGATCATTCTTATATGATGGCCTGTTGATATTACCTTACCTTTAACCTCTGCATTCAGAGTTTGAAACTCAGATGAACTCATAAGATCAACAATTCATTATAACGCTAAGTAACCTGAAAGGAAAGGTAGGATGGATTGCTTAATGTCATGCATGCACTAACAGTCAAACGATGTTGCAACATGCATGTAATTAATGAGCAGTTAACTTATATCACTATAGTTCACTGATTGCAATCACAGATTTTAATTAGATATGTTAAAATATTTAATAAGTTTAAGTTACCTATCTCAACAGGATTGTGTGTGAAAGAGTCAGAATTAACCTTTAAAACACAAACAAACAAAAATGAAGTTGGTGTCAACAGTGCATTTCAAATTAACAAGGTTCTGTTAAAATGATGACAGTGAGTATAGAATCATCTTCTAAGCATATATGAGTATATGCTAAATGCAACTTGGGCAATAATTCTCATATTTTCAGATAAATGTTGCCACGTTCACTTCGCAAAGGTTTAACGGGTGTCTTTCAAGTTTATTGGGGTTAGCTAAACAGTTAAAACCATCTTCTAGGAGTTTTACAAAATCATCCTTCCCATAACTGAGGACATATGTCATGCCTTGGAGAAACCTTTAAAAGGCACTATATAAAACTCCAAAGAGAAGAAAAGCAGTGCCTTTAGCTCGCTCCTAGAGGCAGCCATGGGTATGAAGAGTTCACAACCTCATTTTTAGCCTCAGTTTACAATGGTGGATGGCCAGTCCTCTTCCTTGCCAACTGATCTTCCCACTGACAATGTACAGTTAGTTTACTCACTAAATAATGCAATCAAAATGAAATATGTATTTGAGGATATATATGACAAGGACTAGCATGCTACTCATGAAAATGATAGTGAAAGATGAAGAGGTCAAATGTCATACCAGTCTCAGCCTTGTTCGAATGTCCTGCCCTCCAACTAGACCAAGACAACATTTACGTGACCTGGTAAACATGAACAACAAAGAACATCACTTTGAGAACCTTACTTCTGATGAACTCATCAAGCAGGCGGCTGTGGCTGTACGAGTTGACAGTCACATATCATCTCCTATGCACATGTCCAAATGCAGTTTGCCCAATAATTCTCATACTTTCAGGTGAATGTTGTGTTCTAGATCATGTTCAGGTGCTAGCCCTTCATACTTGCATTGGATTTCATGTGGTCTCAGACCCTATTTGGGCAAATTCAATCACTTAAGGTCTGCCATCATTAGCTTTGGGTTTGACTGTAAAATATTTCACACTGTACCATTAGGACATTATTAACCGGTGCAAATAAGATAACTGCAAACCAGAAAATCAGAGATTTGGCAAAAATGTAACAGCAAGCCATTGTCTTAAGAATGGCAACAACCATACATTACAGAGAGGTCTTTTTCCTTGATGTCCACCTGGTCTGGCTAGGGGCAAATTCTCCAGCCTGCATGAAGGATATGGGGATGTTTTCAGAAGGTGCTATATAAATTTCCAGATACACAAGCCCCTACATTCCATTACAGTGACAGACTCACTAACTGTGCCACCATAAGATTCTGTCCAAATTTGCATTTAAAAAATATTTTATCAAGTACTCTAGTACCAGAAAGTATTCATACCTAAACAATTTAATCAACAAATCCGTGTTTTGGCCAATCACTTGATATTTTGCAAGCTAACAACTTTGAAAACTTTGTAAATTTATTACACAAATTTGGTGCTATAAGGTAATAACTGTGGACATGACTACACAACACAAGCAGAACTACAAATTCTGGAAAAGTATCATTGTAAAGTGAAAGCCATTTTCATAAAGCCGGTAAGTTACAATTAATAAATAAGATTTATTTAACCTACTCATATTTCCGGAAGTAATCATGAATTTCCTCAGTACATTTGCCATGTCTAAAAATTAATAAATATCTGAATTAACATAAAAAAACAACAAAGAAAAGCCTAGAAATCAACAAAACAAACAACTATTGGTCCTAATTTAAACATGCAAGTTCACATCATCTCACACAATAGTTTGTAAATCATGAATTGGCAAATCAATAAGGAATTGCCATTGATTTATGTTTGCATCACTTCTGTTCTGCCATTTAAAACGTGCAGTGACCAAAAGTTTATAAAATCATCAGTCAGCACAAGCCATTGAGCATAAATGTGTCTTTAGCCAGTGCCTAAACAACTTCACGTCAGTCATTTTTGCACTGCTGCAGGTAGTACTATGAGCAGCTAGTCTCACGTAAGAGAACATGTCCATGTAAAATTTTAAACTGATAAGTTACAGACATTTTGAACATCAGAATTTTAGAATTTGATTTCGTCATTTGAAAACTGCCTATAGAGAACATGGCACCATGAAATAAATTGCCTTCAGGTTATCCAGAATGCTCCTTCATGCTGTCACCAAAACCCCTAAATATTACTCCACTTCTCAAATCGCTTACTTATAACACACTTCAATCCCCTCAACCTTCATACCTTCATCAGTTATTTGCAATACAACCTCTCTGCTTGACCCCCTCCTTTTCCACCCTAACACTTCTTTGCCCTTCTGTCGCTTTGTCCTTAAACTTAGGAAATCGCTTCATAGCCAACAGCTGCTCCACCCCTTGACTAAACTCCCACCAGAATTACGACAATTATATTACACATCCTAAAATTCACCAACACTTCTTACCTTACAATTTCTGTGCAACGTCCACTCAAAACTGAAAGCAATCGTCTTCCATCCTACTCTGATTCCTCCTCTACCCTGTATCTATCTTGCTGCTCCAGTTCTAAATATCAACCACCATAGTCTGCCTACCTGACCTTTGGATCTTGACCTGTAATTGACCCTGACCCTACCTGCCTATTGATTTTGCTTTGAACGAGTGCCTGTGAATAAGCTGGTACCCGCGACTTAGCTTTCTTAGGGCGCTGTAGAAATCTCGAAATTACGATTAAGGTTAAATTTTACAAACACCTACATTTTACATATGTACAAATTAATTGATTCAAATTTATTAATAGCCTCACCGAGGCTCAAAATCTTCATTTTTCATTCACACTGAATTCAGAAATTTATTTAAAATGTCAGACTCTAAAGCTGCTGGTGAGTTTCCAGAGACTTTCACTTTCTTGGCTTTCAGCAATATATACACATTGGCTGCATAGTCTAAATGCTATCTCACCTAAGAACATACAACCCATGCCCATTCTCTTGAAGCTCTCTGACGTGCTGAGGAGATCCTCGTGAGTAAATAAATGACCGCTGACCCCAGTGAGTCAGTCGAAAGACACCAGCCTCTGCATCAAGCAGATCATCCACCAGTTCTGTAAGGTCACATCTGTCCTCATCAGTGGCGTTTGAATGTGAATGAACACCCTCCATCGACAGTTGCCAGGTCCTCACTTTAAAAAATTCCACTTCTGTAAACAAACAACCTAGCATCAAAACAACCTGCATCCTTTTGCCCTCACTATCATTCAATTGTATCAAAAATATAAAAGTGGGAGTGTCTATCCAAAATAGCGATTGGATTGGTCAGTACATGTTAGTAAAATGAGCAAATGGTTAATATAATTCATTTCTAGTATGTCAACTAAATTTGTTAGCAATCAAAAAAAATACGTTTGAAGAGCCAAAAATAAACACGAGTGATTGTCCACACTATTAAATCAAATATTATTTAATATCTAATGAACAAACCTAGGCTTAATAAACCAACATTGGACCAATCGATAAAGTACTAGAAGGGCGGTTTAATGCAATGCGAGTAGGCCGCTGCCCTAAGTAACAGATTACGAAATTAATTAGTAAAGTTTCATTCTGAAACCCTCGACAGTCACATGAAGCGCCACGGAAAAACAAATCGCATAGGATGTTGTAACAATTTCTGCCACGTCGAAAATGGAACCCTACATTAATGCAAGCACAACAGTACTGCAATACAAACCCTAAACATAATACATGACTTCAAAACTACATCTACAGTACCATCGCCACATCCGTCATCTAAACTAGACTATTGCAATTCACTTTTCCTGAATATTAACAACACCCAAATTGGTGAAGACATGGGCTTCTGCCTTGGGAGCATTTACCGTATGTGTACACCTTTAAGCTATCCAGAATGTTCTGGCTCGTACTGTCACTAAAAGCCCTAAACACATCACTCCTCTTCTCAAATCACTTCGCTGGATTAAAATACCTGAACGAACTAAGTATAAAGTCGTATCACTTACTTACAACACACTAATATCCTCCCAACCCTACTACGATCATCAGTTATTTAGAGCCCAATCTCTTTGTTCAACCGGCTCCTCGTCTGCTCTAATTCTTGTCTGCCATTCCGTCATCTCATCCTTAAAATTTGGAAATCGCTCCATAGCCATAACTGCTCCACACCTCTGGAATAAACTTCCACGGGAATCAATTATTTGATCTATCGTACGAACTCACCAACTCTTAAACCCTTGCAATATCTAGGAAAGTCACTCAAAAACTGAGTACAATTTTTTAAGTTCACAAATCCATTCTGATTCTTCCCCTTCCCCTCATCTATCTTGACGTTCCAATTCTATATGGGGAGACATTTTTAGGGTGCATCATGTATGCGGATGACCTTCTTTTAATATCAGCATCCCTGTGTGACCTCCAAGCCATGGTTGACATTTGTGCTGCTGATCTAGAAAGTTTGGATATGAAACTTAATGCAAACAAATCTCAAGTCATAAGGATTGGCACGCGATTCCGCAATACGTGCAAGAACATTAGTGTTAATGCTGCCGTGATTAGTTATGTGGATAAGCTTAAATATCTGGGCTGCTTTCTGGTTGCGGCAAAGTCATATAAAATCCAAGTGCATGAAATGCGGGTCAAGTTTTATAGATCATTTAACTCCTTGTACAGTAAATGTTACAAATTTAGTGAGCCTGTTCTGGTACATCTGGTCAGTGCTCACTGCAGGCCCTTTCTGCTGTATGGATTAGAAGCTGCCAGCCCTACCAACAGTGAGTTGAACTCCTTGGAGTACACCTACAGTAATGCAATCTGTAAAATATTCAAACTCTGTCATAGTAGCGTTGAGTCGGTATTGCAGTTTATACTTGAACAGAGTATTAAAGACTGTTGTGAATCCAGAAGAATGCGATTTTTCCAGAAATGTCTTCTGAACGATAATAATATTGTCAGATTTGTAAGCGATTTTCTTGCACTATAACATATGTATATTCACTGTTACGTGGTAAAAAACTATAGTATAATACCACGGGCAGGTCTACTGTATTGTTGGGTTCATTTCATTTGTTTAATGTACTTGTCTTGTGCTACCATTGTTTGGCGAAATAAAAGATTGATACTGTATATACCATTCACTGTGCCTGCCTGACCCCTGTAATCCATTCTGACCCGATCTGCCCATCGATTTTGCTTTGACTGAGGGCCTGTGAATAAGCTGGTTTTCGCGACTCAAGTTATTTGAGCGCTGTAGAAATATCGAGTTTACGAGGATATTAAAACTATAATGATAATGCGAATAAACTAATCTAGAAGCTTATCTTACGCGGTGCGATTCTCTGTTTCTCAGCAAAGCGCCACGACACATGGCACGTGACTTTGATGTTTACAGCTAAAAATAACATTGTTGACGGATTTTAAAATCGATACATCCGTCAAAATCGATATCTTGCAATATCGACTTTAAAATCCGTCAACGGTGTAACACTTAACCCTTCCCTCAACACAGACCAAGCAACCTAGCTAGCAGGCTCTTGCGAACTTGATTTGATGGAACGCCTGTGTTAAAGTTGATATCTCTGGCGGTTTTTTTGTATGGCGGTGAGAAATTACACAGGCCAACATTAATCTACATATTTAATGCGTTCACTGAATGATAGGTTGGACCGAAATACAACGCCCGTATTGCGGGCCGAACAGCTGCCTATCGAGTTTATTTGACTGAGAGCCTGTGAATAAGCTGGTCACGCGACTTACCCTTTTTGGGCTTTATAGGAATCGTAATCGTAATCGTAATCGTAATCGTAATCTCGAGATTTCTACAGCGCTCAACGAAAGCTAAGTTGCGGGAACCAGCTTATTCACAGGCGCTCAGTCAAAACAAAATCGATAGGCAAAAGGGTCAAGATCCAGGAGTCAGGCATTCAGACAGTCGGACGGCTACGGTGGATGCTGTTTGAAATTGAAGCGAGAAGAGAGATAAGAGGAAAAGGAAGAATCAGGATAAGATTTCTGGAAAAGAAGTGTTTTCAGTCTTGAGTGAAAGACCTGCGCAGAAACTGAAAGAGGTGAAGTGTTGGTGAGTTCGTATGATTGACCAGACAACTGGAATGTCTGGATTACGATTACAATGCCAGAAATGCTTCATGATCTCTAGCCATGCTGCAAACGGTCGCTATCGAAAAACATGTGCATTTACAATATTTAATTAAGATGCACAGTTTAGACTTATTTTACTCTTTTTAGTCTTAAACTAGCGCATAATAAATTCCTGGCGAAACAAAAAATTGACGCATACCTCTTTGAAATTGTGATTTTTTATCGATTTATTTAAAAAGTACACATTTTTTACTGTAAAATGCCTTTAACGGGCCAAGAACCTAAATGCACCGATTGTAAAACAGATGAATCAGACGTATGGGAACGAACTGATAGTGGCGAGATTTTATGCGATAAATGCTACGAAATGCAGCGTATCGTGGGTACCGACTCCCCTTCAAAGATGCCACTTCCTGGGGAACACAGCAGGGACACAGCAGCCGTCAGTTCTTGTACTGATACAACAGCTTTTCTGTGTAGTAGTATCAGTCAGACAAGCGTATCGAGTGCCACGGCAAAGGAAACATTAGAAACGAAAAATTCGACTTTGGTAACGGATCGTCGACTGTCAAATAGTAGCAACCATACGAATAGGTTTAGTTCAGTAGGGAAAGATGCATTGGAATCCAAAATGACTAGAAAAAGTGCGCGGATAAAGCCATCAAAAAGTAAATCACAGACAGCTGTAAAAGCTCAAGCTACAAAGGGACGTAGCCGAAGAGTCATTTTCAAAAAGAAGGTACTTCCTAAATAGTAACAGAAAGTAGCATATATCAGCATATTTTATTCTGTGTGGGCTATCATAATTTAGTGTAATTTTTTACTCACTGAAAAATACTAATAACAGACAGTGGAGACTTGCATTAAATGAAATTATTAAATGTGTAAACCTATTGTAAATTTTTTACCATGCCTGAGGAAACCCTTACAGTCAGAATAAATCAGAAATTGTTTTAATTCTGTATTGGATTGGGCTGGAAGTGCTGAATAGTTTAATGAAACCCAAATGCCTTATGACAAACAGGAAAAAAGTTACAGCTGTGAAATATATACTATATTTTCATGCATACATTTTGTGGGGTTATGTAAAATTTTACAAACCCCTTTTGTGGATTATCTCAGTGTGCTGGCTATGCTAGTGTATTTTACACAGGTGGTTGCCTTGTTTATTTTCCTGGTTGTACTATCAAATATCTTCGAGTACACTAAACTTTGACATCTAACTTTGCTGTTTAACCGATGTGTATGTTTTTTGTGGTCCAATAAACAAAAATCTGCACCACCTAGCGAACGGAATATGTATTAAACTGTTACAACGTTGCTGCATATTACTGAGTGGCAGACATCATGCAGTTATTATCATTATGAAGCTTCTGTTAACTTATTTTGATGTATGCCTATTTATTAATTATTGAACTGTGCTAAACCATTAATAATTGGTTGTGACATTTCATGTAAAATGAAATGCTAACAAGTAGCAGCTGTACTCTGCCATGGCATTTTGTCAGTGGCTGAAGTCTTGATGGGATAAAAGTGAAGATGGAACATGCAAATTTCCTATAGACATAAAACTTTAAAATGAGTCACACCGCATAAAACTCATGTTAAATTTTATTGCACATAAGGCCATTCACACTTCACACATATAATGCAAAAATGCTTGGTTAAGAATCTGAACTTTGAACTATATGGCTGAACAGTTTTGCAAGGTTTGACGTGTAGTTAGTAATTACTTATAAACTGTCAGTTCAACTAGGAATCCAACTAATCAGTTTTCTGTATATATGTATGGGCATATGTATGTAAGTATATATACAGACAGTTATATAGTTCCTTTATAAACATGTGGACAATTGTACACTACCTTTAGCGCCTCTCAGAGATCTGCTGAAACACTTTACATGTTCATCTTATTCAGTCTAAATGTTATTGTCTTGGTGGTTTGTCACAACAGTGACAACATGTTGAGCTGTAGAAGTCAATTTTCATAACAAATTATACATGGGACTAGAGAATAAACAATTTAACTGTCAACGTAACTCGTGCAAAATTTTCTTTGTTTTGCGATTTTGTGTGACCTTAAGTTTGCAGGACTTTTGAAGGTGTTGGTTAAGAAATGTGAACTTCGTATGATTTGCCTAGAATGCTGGCTGTTATTAAATGAAATTTTATATTTATTTGTTTCTTAACAGCCAGTCAAAGCACCATCATCATCTGCAACCGTCATCACAAGCAGCCACATCTTTTATAAGGCAAGTTTTCTTACGATCATTAAGATATATCATTTTGATTGTCATATGTCATTGTTACTACAGCCAGTGGTCAAAAACATCACTGTCATAAAAACAACACAAAAACAGTATTATAAAGATGATTAGTTTGTCAATTGTATCACTTAAATTAATACTTTATTAAAAAAGGTCTTATACAAATTTTGATACCAATAATTTAAAATACTTTGCCAGCGTAAATGTTGTTAGAGTTCATTATTGGATTGAATTGAAGCCTCTTTTATTGAACACCAAATAACAATAAGTATTAGAGTTAATAAAAAGTTAGAGTATTAGAGTTCAATCAAGCAAATAACCAAAGGTGAGACCAAAAGGACAAGAAGTTCCGCTAACAGAGTAACCTATTTCTTTTAACCTTTTTCTAACATGCTTCAATATAGCATGAATTCTGATATAACTTGTGTCAGCTGAGTTTCTTTGGAAGGCATGTGGGTGTGTGAACCTGATCTGGTAAACATTGAGGGTTGGTCAGTTTGTGGTTGTAAGGATTGGCATGATGCTTTTGAAGTGAATACAAAGGAATCGTGTAACTATACATATACCAAGTATTTGTAGGAGCGTTTTGTGTAGATATGCAGTGCAATCGGATTTTGATTGCAGCCTGTGTCAAATATAGATCTGTGTGATGTTTCTTGGATAACTTGTTAAAAACATCTTGTGAGTGAAATTTTAAGTAAGTATGTACAAAGAAAGTGAAATTTGTGTTATTTTTGCAACTTGGTCACATTTACAACATGGATCCCAAATTTAGTTCAGCTACATAAAAACTGACTCATTGCAATAAACCTCACTTTAAGGCAGTTTTGACAGCATTTTAACTAGTTTCTGGTATACTATTTTTAGAACAAAAATATTAAGTACCTGTTCTTCAAAAATTAATTAATATAGTGATAAGTATTGATAATAATTTTATAACATGTTGTGATGATAGCAAAAAAGATGGTGATTGATGATGGAAATGATAAAGGTTAAGTAATTCTTCTGTTTGGCTCTAGGGTTTCTACTGGCAAGTAGGTGACATTGTTTCAGTTGTTGATGAAGATGATGGGAACCTCTATTATGCGCAACTTCGTGGATTTCTGCAGGACCCGTACAATGAGAAGAGCGCCATCATCACGTGGCTATTACCGACTGCGCTAAGTCCACCAAGTGACTTTGATGCAGCTACATACATTCTTGGTATTGCCATATACATGTATTTACCCTTGTAATAATAAACAGTAATAGCGTTACTGTTACAGTGATTGTATTTATGGATCTGGACAATTAAATAGCAACATTTAAGAACTACTCAAAGTTGCTGATATTAATTTATTAAAAAAAATAACAATGTCAGAAGACCAGTTGGGGCTACTGTAAGAAAATATTTTACTTTGGATGTATTTTGACTGTAAGCACATTTGAAGAATGTTGTATTTCTCGAACACCAAATTTAGCAACCATAGCTGAACTGGCTGCACTATGCAGAGCTCAGGGTTACGATCTTCTTTACCTATTGCCATTGAAACTTGGTCCCAGTTACCTCTACGAGGCAACTGTGAGGTAAGCTTCTGCCTCTTGGCCATCTGTAAAGAACCACACAAAGTGAATTTCCTTTTTTAGTACCTTTCCCTCTGTTTTGAGCCTACAGTACAATAGCATTTTTAAGTATACTAGATGAACAAAATATGAAGTAATAGTTACTGTTTAGTGCAGTCCATTGAGTTGGTTCAGTGTTGCAGAAGTCAGTGCAAATTCTGACAGCAAATTTGTGATGACTGAGCCTTATGAATTTTGTTTGTGTTTTTTCAAGGAAATAAATCTTGTGGCAGTTTTGAGGTGTTTCATTTTTGGTATTTTCCATTATGTGAGAATTACAGTAGATTTGTTTTTACAATAGGTCCAGAGGAAGATGTTCCACGGAAGATGGAGTACTTCGAGTTTGTCTGTCATGCTCCTTCAGACTATTTCCACTCCCGCAATGCTCCATACGCAATCCATTCAGCCACTTTTGAGCCAGGGATTGTATGGACCAGCCTGAAGGCTGGAATCCATCCATCGTTTGGAAGTATTAACTTCCAGGATGATTTTGATCATGATCCAAAGTTCGGTGACTTGAGATCACTGAGCAAAACAGATTCAGGGCAAAGAGTTAGGGACTTGACTAGAAAACAGCTGGTCAACAGAGACAAGAAACCAAAGTAAACAAGAACTGCGGAACTTTTAAGGAATGTCCCATTCCACCTTTCAGAAACTTATTTGTCTGTGAGGTATTGTTGGATTGTTTTTTGCTTTGTTTCAGCAAATTGAATAGTCTAAATATAAATAAACATTTAAACTGTTAGTAAAGACCAGAACTAGTGTTGATTTTGTTGCTTCTATCCTTAGGGGTTCAGCATGTTATTAAGGGACAGTCCATACAGGACATCAGCAAACTGACGTACTTTGGACCTTTCCCATTCCCTTTTCTGCATTTGGCACTACCCTTTCCACCTTTTTGTGGACATCCACCTCCAACGGAGTACTAAGGTCGAGGTTAGACTACTCTGTTGATGTTGCAGAGCTAACTGTGCTATGGGGTGGAGTAATTTGATGACTTTAATTAGATACAGTACAGACTGAAGTTGATGCTGAAATAACTATGTACCAAATTTAGATGCGAATGTATGCATTGTGGGCATAGCCCATTCCCATCTGTCATATCCACAATGGAACCCTTCCTTCCCGCTCTGCAGATGTCCTAAATGGACAGCCTCTGAGTTCAGATCTTGACCTCTTTTGAATTAGGTGCTGTACAAAGTTTAGGAAAAAGCAAGTTGAGCAGCATTTTTCATTCACTTTTAAGAGCTTGTTGGAATATGAAGATGGCTAATAAACCAGTTTGTCTTTAACTTATAACTTTTCCCAGCCCACTTCATTGATCTTAAAAACCAAACAAAATCTGCAACAGCCTGACTTGGCTGTGATTTATGCTATACTTTTATGAAGTATTGCGAATTGTTGAATACTTGTGAAGATAAACCAAGAAATCGTAGATTGGTAGGCAATTCTTGAGTTTTGACCAACGAGGTAACAAAATTTTGACCAAGAGTTACTGCAATGCACGCCATGCGTTGGCTTCAGTTGCAAAAATTTAAAGACGATTTTAAGGCATTTAAGGATCTGAGACATTTTACAAAAGTCTTCTCAAAATCAAAGGGAGAGACTCTTACAGAGGCTATGTTTAGGTTACGGGAAATGGAAACGCAGCGGACTGGATAGACTGACAGATGAGAATGGGTTACTGTCAGTCTCTCCCAAAAGGCATTGTTGCCAAAAGTAGACACAGTGGACAAACCAACAAGCTTCATGTGGATTGGACAATTAAAATTCATTTGAGCTGGTTTTAGTTTGCGTTGAAGGTTGATCACATAATTAACAGCTCTATTATTACTATTTAAAACCAGGTCCTGTGATAATTCTTGACTTGCTGGCTACATGTATTTGGAATCCTGTGGGCTCTTAGGAAAGTGAATTTAAAGATCTACCTACTAGTTCCATTTCTTGCATACTTGCATAATTATTGACCAGTACTTGCCTATGAGGTAAACAAGATGCACTAATTTCTAATTCTGATTTTCTAGTTTCTGATTTGTGTTCAGTCATCATTGTTATGTATGCCCTGAACCTCACTGAAAAACTTAATGGGTAGGTCAAAAAACAAAACAAACCAGTCTTTATAAAAAAATTCAGGTGCTAGTTTAAACCCCACTGCAACTTCTAGTCAATTCCGCACAAATTGCCCTTTAAAGGTCAGATATTCAATAGAAGTTAACAGATATGCATTAAAATCGGCAGCAGAGCCTCTCTCTGAGCCCCTTTGAGCCAATTGTAATTTTGAGAGCTATCCAATCCGCTGCGTTTCCATTTCCCGTAACCTAAACACAGCCTCTGTAAGAGTCTTTCCCTCTGATTTTGAGAAGTTAAGACTTTTGTAAAATGTCTCAGATCCTTAAATGCAAAAAATGCCTTAAAATCGTCTTTAAATTTTTGCAATTGAAGCCAACGCGCGGCGTGCATTGCGGTAAAACTTGGTCAAAACTTTGTTATCTCGTTGGTCAAAACTCAAGAATTGCCTACCAATCTATGATTTCTATGGGGAAAGCGAAAGCAATGTATTATTTCTATGGTTGAACTAAATACGTGAAAGTTGTATTATTATTTGGAAATTCTGACAGCATAGTTTTCTGTTATTTTCAGGATGTATCGCCAGAATGTAAGTTATGTTTGCCGTTATTGTTGCCGTGAATAAACCCAAAAAATAAATTGATGTTTTAATTGTTACAGAATTAAAAAACCCACGAAAACCGTTACTTCATTATGATTTTGAGTCTTCAAAATGTACTGAGGGATGGCACTTGTAATTGTAATAGTAATCTGACATTTATAAAGTGCCACTTCAAGAATAGACTCATCAGAGGCGCTCCCGACCCGAACCATTGAGACCACTGTCAAATAAGACAGACTTCAGGCGCTTGCGAAACTGCGGAAGAGACAAACTGAGGAATTCAAGTCGGAGCTCTCGGGAAACGCGATTCCAGCTATTAGGTCCAACTTAGGTAAAGCTTCTAGACTGCGCTGTAGCAGTGCGCATACGAGGGACAGTGAGGAGTCCAAGGGAGGCCGACCGGAGAGTGCTACGGCCTGGAACCAAGGAGACCGAAATGCAGAAGTCCCTAAGAGATGAAGAAGCAGAGCCAACCAGACAATTACGCATAAGCGTTAGGATCTTGAACTGGATACGTTGCTGAATGGGAAGCCGGTGCAGAGTGTCCCGCATAAAGGAAGTTATATGGCCATACCTGGGGACGCCTCCAATAAGACGGGCAGCAGCATTGAGAACACTTGACCTGTGGGTGACACCTGATTATAAAGTATGCATTAGTATTTGCCCTTTTGGTATTTCTCGGTTTATGTAAGGCTCATCAGCGTAAAATTAACTAACCTGAATTTGTTCATTTTAAGGCATATATCTCTAGTTTTGTTAAAGTGTTGTCTTAAGTTATCGCAAGATTTTTATCAGTAATGTAATTCTGTGAGATATATTTGCAGAAGCACAGTAATTAACGGTACAATCCGTAGTAAAGTTAGAAGGCAAATTCGTTGTCACTTCCAAATTTATATTCATATAAATAGGTACCTATATAAATACCTCAGAGCACCTCTGGATCATTTTTTCTGGCTCTTACTGATACTGGTTCTACGTTAAGTGGTTTACACTTCGCATACGTAAGTACATACATATTATCAAGAAGTTTTGTACTAAAAATGTGTTTTTTATTTTGACTGTCCTGGTCCACAGATCCACCAAAAATTTGCTTCTTGTACCTAGCCTGAAAATGTTTAAGAACCAAGCATGTAATATTGGGCTCATCATCTTGGAATTTGTTTTTCCAGTATCCAGATGATCCTGGGATGCATAATCGTGGACCGGAAAGGTATGGCAGCAGGTACACATCGCACCATACACCAACTTTTCTTGAGACGGTGAAGTCTTATTTCGTGGCAGTACTGGTTGGCCTGGGACTGATTTGCAGTGGCTGTGGTATTCTATTCTGGAATGAGGTAATAATTCATTTGTAATATAACACTTGTTTTTACTGTTATCACCAGTATGGTTGTTGTCATCATTATCGCCTTTATTATTACAAAGCATATTTTTACATGCCACCTCAGTTGAAGTCTGTGAGCATATACAGAATATGATTTCACATGCCTGAACTTGTCTCAGCTGGTCTCAAGTGCCTCAGCTTGGATTCATTGGCTAATACTTTGGATTTCTTCGTTTCAGCAGGCCTACTCATTTTCAGTATCTAACTAGCTTCACAAACAGTTTTTAAGCAACAAATTTACACAAATTAATAAACTAATCCACCCAGTTTTATCGGGTAATGTAGTGTAGACTATTTGGCGAAAGGTCTGCAATACAGTGAGTGTACTTTAAATTCACCAGTAGGCTTACCTCCGATGACACTGCAGTGGGTATTTTCAAGATAGTCTTTTAAACTATTAAAAATGGTATAATAAAAGTCTAGTAATTTGACAAAGACTTGCATGATGGGGGTATAGACGCACTGCAGTGTGTGAGTTTGTTTTGAGGTATTGCCAGCCTTCTGATGCCTTTTTGATCTGATGACTTGGGATTTGGATATATAGGGTCGAACTGTGCAGACTTACAAGTCCCTGGAGGAAGGCCTAGCACAGGTGCGAAGTCTTGACACGGAGGTTCCAATTTTTGAAGAGAACAACAATAAACTAATACACATCTGTGGATCTCTTTATACACACAAGGTTTGTAAGTTCTGTCAGTCACTCACACTTATTTACTCACTCACTCACTCACTCACTCACTCACTATTCAGCCGTCCATCCTGTTTGCTTTAAGCTTTTTGGGGTTGTTATGAAATTCATTTGGTTTTGTAATCAGTTATGTCATTAAGCCAGTCAGTCATTCTATGATACGGTAGTCGATTGGTGTGAATGCTTGTCTTGTAATGCAGTGTGCGAGTTCAAACCACCCCTGAGATGGTTACTGTGTTGGGACCTTGGACAGGTCCTTTGCGCACATTTGCTCAGTGCCATCGATTGATGGTTAGTCATTTAATACTGGCACTTAACAGATATACAAATAATAGTAAAAGCAGACATTAAGAATGTTAATTTGCTAATTGAAGGCATTCATTTCAAACATCAGTGAATGATTTCAGTGAAACAACACAGTTGTGAACTTATGTGACAGCATACAGCGTTAACAGTGTTTGTATTTTGACCAAATTTGAAATCTTTGGGTTTGATATATGACTTTTGATGTATGACTATTGTTTTTTCCAGCCATTATTTGATGGTGTGTACGGAGTGGGAGTTACAGCAGTCAAACTCAAGCGGACAGTGGAGATGTTTCAATGGGTCGAAACAGAGCACAAAAGGTGCACAATATTCTATGTTTTAAACTGAATTTTAACATGGCTTTAATTTAACCTTTTGTTGATGTTGAACTTGCTTATATATTTTTTGTGTTTTAATTTCAACTTGTACATGATCTGATTTTTTGCTTTTTTTAACTTAACTATGGTTTTTAAACTTAGCATTTTGATTTTTCAATGAAACATTTCTGGTATTTTAAAATCTAACCTTGTTGCTCTTGACATTTATTGTAATTTTTGTTCCAACTTTATTTACTGTAAAGTGAACTTTGTGACATAATATATTTTTCAGTTTTCTATAGGTGTCTAAAGACTGACTTTTGCTTTTAATGATTTTGATGTAGCTCTGATTTTTTTATTATCCTAAGCCGAGTGATTTTGACATTGGCATGATAGATTTTATTGGATTAGATATCAGGTTTAATCCTGGGCAGAGTTACTGTTGAATGATGCAGTGCCCTAGTAGTTATTTCGCATGGCTGCCAGTCCTAGGGTTAGCAGTTTAAGTTCCCAGAGAAAGACACTTTATTACTTGGCATAGAACTTAGCTGTGGAAGGCTCGTAAGACATTTTACACCTGATTAAAGATGCTGAACCAGAGGGTTATCCACTGACCTTTACACTGATTTAGGTAAAATAGTTATTCTCTTTATAGCCACATGTGAGTCAACTGAATTGTTGAATTGTTAAATATCTCTACTTTATTGTTTTGCTTTTTTATAGAGAGATCCAGGAACTGGATCGAGTGAGGACTGAAGTTTCTTACTCATACTGTGAGTCACTGAATTTTTCACTTCCACCATGCTTATTGTTTTAACCTACAGGGAGACTGAAAGAAGACTGGAGCGGGGCTTGTGATGAAAAACTTGAAGACACATAAGCTGAAAGAATAAGTAGCAGAAGAAGAGCAATCCATTTATCTAACTCTAAGAGGCAGCCATTGATGTGAAGTGTTAGCGACTTCATTTTTCTAACCCTTGGCATATGAGGGTGGGTGTCCAGTCCTCTCCCTTACCACCTGTTCATCCCAGTAACCATCCCACTACTGCTAACTTCTAGACTAGATGATGGAAGAATCCCAGTTGACAAGACTCAGAGTTGTGGGCCTTAATTCCATTTACACAGTTGAAGACCTTCCTTTATGTTGGTGGCTTAACGTTCCCTTTGTGAGGGGTGGATGAGCAGTCTCCTATAGTGGAGCTACATAACTGTCTGATCACATAATGTTGCAATTCTGTAACTCTAAAACATGATCATTAACATTTAAGTTGCATGTTAGACATATTCAGCTGGACAGTATTCTGTCTGTTTAAGCAGGAGTTTTTTGTTTCGTGTCTTTATATGGCCCGATCATCCAGTGACTAGGTGTCAGTTGATGGCGCTAAGCACTTATGAATGTTACTGTGTCTCATCAAAGGAGTCTCGAATTTGCACAGTCTACATTGCAAGGCAAGCACTCTTCTTTTGTTCTTTTGGATGTGGTAGGAGACAGCTATGATTTATCGTTTTCTGAAGAAGCTTTTCTTCTTTTTCAGCTCAGGAATGGAGAGATCATCTTGTGGACAGCAATTCGTTCGACCGACGAGTGGATCACAACAATCCAGAGTTAATATCTTGTTGTTGTTGTTCATAGAGTTGTTGTCATTTTGTTATTGTATTTTTGTTGTCAATGTTCTTGTTATTATTGCTGCCATCGTGGTGCAGTTTTTATTGGTAGCAGTGGGAGGAAAAACTTATGGACATCAGAGAAATGCATGTTCAATGGGAGACAAAGTCTGAACCAGTGGTGCAGTTCTAGAGATGTTCCTCCAGCCGTTTGGCCACTTACTTGTTTCATTATAGGAATTATTTTCAATTTATTATCATTCTGTCGAGTATGTATGTCGACAAGTTTAACCTTGTCGATAGATAAATTTCCTTATACCTCAAAATGCAGTGTCATGCATTTTCAGGGACTTGATTGTTACTGGGGTGGCCTCTCTTTTTAGCTGTGTCTTCTAGTGTTACATGAACTTTTGTCAACAATTGAAAACTGTTCTGTTTTCTGTAAATGAGGTTGGGGGCATAAATGAATAAGTATCATGAACAGACTAGATTACTTGTCTAGATTACTCTGAACAAAATAATGAATCTCTACCTTATTACTTTTTATCTGTATGGTTGATTTATTTAATTTGCAGTTACACTTCTGCTGGCACTTTGTTCTGTAAGGAGAAGGATGTTTTTGAATCATTTAAGTTGGGAAGCGCCTTTCCTTTGCAGTCTAAATGGCAATTGATTCACTGTGCTTAGAACGCTATTTTCCAGTTGTTACAGCTGTTGAATGCTAAGTTTGATGTTATTCCTGTATGGCAGCCTTGTTCTAGCCTCGAGTAGCTGGTTAAATTTTTATGTATGTCACTGAATGGTTAGATATTATCTGAATATGTGTTAATGTTTTAAATTGGTCTAACTTTAGGTCAATGCCAATGGAATCTTACACAGAGGTTGCAAAAGAGGTTCAGGTTGGAAGCTTCTTATTGTCAGAGAGTGAGTTGTTTTTGTTTAGCATTTTAGTATCGATACAATGCCTGCGTATTATGTAAAAATTAGTGTTAAAAACTTGACAGTTTAAGGATGACTGTTGATGGCAACAAATGCCACATTCAAAACTGCTAAAAATTAAACACAGGTATTTTCAAACCTTAATGCGAGTCATTATTGGTATATGCTGCTCATATTTATATGGCATATTTACAATGCTGTTCCCAAGATATTTGCCAAATTTGTATAGGTTCATTTTGAGTACTGGTTGATAAGGAGATAATGCTCATCACCCAAAATGTAAGTTTTCTCAAAATTATAAATTTGACAGTGATGATGTTTAACTGATATTATTTTCAAAAACACTTATAATTTTTTGTAAACCATACATAATTTTTAACAGAATTGAATGCACTATTTCACTGAACCAAATACGAAAATGTGAAAACCCAACTTAAGACTCATTTTGTCCGAGCAGGTCCCATATAGCGAATTTCCTGATGAAAACTGAGTTTGTTGCACAGTTTCACTGCATCACTGCACTGTATCACTGCATTAATCAGATTTAAATTATTTTTCTTTAAACGTGAAAATGTGTTTGCTGACAATTTCAGATCTGATTGACAAAATTGTCAATTTCAAGAAGCTGCACCTTGTTGCAACAAATTCCTCGATGCAACCGAATATGAGGCTGCATTCATCCTTGTATTACTACAGTGGAGATCCAGGCAATCCACAGGTCAAAAATATAAATATGGTATCATAAATGTAGTAAATATGGTTACTCAGTTTGCTACAATGGATGAAATTTAAAAATTGAAATTGATATGATGAGTACAGTAAGTAGTATGAAAGTACTAAATGTATACAATAAGTGAACAAGTGAAGTTGAATATGAACAAAAAATATAAATAACTAAAGATTAAGTAAAGTTAGATTTAATGGTTTTTCTGTGAAATAGTGAACTTTGGTTGTTTTAGATCGGTGATTTTCGAGTTTCATTCGAGTATGCTGGACTTAGTGGATCATCAAAATTGGGTCCTGCTGATGAGGTAAATGAGAGAAATTATCATCTTAACAATTCTGCTGTCTTATTATGCACAGTTGAGAATTTGTTTTGTTCTCTTGATTGAAACAAATGCTACTTAGGCTTCACTCGAGTTTCATAAAGAAGGTACAGTTTCTACAAACATCGTCTTCACTATTATTCCCACTTCATGGAATGCTTTACTATGATGCCATGATGTCTTCTGTTGCTATTCACATACTGTTTCCATTTTTTTATCCTTTCAAATTACTATTAATATAATGATAATTAATTATTGGTTCCATCAGTTAGTAGTTGTAACACTTCTCTAATAGTTCTTGAAATACTGGTCAAGTATAGACTTCTAATCCAATCAATGTGACCTAATGAAGTGTGATTTTGCTTATGATTCCCTTGATTCCCCCATATTCCCGACTTTTGGATCCATCAGTTGGTTCATGATCAGAGAGATACATGTAGTTATGATGATCATTGCAGGTGAGTGTTGTCGGTCGGCAGAGCAAGAACACCGTCACGAGCTTCCAGACAAGAAATGGCGATGTGCTGGAGATTCTGTACATAGGAAGACTGTCTGCTGAGGTGAGCTGGTTAGCTGCTTGTATGGTTAACGCTCCTATGTTGACTAATTTCTGAAGGATCCTTCCCTATAGTTACCGATTTCCAAGTTTCATAGATCTGTCCATAAAGACGTCTGCAGAGAGGAGGGTGTGAGAGGTTACCCAGATGCAGCGAATGTGGATATCTGCATCTAAATTTGGTACATGCAATTACTTCAGTATAGCCTCTGCCTTAAACACCAACTTCAGTCAGACAGCATACAGTCTGTACTTCATTGGATCTGATTAGAGCCCTCTGCTAGACACAGTAGTTTAAAAATACCCCATCCCACAGCACATTTAGTCCTGCGAGATCAATGGGGCAGCCTAATCTAGACCTTAGTACTCGGCAAGAGTGCGGACGCCCGCAAAGGGGAATGGGGAGTTGATGCCAAATGTGGACAAAGGGGAGAGGGGTCCCAGGTAGGTCAGTTTCTGTAGATGTCATTTATGGACGACCCCTAAGCCCTCCTGCGCTTAGCTGATGGTTGATTTTAAGGAAATATAAGCCAGCAGTTTTTCTTCTTTATCGTTAATAATGTTAGTTTATGAATCTATATGGAGCCCTTTCCAGAATATCTGAAATCAGAATGAAATGTGACCAAAGCCTGTTTTTACTGAGGGCCAGTAAATAAGATAGTTTTACTGAGTTATTCTGTTATGTGCTGAAGACTTGCAGAGTTAGAGACTACAGTATCTTGTCAGTAGCACTTTCAGTATGGTACTGGATGAAAGTTTTAAAAAGATGGCAGAAAGGTTCAAATGGAGGATTAGTAGATGCAGATCATTAGACATTTCATACTGCCATCTGTTGGTTGATTCATCAAATAGTGACTTGGCCATTATTCTAGGTTTGGTGAAGAACTTCTGTCTAGTGTTGTGTCCTTACCATTGTGCTCTCTTATTCCAGGAGATATTTCAGCGTGAGCAGGCGAGCAACGTACTGACTTCATGGGCGCTGAGATTCGTGGGTTGGCTTCTGCTTTTCATTGGGTTCACTATGATGACAGCTTTCATCAATGCCATTGGTAAGCCCATGGAATATTTCCACAAATTCATGAAATTTCTATTGCAGCTTTTAAATTTTAAATCTTTATGATTCATAATTGCATGGAAGCAAATACAATCAGTTTCAGCTGAAAAATGTAAGCGGAGAAAAACAGGAGAAAAGTTCAGGAAATTTGCCTCCAGCCACAAAAATCCTTCTTCAGCAATTCATTAGATAAGAAGACGAAATGGATGAACCTTGTTCATTAAGGTCATGGAGGTGCATGATTTGGGGTGAAGCATAATGAATTTTCTGTTTTGGCTAAATGCTGGTTAGTTTGCTGAAGAAATGCAGAAATCAGCAAAAGCATCCACTTGACAACCACCTTCATCCATCCATCAGTATTATACTTGAGGCTGTATTTTATCTCTTGGGTAACAGTGTAAGTTGTTGCATGTAAGGGTTGACCTTGGCCTTGTTCATGATGACTAGCTTTGGCCTTAGTCATGAAAGACTGGTCTTGATCATGAAAGGCTGAGTACGGTTGTAGCCTTGGAGGGCTGGCCTTTGCCTTAGTTATGAGGGCTGGCCTTGGCCTTAGTCATGAAAGGCTAGCCTTGGCTGTGGTCACAACAGGCCTGACCCTTAACTCCTTAGTACCCAGCATTCAGTATTACGGACGCTTAGAAAACATGTAGCCAGAAATGCAGGTGACTGTATAGTATGCTCTACACTAATTTTTTAAAATATTGGCTAATTAGCTATATATAAAGTCCACTGTTGTGGTTGATGGATTAAGTTTGTCAGAGATGTTTGTTGTTTTGGTTTTGCATATGCTAGAAAATGTTTTAAACCTTGTTACGACGAGTAAGGATAAACTTTTACTTGTTTTCCTTACAACTATGGACAGTAATAGGTTAAGGAGTCCAAGCAATGTTGTGTCATTTTGTGTGGCTTTGACTGCATTCACGCTTATGTTGTTGGCCATTTTAGTCAGCTGGGTGCCAATCGTGCGTGATGTGGTTGCTCTTGGGATGCTGATGATGTGTCTGTCGCTCTCCATCTCGCTTTCTTTGACAACCATCGCCCTCGGCTGGCTGTGGTATCGGCCAGTGCTAGGGGTCTCCATCCTTGTCCTTGCTGCCCTTCCGTTCCTGATGGCCCGGTGGCGAAGGACAACAGGGCCAAGGGGGGCATCAAGGACTGATCGAATCTGGTAGACAACAAAGGATCAAAGAATGCATCTGGTCAAAGGTGCAACAGGTCAAAGGATGCAACAGATCAAAGGTTGCAGCAGTTGCTTGTGCAGAATGATGAGCTATCATTTAAATCTGCTGTTAAAAGCAAGTTTAACATCTGTGAATCTATGTACATGCATGTATTTAAATATGTCTGTATATTTGTACATATGTACTGGTATGTTTGGACGTATGTATTCATGTGTGCACATATATATTTATACATGTATGTGCATAAAGCAAGGCTATACAGCATTTTTTAGTTTCATTACTCAGTAAGGGTAACACAGTGGCTGGGTTTTAGTACATCTGCATTTCCTTAATTGCTTGTTTGATTCAATTCCCAGGTGCATTGATTTTCACTGCTAGCAATGTAGAGTGTGATTAAGGCTTGTAAAAAGGGGTGGCAGCCCATTCATTGGATTTCTCTTGGAGCAGATGCTTTTGAAACTTTTGTTTTGCAGAGGCATTTTGTCATTTGTCACTTAATCTAGTGAACTGACTGCCTAACTTAAAAGCTTTCCCAGTCATTTATAGATGTTCATAGTTATTCTGGTTGTACATACTGTAATAAGAATGACTCCTATTAAAGGTCTTTTGTGCAATGATTGGGCTTGATTCAAATACTCGGATTGCAAGTACAAGTACTTGAGTAGCAAGTACAGGTATTCTGGTACCAAGGACAAGTAGGCCTACAGTTCAAAGTATGCCCAGTGTGAGCACAAACATCTGAAACTTAACTATTCTCATGATAAATTTTAATACAAGCATGTTTTGTTACAGTGTAGGAAAATCCATAGTGTTAATCATAAACAGGTATTTACAGTATATGGCATCATTTCAAGAAGATGGTCCTCTTATGGGATGCGTGAAGACTAAGTGTTGCCTACTGTTCTGTCTCAGTCAGACGCCATCAGACTGCACTACATTTCAATTATAAAACTGTCAAAGCTGCAAATCATATCTCATGAAAATACTTTTACTGGGCTACTTGAAGCATCCCAAAGCTAGCTGCTGCAAATTATTTATTCTCTGTTGTACGGCTCGGATTATGCCACTTTCTGCTGTGTTCCATTGAAGTAGGCTTATGTGTGCCAAGTTAAGGCCTTGACTATGAAAAACACCAAAGTTTCGTCAGAAAATCTTGTCATAACATTCGAAACGCCTCTGTAGCGCTACGCAAAACGCCCAAAAGCTAACTGTTACAAACGATTCCTTAGGTCTGTATTCTTCTTTATTGTACTGCTTGGATTAAGCCATGCACTGCCTGCATTGCGCCATCGCTGTGTCGTCCAAGCTAAGGCATTAATTATGAAAAATATGTCGAAGTTTATGACAAAATCTCTTTACACCTCTCGAAACAACGATAGCGCTACTTAAAACATCCCAGAGCTCACTGGTACAAACAATTTCTCCTCTGTCGTATACGATCTCTGAATCGCGTATAACATTGTATCTGCAATGCGCTGTTTGCTGCGTGGTCCAAGTTAAGGCCTTAATAAGGCCTATAAACAGTCGAAATTCTGTGAAGAAATTTCTATATCTCCCGAAACGACTTAAAACAATAATTAGAACACTTCAAAGCTAAATTGTATATATTTGTTTCGCTATATTGACCATATGGGTTCGACCCAGTGCAACAACTTTCAGTGCATACGCCTAAGTTATGCCTAAAGAAATCCTTCACCACTGCTGTCTTTTGGATGCTCTCCAAACCGTTTTAGGTCTCCAAATACGACTGCACTCACTAGCCAGGTATACAAATCTCTGAAAAATACAGTCGTGATCCGCCATTCTCTTACTCAGAGGCGGGAGGCGAACGCCAAATCAAAGTAACTAACAAGATCAGTCAAACTGGGTAGAACAAGCTCAGTCCATTATAAGTTAGTCCCGACAGGCAACCTTGGTTATGAAGCGTTAGCGACTTCATTCTTCTTGGTCTCGGCATGTGAAGCGGGTGGCTAGTCCTCTCCCTCTTCCCATTGGCTGTATACGGGCAGTGTTCTCATTATAGCTGAGTTGGCTAGGAGTGCAACAAATTTCTGCCCTCGCAAGGAATTGAACCCCGCCCTTGCGATTGACAGGTCAGCACGCTAGCCACTGGACTATCGCACATCGCGGTTAGGGATAGAAATAGAGGTATAGGGATTAGACGTGTAGTCTTGAATCGCAAAAAGGCGCAGAAGAAAGCATAAATACACCGGCAGCGAATAGTAGTTATCAATTATGAAACGGTCCGCAATTACTGAAGTTGTTGCATTAGCTGATGAAATGTTTGCCGTTCGAATTGAAGATTAATTGTCAAATTAATATTCAGAAACTGCAACGAATTTCGTATGATAAGATTTGGTTGACGAGTAGGGCATATCTAAACATAAAGACGCAGGGCCTAAAGTGATCAACCTATATTGTGACGTAGGCCTAGAGATAGCCTGTCTGAACTGAAAAGCGAGTGATAGTAGATAACACGGGCAGTGGTGGTGAAGGATCTCACCCGATTAATTCGTTGAAAAATGACCAGGGTCGAACCATAAGGTCGCTATATAAAACAGTGTATAAAACCGCGTACATTTACATTTACACATACTGTACGTGGGCCCTGTTCTGCATTCTACCCATGCATAGGTAATTGGAACTCAGCGAGTCCGATCAAAATAAAAGTAAGAGTTCGTCAGAATGCATGAATAGGCTACATATAGGCTATGTATGTAAGTCTATGTACCGAAGCACAAGGCACTTGTTCAAGGTCGTTACACAGCATCTCATGTGGGAATCGGCGAACCAAATCACAGGGACGATTGTATAGGCCCCTATAAATGATTTAAAAATGATTTGGCAATCGGACCATCGCTCTTATCCTCATGGTCAAGGCAAAAGATTCGGGGCGAAAACCGACCAGGTCTAAATAACTTGAAAAATAGCCGACAGCTAGAGAAACACCTAAAACCTGGCAACGATATTAATCAAAAAAGGCGCAAAATAGCCTGATAAAAGAAATCTAATTAATTAAAATCGAAGCCTTTGCGCAATCATACTTGAATCTTCGAGTTTTTTTTAACTCATGTGCAGCGCAGTATATCCGACTGTTGACGAGAGATCCGGCTAAGGCTCGGTGCCTGTTGAAGAGGAGATGCCTCGCGTGGCCGTGTAGATGTCTGCGTCCTCCTCCTGTCCCATCATCATCACCATCATCTGCATCCGTCCGTGGTTGCTGAGCCTGAAGCATCTTCGGTCGGTCTGTCGGTCGGTCGGCTGTGCTAGCAATAGACTGCATGCGGGAGGAAACAATCTGTATTGATGATTGGAAGTCGTACTGACGCCGAGGGAGACTGATGCTGGATTCCTGGCTGCGTTTATTCGGACGGACCAACAGCATCAGTCAAATCAGTTTTCTCGGATGTCGTGCTATGGATGTAGAGGCCTATGGATGTGACTGATGCTGGATGAGATGCTCAGTCGAGTGTCCATAACTGGTCTATTGGGTTAGATTACGGAATTCGAGTGCGTACGTAAGTATGTCTTTGTTGTGATCGGTATGGCGGTTATAAATCACGCCGCAAGACAAACTGCTTTTTTCGGTACATAGATCATATTATGCTGAATGTAATCGTTTGTTTGATAATTTTTGTGGTAACTTACCAGTCCTTGCAGTAGTTAGCGACTCGGTGCATAAGTAATCATTGTGGTAACTTACCATTCCTTGCATTGTGTAGGCCTAGTGATTTGGTGGTGACAAGTAATCTTAGTAGTAACTTACCATTCCTTGCATTTGGGGCACGGTAGCATATTGGATAGAGCGCTCGGCTTGTAACGCGGAGAGTACGGGTTCGAGCCTCCTCCGAGACGGTTACTGTGTAGGGACCTTGAGCAAGTCCTTAACTCACAATTGCTCGGCGCCATCGATTGGATAGTGACGCCTAATAAAGATTAGATAGTGGCGCCTAATAAATGCAGAAATAATAATTATGTAGTGCCTCGGTGGTGACAAGGCTGTCGTCTAATTTCACCGACGCGTTATCATTATGGTCTGCATGAGGTTCGAATCCTGCAAGTCAACTATATAAACCAGTGTCTGGGGCCTGGGCATGGGGGTTCGACATCCCGCAGTGCAATGTATATCAACCTCAATAACCTTTGTTCTCAAATTGCTGCCACATTATTCGAACTCCTTCTGTAACAGTGTTGGTATCCCACCTTATAAACTCACTACCGCCATAGAGTATGCGACATAAATGCGGTTACACTTCTGACTTACATAGCTTCGTCTGAAGGTTAAACAGGCGCTAAATAAATGCCTAGATCCATATACGCGACCAGTATGGCCACGAGAAAGTGAAAATTAATGTAATTAACATCTGATTCCACCAAGAGCTTGCTTGCGTAGAGTATGGTAAGACAGAAGTGTCCATGTCATGACAGTAGACGGCAAGAGCGTCGGTACGGCCTTGAGAGTGGAGGAAGGTCAAGGTACTGGAGGATTCAGGGATCCGGAAGTCTACTAACATGCTGAAATAAACAAGGCTGTATTTAATTTCGCCGAAAAGATTTGACGATTTTTTTGGTCATTAAGCCTGAGTTATTAAGAATTCTCTCCTCTTTACTTTTCCAGGCCCCTGGATATCATTATGCTTGTATTAAAGGCACTTAAAGCCAACAGTCCTATACTATGACGACTGAGGCTAATTTCGATGTTGTGCATTTAGCTATTGAGCCTACATCAAAAACGCTAAGTCGTGTACAATATTGAAAACACTCATCTCCACTTGTAGATACACATTAGATAATTATAGCCTAGGTCCTATATCATATGTAAATGCAATGTGCCATAAGGCTATGAGTGGGTCAATAATATTATCGCTTTGGAAACGAGCATAAAGATCCTGTGGTGAAAGAGGAGCGCGGCGTTTCTATAGCAACTGATGAGCTACGACGAATTATGCATTCATGCAAATCCGGATTAAGCTGAGATCGATTTTCGAGCAGCGAGGACGATGCCTGACCTGCTTAGCTTCTTCCATGGCCTTCGATCCGTCTTGCTGCCGGGTTACAAATCTCGGATGCTCTTTCGCATCCTGTCACTTTGTGTTTTCCTAAACCTCCGTCATTTTCAGTTGTTTTTAGACTGTTTTGCTACCCTTTTCGCCGTCACATCTGTCCTTCTGTGCGTTACCCAAATTTGCCTTTGCCTGCATGAGTGTCTGCTTTGAATGCGTATTTCTCACGGGCTTCGATTGTAGTTTCATATCTGTTAGGTGCAGTATTGTAGAGTTTTTTGCTACCTTATGGGAATACCTTCACCACGTTTACGTTTCATTGTAAGCCTATGTCTTCTCCTGTCGTTTTTACATTGTACCTGTCTTTTCATGCTTTGTGTATATGCACGGTGCATTTAAACAATTCCCATGATGTGCTTTCTACTGTTTCAATATTGAAACACTTAACCGTTTCTCTTTTAACGCGACAATAAAGCAGATGTTCTTTAGAATTTGACCCATTTGCCCAACTGCTGGAAATTGGGCCAGAGGATCTTAGGATATTAAAATATCAATTATTCTCAGGGAAATGAATTAGACTCTCCCGGCCACTAATTTGCGCTAATGCTCAAAGGAAATTGATGCTCCATTACTGCAGCCGGTTGTCTTCGAGCATCCATGCCGTTGTTTCTGCGGTCGGTGTTTCGCTTGCGATGGTTCGCCTTACATCTCGGTGTGCTCTGGAGACTCTTATTGTCTCTGATATTTGACAACATGGACCTCATCGTTCATCGCCAGTTTTTGCGTTTTTTCTCCGACAGTTTTATCCACTGTCCCCGTACGTTCATCCGCAACGATAAAAAGGCAATGACGAATGTAGGCTTACTAAGTATTTTTGTACATTATATTCACCAAATCACTGAACCATCACTTCTAACATAAGTGTAAATGTACACGTAATTCTATAGCGACCGTATGGCCTCCATTCTGCTCATATTTTCAATGAATTTATCGGGTGAGATCCTTTACCACCGCTGCCTCTTTGAATAGGCGCCACGCCATTTATGGTCCCTGTGTAAACGGAACATGCTAGCCAGAGATCGAAATAAGCCAAGCCGGGACGCAAACCGGCATTCTCACTCTCAGAGGTGCCTTGCGTTCGCCTTGACCAATGTATCTAACCAGGCCAGTAAAACTGTCTAGATCCGTGAAAAGCGGACACAATACGGTTTAACGGCAAATTTTGGGAAAATTACCAGCAAATTGGTCAGGTCTCGCTCGTTCATTTTCCATTAGCACTCTCCGCACGGAAGACAAAAAGCATTTCCAGGCTTTGTTGGTCTGGCTTGTTTAACCACTGATACTTATTTTTTTCAAAAAAGCCGTTGCTTAACGCTTTAACCTTTGAGCAATTAAGGTTTAATTTATTTATAACTAGCGCTGGCTTGTTTCACCGAAACAATTAGAGGCGCATCCAATTAATTTCCCTGAGGATCGATGCTTCCTCAAGAAATCTTGAATTACTCCACTCCTCTTCGTCTACTCAGGATGGCTTTGTCTTGTTTTCGTCTCTTTCCCTCACGTGCTGTATGTGTAACTATGCGCGTCTTTGTTTTGTCCGCCTTCGTCTCCCCACTGACAAGCATAGCGCAGTAGCGGAGAGAAACCGGTACCGGTACGGAGAGAAACCGATGTGTGGAGAGACAGACAGACAGACAGTCAGACAGACACACAGACAGACAGACACACAGACATACAGAGAGGCAAAGGAGCATAGAAGAGAAACACAAAAGCACAAGGAGAGGAGAAAACGGATATCGGGACAGCAGGACAGGTGGGCAGACGAACAGAGGAAGACATCTTGTACTACTCCATTCGTTAACGCCGTCATTTGCATGCGCAGTCGCTATGGAAACCGATTCGACAGAGAATTGATTTCTGCTTCGGATGATCCTCTGAAGCCATTGGGCTGGAAGAGACAAACCAGCGGAGACAAAGGGAGGCAGACTAAGCGAGGCAGAGATATACACGGAGGCACATAGGGAGAGGACAGAAGAGGACAGGACAGGACAGGTCAGCACAGAAAAGAAGAGATATATACGTGAAAGATGAGACTCTGCAGAGACTACCAGCGTCCGTTTCCATCGGCTATAACTTATAACACGACCCAATGTACAGTACGGTACATGTGTACCGGATGGGGTAAGATAGATCTATGATGACGTCTGCTACATAGTGTGACGTGTTCTTTATACTTTTCAGATTCAGAAAGCCTATGCAATCAGGAACGATGACTTAGTCGTCTAATGTTAATTTCGGAAATCTAGTCATCCAGTATTGTGGGAAGTTCAGTTATCTTACCAACAGTCCGGTGCAGTATCGCTACCAACAACAACACACTTCGTGTTCCGCTGATAATGGCTTGGCTGGGCCGGGTGCGATGGTTGCTTGGCAACAAAGACACGTCGGTAACCATAGTAATGGTCGGTCTTCCTCACAGTGGCAAGTCTACATTGATGCTTCAGCTGAAGCCGCCCGAGGTCGCAATGGTAGCCATCCAGCCGACCTTACCAATCGACTACAAGGCCATGAGGTTCCGGACTAAGGCCGTGACCTTTGTTGCCTTTGACCTAGAGGAGCTGGATGGGTTCGGATGTCCGTGGGAGGAGTTCTACCGGGAGTGCCACGGAGTGATGTTCGTTGTCGACAGTAGCCAGCGCCTGAGTCTTCCACGCGTCGCCGTGGAGCTGGAGAAACTCCTCTCCAACCCAATTCTCGTCTCAAAACCGATTCCTCTGGTCGTTCTCGCCAACAAGATGGATCACTGTAACGCGCTGCCGTGCTACCAGCTGTCGAAGGCCCTTCGTCTGGAGGAACTGTGCTCCGGGGAGAGGCCGTGGAACGTGGCAGCGACCGATGGACTGACCGGAGAAGGAATACACGAAGCCCTCGACTGGTTCGTCAGCCAAATTAAGCGTCACATGTCTACCACGAAATCTAAATAATCGAATACGGCGCCACGTAAATTCCGTTTACAGTCCAAGCTGCGCCGCTGACAAATCCATTGAAAAGTAAACGATTGAGATGAATTTCGTTGTGTGCGACATTTATCCTTCTAACTTCTCCCAAATTTTTCGCACTTGGTCATAGACCACAAGCATACTTCAGCAACCACAAGCATACCTCTGCTGTTACAAGGTATCTCTGTTACCCGAAGCATACTCCTTCTACCACAAAGGTACCAATACTACTACAAGAGTACCTCGGCTATGGACCATTTGCATACCCTGCTACGACAGACATGCCCTGACTTGCTCATAACTCGAGAACTTAAGTGACCTCGGTCTCAGTCTAAGGGGTCAGTTGGAACATGCAGAATACATAACATAGACCTAGATATCAACCATACAGTACGACAAGTAACGGAAAAAATTTATATTGTCAAATAAACTGACACCAAAAACATACTGTCGGTGAGGCATCTGACTGACTGAGGAGTTGGTTTCTTGATTTGTTTGCCAGATTGTAATATAATAATACTACCAGCAACAACAACAACAAGAACAACAACAACAATAATAATAAACACAACAACAACACTGTCAATGCTGGTAATGCCACTGGTTTTCGTTTCTTTCGATTTGAGCCTTATTAACTCGACATCAGAGAGCTTGAGTATCGCGGTAACAAAACTAGTTTAAACATTATTTTAATAGATTTGTGTATTTCGTTTTATTTACCAATTAGCATAAAAATCCTAATAATATTTAAATCACACAATAATTCATACAAAAGCATATATTCAGGTCAAATGTTTTTGTTTCTAAACTTTCAAATGGCACAGATGCGATAGTTTGTGTCAGTCTCGTTCTGCCTGCTCTCGGTCAGTGCATCTCCTCCATCTCTCTTGCGTGTAATTATATTTCTCTCTGCACTCATAAAAATACTAAAAGCTGTTAATATCAGGAACAAGTTTGGTGCCTAGAACGATCATAAACATCTAATGTTTGATTCAAAACCTAGTAGAGACTCATGGACGAACGTAGAACGCTCACTGACGTGTTTGCCCAAGAACTGAGCGGAAGAACAGGAGCCAGTTCACAGCATGACAGTTAATGTCTGGATGTAGGCCACAGTGCACGTTTTGTTACCAGATAGCACCTGCTGAGTAGCGTCGCGTTCTTGCCACAATGGTGTCTGTTGTTATCAGAAATTCCTTTCGAGAGACTGTGGCCTGTCTGGTCTTTACATAAATCGGTTGTTTAATTGGTTGCTAATAAAATTATACTCCATAATTATAACATATTCAAACAAATAGGCAGCGTATACGATCATTGTGTAGGTGGGTTAGTGGAGCTTCAGGCTGCTTCGCCCTCTGTCCATCCATCCATCCATCCTTGCCACCCTCTGCATCTCAGAAGATCGGGAAAGATTGCATGGCATCGCTCTCTACTCCGCATTCGTTGATGCCTCGTCGCAAACGGAAGAAACCGTTGTCACCCCATTTGGTGCCCCACGAATTCTTGATGATCCAATACTTGCCGTGGGTTGTGTCAGTCCCATAGCCAACCAGGGTCACGGCGTGATCCACCTCCACAAACGGATTAAACTTGCTCGATATGCCTACCAACAGAGAGGTCATAAAGCAGGTTACAGCAATGCAATGTAAAGTAGGGTGAGGTAAGGCAATCGCCCTTTTATTGTGCGTTCCATAAATTCCAGTAAAGACAGGTGCGATGCTTGAAGTTAGAGGTAAAGAAGACTACAATAATCCGACAAAACCAGAGTTTTTTCCTCAAGGGAACATATTCAAATCATGCATTTGAATTCGAACCCAAAAACCTATGTGCCACTTTCTTTTCCATGAAGTAGGCCGATGGAAGGAAAGCTGTGGTCTCTTCGGGCCCAGGCGAGCTATATAGCGTTGAGTAGTGACTTACCGGTTGGTGAGTAGATTCCTGATTTGTAGAACATGAGGTCTTCTTTGACTTTGATGGCAATCGCCATAGGGCCATAGCTGACCAAAGCCAGCATCATCTCGGCCTCGTTGCATCTAAGAAACCAAAGCATCAACTACGGTTACAAGCAAAGACAATGTTGTAAACATATGCTTTAATACCCTGAAAGCTACTTTACAATTACTCTAGATATCTACAATTCTGCAATTATATAAGCATATATAGTTATAAGAGTATCGAGTGAACTCTGTTCAGATTCGATGCTAACGGTTGAACGTCGGTCCCTGTCTCTCTGGACGCGTGCTAGATGTCTCTGATTTACCACTTAGTGGACGTGGCCAGAATCGGCCAATCGGATACCCTCACAAATGTAGCTACTGATAACGACGACGAAGAAACTGAACAATGATGATGATGATGAGGAGGAGGATGACGACGACGATAAGGATGATAACGACGACGATGACGGCAAAAACTGAAACAAAGATAGCCGATAATTATGCTATCATTAAAGATTATGATGACAATTTGTGTCGAACAGCTGAAGATAAAGATAATAACTCAACATTAGATCAGCCTGCATTTAGCAACTTACCAGAGTAGACTAAACAAGACCGACCAGAAATGAATGGTTTATAATTTGAAGTGACTCAGAACGTACTAGACGACAGTGGATCAAAAAGACAGTAAAAGTTGAGATTGGATCTTACGCTCCATAATATCCTCCGACGTATTCGTATCCAGTGAAGTAGTATCTCTTGCACGAGGTCCGTGTGCCGCAGCTCTTGCCTTCCACTGCCTTATAAGGGTTGCACGATTCCTCCACCATTCCGTAGTCCTCGGCATACTTTCCGGCAATGGCATAGGAACTTCCGCCATCACAACCTTCAGACAAATGTATACATTGACATTTCTACGTAGCCTAACTCAATCGCAAGATATCTTCTGCAGAACACACGAGGCAACAATCGATCGGAAACCACCCTACATTCGCAAACCGTAAGGCAGGTTTTGTCGAGGTCCACAGCAAGTCAGTAGGAGAGGCCAGACAATGACCCATGGGCTACATATTATGTTGTTGTTGGGGTGTTTTGAGCCGGACAGTCAGCGCAATACCACGACAGCATAAACCAGCGTATGTGTGTGTACTGGCAGGGTAAGAGGTTTTGGAATTAACATTTAAGGGCTTCGCTATGACGCACACTGATCACGGACTTACGAACTCTATGTATGTGATGAAATATAGCTTACTGAAATTGATAGTACCAAACACTGAAACGTAATATAGTAATAAAATAAGACAGTGGTGATGCTGGAGTAATCCAGTCAGTCAGCCATTATAGTAAAAGTAACACATTTGATTACATACACACTCACAGCGTTGTTCCGAAGTTAAGGATGTTTCCACTGAAGCGCGTATAAGACGTCATCGACAGCATGGCAAGATTTTAACATGGGTTGAACCTTAATATACTGGTATTCTATACCTGCACATACATATGTGTTTGTATATCATTCGGGAACCGAGCCAGTTCGCCTCAACGACTGTAAATATCGTCCGATGTTTAGCCTACAATTCCTTTTCCAGTTACGTCAGTCATAATTTTATTTTGCTAGTCAGTCAGTCACTCAGTCAGTCAGTGATGCTGTTGGCTTACCGAGAGAGTAGAATGTGCAGTCGACGACATCTTGCGGCGAGAAGACGACTTGGACTGTGCGGTTCGTGAAGATGGCTAGTCGAGCTTCATTCATGGCAGCCGAAGCAAAGGCGTAACAAGAGCCACACTTACCTGCAAATGACAAAACACAACACGAACAGATTGAGAACGGGGGATATAAGGTAAGCGCAGTGCATGTATAGGCCTAATAAGACTACTGAACAGGGTGACGTCACGGAGATTAGGTTTTTAAAGAGGTTTTAAGCACCGTTGAAAAGCTCTGAAAAGTTTGAGTTTCCAGTGAGATGGTCGCCGTGCAAAAAAAGACTTTGAGCAAGTCTTAATACAGGCTTATAAGCAAGTAGACAAAGAAACGAACAGCAAAACATGGCCAAGTGACCCCGCTTGATTTGATTGCACCTGAATGATTCATAATTGCCTTCACACACGATACATCTAAGTCAGATAAATAAATCTGACCATACACACGGAGAAACAGATATTATGAGGTAGATAAACTGACAGAATTATGGATACAGAGACGAAGACAGGTCCAACAATACTGACAGATGGACGAACATTCAAAATTTCATGTGAACAAGACAGACAGACAGAACAGACAGACAGACAGACAGACAGACAGACAGACAGACAGACAGACAGACAGACAGACAGACAGACAGACAGACAGACAGACAGACAGACAGACAGACAGACGTATATAAGAGTAGCTTCACTGTGACTCGCTAAAACGGAGGTATAAACCAGCCAGACAACTGATGACACAGTGCATCCATCTGCTTACCCTGATCGCGAGCAGGTGAGATGTAATTGACTCCTTTGACGTTTCTCCAGTCAAATGACGTTGGAAGTCCTGCAATCAACTTCTCTTGCTCCGTCGTTATCGGCGCAGGAGTCACGACGCTAAAGAACAATGACGACTGTCACGCTTCATAATGAGTCTACTGGCGTCACTCAGTGTCAACAGGTAGACTACTCTCTTGAAAGTAATGACCAGCAACTGCAGGTGTTAACGTGGTCGGAATGTCTACACGCATATTTGCAGGTTGTGAAGAATAACTTCGGCGGCTTACAGACATTTTCATTTGGTGATCATATAATACGCCACACTGACTGTCTGTTTACAAGCCACAATTATTCGCTATGGTAGTGTAACAATAGTTCTGGTCAGTAGTTCTGGTGTTATTACTCGTCGCTTCTTAGTGTCAGCCTGGATCTGACAATTACACTTACGGCTGCATCATGCGTTGCGAGTGGGATTTAGAAAATGATCCGCACAATGTGAAAAATTATACGAAAAATGAGATTTATAATAGGCCTAATCAGACAAATGTGCATATGTTGATTTTATGTTCGACTTTCATTTCTTTTACAACGTCTTAGCAAACTTCCCGCCCATAAAACTTCAGCTAACGTAATAAATATAGTCATCAGTCCAGTTTCAGTACAACTGATAATTTAAATTGTTAAAGCATAGAATTGAAAACTTGGCGTCTTTAAGAAAGAGAGAAAGGAAGAAAGAAAAATAAAAGAAAGAATGAAAGAAAAAGGGAGAGGTTATGAGAGGAAGTAGTTCGGAAACTCTACCTGTTCCTCCTCTGGAGCCGGTTGCCTGCCATGGAGAGCAGTTCGTCGACTGTCATCGAGTCGTACTCGTCGTAATTCGCTGCAGTCCAGGACGACTGAGCAGCATTAATGACATCGACCATATCCAGTTCCGTCTTATATAGACGACTTTGTAACTCCCTATATGATTAATAGATGGAACGAAGGATGGATTAATTGGATATATTAAATTAATTGGATATACTGAATTAATTGGATATACTGAATGGATGGACTGATGGGTGGATGAAAGAAAGGATTAAATGGTGGGTGGATGGACGAATTTATGGTTGGATGGGTGGGTGTGTTTAATGGATGAAACGACGGATAGATGGGCGGCTGGACGGCTGGAAGAACTTAGTGATAGGTGGATGGGTGGAAGAACGGACGGACGGACGGACGGATGGATGGATGGATGGATGAAGGGATGGATAAATGGATGATTGGAGAGATGTATGGACGGAATGATGGATGGATGGAATGTACGAAAAAAGTACTGACAAATGGATAAGTACATCATCATAATGAAGAAGCAAAGTATTTGACAGAGTGACTGACTGCTTTGGTCGGGTAACTAAAGAGATGCAGAAATACAAGACGAAAATCGATTAAGAGTCAGAGACAGTCAAAGACAAGAAGAGGAAAAACAGACACATTCAAGGAACACCAGAGGGACCGACAAAGAGCGCAGTTTACTTCCTGGTAAGGTCGTGGTTGGTCGAGCGGATGTCCCTCTCCAGAAGCTCCTCCAAGCCCCTTGGCCTGGGCGAAGCAGCGGATACCTTGCGTCCGAAGAAGCACGTCCAGTCTCTTCCGAGAACATCATGTGAAGACCCGAGAATCGTCTCGTTGCAGAACCTCGTCTCTCTTCCGTTCTTCGAGTCCTTGAACTTGACGTAAGCGAAGAACTTCCGGCCGTGAACAACCACTTCGAATCCCTAGTCACACGAGGCAATAGATCTCATCTTCGGCCGATATATTATAAGTTTTTAAAAGTAACCGTCAGTTATTATCGGTTATCAAGATCATTCCATACATGTAAAGTTATAAAATAAGGTCGTCGCCACCGATTTCAGTAACCGTGTAGCACCGTCAGCGAGTAAAATCAGTAGCCCGATGTTTCGCAAATGATAACAAACTCTAACGGTGAATGTAAGACATTTATTTGCATATCCCTGTATAGAAATTTCTCACAAGCATGGTTCGTGGTCGAAGGACCATTCGACTGAGGGGCAGCTACGACTGCAATATACCAACTTGCCTTGGTATTCCACGGAAGGTCACCCTTCCAAGCATTATCGTAATCGTAGGCCCGATATTTCTACAGATCCCAACGAAAGCAAAATCGCCGGAACCGTCTAATTCGCAGTCAAAACAAAACCGATAGGCAGGAAGGGTTCGGTTCCAAGTTAAGATCTAAGAGTCAGGCAGGTGGACAGTCAGACGGCTATGGTGGATAGTGTTTGGAATTGAACCGGAAAGTGAGATAAGGGGAAGAGGAAGAATCAGGATAGGATTTGTGGAAGAGGAATGATTTCAGTTTTGAGTGAAAGACCTGCGCAGAAACAGGAAGAAGGGGAGTGTTGGTGTGTTCGTATGATGGGTCAGATAATTATCATAATTCTGTTGAGATTTACCAACAACACCAAGAGGCCACCGATGCTGCGCACACGAAGCGTTATATCTGTAATATTGGTAATAATTGGTGTAATTTAATCAAATGTAATTATGTGTAATGTAGGCTGCTTACCAGAGAGTCGACCATCGTCCAAAATCCCACATTTCCGTATTCGTCGTTAACAACGTCTGGGTAATCCAGGAGCATTCGGTATCTGCGAGCAATTCTACCTACACATAATCAAAGTTAGATAGTTAGTTAATAACTTCTATCGCGGAGGTGTCTAATGCACCAGGCATAGATCGACGACGCACCAAAATCGAGCCGCAAAAATCAAGTTCAGCTTACGCAGGCCTACCCTATGGAGACAAAAATTAACATGTGGCGGCCTAAAACATTTTGAATTTAATATGTCTATGAAGAACATGCATATCCTAACAATGCAAAGTTTAATCCTAAAATACTTAGGTTAATGTGCACCATTCTATTGCATGCATTTGAACAGAAGTGTAATTATGGCTCGCAAGGCCCACAACTGCCGAGAGGAGGGAGCGAAATCAGCCAGAAGAGTTAACGCACCCCAGGTTTACCAAATCCGTATAATCTAGCAGGGCTAGAAATTCTAAGTTGTATCATGCGCATACATTTAGAAATTAAGCCTATTTAGGCATACAAGATTAAAATTTTAAGCCGTACGATCATTATTTTATTCAAATCCTCCTAAATAAACACTGGCCTTATTCTACAGGAGTCGTATAGGCCTAATGCCATATACGTAGATAGTGGCCCATTAACGAAGAATTATTATTTACGAAAGAATGATATAACTCTAATCCATCACCACAACCAGAACGGATCAGTTAAGATTTCATACAAACAATTCGTAGTTAATTAGATACGAATTTTGCAAATGAAGAGATCAGTTTGTAGGGTGAGGTATTCATGTTACCTGTAGTCATGCAATTGATTGTTTTGTCGAAACCTCCCTCGCCCACCTCGAAGATCCAGTTTCCCTTCAGTTCCTCGTATTCACAAGCCAGAGGATTGAGAACTCCTTCGATGGACCTCTGTAGGTTGTCTGCAGAAAGGCACGAACCCACCAGGACCAGAACGACGATCAATCTCAGGAACATGATTTCGGGTTGACTTGGGAGATATTTCTCAGATCTCCGTCGATGTTTTCGAGAACCCTGTTCGCGAATATGCTTGGCTGAGATGTCTATGACTCCCGTGCAGTTCTCTTTAGGTCTTGTAAGCTGTTCTTCGATTCCCCATAGGAAATCGCCAGAGATTTCTGTGACTTCCTTGCGAAATCCTCCAGAGAACCTTCGGCTTCTGAAGGCCACCAACTTCTCGCTCACCTACACAGAGCCTATTGTATTCCACTCGAGGTTACAGGTAGCAGCGAACAGAATATCCGGCAGTGATGAAGCATGACGAATGTCCGTGTCTTTCTCTCTTTCTCTGTCTTTCTCTTTGTCTATCAGCCTATTTTGACTCACTGACTCTGTCTGTCTCTGTCTCTGTCTGCCTATTTTTTCAATTTTCTCACTTGATGTGCTGTTTGTATGGCGTTCGCTTGAATGACCCTGTGCAAAGCCTACAAAATGGACCAACGCCTTCAAAAGCACACACAAGGTGACGTGAATGGCTGCAGTCAATACCTTGACAAAGACAGCTTCGTATATATTTGCACACCCTGGTGGCCATATGCTGGGAATTCAAGACGGCGTGATGGCCCTAAGCGCCTATATGTTTTGCGAACCAACATTCTAGCTGTCCATGTATTTCGAACATAGCCTACTTGAATTCCTAGCTGATAAACTTTAATACTCATTTCCCTACTCTTGGTTAAAATCGAGCATGCGATTTATAAGTATATATATACATATATATGCATATTTATAAGGACCTTTGTCTCTTGGGTTCATGTAGATTAGGCCATATATTATAGCCGATAGTTTATGTATGCCTAATGAAAGATTTGCTAAAAGCTGACTTTAGATTTATTTAAAAGTTGGCATAGCTATGTAGCCCTACACCCTAAGAAAATAGGCCCATATACAACTGTAGCTAAAATTTCAATAATGAACTACAAGTATATTATAGCATGCATGCACAAGTCATTTATGAATGTATGCATACATGTAAGTAGGTAGGTAGGTACATGTAGGTTGGTATATATATGTATGAATATATGTAAGTGTATGTATGTACGATTGTATGTGTAAGTACGTATGCATGTATGTGTATGTATATATGTATGTATGTAGGCCTACGTATGTAGGCCTATGTACGTATGCATGCATATATAGCGCACTTTAAGAACTTCTCAAAGGCGCTGCAATACTGCTATCTGTCAGCTCTTAATAGTTGTCTTAAGAGGAGCTGAATGTGTTTTCTGAGCCATTTCTGACGATAGAGTTCACACTGTGAGGGGGAAGATTGTTGCAACAGCACTTTTGTTTCATCCTTTGTGCAGCTAACCTTCTCCATCCCGCGCCACACCCATAACTCAAAAGCCTCCATTCTTCTGCTGTCTTCTTTTCTGATCTGTTACGCATAAGGGCAGTAAATGAAGTTGGTCCACCCAATTCCCTTTCAGCATGACGTGTTTTATGGACGACCCCTATGTACGTTCAGATGCAGTGCTATCCACGCATTTATTCCGAATTCTTAACTCTTCACACTAAGAAAGAGACAAGATTTAACTACCAATCGTCTAACTGAAAGCAGACTTCTGCCAGCATTCGAAAAACAACAACTTTTAACAAAAACACACTATAAGTTTATCTGCTATTTAATTAAATCAAGACGTATCATGTTGCAGGTTTTCGTTGGCCTCAAGGCTACAAAAGCCATGGGCTGATAAAGCAGATGGTGTATTAGCCTATACTGTAATGTATCCGATGAAGCCAGGGACAAGGCCAATTAACGGCTTCACGGCATCTTTAAATATATCTACGACGCGTAGGATTTTCCAGGGCGTTTAAACCAACAACGCCTGAACTATACGATCGAGACAGGGCAGCTTAACTGGAGTTTAACATTCCCAAGATCTTCTCCGTCTGGCTGGAAATAATCCTCCTAGGGGAGAGGTCACCCACACGAATACTTCCCAAGATCGACTCCCAGCAAAACCAGATCTGCAGCCAACTATTGTCCGCAATAAAGCGCTGTAGATCTAGAGGACTGTGAATTTACTGCAACATCTGGTGCAAAGTTTTACCTGCCTCCACTAAAAAACCCAAAACTGATAATTTCGATTTTATCAGCTAGTCAAGCACCTGCCTATCATCTAAACTCTTCGATCAGCAGTAGGCCTACCAAACGCTCTTCGATCAGTAGGCCTAGTACTAGGCACGATTTTTCCTTGTTTAAGATTTATCATTATTGGTCAAACTCACTCTTCCAGAACTGGACTGTCTAACATGAAATAATCTCGGCAATCTAAAATTCTTGTCTATATGATGAATATCCTGATATCCTCCTTCTCCTACCTGGCGATCTATTGCTAAACCTCCGCACACTTCTTGGAAGAACCTTAATATTTTGCCGTTTAAAAACGACCTCCTCATAAATCCCCAGCTTTAACAGATTTACATCAAAAGCCCCGATTTGAAATTCTGGCAATAGATGAAACCTGGTTAGGGGTTGTCCAAGAAAATTAAGAAAGGTCTAGGTTTTCCAACAGAAGGGTTGGACAACCAACACCAGAGAACACAGCCCCACATAAAAGGAGGTACTGTACAATAGCATAATTTATGGTGACTAAAAATGTTGGTGGTGCGATGCTTTTCAAACAGTTTAAAGACTTAGCCACTAATACAGTAAAAGATAAAAATACAGTGTAACATGCAAAATACAATCTCTGCCAAAAATAAACAACAAAACTTCAAAATACACTGCAAACTCATAGCATTAGAGTTCCTTACTAGAAATCAGAAATCATCCAAAATGCAGATCATTCCAGAATCATCACATTTTAACATGAGCTTGCTTACTCTATGTTCTAACCTTTACCAATAACCTAGAAAATATAGCAAACTTTTAAAAGCAAAATTTCTCAAAACCAGATCTTAAAATCTATGCCAATTTGATTATGGGTCACAGCCCTACAATTTGTCCACAAAAAACACAAATCCTAACAGAAATGGCTTTGTAAAAGTTAAATACAACTGGTCAGCTGTCTCGGTCATTTACCAAAACATAAAAGATTGCATTATTAATTAATGATTGAACACATCCATGATCAACAATCATCAATTAGTAAAATTACTGAACAGATAATAATCCTCATCAGTATAAATTTTTTCCATGGCGCTTAAAAGACTGGGAAGGCCTGGACAGCTATGGATTCAACAGCACATTCATCATTTCCCTTGCGGATTCGGAAGTAGCCCTGTTCACCCCAGGAACTGCCCCAGCTGTTCTTGATGATCCAGAACTTGGTACCTGCATCATGATCAACTCCATAGCCAACCAGAAGAACAGCATGGTTAGTCAGCTGGAACGGGTTGAACCGGCTTGTCACACCTGAACAAGCAACAGAATGATGCATTATGTGCACATAACAACTAAACCATGGTCTGTGCCTGAATTTAGCAGTTTTCTATAGTTTATTGACACAAGGGTAACCAAGGCATGGGGAAGATATGGATTAACACTGAGACTTAATCTCCAGCCTGGGAAGAGATGAAAGTCCAACATTGCCAAACACAAAACACTGCCCAAGTCTAAGTTTGTTTTAAGAAGTAAACTTATTTACACAGAAGCACAGTCATTATTTTAAGCAGATTTACAAACCGGTGTGATGGTAAATTCCTCCTTTATATTGCTGGAAATCTGAATAGACTTGAAAGGAAACAGACAGTGGGCCATGGTTCACCAAAGCCAACATCATCAGCTCTTCATTACACCTGCATTTAAGTAATAACAGATTGCAACAATGAAAAGCACTGATCTACCATAGAAGTGTAGATAGCATACCCATAAAAACACTCCCAACAACACCATGGAACTTTTGATACTGTTACTGTTAAAATAGTTTAATTTTTCCTCTCAAATTCATAATGTATTGACAATCCAAGATCTGAATTGTTAAATGTCAATATGGAATTTTAGATCTTCTGACTGAATTACATAAAATTATTGTATTAGATAATATTAATGGATTGTTTCTGATTTAACTAGATAATTAGGCCAAGTCTTAGAACATGTAAGACACATCAGATATATAGGAAAAATTTCAGTTTTACTAAATAAGATAACAACTTTAACACCAAATTTTACATAAAAAGCACCTTAGAAAAACTGGGCAGCATAATTAATGACCGAACACATCCATGATCAAAAGACCATATACAAGCAATGTATTTGTGCAGACATTTACACAGAACCTCTCAAAAGTGCTGGAAGACTGTTGCTAAAGCTTAAAATATTTTTGAGCTGCCTTAGAGAGACCTGTGTGCACAAGCAGAGGACAACTGCTCAAGAATGAAGGACCAGTACACAAACGAACACAAAATGCACAATCAAATGTGTGAAATTTTAGGCCAAAAAATCCCAATGGTTTGCTGAGCTATTGTTGTACACTGACTTGTGACTTAAGTAAGCCAAGCCATTAACAACCAGCAAAGTTCACCCAAACGGAAAGATTTCAAATTTAAACACAAACTGGTGCAACACAAACGTCAACTGGTATAGCAACTTTCAAACGCTAAAAGGTGCCATTTCACAACAGTGCATAAACAGTATAAGCGCATATGTCGAAGTAATAATATTAACAACAAGAATAACAACGTATTATTATTAAAAGTAGAATAAAATCACAACTTACGCTCCATAATAACCACCAATATATTCATAGCGGGTGACATAGTGACGAGCGCAGGATGGTTTGGTACCACATGAATGAGTTTCATGTCCAACATAAGGATTACAGGCCTCTTCCACCATACCAAAGTCCTCTGAATATTTTCCGCCAATTAGATAAGGAAAGCCTCCGTCACATCCTGTTTGAAAAACATGAGATAATTCATCTGATGAACTAATCAGAATTTCAAAATCCCAGCATTTATTTTGAGTTCAGCAGTTTATCATCATTTCCACAATACATGTTGACAAATCCCTTCAACTTCTAATCTCTTTCAGTTTTTCTGAAATTAAATTCTGTCTATAAATTTGATTGATTCATTAACAATCAATTAACTTCAACACAAAAATTACTTCACTTTATCAGAGAAATTATTGATGCAATCAATTTACTGGACATTTACTCATGTAATTGTTCATTTACTGACAAATTTGGCTGGCCACGCTGTACCAAGAAAGTTCAGGTAAAACTGCCACAGACCTTGTGAGTAATAGCTGCAATCGACAACGTCCTGAGGAGAGAAGACCAGTTGAACTGAGTTGTTGGTTGCCACTCGCAGCCTTGCCTCATTCATACCAGCCGCAGAAAAAGCATAGCAGCTGCCACATCCACCTAGAAAGACAGAGACATGAGGTGGTAACTTATAACTTAATTATTTATCACTGCCTTAACAATGCGATGCAAGGCTATTCATTGCCAAAAAATGTGAATCAATAAATATAATAATTATAATGATACAGTACAGTCCCACTTCTGCACAGTTGTCTGGAGCCAATCACAGCGACTGTGTATTAACGAACCACGGTTTAATAAGAGGACTACACTGAAATAAAGTAGTGTAAGATTTATGCAAGTCTTAGTGTGGCTATAAAGCTCGAAGGCATAGGCTGTCTGATGTGAATTCACTTGCACTGTAGTCTGCTATCACACCATTTTGCCCAATTACTTTGAAATGCCACATTTATGTCTTGTTATGGACAAAAGTTTTGTGATTTAGTACCTGACAATTTATGTTTCAGGCTACAGTAACATCAACAGCTGTAATAACCTTGGCAGCGGATGCAGCAAAGCTTCTGCCAGGGATAGAGCTGGGCTGCTTTTCAGGCAAAGGCACAAGTGCTATAATTTATCTCATCTACCACTGCTACTAAGTGTTGTCTCTTAATCCGTTTGGGGAGACATTATATTAAGTTCACCTACTTTGGAAGTGTACTGCCCCTGCCGGGCTTAAAGCGAGCAGTAGCCAGCAACCGGAGCCACCCATTAAGGCAGCTGTTACAGGCTGTCTAACGTAATGGTGATAAAACTGAATGTTATCCGGTGAAGCTTGTGTGTTGACTGTACCACGTGTTAACGTGTCTCACATGTTAATTATGTGTTGCTGGGAGCCACAGCATAACTGGTAACACCCCTGGACGAGTTGTTTGCACACACGTGCTTCTGGCACCAAGCAGTATAATTTGGCACCATCGTAAGCTTGGAAGTAAATAGTAAGTACTGCGATCCACTGGCACCGTGTCCAGGACCTTGGGATTCGTCCATTACCATCTCAAGGACCTAGAAAGGGAGATAAGTACCTTTCCAATGAATCACTTGTGAGATATGGGACACACTTTACTTTATAGCATAACCTTGTGCTGAGTGGGTTCGCCCATAAACAAGACTGCACTGTACGCCTAATAATAATCATGATATTTATAATAATGACAATAACAATAACAGTACTAATAATAATTCAGATAAAACTTTTGCTGCTTTTTCAAATTAGTTATGATTTTATAGAAATATTAGTTCCACTCTTCAGTTAAGTTATTTAATGTAATTATGATCAGCAGTTTATGACTTCAAAAGACTTAAACTATGGACAAATTTCATCCTATCTCCATAATGTTGTAAAGAAATAGTAAAAATAAAAAAATTTTTACCTTGGTTTCGAACAGGTGGAACATAATTTATGCCACCGACATTTCTCCAGTCAAATGACTCTGGAAGAGCAGCGGCCAACTTCTTCACTTCCTCACTGGCAGGCACAGGTTTTGGAATTCTTCAGAAACAGTTCAAAAATAAATTGCCTATGTTCAAACAAGATTAGTTAAGCGTTCCGCTAAATGAACCTTCATTGTGTGCACTCCCGCTTTTGTCACTAGATGCAAATTTCATAAGTGTTGCAAATTGTTTGGCAGCAAAAAAACATTTTTAAAATCGATATCAAAACATAAATTGTAATATTGCTCAGGAATTATCAAACTGCAATTTAAATCATAATTTTCATCTTTATCAAAAGATGCGAAAATCATCGGAACTCTAGATGATTTCTCAACGAGGTCCAGCATCCTTGGTCCTAAGTACCAGTATGAGGTGCATTGGTTCACTGTGGTATCACTTTGTAATATCCACCAGTTACTCATATCCCACAGATAATGCATCCTGAACAAAGGTTCGATACAAATATCAACTAAAATAAATGACTGAAGGAGTAAATGGTCTTGAAGACAACTTACTCTGGAATCCTGGATTTAACACCACCTGCTCTGTTGATTAGCTCTTCAACTGTCATGGTTTCATACTCTGGGTAGTGGCCAGCAGTCCACATGGACTGTCGTTTATTGATCTCGTAGATCATTTCATAGTCAGAAATGAAGAGTCGGTGAGGTGACCTGGTAAAGCCAAACAAGAAATGCATACAGCATTGCCACCCTAATCAGGAAAAAGGCCCATATTCCATGTAAAGGGTACTCGCTTAATTTTCTTAGAGTCTGAATGTGTTCAATTCTTCTAGATTCAATTCTTCTAGATTCAATTCTTCTAGATTCAGAGGTCGGGCTGATGCCTGACTTTTCTTTCTGGGTAGCTTCACATGCATTCATTCACTCAGAGCGTTTGTTTTGCTCCCTTTCAAGATTTCTATTGAAAAACGGTCTCAACAATGCCCTACTGGCCATATATAGTTTCCATCATATGCATACAGTACACAGTCTGGAATAAAACGGTCATGTACCTTTTTCAGGTATAGCTGCCTTTGGTCAATAAATGTAAAGTCTGGGCTACCCGCATTTAAAACCGAAATAATGTGTACATACAGATATGTTCACAACAGGAGTAGGACTAACAACTACTATACTTTTGTTATATTCTATGCAGTGTAGGAATTTTTAAACTTTTTTACTCATATCGGATTATAAACATAATCTTGCTTATGAACCTTTCTGTATCATAATATTGCTATAACATGATTAAATCTGTTTGAAGCTTTCATGATTGAAATTCGTTACTATCTAAACAATGACATCATGCATAAATTAGTGATATATTGGGAGTACTGACACAATAAATAGAACAGCATTACAGATTTTGTAAAATACTCATATACCTTAAAAACTGTATAATAGCACAAAGTATTCCATTAATATTATTTTAATAATCACAGTTACAATCTATAAAGGAACAAACTTTAACTATATACTGCTATTCATCCCTACCTTGAAAATGATGAACTTTTTGTTTCATCGACACTGATCTTTGGAGAAGAGGAGGTATCTTTGGCTCCATAGTAACAAGCCCAATCACGTCCAAAAACATCATGTGACCAGCCAGTGAAGGTCTGGTCACAATAACTTGTAGAATTTTGCGCTGTTCCAGTATACTTGGAGAAGGCAAAGAATTTCCGACCATGAATGACCACTTCAAAACCCTAAATGATAAATCAACCTTTATTTAGAAAATTAGAACCACTTTATAATCATAATATCTAAGGTAATATAATAACTAATTTTAATGCCTAATTAGCTGTCACAGTCCTTTGCAGAAATGGAGTTGTTGAAAAATGCTGGTCTTGGTGTGACTTCAAATTTCAGGCCCTCTGGAGATTACTCAAATGGGCCCCCTGGGGGTTTGTACTTTATCAGGCTCTTAGCAGGCCCCTCTTTCAGACTTGGAACTGGGTCCTGCAGTTGCATCCCTTGTGGGTCCATAGTTATGCTACTGAACATCATCATCATTATCCATGGGCCGAGAGCCCGTAGGTGTCCACTGCATGCACTGTCAATTGTCTCCACAGTTCCCGATCTTGTGCTGTTCTTATCAAGGCGTGCAAGTCTTGCTTACACGAATCCCTTATATCATCTGTCCACTCCCTGTTAGGTCTTCCTCGTCTAGTCCATAATTCCCATTACGCTTTTTGCTATTGAACATAGTAACAACAATTCAACCACAAAATCTAGCAATGTTTTGGTCTTCAAACATTATTTATAGGAATTCTGTGCACGTGCATTGTTCATGCATCATCACATTGAGAAATTGAGGAGATGTGTGAATCACCAACAACGGAGGAGTGGTAAGTTGGGGTGTGTTCTGGGGGCCACTAGGAGAATATACCACCAGGTACATTTGAAGTATACTTCAAATGACTAGTGAATACAAGATGGGGTCGTCCATAAAGGACGTTAGCAAAAATGATCTAATTTGGACTCCTCCCTCCTTTTGTCCTCATTTGGGTGACCCCTACCTCCCCACCCTCTGCAGATGCCTAAAGGAGAACTAGAATAGGCTATCCTGTTCATATGTCCTGGTTAAATGTGCTAAAGGATGAGGCACTCTGAAGCTGCTGCATCCAGCAGAGGAACAGAAATAACCTTATGTACCAAATTTAAATGAGGACGTCAGCACTGAGCACAAGCCCCCTCTCCTATCCGCATGTGGGTGACCCCTCCCTACATCCCTCTTTGTGAACGCTCTTTATGGAATTTAAGTCAGTCAGAATATGCTTGTGGTACACAAGGTGAGGACGTGGATTCACTAGACAGTGGTATATGAAGTCCACTTTGACCTATTGACCTTTTATGATGTGTCAGAAACATCTGGCTTGGAAAAAAACAGAGGCGGAAACCTGAGCTAAGAAGAAGGATGTTAGACAGTAAGTCATTCCATTGATAAACCCTAAAGATGCCGGCAGCAAAGCATTCAATACCCAAGTGAAATTGGTAACAGAGGGCACTGTACTGTACGTCTACTCTGGTTGAGCCCTTTCTGTCAAAAGAGATTGGCAACAACAGTTTCACAAAAACTGCTGTAAATAAGCATCATACAGACAAAAATATCTCTTATGAAAAACGAAATAGTCTAATAAATCTGAAGAAGATATTCACTATATGTATGTATACAAATATATGAATATATCTGTATGCACATACAGTGCCTCTGATTAGCTTCCGTTGAAGCTTTGCTATAAATGTCCAATTACAACATATATATATATATATATATATATATATATATATATATATATATATATATATATATATATATATATATATATATATATATATATATATATATATATATATATATAATATTACGGGTCTCAATCTACAATCACCCTGAGGTATATTGGCCCACAAGCTGCATCACTTAATCCGGTTTGTTGAACAACTCTGATGTTAATATAATGTATATTACCACAGCTACAGTTCTTGAGTTTGAACGTACTGCTTTCTATATAAAATATTAAGCATGCTACTGCAGGGATAAATGAAGTAATACATTTAACCAAATCAAGCATAGCTAATAAGGTGCATTTTAATAGAGCATTTTAGGCAACATGTTTCATTATGTTACAGCAGATTGATGGCACTCTAACGCACTTTGGACCAGTTCTGCAGTTTATGCATTTTACCATTTTACCATTACATAACATCTGCATACAGAGAACTTTGGCACAGATCATGATCAGTGGAAAGCACAAAAACATGGACAGATGATACACTGAAGACTTGTTATCACAAACTATATTATAACACAAATTCCGCTATACCACAGTATGGATATGGAGCCAAAAATTATCAGCTACAGAAAAGAAACTTTTTATGACCCAGCCTAGTTACAAGGTGGTTCTTGGTATGGCTCTCAAAGATATGAGATTCGGGCATAGTCAGCATTTCAGATGCTACAGCAGAATGACTCACCTGCACTCAGTAATTGGAAGTGAGACCACAGCGCAAGCAATGCACAGTTTTACATAATTAATCGTGTTTATCATGTTTATCAAGTGATGGGTAATTGGGTACTTATTCAGAAAGCAGCTGGGTACGTGGGAAGTAATTTACTAAAGTTCTTCTACTCCCAGTTGTGTTTTAATGAAGTTCTAATGCCGAATTAAATTTGGGATTCACATTCCTGACCATATTCATCAGCATTCACGATAACAGCAGAAGGTCCTGCCATTAACATTAAAATGTCACCAAGCTGCCTACAAGAAAGACACACTGAGAATATGTTGCTCACCTGGTTGTAGATGAGTGTCCAGAATCCTTTATTTCCATACTGGTCGGTAACAACATCTGGAAAGTCTAGTGTGATGCGATACTTGTACGAGATCGGACCTAAACACAGAGTGATTCCATGTTAATTCATTTCCAAATGCAGTCTATTCATTGGCATCCAAACAGCAGAGTGTACACTCAAATGGGCATCACAGGTGAAGGAATAAAATTACAGAAAAATTATATGAGTCCAGGACATATTTACAGGAAGCTAAATTGCAATTTGTAGGACATGTATATGCATTCTTTCTAATGTGTATACTACAAATGGTTTTCAAATCCGTACAAAACCAGATTTACAGTACAAAAAGCACTACTAAAGAGTTTCTCGTGTAGTAATGCTATATAAACTTGTGATTACAATTACAATTACTACATACACGTATACAATTGGAGTGAATTACTGTCATCCAGAACAATGACACCACCTATTAAACATGAAGAGAGGACAAATGATAGACGATTTGAAGATAACATAGAACCTTAGAAAAGTGTTTTCTTATGAGATATAAAAGGTGAAGCACAGAACACAGATCTCTTAAAGGAAAGCTGCAAAGCACTCTAGAAAAGTGTTTTTCTTACGAGATATAGAAGACAAGGCACAGATCCTGTAAAGATTCTCATATTACACAGTAAGATGTAGGGGAGATTCTCATATCATTTTCTTAGACCTTTGAGATTACAATGAATGACTCCCAAGGTTGTAGACATGCGTCCTGTTCATCACAGAACTTCTCGTTAACTTTCCAGTTCACACTGGTACCAAATTATACTGCTCTGAAAGAGAGGCACATGTGCACAAATAACCAGCCCAGGGTCGCTACATTAAGTCAAAGCTACGATCATCAGATCATAATCAAGTAAGCTACTGAATCTATAGACCATAGTGTCAAACAAGAATACAGGCCTCAATACAAATGTGATCAAGAACAAAGTAATGGTTTGATGAAGGCAAAGTACCAAAAGAAATATCAAAATAGGAAGAAACACAAGGTTCAGAATCAGAGGAAAGACCTTGCCATGAACGGCTTGAAGACCAGTGCCAGACAGATGTGTAGTTTGATTCCAGTGGCACAATACATAACAATGTTAACAATGTTGATGCAATAGATTAAACAGGCTGTGGACACCTACTGGCTTTAAATAGAATTTTAACCTTATGATTTCTATAGTGCCATTATCATAACGCATATGCAATTAACATTATCCAATAAGTGCACAGATGATGATGATATAATAATAATAATAATATGACGATGATGATGGGGCATAGCAGCAATTGAGAGAGAGAGAGAGAGAGAGAGAGAGATATTTTTATTGACAACCAAAAAATAATTAACAAGCACAATTAAAGTCTGTCACATACAGTGGTGCCAATGGGGTGACCTAAAAGGAACAAACAGTTCCGCTACTAAGGTCACCTATTTACATCATGGATTACAAAAAAGGTGACAGTAAAATACTGAGTAAAACAATTAATAATCTAAAATATAAGTAATTATTATAATCAATGTCATTGCATAAACCTAAACAAAACAAAAAACACTTAACTAAGCACCAAAAAAATACTTAACTACGTGCATTGAGTATATGAGATTTTAGATTTGTTTTAAACTGGTATAATGTTGGCAAGCTAGTAATAACAGTTGGCAGAGAATTCCAGAATGACGGTCCACATATTATAATACTAAACTGCCTATTAGTAGTGTGAACAGAATGTTTATGATACATATGAGATGATCGTGTATAGTGACCATGCACATCTGAATTCATACAAAAGTATTGGTAGAAGTCCACAGGTAATAGATTATTTTTTAGTTTAAACATAAATAAACCTATTTGCAATTTATTAATACAATCAAAAGGTAATATTCCTTGACTATGAAAGGACAATTGAGTGCTGGTTCTGAAGGGTAGATTAAATATAATTCTGATGATGCGTTTCTGTAGGGTTCTAAGATTAGACAGGCGAGTATGATATGTGGAAGCCCAAACAATGTTGCAATACGAGATATATGGATATATTAAGGAGTAATATAGGTTCAATAATATATTTTGGGGTAATTTGTGGTGGATACGAGAGATAATACCAATATTTTTTGATATTTTTTTAGATATGGTATTTATGTGTTCTTTCCAAGTCAAATGTTCGTCAATGTGAACTCCTAGAAATTTTGTGGATGACACCTGATTTATATTTATATTATCTATTTTTATACTGAGATTACATTTAGGTATAATTTTTCTCTGTGAGCTAAATAATATGAAATTCGTTTTCTTAATATTTAGTGATAATTTATTTGCTTTGAACCATGCTGATACCATTTTTAGCTCTTCATTAATTTTATTAACCAGCAATTCAAAAGATTTGTCAGACATGAATACATTGGTGTCGTCGGCAAACAGAATAAAATGGAGTAATGAGGAAGAGTTCGATATATCATTGACATAAATTAAAAACAGTAGTGGGCCTAAGACAGAGCCTTGAGGCACACCACAGGTAAGATAAGATTCACAGGAAGTGTACCCATTATATGAAACACATTGCCTTCTATTATGTAAGTAATCAGATAACCATTTTAAACACATTCCTCGTATGCCATAATGTTCAAGTTTGTTTAACAGAATATCATGATTCACAGTGTCAAATGCTTTAGACAAGTCAAAAAAAACGCCTATAGAGAACTGCTTATTGTCCATTGCCTCTGAGATCTTATCTTGCAATTTAAGTAAGGCCATGTATGTTGAATGTCCCGAACGAAAACCATATTGGTTTTTATATAAAATCTTTTTTGATGTAAAGTATGATACGAGCCTTTCATAAATTATTTTTTCAAAGAATTTAGAAAAATAGGGTAAAATTGATATGGGCCTATAGTTGCAAAAGTTATTTTTTTCCCCTGATTTGAAGATAGGAACTACTTTAGCAGACTTTAAACTATTAGGGACTAGACCAGTTGTAATAGAGCAATTTATAATGTTAGCAAGAGGGATCGAAATAGATTCAATGGCTGATCTGGCAATCTGAGGATCTATTTCGTCTAAGCCACTACTATGGGTTGGACGGAATCCTTTCGCAATGGTTATTATCTCAGTAGGTGATGCGGGTTCAATTGCAATGGATGAGATAGCAGGCTGTTTTAAAAAATCACTATACAAGTTGTTACTTTCAGTTACGTTGGCAGCTAGCTGTGGGCCAATATTAGTAAAGTAGTCATTGAATTTAGATGCAATAAGACTTTTGTCACTGACTTCAACATTATCAATAAGGAAACTTTCTGTTTTCAGAGGATCTTCTCTTTGGTGTAAAAGTGTTTTGATTATACCCCAAGTTCTTTTTAAGTCATTTTCACAACTTAGAATTTTGTCGATGTAATAACTTCTCTCAGCAGCTCTTCTTATTTGTTTAAATTTGTTTCTATAAATCACAAATTTGTTCTTATTAGCTGTTGTAGGATTTTTTAAATATTTAGCATACAGACGGGATTTCTTGTTACACGACTTTAATAATGCTTTAGTCATCCAATGTTGTTTGAACTTATGTTGCTTACGAGGGTGGTCATTTATTAACGGGAAGGCTTCTTCGTATATAGATTTATATTTATCAATGAACATGGCATAGGCTTGGGATGGGTCTCCTTGTTGGCATGCATTGTTGACATCTGTCCAGTCAACCTCATTTAACAAGTTCCGAAATTTACATTTGGCATTCTCACTAATTGCTCTTTTATTTGAGGTGGAGGTTTTGTCAGCTATTGGCCTTGCTAAGTTGCCTTTTAAAAGGATGGGCAAATGATCTGATATATCACTTACAATAATTGCAGAGTCAAAACAGTCTAAAGGTGTGTTGGTAAATATATTATCAATTAAGGTGGCAGAGTTTGGAGTAATTCTAGTTGGCCTAGATATTGTTGGTAGGAAATGATAAGAGGTCAGTATGTTAAAGAAAGTATGGGTGGGTGGGTGAATGTTAACCTTAAGTAAGTTAAGATTGAAGTCCCCAGCCAAGAAAATGTCATTATTTGCATGAGATAAGTGGGATAATAAAAAGTCAAATTCTTGATTAAATACATCAAGGCTATCTCCAGGTGGCCGGTAGATAACTCCAATTGTTATGTCTTTCCCCATTTTCTGTTTTAATTTAATGAACATGCTTTCATATGAATTGTTATTTGCTGATAACCATTCAGGTTCTATTAGATGAAAAGCAGTATCAGATTTAATAAAAAAACCAACACCACCTCCTTTTCCATTACTCCTACATTTGCATAGAAATGTATATCCAGGTACAACAACTGTGGTTGCTGTATCGCTATCCAGCCACGTTTCTGTTACCGCCAGAATAGTTGCCTGGGTCTGAAGTAGCAGGATGCCTATGTCAGATAACTTATTGAGCAGACTTCTACAATTAAGATGCATAATAGAGAGTGACTGGTCTGTTTGCTGAAAAGTAGTAATGACTTCTTCTGGACACATGTATCTGCTATTGCATGGTTTTACGGTGTTGTAGTAATTAACGTCAGGGTCTACATCAAGGTTAGTTAATACAGGAACTTTATCTGGGTATTCATCAATAGGATGGAGAACTAAATCATCATATGTATGTGAGAATGTAAAAGTGCTTAATCTAGAATTCGATTGAGAGACAGCATTCATGAAAACATCATCTTGCTCTAGATGATTATATGGAAAAATAGATGCAGTACACTCTTTGCAATACCATGTGGATTCAGTCTTGCCAGAGGGAAATGAGTTGAGATCATATTTAACAAAGTCACACAGTGCACATTTATGAACAATGGTGCATGATGAAACAAAACAATCTAAAGTGTCCATTTAGTTATATTTAAGAGAGGGATGGATAGGTAACTGCGAGACATTAGGCCGGTGGTAGTAACTTTTCAAAGTAATAAGGGAATATACAGTATACAGTTCACTTGTAGTAGTGGTTATCACGAGGTCAAAAGTACTTGCATGTTTCCAATATTGTCTAGTCTTCATTCGGTAGGCAGATCTTTCATCGAGGTCATTCTGATGGGTTTCTCATTCATGGATGCCGTTTTCTTAATGTAGACTTCTCCGTTCATTGTCCATGTTCCTACAATTCGGCCATCACGAAGCAATTTGCGTGCACGAAAGAAGATGTCTGCATTATTCATGGTCAGTTGTTCGTTGATGAAGATAGCTGGCCGCGAGTCATGAGATTTGCCAGACGATCGAAGCGCTTTGCGGGCTCTGTACACCTCATCACGGATTCGACGTGAGGTGAAACGCACGATGATTGGGCGGAAGTTCTCGTTTTTCCCTTTACGGAGTCGATGAGCTATTGAGATGTCCTGTCTGGTGATCTTTATTCCCAGTCTATTACTGCATAGGTCGATGACTCGGTCACAGGTGGCCAGCGATGTTTCCTTTGAGGAATCGTCTCTATCAGGCCCTTGACCCGAGACTATTTCTGCAGCAGATGTTTCTGGGAGTCCGTGAATTACTAAATTGTCAGCCCTCGTATAATTCTCCATTTTGTCCAAACGGGACGTTAGTTGATTGTTTTCACACGTCAATTGGATGATTTTCTCTTCATATGGCTTGAGTCGGGCGTCAATCAGTTCGCGGACTGCTATTTCGAGACTTTCCTTTAGAGACTGCTTTACTATATCTAGGTGAGATTGCATAATCCGTTCAAAGACAGTTGTTAACTTATCCGTCAGTCTCACAGTAAGAGACTCCACTACTTTATCGTCCGTCAGCGACTCGATTAGCTCGTCGCGGTCCAGTTTCGCGCTTTCCTTTCTCGGCATTTTCAAACCGTTATTCCTTTGTTCAAGATAATTCTAAATCAAATGTATCTATTGTAATATTCCTTTTCAGTTAGATTATATTTCCTTAACACATAGTAATTTAATTAATATTTGATAAATTTACCGGCCGTTATTTGATCATGTCACGCCATGTTGTTGTCACGTGATTATTCAATTAAACTACAGGAACAACAGAACAACAAAACTTATCTACAATGAACCAGACAATCTTGCACAATTAACTAAAAACAAACTGAGACCAAGTGACAACCTTCATAATTATTTCACCTCCTCTGAATTTGCTATGGAGTAAATTTTAAATTTTCCTTCAAACGCAATCATCTTTTGCAAGCTCTGAAACCATGTTAAATGCAGCAAACAGCTAAAGCATCGAGCCTTGAATTCTATAACCGAAATTTGAATCCAAACAAGTGTGAAACTAACAGCTCGTATAAGAAATGGCTTTCTAGTCGTCTTTGTGCTTCAGGCAATTCCCGGACAATGCCTCTGAGGATTAATTTTGATAGAGGCGTGTAATGACTGAGCGGTTACCTTGCCCACACCTGCTAAAACAGCACCGCACACACCAACCATAAATGCTTGCACAAATCGCAATAAATCGAGGATTTACCTATTTTTGAGCAATCAATTGTCTTGTCTTGGCCCCCTTTGCCAACGTAAAAGGTCCACCGTCCTCGGATCTCTTCGTAAGTGCAGTTGGCAGGGGTGTCTGCCCAAACTCCCGAATGGTAAATTGCCACCAACAGAACGAAAACGTGCATCGACTTTACCATTCTCTCGATTTTAAAATAACTGCGGTTTAGTACTGCCGCACTACTTTAAACGAACGCCTTCTTGCTCTATTAGAGGCCTTGCAAGGAATCTATGAGGCCTTGTTCAGTTTTATTAGCATCTGATCTCACATGACTACCGATCATATGACAACAATGTCACGCGCAACGATCGTCACAGCGTATGCAGCGCTTTTTTGTGTCTCTCTCCTCTCTCGTTTGTTTCTGCCACTGACTCAGATTGTGTTGGTGTTTACTTATTTTTAATTTCATACGTATTTAGGGCGGCTAATCACACGACTAAAATAAGACTTCTTATTGGAACCGGAACCTCATGCACTCCAGCCTCCAACGCACTTATTACCTTTTTAAAAAAAATTAAAGTTAATAGTTTATTCAAGCGCAAATAATCTGCGATTGAACACATTTACACGTGTAGAACAGAATGACTGAACCTCACTGTTACAGTATGGATGCCTAAAGCTCTTTTTCTCCTTTCCCTAGATTGTCCATACCAGTGACACTAATTCTCATAGAGAGAGCTGTCTATTCAGCTAACCCCAAGATAAATGCAAGGATGTGAAATGTTAGTGACTTCACTTTCTTTACCTTGATATAACAGGGCATATGGCCGGTCCTCTCCCTCGCTTTCTGGTCTTCCCACCATTACTGTACAGTCAATGTACTCATTTATAGCTTTAGTAAAACAGAAATCTTAAAAATCTGTTAGACTATTGCACACATGGGAACTACATGTAGATGAATGTGAAAATGACTGCATCATCTGTGGGCTAATGTGCTTGTTTATGCTTGAAGGGTTTAATATAACTTAATATGTTGATGGCAGATGCGTAAAGGTAAACATTTTATTAGCCTCCTGTTTCTATGGGTGGGTTAGTGTTATCCAATAGAAACATAGCTTCGTTTAGTGTTGAGTGTCAACAAGATGGTACCTGAATGTGTTCCAAGTGACAAGCGAGCAAATTAAATTGCGATTGCAATGCATCACCAATGTAATAAATCTGAGAATAATTAACACTTTCTTGAGACAACTGACTGATGATATGTTAACTGTAATTGATAACAACTGCGAATTTAGACAGCACCCCTTCAAAAGAAATTCAGCAGAAGCGAGTTGTATGTCAAGTTGAAACTGTATCAGGGCCATGTTAGTTGTATCAATGTGTTTGACATTCAGACAATTAATTATTAGAACACCAAATAGGAATCATATCAGATAAAACACAAACTGATATCCTCAAAAAGCAATCAATAGCACCTGCAAGAAAATACATCATGATTTCTTGCAACAGATATTTAAATGTCAGTAGGATTTAACCCTTTCACAGGCACATTTTTTATATCAATAGTGCAATTTGGGTTTTCATTGCTAAAATCATACAAAAATAAGACCATCTGAAAAGTAATTTATATATACCCATATTCCGAATGAAAAATAAGTATGCACATACTGGGAAGTATACTTCCCGGCGCCCATGAGGGTCATCACAATTCCAACTACAGAATCTATAGACAGTGCAACCGAAATTCACCAAAAACTTTTCTTTCAGTTCAAATGAATAATAAAAGACAAATGAGACGATTCCTTTGATCCAACAGTAGCAAGGCACGTGATTTACAGTCAAATATATGATGCAGTTTTTAACTGTTCATTGTTTACTACTTTCCATGGAATTTGGTCAAAATGGTCAATTTCCACCCATGATCTTGTCATATTCTGCAGTAGCTAAGGGACGCGTCACAGCATTTTTGTTTCATCTTTTGCTTCCCGATTTATGGAGCAGATTTACTCGGATCATGAGCAGTTGACAGGACAGTCACTTCCTTGTTGTCCATCAAATTCACAGCAGAAACACGTCCTTTAGTGCGGAACATGAATTCACCTCTTCCCAGTCTTGATTTCTTTTTCGTCATGTCTGGCAGGTCCTTACTGTTTACTCTGACAGTACCTGCTGAATACAGGTGTCAACTGTACAGTGCCTGCATTAGCTTGATGGTAGTAGAGAAGTTATCAAAGGCAATGGTACTCCATGGTTCCAGGCTTGCCTTGGAACATAATCCCACCCTCTCACCAAGAGTGAAAGTATCGCTGTTCTTCTCTGCACTCTTTCCTGTGTAAACATCAAATGCATACACAAATCCCGTCGCTGAATCTTCCAGACACCACATTTTGTATCCACGCTTTACTAGCTTCATGGGCACATACTGTTTCAATGTTGATCACCCTTTGAAAGGAATTGTTGACTCATCTGCGGAAAGTGATCCTAATGACAGCAGCACAATTGGAACCAAGCTTGGTCTAACCTTTGGCAGTTTGGCATGACCATTTTGGTTACATGGTGGATTGAGAGAATTGTCATTGCAGTGGTCTCAATAATTTTTTTGAACTTCTCTGAAGTCACGACTGACTTGACCGATGGAACACTCAACAACAGATCTGCACTGTAGTAGTTCTGAAGTTCAGGAAGCTGGTGTATGACTAAGAGGTACGACCCATAGAAATTTCAGGACATCTCTGAGCATAGATATAACTGTAAACGCACAGGGAAAAGTGTTTCCCATGGCACTATATACAACCCTAAGAAGTGGGAAGACTACTTCCCGGTGCCCGGGAAAGGGTTAATTTAAGAGGCATGGCGCATAGACCAGGCCTCTTAAATTAACCCTTAATACCTCCATGCAAGTTAGCACACCAAGAATGTCAATGACAGGGTACAAACAGCAAAATTAGTTTCAATATCAATATTTCTAAATTACTGCTTTTTAAACAAACAAATTTGGGTGTTTAAAAAAACAATCATTAAAAAGAATTGGCACCTAGCCTCATTAACCTAAACTGCTAAAGTCCCAGCCTTTGCATGAAAACTGGTTGTTAAAATAACTCTGAAGCAAACCAACATATTACAGTTCAGTAACAGTAATTATATTGTTAATTAAAGTGCAAATCATTTAACAGAAAATGCACGGGACCTTTGCGATTAATTCGTCTTAACCTTTTTTCAACTTCAGTTTAAAATATTTTAAAACTAAGCAGGTACTGTACTGTAGTTTTATACACAACAATCATTGAGTACAGTACATGCATTCAAACAAAATACATAAAACTGCACAAATTCCTTTTAATTCTTCCCAGTGTGGTCATAAATTTAAAAGATAATAAAAGAAACATGTAGAAAAACTAAAAATACTAATCTAAAAACCAACTTTAATGAAAGTTCAAATCTTATGTGGATAACACTGCCATACTTTAAAAGATGAGTCATAACAAAGAGTAAGATTATCTTGGAGCCCAATTTCTGTTGACATCAGCCACAACAGGTGCCAAATATCTACCACAGTGTAATGAGGTACATAAAAATTATAAATGCTACATCACATACACTGAAAGTAGTTTCTCATGAATGTGAAGGCTGTCATTGATTCTACCAGCTGTTGAGGTCATAAAAGGGTGTAGGTCAAAATGTCACAGCACTAGAATGAATGTCTCAACTGCCACCAGCCCAAAAGTGCAACTTGAAAGAAAATGATGGTTTCACACTGGATGAGCGGACTCAAATGTTGAAAATAAATCAACATTTCATGTTGTCCAAAGTTCTGTATTGCTCCTTCTGCTGCAGGACCTACAAATTTGTTGTTTTAAGCGATATTTTTTGTGTTATCACTTTTATGATATAGGAATTAAAAACCACTGATGCTTGCACAGACAAAACCTCCTTTTTGTGCTAAACAGTAATTCATGTTAAATGTTTTCATGTAGTGTTTTCCACTGTAATGAATAGTAACAAAATAGTGACTATGAATAGCCTCAATAATCCTAATAATAATAACAGTATTAATAATAATGCTAGTACTAACATAAATGAAAAAAAATTATAAAGGCTTTCTGCTTGAAAGTTTTATAACTAAATTTCACATTGCAATTTGCAAAGCATCACACAGTTTAGCTATAATGCAGTCAAAAAAGAAATGAGCAGTCCAATCACATCCTGAAGAATTAGGTTGATGTTCTCATTGGAGGTGATACTAAGATGACACCATCACCACGAACAAACAGCATCGGTATGTTGCGTTTTGTGCTCTAAAACAATAAACAGTTAATTGAACTCCACTTATTGCATGCACCTTCTACTCTGGCACAACATATTGTTATAGAACTCTGCCAATCAAATGCTAAGACTCTTCTGCTTTTGTTTATGTATAGTAAACTGTGCATTTCTTCAGTGCTAAAACAACCAAATTCAAATTCACGTTTGCCCTATGACGGCAAATTGTTAGAGAAGATTGGGAGAGGCTCAGTTCCATAAGCCATAACTTTCTAAGCTGTCCTTTTGGCCAGGTTCAGTTCCATAAAAACTAAAGTTCCACACCCATTCAACCCCACTGACTCTGCCTTAAGAGACTGAACCTGGTTTAGAATGAGTTTTTCTGGTTTGCATTTGAAGCACCATCAACTGATAACATGTGGATTATGAAAACATACAAAATAATAAAATGAAAAAGTTCAACAATAAAATGTGATGCAAAATCTTAGCATTTCTTTCCCAGGACAAAATATAAGTTGGTTTTAAAAGGCAGCGTGTTACATGAGTAAGTAAGTAAGACATTTGTTAACACGCCATATGTCCATAGGCTGAGCGAGGAATCAAGAGCCCAGCATTTTCAGTCTGAATACTTTAATAAACCATAAACAAGTCAATGCACGATTTCAAATTGTGCCCTACTTTGTAGATTTCTTCATAGGTTTCTTCGTCAATCACCACAGTTGTCACTGTTTCCTCAACATCTCCTAAGATCATGTTCAGATGCTGATCGTAAGCCTTCAAAAACATTACATGCCAATTAACACCAAATGGTAGAAGAAACAGTAATAATCTGAAAACAAAACAAATAGTCACCTAAAACAATAACAAATGCCGAGCAATTAAGATCAGTCCCTTAAGCCAATTTTTTGGGTTTATGAAGCACTAGCAACTTCATTTTCTTAGCACCACTTGGTAGAGGGTATTAGTAAACAGAAATTCTGAATATCTCTGTCTTGGCTGGGAGTGGAACGTCTTACCTCTGGGCTGACAACTAAGCACTAGGCTATCACACCAATCAAATATTGCAGTAAACAGTCCTGAAGACATTCCAGAAATGAGGCAAAATTAAACTAAATTACAGGAAGTTGTCTGTTAGGAACTGAAACAGGGAATGGGTTCAACATAAAATATTCTGGATACTCACATGCAGTCTGCCCCTCAGTTCACGATCATTGCGCATTTTCACATAGATCCTTTCATCAAGACTCAGACGAATCAAGTCCAGGGGCTCCTCAACCGTTGTTGCAGCTATAGGCTAAACAGAAATACGTCGCTAACAACATCACCAAAACAAAAACACCATCAAAAACACGACTAATTTCACATAAATTTATTACAGTGCAATTCACTTAAGACGAAAACGGATAGGAAAAAATATCGCTTAGTACGAAATGAAAACTTAGTCCGTGCCAATGTAAATCAATAATAATGTTAAATTATTCTCTTAAGACGAAACTGATAAGACAAAAAGATCGGTTATTACGAAAAGGATTTTCGGTCCCGTGCATTTATTTCAGTGCTAAGTCCCGTGCATAAGATGAAGTGTTGACTGAAACACAACAGCTGCAGCTTGCAGTAAGGTTTCAGGTTCGCATTTCTGTATACGCCTTCGATAGTTTGACAGCGTAGGTCTTTGAAGGATGTCACCACTCGAGGAATGAGATAGCATACATGTTTATACTGTAACTGGGCGATTAACGGTAAGAGACACGCAGACCTCAGCATCAGGCTTGTCAAAAAGCATTAGTGCATGAAACATTTATAGCTGTCTACAGTAATGTGGCCATTTCATTTGCGGGTATATTCTGTCTGACAATAAAGGATATTAAGCTAGTCATGTGGCACATTTATGGTAGTGAGATATGTAACCACAGTGGAAGTGCCCTACTGCTAGACGGATTAGACAGTTTAAGTATCTTTGACTACTCTAGCCAGCTTAGTGCCTGCTCTTATCAGACATATATGTAACTTTCAGAGCTCTTCTAAAGTAACCTAACATCCTTGTTGAGAAGTCTCTGCCATATGGAGAAGACATTAGTCAATGGTCAGAATCTCCTAAGCGCCGTGCAAACTACATAGACATCCGCCGCAAATCAATCAGCACACACATTTACAGGTACTATACCCTCGTTCAAAGGCTTCTCTCTGTCCGAGACCGATTCGGATTCAATCGGATTCACTGTCGAAATAGCGTCGTAATGGAATGTATCGGCCTTAGCCCTTCCATAAAACCTTAAAATACCCCTCTCTTGCCGCTTCATCGCGAAACAGACTAGTGGTTTAACGACACTCGCATCTAAAAATGGCCGCAAAAGTTCGTAGCCTACCGTGATCATCTATGGTTATGCATCATTTGCTGCTGCATAGTTAGTCATGCAGCCATAACGCGTTTTTCGCTGGCATGCTGCACTTACATTTGCCTTTAACGGTTAATAAGAAATTCGGTTAAGACGAAATGTTTATACTGGTACCCTGTCTTTCGTCTTAAACGAACTGCACTGTACTTCTAATACTCATGCTGGCTAAATGAGTTCTACAGAAGTGTCTGAAAATGCCCAAGTGGCTATCATCTTCTCATGAATTACAAACCAAATATAGGTGTGACCTGTTGCTCATCAGTTTGCTTATTTGATTATGCCAATTCTGGAGCTGAGGTCAATATGCTGCTTGGCTGCTTGTCATTGGTTCTGGGTTCTTCAGAAATGGCACACAATATTAACAAAAAAGCATTACAGGTAACAAAGAGACCACAGGATTAGGTTAATCCTCAAGTTCTCCAAATGACATAAACCAGGTTTGCACGAAATTTTAGAATGGTGCCCATATAACTTATAACTACCAACTTCAAATGACCACTAACAAACATAATTACTTAAGTTAATGTAGTGGATCCATTAACGCCCGGGAAGTTAGTGGAAACTCAGAGATTAGATTAACGCCCATCACGCTATTGGCTAAAGCATGTCACATGAATTTTGCACTTCCGTTGTGATTTTGGTCACTTCCGGATGGATTTCTAGATTTTGAAATGGCGGCCCTCAGGCTGCATCAGTTTCGCTAGCTTTCCATCAATTTCTCTTATAAAGATAATGTAATTCCATACTCTGATCGCTATTTCATGCACTTTAATTACAAATACCAAAGGTCACGTTGTGCCAACAAAAAATGCATTAAAATGGACTATGAGGCAATAACCTTGTATTTTCCCAAAAGAAATGTATTTGTGGGTTTGTTGGACTGAATTTTTTTTTAGAAAATCCCCGTTTCTTGTTTTTGTTTGCAAATGCGTGATAGGCAATTATGCAGGTTCTCATAACAACATCCAGTTATTAACATACAGATATTTTATCAGAAAGAGGTCCAAATTAGGTCATTTTTGCTGCAGTCCTTTCCTAACTTACAACACGTGTTATGCTTTACTACATTCCGGCGTGAGAGGATCTGCAACCGGTGAATGTGAGCGCATCCTCGACAACTTAAATCACGCCCGTCAGCCCCGTTCACATGCACAAAATCACGTGCTATGCATTGACCAATTGCGTGGCAGGCGTTATTCGAGTCCCGTGTATAGGCTAACGTCGGGCGTTACGGTATCCACGACCTTAAGTTAAACACCATTTCCATGTACATTGCACCTCCAAGCAACTTCCAAATGAGAGACTATCAATTTTAGTTGCACTGTATTGTACTGTAGGTGGCACAACTTTTTTAAAACCTGCAGTAGCAGAACTCATGAATATTGCTCCTGAAATTGCATCTAAAGTTTTCATTACATCACAGCACCGACGCTTTACTCTATATAAAATCAAATACTGTAGTCTCGAAGCTCAGCAGCAGTGGATGAACTCAGTGACACTGCCTACGATTCGTCCGATAGGCAATCATGACTTCTCATACCGTTCATACGATAAAAAATATCATATAAGTTGACTGTTTAGCTTTGCGTTCTCAAAAGCACTAAGCGATAATTCAATTAGATGAAGCAAAAGTAAAATTTAACAATCTAAATGCAAACAAAAAACAGAAACATCCTTACTTCAACTGCATCGTCAGCCATTCTGACAAAAAATTACTTTAAAAATTGATATCGTATTTTTAAAGACTTTAATAAACTTTCATCTAAAGCGTTGAAAAACGTTACAGCCTGATCACGTGACACAGCATGAAGAAGAAGAACCATAAACTAGTGAGGGTTCAAGACGATTTTGGCGCCATATCTCAGCCTTTGTGTCACTGGACAAAATTAACCCCATTTTATGCGATATTATTATCACCGAAAGATTATTTGTTCAATTAAACGTATTCAGGAATTCAGAATTTTTGCACATCATCTGCTGAGGTTCGGCGAAGCTTCATTTTTCATCGTTCCTAAGATTAAAATAATAATTTTACTCTAGATCGTTTGCTTTTATATTTCCTATATAAGCGTTTCGCCATTAAGAAATTATGCATATTCACGCATTGTTTCCTATACGATTTGTAGGCAAATATTTAAAAAATGACATCAATGCTAATCAAGAATTGGGAATTGCTATTAGTGACAAGGTGGCGATGCATGACCAATATTAATTACGCCATTGAGCATTACCTCCATTACCAACATATAGTTTGTGTTATGATTAGATTGGTCCGATGTCTTGAATAGTTAAATTTTTGTTTTAAAACTATTTCCTATTCAAAATATCGGAACCATGACATCGAACCCTGCACCAGGGTATGCGGATTTGGCTGAAGACTTACGTGGAGAGGTGGAACGGCTGCAGTCTGAGTTGGAGCAGGCGGCGCGCTATGGTCTAGCTGTTCTCCAGGAGAAGGACACGCTCCAGGCGGAGCATGAGCATCTAGAGTCTCTGTATGAAGCTGCAAAGCAGGAGCTCAAGACCACCAAAGACGTCAGTTATTGTGTTTTCGGTATATGCTTTCACCACTGTAATGCAATTTAATATAATCGGATATTCATATTGCGCTTGTTAACTCAGCGAGGCCATAGCTCAATAAGGCTATAAGAAGAAATTACCATGGAGCAAGTTGCTTTTTATCGGTCAACAGACTGACGGCACAAAGAGACAGGAGGGAAGACATTATGTATTTGCATTCCATATAGTAAATTAGGTGTTTTATAAGTTGTGGGAAAATGAGCATGCAGGACTCAGTAAGGTCCTAGATTTTCACCATGTATTTTGTGTAAGGCCCTTCTACAAAGCCATTGGCCGTTGCAATTCAAAGGACCAAGAAATGGATGATCTGAGTGCTAAACTTAACACTGTAACCTCCTTGAACAGCTGCAGTTGGTATTGATAGAATCTCTTGTTTAGTATAATGCTGACTTAGGGCTGCTTGCTCCAACATGGATCAGATCAGATTTGTAGTTTAAATTGGTTTTTCCTGATTTTGGTTGGTCAAGGAGTTCCTCTTGAATGAAATCTGTGCTGTGCATGTGAACTAAGCTCAAGTTACAGTCACCTTAAAATGAGAATCTGGTCAGTTTGATTCGACATAGCGCATAACAGCAAGAAGTCAAAAGTTGTTAGGAACAGAAAATGATTGATATGCAGCTAGTGGATGCTTTTTTGGAGAAACTGAGTTAAAATGGGATGGTAGTCAATCCAGCAAGAATTAAAATAAATCAAAGTAATGCTTTTGGGAACATTCATGCCTGCCAGCTAAATTTGTGTGTGGAAATTACATCACGCACAAGGTATAGATTTCATCCAATTGCCATCAGTGTAATAAAACTTCGAGATTAAATAGCCACTCAGTTGATGGGTGACCTTTGATGGTCAGATAAAATTAATGAAGTTCTTATAATTTGACATTTGGCTCACCCAGATTTGGTGGACTGTGGTGAAATCGACTTACAGTTAACCCATGCTTTCCATCAGAACATGTTTGCCACTAGTTTGATGGCTTACCATACCCCTGTTGTGTGGTAAAAGTAAATTTATGTGTTATGTTTGTAATAGTCCATATGTGCTGGATTTTAATTTGATTTATCAAGGCAAGTGCAAAAAGGCGCAAAAAGATGAAAAATTGGATTGCTGTGGTTGTGTTTGTGCCTTAGCCGAATGCTCCTTTGACCTTTGGACCAGGACTCTGAGGAGCTTCTGCAGAGGCTTGTAAACTAAAGTGTTACCTTTGCCCTTTACTGAAACCTTCTAAAATGCTGTCTTTTTGGGAGAGAGGTTGAGTTATAATGAGGTCACATTCAGGATGTAGTTAAATTTGGGGTCCATGCCCTAGGCTTTTTATGAGGGAGATTATGTTACATACATTTTATAACTTGCAGCATGTTATAGAGAGAGAGGCCTTAGTACATATCTATTTACTGTTTAATTTGTTTAGATTCTGTTTTTCTTTAATGCCTGTGAATGAGAACTAGCACATTTTAAGAACCTTTCAAAGAGCTAGAACCTCTCAAAGTTTCTAAATCTAATCTAAAGACTTATATAGTGCTGTTATCATGATGTCCAAGGCATCAGTCGATGGCTGCTTCAAGTCAAAATCACAATCCAAAAAATCTTAATCTGTTGGAGATGCTGGGTCGAATTCCGTTAGGTCAGAGAAACCAAAAGCCAGGCCACAGTGGATAATATTTTAATAGTTTAATATGGAATCAGCAAATGGGAGAAGGAGAAGAGCAGCGTCTGCAGCTGGCCCTGAAAGACAGCCATTGGTATGAAGTGTTAGAGACTTCATCTTTCTTAGCCTCAACATATGAGGGTGGGTGGCCTGACCTCTCCCACGCTGCCTGGTCTTCCCACTGACAGTATAGAGTGTACTGATTATAGCTGAGTTGGCTAGAGGGCTGTGAAGGAGGAAAGGTTTAAGAACCTTTCAAGGAGCTAGAACCTCTCAGTGTTTAATATGATATCAGCAAGTGGGAGAACCAGGGCACAGATCTGTAAATCAATAGAGTGGAAGCAGTTAGAAGATGAAAAAGCTGAAGTATGTCGTTTGAACATATGTAGAGGACTATGGTTATCTAAAGAATTGTACCACGGTAAATATAAAGGGGAGATAAGAACCTAGCTGGAGATAGTACATAGAAAGGAGAAGATAAGATTGAGGAAGCATGGGGGTAAGATGATCTTGGACTAAAACTAGAAACTAAGACGAACCTGGAGAATGGATAAAAAGCTGTCTGTCAGTATGTTGTTTATTAATGTACTCATTTTTGTTCATTTAGTAACCATTCTGTAGCAAGAGCCGTTTCCTCTGTTAGTTACATTTGGTTGATGATGTTTTACAGGCATTGTTCAGAACACAAGTGCGTCAGAGAAAGGTGAGTGAATTGGGAATCTCTCATGAAGAAGATTTCCTGCAGGAGGAAGAGGTGCTGCGCAACTCAATAGGTGAACTTGAAGTGGAACTGAAGAATGTTCGACTGTTGCTGGAGGCTGCTAACGTCGAGAAGGAGAAAACAGAGCACAGCCTGATTGACGTTACTCACCAGATGGAGCAGCTTATGATTCAGAAGAAGCAGCTGAGGTCAGAGGTCAAAGAGCTGAAACTACGTGAGGCTCAGACAATGGCTGACTATTCGGAACTCGAGGAAGAGAACATCCTACTTCAGAAGCAGGTGCTGCAGCTGAGACAATCTCAGGTGGAGTTTGAGGTCTTGAAGCAGGAAAGTCGACGACTTCATGAGCAGGTGGAGGAGCTCAGCAGTGAGGTTGAGTCGCTCAACCATTTGAAGGAAATCGTCGAGCGAAACTCACAGGAGATGCTCGAGTTGTTGCACCACGAGCGTGAGCAGCGGAGTGCCATGAGGAGGGAACTTGATCAGAGAATTTCATCAGAGTCAATGCTTGCACTTCATACGCTCGCATCACTCGGTCTTGGCTCGGTCGAGCTTAACGGTTCCGAAGATGGCACAAGGATAGACTTTGATGACCCAGACAATCCAACAATTAAGAAGATAGAGGCAGACTTTATGGCTTCCTCGTCTAAAGCTGTGCCAGGAGAAGTTGGGCCAGGAGGGGATTTATTCTCTGAGGTGCACCTAAGCCAGATTGCTGCTCTAGAGCAGATGCTTGAGAAGCTGGAAGAAGAGAAGTCGGGGATCGAAGCAGCACTGGAGGAGTCAAAGAATCGTCTTGAAGTGGCGCAGAAAGAGATATTGGAGCAGAGCGAGAAGGTTCACCAGTTGAAAGTAGAACTGGAGTCGTCCGTGAAAGTGGTAGCAAGTCTAGTGGCCAGTCATCCGCATTTTGAAGTCCTCACGAAGCAGTATCCGACATATGAAGCCGCAATTCAGAAAATACTTCAGCTGGAGGAGGAAGTACAGACGCTTCATGCCCGAGCTAGCGAACTGGAACACCAGGTGATGCAAGAAGACATGAAGAAGAACTTTGAAGAGAAAATTAAACAACTGGATGCAGAAATTGCCGACAAGAAGGACTTTATCAGCGAGATGGGGACTAGTCTTGGGACTGTGCTAGACACCCTTGGTAAGGTTTCTGAGGACTTGATTCAATTGTATTACATGGCATGCGATGCGAACTGCGAGACACCAAACAAAGTGATGGCTGAGTATATGAGTGTTCAAAAACCGAATGCAGAGCTGAACCCTGGCAAGGAATCATCCACTGTGGATGCTGATGGCACGAATCAGAATGCTGAGGTTGATGAGAAGCCTGTAGCAGTATACATAGCCTGCTACAAACTGGCTGAGGTGGTTGCTGAGCAACTGAAATGTACGTCTCGTGCGGTCGAGCATACAGTTGCGTTGTCACGGCAGCGGTCAAAGACGAATGGGTCTGAGGAGATTGTTGAGCTGCAGGAGCAGGTGACAAAGTTGCGAGCGATGCTTTTTACCAAGCGTGAGCATGTGCTGACGCTCCGTAACGTGTTGCGAGCAAATAAAGTCACTGCAGAAACAGCCATGACGAACCTCAAACAGCGCTACGATCATGACAAGGCCATCATCGCAAGCAACATGGCTCGCCTGAGAAACGAGCTCAAGGTGCTTAAGGAAGATGCAGCCATGTTTGCGTCACTCCGGGTGATGTTCGCACAGCGTTGCGATGAATATGCAACAACCATCGAGCAGCTCCAGTGCCAGCTTTCTGCGGCGGAAAACGAGAGGAAAACCATGAACCGACTTCTGCACATGGCGATTCAACAGAAACTGGCACTCTCTGCACGAGTGGCAGAACTGGAAAATGGACGTGATCCGAGGGCTCAGCGTCAGTTTCGGTTTATGCGAGGTCGTGGTGGCACGCTCATCTACAGCTCACTCCCAAGGTCTGAGGATGCTACCTGTGGCAGGCCGTTCAGCCCTCAGGTGAATCGTTCCAAGTGATGATGTTTGTGGCCACTGGTTACAGAACGTTAGGTTCGTTCCAGCAGAATTTTGCGAGTTGTACTTTGGTGAGTTGGTGTTGGATTCTGAGAAGTTTTCGTAATGGAGAGTTTTCCAGCCATCATGGACCGTTCAGTTAACAGGTTGACTGAACTTGACTTGATTCACCTTTAAATAATCCAGTGAAATGGAGGGGCTTCTTCAGATATTCCATCTTTCGTAACTTTCCAGGTTTAAGACTTCTTCCAGGTAAACGGATTTCAACTTCTCAGTTTTGTCATTATGCAAGGCTTACATTTTTCTGCTGGCTTGTTGTAAATATGTCTAGTTTTTAATGTTAGGTCGTTTGTTTTCGGGACACCCTCTTGTTCCACTATGGTTTATATTGTGCTTGCTTTGTAAGTAGTTTTAATGATAGGTTGTTCATTTTGAAGTTGTGTTCCACTTACGTGTTATGTATTTAGTCAGATTCTCTACTTCATTATGTGGCTTTTTTGCCAGTTTATTTATTTAATTATTACTCTCTTATATTTATACATTTATATTATTTTGATTATTTCTGGGGACTTGTCACATATTTTCTGGAGAGTTTATCTCGAAGAAATTGGTTGCAATGGATTAACTTCTAGGGTGTTATTGACTAATGGTACTCAGAGATCGAGAAAGAGATGTAAGAAAACAGGTCCCTAGGTGAAAGAAAGAGCAGTGGAAAGAAACAAAGGAGAGGGAGAATAGGAGATGCTGAGTGAATGAAATACACTGGAAACTTGTTTTAAGGCCGACTTTGGGAGCCACATCTAGAGCCATTTTTTAAAAAACAAAGTCATGTTGTAATGAGTTTGTTTTCTATAGCTGAAGTAAGGTGGCTGAAACAGATGCTACAGAATGGAGTAGGTTGTGAGAAAAAGGAAGGAAAGTGACTTTAAGGCAGGACTAGATTAAGCGGAAGATATGGGGAATGAAGACAGAAGTAGCACCTTTTCTGGGGCAGAATTCAAATACCCATAATACTGCTGCTGATTTTGGGGGCAGCTTCAGTATTTGAGTTATGAGGTGATGATATAGAATTGATATAGGCCATTATGGTGAATAATAATGATTGGTGATACAGCCCATAATGGTGAAACAATTAGTTAACTGGTAGTCAGGATGCTGGTAACATCAAACATGAAAACAATTATGCTGGTGGTGTGTATATCCATTATACTGTCCATGAATCGAGATGCGTGTGCAGGCAGTGCAGATAGCCCATGAAACTGTTTTCAGGTATGAAATTGCTGTCCAAAAGACAGGACACGCTGCACAGGCCTACTATTAGACTCACTTGGTGTGCCAAACCTTGGTGCTGCATAAGTGTTTAATATTAATGACAGTCACGTCTGGACCCAAAAAGCAGTATTTTATATTTACAGGTTGTGCCAAACGTTTTCACTCTAAACTTTTTATCTTGGGTGGTTGTGTATGACGAGATGAGCAGCAGATCTGTATTGTAATCAAGTTAAATATAGGGAGGTTTTATATTTATGCATTTTGCCAAAATTTCACTTGCTATTGATACTCTATGTGGACGAAGCGAACTACTCTGGCGTTTCTTTATGTGCTTCTGTGATGTTTGACTTGAAATGTTGGCATTAATTTAATTACACCAAAGATGACGCTCTTGTTTAAATGTTACTGGATATTGTACAACACAATACTCTAATCTACTGAATGTTAAAAAAGTCGTCAAGTGGTTACATATCAGTGAATATTATTATGATTTAAAAATATTTTGGTCTGGATGTTCATAGACATAATTGTCTGGTAAGAGAACAAGAACATTTACTTGGTGCTGCTGATTGCTCTTAATGTGTTGCAATTCACCTGGCCATCCAGGATTTCAATCCACAGAAAGATCCTCCTTTTACTCATAGAGATGTTGACAGAGTACCTTACATTACCTGTCCTTATCTTACCTAACTTACAGCCTATAACCAGATATCAGTTTGTTTTTACAATAACTAGTTTTTATGTAGACCTCATGCATATGTGTTTGTGTGCCTCTGATGAGTCTTTCTTAGAGAGGTGCTATAGAAATCTGTGATTACAATTACCCGGTACAATATTTGCCAGTAGGTGTGTGTGTACATGTGTGTAGGTATGTGCATGTATGACATTGTACATCTGTCTTGAAAGAGCTCCAGATATAGCCAACTAAACAGTCTCTCTAAATAGGTGTGACTTATGCTGAAAATGTTTCTTGAGCTGCCTCACAAATGGACATATGTAGTACAGTGATTTCTTTCCTTTTTCACCAGATACTATCTACTGGTTGTATCCAACTAGTGTAAATGGTTATCAGACATTACTTACAAGGGTGTAGGTTTACAAACCAGTTTCTTATTGTTGTTTCAAAGCTAGTTTTGAGGTATGTGATAATTGTGTTGATTGTCTTCAAGTTGTTTCTGTGTACAATAATTTTTAGTCTATTATAAACACAAATTAATTTTTCATTTTATTTTGTTTATGTTTTATCATGTTTTTGTAGTTTGACTGCTTTAAGTCATTTATTGGTTTCTGATTTGAATTGGTAAATGTAGTTTGGCCTGAGACTGAAATTCACAATCACCAGTTACAGATTTCTCCTGGAATAATTGTAATTGTTTTACATAGGTTGTTTTTGTGATTGAACTATTATTTTACACATTTTGTTCTTGGTTAAAATGAGTTAAATAATTTAAATAGCTGCAATTATTGTGCCAAATCATTTAAATTCAATCACTGTTGTTGTGTGGTTTAGTTTAACTTTTAAATAAATTTAATAAAAGTACCTCAAAATAAAATCTTGTTAATAATTTAATAATGTATGCATGTAGTAATGTATACATTTGTGCAATTGCAAAATGTCAGTAAGTAAGCAAGTAAAAGAATTTATATTACACTTCCGAGAGCCCTGCAGAAGGTTGACTTGTTATGCAGTACGTACAGGTAACCATGTAATAAGGTCCGTTATTCATAAATTTTTATTTCTTCCAACGAGTTATTACGTGCAAAGTCAGTAATCCTAATCTGAGGTGTGTATGAATGCTGAGATGAGGCTGTGCAAAGGCCAAAGCAAAATAGTGGGTTTTGTCAAGGAAATTAAATGTTGGGTAATGAACTTGCAAGTTGGACCTTCTGTGGCAGCTTGTTCCACACACGAGAGGAGGAAGAAGAGCAACTGAAAGCACAAGATCCCACAACCATGTAGATCTCCATGGCTGAACCTCGGTTCTTAAAGCAAGCCAGTATAGGAAGAGTGCAAAAGCAGGTGAAGAGGTCAGCATGGAGTTGGCAGTTTAGGAAAACATGATGGAGAGCTGATATTCTATGTGGAAAAGGTCAGGTTTGCTATTTTGAACTTCAGCCACTTCACAGGACTCTATGGGAGCTGACAAGTGCAGTGTAATGCATTTGTATAGAGAGAGAGAAAGAGAGAGAGAGAGACAGAGAGAGAGAGACAGAGAGAGAGAGAGGCACAAGTGGTCTGATCTGATGAAGTTGTAGAGAGCGTAAAACAAGTGATGACCTTGGTAAAGAGTTTTGAACCCTCAGGATCTAGTTTTTAGATTACAACAGGATCTGCCATACCATCCCAAGTTAGCTTAGTCCAGAAATGAATCATCAAGTGCACAAACCACTGTTTTAGCCTTGTGTTTGGTCAGAGAATGCCCGATGTGCTGGATTCCAAATTGTTAAAGAAACTAGACTTGATTATGGAAGATAAGTACAGCTCAATTAATAATGAGAAATATTCATAACGAGGAATATAAATTTACATGTTTTTCTATAGCAACCATATGGCCTGCATCGTGCTTATTTTAGAAGCTGAGATCCTTTGCCATTGCTGCCTGTTTGAATGGGTGCCATGCTATCTAAGGTCCCCATGTACCGACCGTGCTAGCCTGAGATTCAAATTTCTGAAATATAGCCAATACCAAATGCGAACCAGCATCGTCACTCACTGAGGCGCCTTGACGTACATTTTAACCAGTGTAGCTATCCCAAGCCAGCGATGGTGACGCCACAAGTTTACAATTTTATTTCTGACAGTGGGATTTTAGTTTCTGCAAGATCAACAGACAAATAAATGTGGGGAGAAAGACTGTCTACACTGGTGACTTGCAAAAAGAATTGTCTCTGAATGTACCTGGGTTGGTTGCTAGATTATTGAAACACAACAAGGTTTAAAGAGATGAAAAGCAGAGTTCAGCTCGAGTCTTTGCATTTGTGACGTATAGTGTGATGTACAGTTGAATAAAATCCACAATAAGGCGGGATGCCAGATAGTTTAGTGGTTAGCATGCTGGATTGTCAACCCAAAGTTTGGGATTCAAATTCCCAAAAGGGATCATAGATATTTCAAAGTTTCTGCTCCACTTGTGCCCCATAGCAAACTCAGCTATAAAATGAGTATACTGTTGGTGGGAAGATCAGAGACGAGGGAGAGGACTGGCTCCCGCCCTCACATGCTGAGGCTAAGAAAAATGAAGTTGCTAACGCTTCATACCCATGGACGCCTCTTGGGGTTAGCTTCTGGGACTGTTTTTCTTCTTCTAAGTCAAAGCCTAGATCAAAGAGTCTATGGATCAAGATACTAAGCTAATATTGAAAGCTCTGGTGAAAGAGGAAAGTTTTAAAATGGGATTTAAATCAGGAGTACTTAAGAGGAATTATTCTGTAAATGAGCGAGGAAACTATTGAAAATTGATTTGGTGGGATATTCTTCCAGGTTACAGTACTGGCATATCAACAATCATATGAAGAATGATTAGAAAGGACTGCTAGAAAATAAAAACTAAGAAAAATGAATACCATGCTGGCAAGGCTAGTATTGCAATGATCTAAAATTATTTGATCTAAAATACTTGCTCTAAGATTACTTGGTCAACTTGACTGAAGATGAACAAAAGGTGTTTTTAAGAGTGGTTAAGTATATCTTTAGCTAAACTTATTTGACCACAAAAAAGTATAACTCAGGTTACAGAAAATGTTTAAATACCTACTATGTAAACTATTGGACTACCCCAAGATATGGTCCAGAGCATATGCCAACAGCCTGCAAGGGCATACTTGTAATTATCCTGCCTACAATTAATGGTCCAAGGACCACAGCCATTATATTTTTCTATGCTAGCTGAGGCTGACACCAATGCGCCTGTGTACATACACTCATGCAATACCACAAGCACTCCCACACAGGTACATTCACATTTAACACAGAGATTTGTCAAATTCCCATGCAATATCTGATATTGGGCACAGTTGTTGAGTCACGCATTGCTAGTTTTATTGTATTTTTTATATTTAAATTTGTACAAGTAAGAGCTATTGTTTGGAGGTGTGAGACTGCTATACCTTTGGTCCATGGTTCACTGGTGCAAAAGGATTGAATTTAATTCAGAATTTTATTTCCACTAATGCCTTCAAGCAAACTAGGCTAAAAATCAGTACACTGACTATACAGTGAGGAAAAGGACATCCATGCCTCATATGCAGAGGTCAAGAGAATGATTTCACCAACACTTTGGGCCGGCTGAAAGGAATTATCTGCTATGAAAGTATTCTGGACCATCTTCATCTGTCTGTCTGTCTGTCTCTCTGGCTGCCGGTCATCATATCTGTCTATTACTTTTATTTAGCTGTTTATTTCTGTTTTCACCAAAACATCAACTTTGTCTAGCAGTTTATTTATTAGCTTCATTGTTTAAGAAAATAGCATCCTGTTTATTTGTTTGCTTTGCAGAATGAATCAGCAGATGTACAGATATGCAGCCTTACAGTACGTGATGTGTCCACGTGAATGTGATGATTCACTAGGTGATTTGGTTGACTATTTACGGCCCTGCAGTGTATTGAACAGCCGTGGGTAATATGTATGCAACAGGTGGCCAGACAAAATTGGCACTGTGTGATGCACAGCCTTTTGTGATTGGCATTTTGTTTGGTTAAGCTGCCAATCATTCTAGAGTTGTCAGATTTCCAGCAGTGCAACATCTAAGGAAAAAGAGACGCAGTTGTTGAATTGCTGTTGTCATGTTTTGGTGTCACCTGAAACATCCTGCAGCTTCAACTCTGCACTTTATGTTGAGTATCGGTGTTGATAAACAGTTTATGACCATTTGACTACGTCTACCTGTTTAGACTCCGGATGGATCACAGGCAATAAATACACCATTACCAGATACTGATGTAGCTATAAAATGCTCTTATATGTCTACAGCTCTACATCTGTTGTATTAAATCGCACTAACTGTAGCTTACTATAGCCACAGCAGCATAGAAACTTCAGTGAGGTCAGCCCATCTGGATGGAATAAGTTGCCTAGCAAACTGAGACATGAGGTCCTTAACGTTACCCTCTTTGCTTCTGCAGTGTATTACGTAAGCGCTTGGAAACTGTTTTGACAAAGTTCTGTGTTGTCAGGTTGGGAGTTCCTGTGATTAAACTGTCTTGAAGAGGCACTATATTAGGCAGACCAGACATCATGGTTTTTTTGGGATTGTCCCTTTTTTTGGTATCTGTCGTGATAAGGTTTAAATAAGTCCAGGTTTTTCTGAATGCGATAATTATACATTATAGTCGTAATTTTTTCTGTCTGTTTTCAAAAAATCCACATAACCATACCGCTGATTGATCTGATTGCATCCCTTCACAGCTCACTTTCACTTTGTCGCTATCTTAGGCTCATATATTTTCATGTTTACCTTTCTTCTTAGCTAATCCAAGAACTTCTATAGCGCCACTGTAATATACTCAAAGCATAAGTTAATAGCTGCTGCTAAGCAAATTGTTGTCCAAGCCAAATTCGATGGTGAGTCTGGTCAAAAAGCTAAGGACTTCTTCTATAGTCTTGAAGCAGAAACTAATCACAAGTGCTATCTACGCTAGTCTAAATGATGTTAAACATCATTAAGAACATGAAGTTCATCATTTAGCAAGCAGTGCTGTGCTAACTAAAAAAAGTCACCAGTGGTTGGGCCCCACACACACGCACAGCCCATTCAACGGATTCCCATCCACCGTTGACAACCAGTTCAGAGTTCCTGGGCCACTTTCCATTGGAGATGAGGAATGGCACTGCAGGTGTTTCCCGGATGGTGCCAAAGTTATCAAGGTGCTGCCCATTGTGAGGAATGGTCAGTATAGGGAAAGGAGGGCAGTGGAGGAACGTGAAACTCTGTACAGTGGAAGAACGTTTCGAGTGAACATTTAGTGGCAGGAGAATGAACATGAGTTAGAGTTGATATGTGGGATCAAGGGGTCTACGTCGTCTGGCCAAAAACACTCTCATTGGACAAATTGTCTGATTACAAAGTAAGTAAGTAAGTAAGTAATGCATTTGTTAACACACTGTATGTCCATCGACTAAGGAAGGAATCATGGGCAGGGACAAACACAAACAATTAAATACATGAAACAGCAAACAGCCACAAAGGCAGACGCACAGAATGACATTCAGCCACAACTAGAAACACAGCATAGATACACAAATATATACATATATACATATTATGTATACTGATATATATATATATATATATATATATATATATATATATATATATATATATATATATATATATATATATATATATATATATATATATATATATATATATATATATATATAATGACCAACAACTTACACCTTTGACTGATTAGCATCTAGAAACACGGATCTGTCTGGCCAGAGTGGTTGTAACTGAATACCAGGGAACTTAAATGTCACAGGAGCATTCTACGTGGCAACATTACCCGCAGAGTTCCTGTAATGCTTTCTCTGCTTCACAGCTTCCTCTGATCTCTGTTAATTGGCACAGTCTGGCTCTGCACACAAACACATGCACACGTGCTATGGAAAACTTTATCTGCCCGATGGCAAAACTACTGGCATATATGCTACAGTCTAATTAGATTTTTTAATTTTTATGTATATTTCTGTTCTGTTATATATACACACACGCAAACACACACAAACACACAAACACACACACATATATATTATATAACATATAACTATAACACATAAGCCTATGTGGCCTGCTATGTATTAATACACTATGGCCAATAAATATGGAGGGAAATTGTTTACCTGAAGTAGTAACAGATAACAGTAATTAATTTTTTGGTGATTTTTAACTGACTTCTTTAAAACAGTTTGATTGCTTAGTTTCAGAAAAATGATCGTGACTGTTATTCTTGATGAGGTAGGTTTACGCAGAAATAATGGATGATAATTTGTTGGTCAGTTCTTACTTGGCCAGGGTGTAGACATGGCTGCCTTACTGATGAGTTGAATGATGAGATCTGATGATTAACGCCCTTTGAAGTTATGTTAGAGAAGGAAATTGTAGCAAACAGATAGCCTCCTAACCAGTTTTGATAATAATACTGTTTATCCAGATAATTATGTTTGACAACAGCGATAAAAATGTTAGGCCTACTATCAAAAATATTATCAGTAGCTACAAGTTTAGTGACTATAATGGTCACGATGAGCTGCATGGTTTGTAATTTTCAGTCATAAATATATAGGACATCATCATCGTCATTATCATTGTTGTCGTCATTGTCATCCATTCATCAGCATCATCATCATCATAATCATCATAACCGTCATCATCGTAGTGGTGGTGGTGACCGTAGTAGTAGCAGCATCAGCAGCAGTAGTAGATACAATAGTAATATATAATGGCATTATTTAGAATTGCTTAAAATGTAGAGAGCCTTTTAATCCGGTTTGCACAGAGTATAAATACATAAGCTGTGTACACCTAATAGTAAATAGGGGGCCTGCGGTCTGGAGAGTCCTAATTATTGTAGCGGACGACGGCCATAGAAATAACTGTAAACAGTCGGCGAATGATTGTGTTGTCTGACAAAGGAGCGATGATTACCTTTGTTCTGTAAACGATCCGGAATCATTTGTGTGAATGTTTCTCCTGGGACTTACAGAGCTATCTATGGTTTCCTCTCTCTCTCTCTCTCTCTCTCTCTCTCTCTCTCTCTCTCTCTCTCTCTCTCTCTCTCCTCTCTCTCTCTCTCTCTCTCTCTCTCTCTCTCTCTCTCTCTCTCTCTGTCTCTCTGTCTCTCTCTCTCTGTCTCTCTCTCTCTCTCTGTCTCTCTCTCTCTCTCTCTCTCTCTCTGTCTCTCTCTCTGTCTCTCTCTCTCTGTCTCTCTTTCTGTCTCTCTGTCTCTGTCTCTCTCTCTGTCTCTCTCTGTCTCTCTCTCTGTCTGTCTCTCTGTCTCTCTCTCTGTCTCTCTGTCTGTCTCTCTGTCTGTCTGTCTCTCTGTCTCTCTCTGTCTCTCTCTCTCTGTCTCTGTCTCTCTCTCTCTGTCTCTCTCTCTGTCTCTCTTTCTGTCTCTCTGTCTCTGTCTCTGTCTCTCTCTGTCTCTCTCTCTGTCTCTCTCTCTGTCTCTGTCTCTGTCTCTCTCTGTCTCTCTCTGTCTCTGTCTCTCTCTCTCTCTCTCTCTCTCTCTGTCTGTCTGTCTGTCTGTCTCTCTCTCTCTCTCTCTCTCTCTCTCCCTTTATTGTGCACACGGCATTCCATACATCCAACTTCTCGTTACTTCCTAACAGTAATCTCTACGGGTTTGTGCATGCTTGTATTTGCCTGCGGCTGCGCGCGGTTTTTGCAGGGCTGGACCCGTCCGCCCCTTCATCCGGCCTTGCTGGTTAAACTTTTGCCATAATGCTGTCTGGGTACATGCTCGTCTTCGCTGGTTGAAGCAGTTTATTGTTCGTTTATTCAACGATCGGCGTGCCATACCACAAACTTCGTTGCGTCTGCCTGTGAGTTGTGTGGGTGTGGGTCTGCATACCTGTACACGTCCGTCTCTTTGTCGTTTCGCTCCAACCGACCGGGGTCTTTCCTTCACATGGCGGTACGGTTTGGACGAAACTAGTTACGTCGCAGTTAATTTTCAAGTGGTAAGAGTGTTTCGTAGCGCATACTGCACGAGGCCACCACATCAGGGCCTGGGTCAGGTGTAGCCAAGGAATAGGAGGTAGAGGAGAAGGAGGAGACATGGATTCGTCTCCAACTGGAACCACAGTCCCTGGAAACGCAATGACGCCATCGGATTTTGTAAAGCTTCACGATTATATCGACAACTGTGAGTTATTTCATATGACCTAAATCGGTCTGGTTGACACACGTATTTTTAGCCGTATTTTCATATGTATACCAGCCGACAGGTAAACACTCATTTGAATATAAATAGTATCATATAGCACATGAATAGTATCACATGGTCTGTGATGAATGAACACTGACAACATTGCATACATGGCTACACGCTGTCGTGAAGGCCTACAAATGCATAGACATACAGATTAAGGCACATGAAAATCATGTACATTTCAATACGCAGGTACACTTCCGTACTTCTGGACACAACACTTCTCTAACAAACAACACCGCAGAGGAGCTGACTACACAAATAGATGCACATACAGAATGTTTATTATATACTATTTATACATGAACTAGATCGGCACAGACTAGGTAGGCATAAACTAAATCAGCATGAACTAGGTATAACCCAACACACCCATACATATTATATATTACATATATTATGATATATAATATAATACATATGCACAGTTGCATCGCATAATCTGGCAAAGAGGTAAACTTATTTCAGTTACTGGGTAGCAATTACGTTAGGAGCACTTGCCACACTGTTCCCTCCTTTGGAGTTAATGGGTTGTCTCCCGGAAAGCTGAGTTCAAAACAAACATTAACTTTTTATGGACTTAGGCCCACTTGTGTTTGAGGAAAATATCAGGGTGGCACAAATCATGGCAAGGCATAGTGTCTGAATTATTGGAAAGGGCTTGAGTCTAGCCTTGTGATGTATGTAGTCCATGTAGTTTTGCTTAATATGTAGTTTATGCATTGGCTGTTTACTTTATGCTTATCTAGCTTCTACTTTTGTAGTTTGCTTGCCTATCAAGTTTATACTTACATAGTTTATGCCTATCTGATTTATACTTTATACGTTATACACACTTCAATCCTCTCAGCCCTTCTGTCTTTGTCGGTTATTTACAGTCCAACCATTTTGCTTAACCTGCTCCTCTTCTGCCCTGACACTTCTCTGCCCTCCCGTCACCTCATCCTTAAAATTACTGCTCTACCCCTTTGGAAGAAGCTTCCACCAGAATTATGACAGTTATCTGAATGATCACATGAACTCACCAACACTTCCCTGTGGCAATTTCTGCACAGATCTTTCACTCAAAACTGAAAACACTCCTTTTTCACGAATCTTATCCTGATTCTTCCTCTTCTCCCTGTCTCTCTTTCCACTCCAATTCCAAACACTATCCACTCTATGGATCTGACTGTCTGCCTGCCTGACTCTTAGATCTGATCTGGAACCAAACTATAGAATCAGAGGTTATAATATAAAATCAATTTGAGGTTCTATAGTCAACAGATCTTTCAGCTGAGTTGCAAATTAGACCAAAACTTTCCAATGCCAGGGTACCTCTTGGGCTTGTGTTAATACACGTTTACTGACCCAGCCCTCCACCCAGAAAGGATGGAGGGCTGTGTGGGCATAAATTGGCATGGTATTCCATGAATTTTCAGCCGTCCAAGAACTAACCTCATTCAGCATTGTTTAACTTTGTGGTGCCTCCAGCATTATATCAACAGCACCAAGTGACTTCCTAGAGTACACAGAAATAAAGTGGGGCTCCCATGTCTCTAGTGGAATGTAGGGGAGATGCTTATTTCCAGCTTTTAGCCCTTGAACTGGCTGTGGACGAATCCCGACGTCCTGGACTCGAGCTGGTGCTTTGTAGGGCTTGCTGTTTACTTCCCAGCTTATGCCAGTACCAAATTATACTGCTTGATGACAGAGACAAGTGTGTGTGTGTGAACAGCTTTGCCCAGGACCATTACAAGGAGTCCACTCAGAAGGCTCTAACCCGAAATCATTAGATTACAGGCCAAGTGCGCTACTAAAAGGCCACAGCATCACACAACATATACACACAAGCCTATGCACTTAATGTAATGATGTAGACAAAGATTTTTTGGCGGCGAGGAAGTGCAGCGTCAGCGAGTACATTTACAAATGTGCATCAATATTCTTGTATAAACTGAACTGAAATTTAAGTGTCATGAAACCTTAAAATGTTCTAAACTATGCAGTGGTGTGTGGTGATGAGTAGTTTGGGAGACTGTTACAAAAAGTTGGTCTGTCGAATGCTAATGAATATTATTTTTGGACGTAGAATGGCTTCTTGTCAGATAAGAGTAGAGTGCAGAAGAAATCATTTAGATTCCATGTCTCCCATGGATATGTACAGTAATTCAAGTCTTTTAGGATTATGATAGCGGTGTAATGAAATCTTAAAACTTAAAATGCTCTGAACTATGATCAAAAATATCCACTGATGTGTTCATCACAAGTTCAGGAGACTGTTACAAGCAGTTGATTTATCGAATGCTAAAGAATGTTCTTTTCGGATGTAGTCTATACAGGGGCTTAACTTTGGTCTAGAAATTGGGAGGGTACCAATTTCTTCCCCTCCTTTCCCTTTCACATAATTATTGTAATAATTATAATTATTGTAATAATTATAATTATTGTAATAATTATAATTATTGTAATAATTATAATTATTGTCGGGCTAATGGCCTGACAAGTTATTAGAGAATACCAGGTTAGTACAAAACTTAATGGGCATTGTTTTTTTTCATGGTATGAAAATGTGGGAGTCCGGTACTCCCCAGTCCAAAAATGGTGGGTACAAAAATTATGCATATGAGAATAGGTCCTTTCAGATGACGGAATTTGGTAGTGGAGTGCAAAGGAAGTTTTCTTGCTTCCATGTATGTACGTACACTCCAGGTCTGTCATGAGGCAAGTGTATTTCTGCCCTTCCTTTGGGGTGCACCTAGCTCGGGTAACTCTTGGCATTTAGCATGCAGTGCACCGTCCTGAACTGGGGAACATTTGGGTTGCTGTCTTGGCTGCAGGTCATAAGAGGTCAAAAGATGCATGTGTGTATCTTGACATTTATATAGTGCCTGTTAAGAATCTCTCAAAGGTGAGGAAGAGAAGACTGGTGACAGAAAAGGGCCCCACTGCAAGAAGAATTTTCTTCCTGGGAGAAGAGTAGCAGGATGTTCGGGCTGCAGAATTAATAGCTGCTGCATGAGCATTTACTTGAGTCAGCTTACCTTGGAGGGTTGTTTACATTCATGCAGAGACTAAACTGGAATTGTTGAAGGCCTAGCCCTTCAAGTCTTCCTCTGGGGTGAAGGGGAACAGAGTTGGGTTCTCATAAGTGCATTGTTCATGTGGCAGCCTGTTTTTCACCCTTCGTGACCTAATGGCTAATGCAGAGCAGTTTATAGGTTGTTCTGTGACTGACGGTGTGTAGGCTTAGTCATGGAGGTCTGGATAGTTGATCTGCTTGGCTTAATAGGTCTTCATCATCATCTCAGTCATTATTTTAATACTTCTCTTATGGGATCCGGACAAACCCCCCTTGACATTTCCCCCGGACTTCTCCCCCAGTCATCTCCACCCCTGGATTTCATCCTCCCCAGGCATTTCAATAGGATAAAAAACCTGGATATTTCCTTCCATGTATCCACAAAATGTAAGCAATTTCTATCTGAATGGATGTTTTTAGTGCTTTGATGTTTGGGGTGGAAATACAAACAATTTTTAGAAAAGACTTTTGATATAGCAACAAATTGAGTAAACAGTTTTCTAGAAAGACTATTAATGCATTGATGTTAATATAGCAACAGATTGGGTAAACATCCCAATTTTATTAGACATTTACTTTGTTTAATTGTTGAAATTTAATTGTTGAACAACCAACCTTTAAATGCTTTGAGTCTTACTTAATTAATGTTTACTCACAATGATGCTTAAAGTAAACGTTTATTAAAGTTTTGATATTTACTCAATCTGTTGCTATATAATCTGCCATGAATTTGTTAAAAAGCAGTTGAAAAAACCATAGAGATAGAGTCGGAAACTGTAGCTAGTATACGTGAAAAACGCAAAGTTATCTTAAACAGTTTTGTTTACGTTAAACAAAAAAATTAGCAAATAACATAATTATGAGTGTGAACGTCGTAGAGATGCAGGGACAAACTTAAGTGAGTTTAAAGCAAAGGTCAAATTACATGAAGATCTATCAGTTGTTAGTTACCTGCATGAACACACTCATGCTGCTGATGTAATGTTTGTTGATATAAAAAATATATGACTTGGGGAGGAATGTCCGGGGAGGGTCTTTACCTGGGGGGAATCCTTGGGGGAGATGGCGGGGAGAATGTCGGGGGGGAATTACCTGGGGGATATCTCCTAGACTCTTGTCTTATAACCGTCTTCCTCCTACTCCTGCTGCTCTTCCTGCTCCTCCTCTCTTCCTGCTTCTTTCTTCTTCCTCCTCCTCCTCACCTTCATGTTGTCTTCATCATTATCATCATTTTGCTATTATTACCATGATAATCTGTTGTCATCATTGTCATTGCTATTTTTGTTTTGCATTTTAAACTGTTATTCAAGAAGGTTCTGCTTCCTCAACTCCTGTATGTGCTTATAGCAGGATTTTGTCAATGTGGGTTGGAAATTGGGTAAAATTAATCCCCCTTGCTTCAGTGTGCATTTGTGAACTTTGTCAGGAAGGCATTATCAGAGTTTAGTTGTATTATATTATATTATATTGAATGATTCTGTATTGTATTGCAATACATAAATGGTATAGTCCTTCTTCAAGATGTCTGTAGCAGGAAGTAGCTAGTAATTTCAATGACAGTTGCAGTTTTAACCGGCATTCTGAGTGTTTCGGTAAACTGCGGTTTGCCATAAATTTTCTAGACTGCAGCCGCTCCATCAAAGATGTCCTTGTTCAACTGCTGGCCAGCGGGACACTTAAAATTGAAAACTATGACAAGGTATCAGTCTCATTATTCGCCATATTACTTGCTACGTGTAATATTTGTATGCTGGAAGGATTTTAAAAAAAAATATCTGCTGCCTAAACCCTAGGGCTATGATTGTCTGTTTCGTGATTGTTAGCACAGTTCTCAGTCAGGTACCAACAAGTGGTCTGCATGGGTAGATAGGAAGAATTATGAGAATCTAGTTTTGAGATAATTATTGTGACTATCGTACTCTGCATGTAGCTTTGATTCATCATAAACTTCTGCTTGAAGAGGAGGGAATGGGGAAATCAGTTCATGAAATTACGAGATACCAAAAATCTCCTACAAAATCCCATTTGACTTTACTGTGAGATTTATAGAATCAGGCAGCAGGCAGATGTGTTTTAATTAGGAATTAAACAGAACGGATTTATGTGTGTCATTCACTGCTTTCTTGTTTGACCAGTGCAAAAAAATGGACTCAGGTACTTACCTAGTCTCAGCTCCTTGTCACATACAGTTATTAAACATGATAGGTGATTTCTTAAATCCCTGTAAAGTCAGTCTTAGGTAGGCGTGTGTAGTTTTCGGTTGAGCATGATTTCTGCCATCGTGTAACAGCTGTGGCATCATATATTGGATTTTAAAATGCAAAATGAAGATATTTTACACAGTGATTTTGAAATGTCTTCCCTGTAACGAGATTGAGGTTGAGCTGCATTTTTACTTATCGGCAAGGCAGCATAGGACACAGGTTGCCGGAAGTTGTACTAATGTCGTTTAGATAAAGTAATGCCTTTGCTGCAGGCGATAAGGAAGTAGAGAGACCCCAGATGCAGAAGAACAGGATATTAAAGTTCCATGAATACTGCTTACTAGTTGGCTGGCTCCCTTACTGGGCAAAGTGAGCCAACTCTAGTGGCGGATTTAGCTTTAGGCATGGGGGCGGTTCTTGGTTATATGGCGGTGCCCTTGGGCCAGGCCCAACCACTGCCTACTTGGGTAGTGCCAGTCCCAAACCTGGATAAAGGAGGAGGGCGACGTCAACGGCCTTTGATGCCATAAGATGTCGTTAAACAATGGAACTACTACTGCTACCAGACCCGTGCATTGCTTGGTGGGCTGTTAGAATGTGGTGCCCCTCTGGAAATGCTCTTGTCCTCCCCCCACGGAAGCAATCCTGGAGCCGCCACTGGCCAGTCCAAGAGCGGTGAGGTGAAGGAATGAAAACGTTTTATCTCTGCACCAGATCTGCCCATGTGAATGAACTGCATGCGTTTGTGTCTGTCAGGATGGCGTAACTTTGATTTGATGTCTGCTTCAAATAAAACTATCCATAAAGAACTGTTGTCTAGTTGTTTGTACATGTGTATGTACAGTATATATTTATCAAGACACTTAAGATAATGTCTTTTAAGTACCTCACAAAAGTGCTGCTCACACGACTATCTAACTGATCGAATCAAGCACATTTAGATCTTCTGTGCTGTAATCAGAAGCATCTTAAAACCTAGAGCTTTTGCTGCTGCATGTAAAGTAGGTACGCAGCAGATAATTTTAAGTGGGTTTTTTGCAGTCATGTGTTGTTTTTTAATTCGTTGTTTAGACATCCTCTGGCCACCTCAGCTATACAAGATATAAGTTGCTGATGCAACACTACATTGAGACGGATGTGCCAGAGTCATTGTTACGGAGTTTCTTCCTGGTCTTTCTGTCCAATTCCTGGGACTTTGGAAGTCGGGCTGACGAGGAATCAGGAGCAAAGAGCAAACGACAACTTTCCCGAGGGTGTGTAAAACGAGAGACACTAACGCAATTTATTCGACGAATGCAGGATCTGTCGAAGGCAGTCGGGCTTTCTACGCCAACGAAATGCACTGCTAGTGGTGAGCACTTGAAAAATGCTGTATTTATGCATGCATGTATGGATGTTTGTATATATGTATATATATATATATGTATGTATGTATATGTATGTATCTACTATATATGTATGTATGTATATTTATGTATGTATATATCTATGTATGTATCTACTATATATGTATTTATGTATGTATGTATGTATGTATGTATGTATGTATTTATGTATGTATTTATGTATGTATGTATATATCTACTATAGATGTATGTATGTATATTTATGTATCTATATATCTATGTATGTATCTACTATATATGTATTTATGTATGTATGTATATATGTATGTATGAGTATGTCTTTATATGTATTTATCTACTATATATATGTATTTATGTATGTATGTATGTATATATATGTATTTATGTATATATGTATGTATGTATATTTCTACTATAGATGTATGTATGTATATGTATATATATATATGTATGTATGTATGTACAGTAAGAGTCCAGTAACTTACAGGTGATGGGAGTAAACCATCAGAACCGCATGATAATGGAACATTTACTGTATGGTTGTAGTTAGTTCTTTGTTGCTGAAATATGTTGAAACATCTCAGTTTGTACATTTCACATTGTGGAAGTAATATTCTGCTAATGAGTCAGCAGGTTTTAAGCACACGTTTTTATTGGAATTTTACATGATGTCTTAGTAAGTAGGTAAGTAAGTAAGCAAGCAAGAAGCTGCTGATTGATGCACAAAAACTGTATAAATACTGGGAGGCAACGTAATGATCGGCATTCCCAGCCTGAACTAGGGGACTTGTACTTCTGATGCCACATTAATCAACAGCATGACACCCACAGGGAGTGCCTTTGATAAGTCCTGAAAAAGTGCTACATAGATGCCGAGATAAATACATTCATGCGTACTCCTGAATTCTGAATTACTGCCATTTGCAATTGGGTTCTGATTTGCAGTGATTTCTGGGGACGAATACGTTGACGACGAATTGTCTGGAGAAGATGACATGGAACTGATCAGCATCAAGGAACTCGTCTGTTGTCTTTCTCTTCTTGAAGCTGGAGACCCTAAAGACAAACTGGAACGTTAGTTGAAAATTGTCTTTTTGGTTTCATCTTTTTGGTTGTATGTGTTTATGAAGACTTGACTACGTTGGTTAGACAGTATATACAATGACAGACTTGGATTGAATGTGGGAAAAGCACTTGAAAAATGACCAGAGACAATGGAGATCATTCCTTTGCATGCTTAGTGACTGGTGTCACGAACTGACAGTGATTATGATGATGGTCATGATGATGATGTCAATTTTGTTTCTACAGTACCCTGTTAAGAACCTGTCAAAAGTACTTCTCAGCAGCTTAAAATATTGATGTTAGAGTTCATGAAAAATAGGATGTACAGCTCCTTTGAGAGATTCCAAATAGGCACTGCATGAAACTACCTACATATTAAACTACCTACATATAAAACTACCTACATTTGAAACTACCTTCCATATAAAACTACCTACATATAAAACTACCTACTTATGGAACTACCTTCCATATAAAACTACCTACATATAAAACTACCTACTTATGGAACTACCTTCCATATAAAACTACCTACATATAAAACTATGTACATATAAAACTACCTATGTATAAAACTGCCTACATACATATGTGCCTTCAAGCAATTGATTGTTTGGACAAGTGCCTTTAAAAATCGGCTGTATGAGTGACTTTCTATAAGATCTAACTATGTTCCTCTTAATCTGGAAGCACTTCCTAGGCCGCCTCAAGTGGCACAGTGAGTATGGGCATAAGAAGGTTATTCCAGGAAGGGGGACTGTTGTGTGAAATAGCGGAGGATGGGAATCAACAAATCCACAAGGGCTGCAGAGCTCTGTTACTAGCTCCCTTACAAATTGTTACTAAAACTAAAAAAAGAAGCAAGTAATCAATATTTTTCGTGCATTAAACTTAAAATAGAATGATGTAGACAATGCTCACTTGTTCTCTAGATATTCTATATATTCTCACTGACTCTTAAAGGATTGTTTGATGTTTTATGTGCATACGTTGCACTCCAAAGTGCACTGCTTCAGATGCTTGCTTTGCCTTGTCTAAGGCGTATCTAAGACTGAAACCACTGAGGTACTTTGATAAAGTCGAGTCCTGAGTGTTAACAATGTGAGCATGTTCATTTGCCCTACGGCTGGAATCACTTAATACGCTACTGCTGCTTAGCACCATCAACTAGTGCACTGTCTTTAGATCTCGTTAACTTGTTTTTAAACTGGTTTCTGTTGTTAAACTCATTGAAAAAGAAGAACAGTCTCTTGTGCTTGCCTCCGGAGGCAGCCATTGATATGAAGTATTAGCAACTTTATTTTTCTAAGCCTCTGCATTTGAGGGTAGGTGGCCAGTCCTCTCCCTTGCTACCTGATCTTCCCACTGACAGTGTACGGTCATTGTACTCATTATAGCTGAGTTGGCTGGGAAGCTAGTGGAGCCGAATTCTCAAAACAAATTTCTGTCCTGGTGGGGATTTGAACCCTCGACCTTTCTGTCCTGGTGGGGATTTGAACCCTCGACCTTTGGATTGAAAGCGCAGGGCATCTGCACTTGCATGAACTCAGTGAAAATATAATTGGATATTAGTTGCATTTAAATGTCTAAACATTTTGTGAAAATAATAGTTGCAAAATCATCTTTCATGAAAATGATTTTGTGAGCATGCTTTTTCAAAGCTAGTTGCTAATTTAAAATGGTGTTAAAGATTGATTACATATTATTAAGTTTAATTATGAATGCAGTAATTAAATATAACTTAATGATGATAATTTCTGTTTCTCTATAGTTGTCTTCAAAATTTATGATACCGATGGTAATGGGTTTCTTGATTCCAAGGTACATCTGTGCATTCAAAAATTTCTTGCTTATTGTATTAAAGTTTTTGTACATTATTCATAAAATTAAGCTTCCTACTAATTTGTTAATTTATTTTCCTGTATTTATATTTGATGGAATTTTGAAATTCGTTGTTCTTATTTACCTATTTCTTTATTTATTTAGCAGAACTTTATTTTGGTGAACTTCTTAAGGAACCAGTATCAGTCATTCTCAACTTGTTACACTGATGCTACAACTGGTAATGTCTAGCTGAATAATAATAAGTTTGATGGCTTTTATGAACTTATAAATGGTTATGAGTTCAAAAACAGTTGTTGTTACTTATATGCAGTAAAGTACTAATGAGCGGTTTATATTAAGTCGCCCCTCTCTAGGTCTCTTATATAACAATGCTTTAGGTAAACTAAGCATAATGGTCAAGTTACCACAGTCCTCTGAATAATGACACATGAATGTGTATATTTATTTATTTATTTATTTATGTGTCTATCTGGATTTTATATTGCAGCTTTTAGAGACTTCTCAGAGTGGCACTTTTGAGAGGTCCTGAACAGCAGCTATATAAATATCAGGCACACACACATATGCAGTGTTCAGTGGATTGTACGAACTTGATAATTGCCCTTGCTTAGTTTTGCCTGTGTTGTCTTGTGACTTCTACTGGTTGGGATCGGCAAAATTAAAGGAATGGAGTTTTACTTTGAATTAGAGCTTGTGTTAATTGGTCATTTTTCTATAGGAACTTGAACACATAGTGGATCAAATGACATCCCTGGCCGACCACCTTGAATGGGATGTCAATGCCCTAAAGCCGGTAGGCCTTCTTCAGTGTCTTTATTAGCTCTTCTATATACATGTATATATATATGTATATTACAAATATATAAATATACACTATTTACTTGTATATATATGCAATATGTATGTATACTTACACGCATTTAGCATCATCGGTAGTAATCAGTGACCATCATCGACTATCGTTGGCATCCATTTAAGAATCTGTCGTGATGCTTTGGAATTATCATCAATGACACAACCACTACCATCGTCATCATGATCATCATCGCTGTCATTATTGCCATCATTGTTGTTACCAAAATTGTATTCATTCATTACTGCCTTCAGTCATCACCAGCACCGTTGTCGTCCGTCAGCAATCATTGTCATCAATCTTCATTCATCACTGTCATCTTCATTGTCAGTCATCTGTAACATTATTATCATCAAGCTTTGCCATCTGTCATCGTCATCATCTGTCACCATCATCATTTATTCTTTATTAGTTGTCTTAATTATCATCACATTATCAGCTGTTATCATTATCATGTCGGTCATCAGTTCCTTGTGTGAGGCAGTTGTTTTGATGAATGTTGTACTGTGTTCCTTGGATGTTGTTTGAAATTCGGTCAGTGTTCTTCTTTTACGGGTAGCTTTATCTCCAAGAAAAACATTTGCAGGATGAGAAAAGCTTGTAATGAATGACACTGGACAGGCATCTCCCTGCTTCTTAATGGGCTGCTTTTTGGTATGATGTGCTCTTAATGTAGATTACCTGTGTTCCTGGATTTACAGGTGTGAAGGAAGTAATTATTGATTCTACGTTCCTGTTGTAAGACAACTAGAGGATGCCCCTTTACCTGATAAATATCCCATAATCTTCTTGAGGATAGGGCTTATGGCTGTTTCTTTAGGTATTTCTTGGGCTCAGTCTGAAGTCTAAGTGGTTTGATGTGTGTAATTGACTTATGAATGGTTTACTTTGCAGTCACCTTGTGGGTGGGTTTCCTTTGTTGCCATCACGAGCCTTATTCAGTGAAGGCTAGCCAATTGCTTAGCTTCACTAATGCCAGCTGATTGCTGTATATACCTCTGATAGGACACCTGTAACTGGTAAACTACCTGATATGTAAGAACTCTGTCTCTCTCTGTTACTCTCTTCGAGTAGGAAAATGTTCAAAGTAGGGCTCCACAGTTGAGCACTTACACCCAAGAGGACTATTTGCATTGCCATTTTAGTTATGTGAAGGAATCAAGTAGTTAAATAAGGTAACCTTGTCAAAAAAGGCACACACATATATATATATATATATATATATATATATATATATATATATATATATATATATATATATATATATATATATATATATATATATATATATATATATATATATATATATTATCAGTGCCTGTTGATACATGTGTGCATCTGTACCTGATAGTAATGATGTATTATATTATATATATGTATATATATACGTACATACGTACATACATACATACATGTATACACACACTGACACATGCACGTGCACGTATCATGTGCTGAAATATGTTTTCCTGGAGGGATGGACCTGGCCACTTACACTACATCACATGAAACACTCTTGATTATGGTATGGCCAACTGCTCTGTGGTGATATGTTGTTGCTTTTGTTGTTCTTTTGTTGTTGTTGTTGTTACTGCCAAAGGATTATTCCCCAAGAGAGTGATACAGAAATTATAATAGAGATTCTTGATCTGGAATTTGTGACAAAGACTGATATATTAGGCCATGAAAGGCAGTTGCACTGAAATAGTGGATGGCTGTAGATAGGCGCTAGAACAACGATGAAGTCTGTCTTGTATCCCTCGTTGTTCATGCAAGATGAAGTCTGAGACTGGTGATAAAATCTATGCCATCTGGGTTTATTGGGCCAAATGTTTCAAAGGCCAAGGGAACAAACTGTAATTGTAATTATGTGTGTGTGTGTGTGTGTGTGTGTGTGTGTAAGTATCTGAACATTTGTATAGCGCTTGTTAAGAACATTATTAGTATTTATTATCTCTGCATTAATTAAGTGCCACTGTTTAATGACTGCTCATCAATTGATGGTGCTGAGCAACTGTTAGTGAAGGACTTGCTGTAATTTCATACACAGTAACCATCTCAGGGGAGGCTCGAACCTGTACTTTCTTCATTACAATCAGCTATCGTGTCCCTTACAGAGGTGTACAGGCATGGCTATCTAACAGATCTTAAAAGGTCTCTTACCATATATGGTGAAAAAGTCTCTCTAGCTCTTTATGGCAGTAAAAGTTCTCATGCCTAGTGGAAGACTGTTTCATAAGGATGGTCCAATGCTAGAAAAATTATGATATGTCCGAATCGTCATATGCAGAGGTCCCACGTGCTGCAGAGTGCAGTGGCTGTCTACCAGGCTGTCTCAATTTAGGAATGCAGCTCCCTGATGTATTCTGGGGTCAAAGCAACCTCTGATGCTTGGCCAAAGAGGTGGATTTTGGATGTAACTCTATCCTCAACTGGGAGCCAGTGCAGTGTTTCTCAGTTGTAGCTGAAATGTGGGAGAATTTGGGCATGTTGGCCATGACCAGGGCGGCACAGCTAAGGACAGGCTGAAGCTGGTGAATTTGAAACTTGGCAGGTCCTTGAGGACAGCATTGCAATAGTTTAGGCGCTTTACAGCGAGGGAGTAATTTAGGGCCTCAGTGGCATCATCAACTGTAATCATTCTCTCCGAATTCTTCAATGCCCAAAGGAGCTAAGTCGTGGGAAATAGTGCATTCTCAAAGGCTGAGTCAAAACAGAATCAGTCAGGCAGGTATGGTCATTTCCAAGTTCAGATTCAAAGGTCGAGCAGGTAGACATGTTACGACATGAGCTCCTTGGTCCTTCTTTACTAAAAGTGCTTCAAAACCATTTTGTTTGATCATGATCTTGTGTTCTCAGTTTGGGAGCACCTCTGATGATTTTGTCTTCAAGCGGTACTGTATTTATATTTGTGATACCAATTACAAATTGGTGACATTAGTCTTCAGTGGCAAAGTGGAATTCTGAGTCATTTCAGAGATCATGAACTTGGGGCACAGGTAGAATATAGAGAAATAGGAATTCCAGGAGGAAGTGATCCAGAAGGAACCACACCAGAGAACATGCCAGCTTTTGAGCCATCCGGTCATTTACCTCAAAGATATGCTTAGACATATTTGAAAACATTTTGGCAACTGAGTGAACTGGACGAGACAAATAAATTTTGGAGGTCATTCACCTACGCATGACTGTAGTTAAATGATGATTTGATGATACAGGTAGACTCTGTAGTTAAATGATGATTTGATGATACAGGTAGACTCTGTAGTTAAATGATTAAATGGTTACGCAGGTTAGTGAGATAAGTTGGTCATGTAACCTTTCTTAGCAACAGTTGCATACGAAGATAATGAAAAGAGTATGGCAGTATATATTGAAGCCTTTTTTGGGCTGCTGTCTCCATGCCAGTGGTGTTAACCTCGGAAGATCAGGGCTGGTAAGAGTCTGCCAGTGTATCATCGTCTTCCAAGCGAGTTAATTGCCTTTTCGCATAACTACATGGCTTGACAAAAATTAAGTTTCATACAGTGCACTGAAACTGAATGCCCAGAGGTTAAAGGCCAGCTCGTTAGCATGCAGTGACCTGTTGAGAACAACTTTTTTCCTCTGTGTTTACAGAGTAAATAACTGTGTGAATGAGGTATCTGTATTGCACTGGAGAGGTTCCTAGATGGCACTCCGTATATAAATGCCCCGATAGATGTGTGTTTGTATGTATGTATGGTGTGTATGTGTATGTATGATGTCCTGGTATGTATGGCTGTATCGGAACATTTATGTAGTGCCTTTAAAGAATCTGTTAAAAGGCACTGAAACATGGCTATTTACTTGTTTATTCCTGTACACCTAGGATTCCTCGCTCAGCCAATGGACTCGTGGCATATTAAAAATGTCTTACTTACGTACTTACTATATATAGTTTGTTTAATGTGTTGTTGTTGTTGGTTAGATTTTGCAGCGTATGATCATCAGTATGGACACAAATTCAGATGGAAAGGTCTCACTGTCAGAATGGAAAAATGCTGGACTTACTACTGTTCCTCTGCTGGTCCTTCTTGGCATGGTATGGTAAAATCCTTGTATATTAAGCTGCAGTTGCTTTAAAACTATACCCTCTCTGACCTCAAAGGTTGGATGCTTGCCCTGCGTCCTCGAGTGTTTAACTCCCACCTTCAGACTTATCTTCTCATAGTCTTGTGTCCTGATTCCTATTTTGCACCACTGTGCAAACGCAACTCCATAAATACATTCCAAGAGACCTAGCCTGTTGACGATATTGCTGTGTTGCTGAAACTGACTCAACAACTCTGTATTTGGAGACTCGTTTTGAAAAAGCGCCGAAGAGTAAGATGGTTTTCGTGGTGCATGTTCCCTCATTCGGTATTTTCTTTGTATGGCCCAAAGAAATTATGAGATTGACAGACTTAAAAAGTCTAGATTTGACTTTACTATTACATTACCAGGATATGGCAGATTTTTGCACATCTATTGGGGAAAACTTCAATACATGATGTATCTTCTCTAAACTAGTAATCCAACCAGATCTTTTCGAACGACGTCAATAGCACCGTTATCATAATATGCAAAGCATCAAATGATGGTCGCTTGAAACTGCAGTCAAAAATCATACTTTGTTGGAGAAACCTGGTCAGTCATGACAGAGACTCAGATTAATCAGAGCTTGCTTTATCTTGCCTTCCTTTGTATTGATCTGATCAAATGTAACGATTTCTATAGCTCCTTTTCAAGGCATCAATAGATGATCGCTTCAAATCTATAAATTTGGAAGGAGGACAAGAGACAAGAAATTCAAGACGTGATTAGAATTTTGGGAAAATCAGAAAAGGAAGGATGGGAAACACTGACGAGTCCAGATACTTCTTATTATGCATTTTTAACATGGAAAACTATCTACAAGTGTAAATTCAGTGTATACATATCAAATTTAATCTAATAATTTCTGTGACATCTTTAAGATAATACCCTGTGCATCAGTCAACGGCATTCAAAATTTTACTTATGTATATAAGTTGATGTAATGTGTTTTTATTCAGTGTGTATCAGGACACTTAGATGGTACCCTTCGAGAACACATGGCCATATGGTAGGCACATGAAAAACTCAGACAACATTTTCAGCTCACGTTGAATTGTACCTTTTAGAACTGTTAGTTTTCTATGTTTTAGTGCATTTCCAAGGTTCTTAAAGGCATTGTGTAAATTACATACATACTTGCTTGCTTTTTCATGAACACTAACTGTAAATATAGGCCTCTGTATCTGCATGGAACTGTTTAGGGATCAAGTGATGAAGGCTGTCATAAATTTCTGATGAAGCATTTCAAACGGCCGACCTATTGTAACCGATGCCGACGGCTTCTGTTTGGTCTACGAAAGCAAGGCCTCTGCTGTATATGTATGTCATCACCAGCTATATATATATATATAAAACATATATGTGTGTATATATACATATATGCGTACTAAGGTTATCTAATTGTACCTATATATTATATTAATACGAGCTATATATATAGATCATTGTTGGTTTATGCATGTTGTAATGTGTGTACATACATGTTCATGTATATGAATTATGTGTATGTGTCCATACCCTTATATATGCATACCAATATAGGTAAGTACTTATATCTGTATGCTTATATATGTAATTACAGTATATGCAGGTTTACATGGATTTACGTGTATTTACATGTGTGCAATATATATATATATATGTGTGTGTGTCACAATCACAAGTTCAAGGCTGCTGGCTGGTGGCTTCATTTGATGATGTTCAATGTGTCACGATTGCCTCTGTTGTCCCTGAGCAATTTGTTAGTGGGAAGTAAGTGCAGCAAGTTCTGCATTGCTGTTGCCCTGGTTCAGCACTTAGGTTACCCTGTGCTGGCTTAGGCCCTATGATAGGTAAATGAGCACCACCTACAGATGTCGTATGCAAGTATTTACGTTATGTTGGTGGTGGATATACACTGTTTGTATCCTCCGCTGGAAGAAATGTATTTCTTGTTGCACTGCCATCACCTTGCCAAAGTTGAGTCTGATAAATTCATCTGTAGATAGTAAGTAAGTAATGCATTTGTTGACGTGCCATATATCCATCGGCTGTGCAAGGAATCGCAAGCATGGACAGACACACAATTAAATACGTAACAAAGCAAAGAAACAAAGGAAGATGCACCACCATAAAGACAGACATCCAGAAAGCCACACAAACACATAGATATGTATTTTTGATTCTACAGCATAGGAAGTTTATTCCAGAGGGTTGGTCCCTTTTGCCTGAGGTTGAGTTATCTACAGTAAATATTGATGTAAAGTAAATAAAGGATCATTAATGAGTCGTTAAACCTGTTTTTTTTACAGATTGTAAATACACTCTTCATGAGCAGTGTGCTGAGTTAGATGTCCTATCTGGATGCATCACAACTTATTGTTCACGAAACTCATTCAGTGAGGTCCGAATCTCTCAAAGCATTGACGCTGACGTATGCTTCACCCATCTTATAATATGCAATACCACAGTTTTAAATGCAGACTACAGAATAATAATGTGATGTCATTATAACTCTACTTCTTTATAATTCAGTACTTTATGTGTAGCTGGTAGCTTCCAAAGGTCAGCTAAAGAATTTCTGATTGGTCTGCCATTCCGGAACGATCATTCACATCATGTAACATATTTTTCTCTTTCCTTGGGCTTCATGCTTTATTGATCTGTCAGTCAGCCATAAACTATATATGCTTAAGAGGCAGAGAAAGGTGCTGTATAAATGTAGTTGTCCATCATGTTATTTATGTAGGCATGTATGTGTGTATGTATGTATATATGTATGTATGTATGTGTGTATGTATGTGTGTATATATATATATATGTATGTACGTATGTATGTGTGTGTATGTATGTATGTATGTATGTGTTTATATATGTATGTATGTGTGTATGTATGTATGCATGTGTGTTTATGTGTATACATGTATGTATGTATGTATGTGTGTATATATGTATCTATGTATGTATGTATTTCTGTACATGTGTATATGTGTAAATATGTATGTATATATGTATGTATGGATGTATGTATTTGGCTATTTATATAGCACCTTTTAGAACCTCACAACACTCTTAAACATGGCTGTCTAACCGATCTAAACTGGTATGATTTAACATGGTGTTGAAAATATTTTTTGAGCTGTCTGTCTCTTTTGTACATATTAAAACTTTTTAACAGAAATTAAATATCGAAATATTCATAAATATTCTTCTGTGTGGTAAGGCAATATCTGCTGCAGTTGAGGAAGTGCTTGAATCTTACATTCTCAGTCATTCTGTCGGTTTAGATTTTAAATCCACACCACTGGGTGGAGGGAAATTTTTCGAGCAAGTGCAGCCAATGTAACAAAACCGTAACAACCATCACAGGTCTTGCTGGTCAGCACTGTCGATGGTGTAATAGAACGGTAATTTAATTAAACATTATTATTTGTTTATTATGTTTATTATTATTATTATTATTATTATTATAAAACACTAAGATGTTACTCTGAGTAGAAGAAACTTTCGTATTCTTCTGGTTGTTATTGTTGATGTGATTGTTTTAAAGTAGACTTTATTTTTTAAACAGTGGAAAAGTACAGAATAAGTATTGATTGGACACCTTTCTTAAAACTGTTCTTAATAACACAGATGCTTTATTACTGTAAAGATGTGACAGTTTAAGAATCAGTGTTAGCTGTGGCAGAGCAGCTACAATGAAATGCCAGTACTTTTCAAACCACATGACCAATCAATGGCCCGGAGTAACATTTTACATTAAGGTGTTGGTATTTTTAGCTTTTACATATGCCACAACCTGTTTTTAGCATGCCCATTATGCCAGAAATTCTGATATACCATGGTCATGGATATGGATCCTGAATACAGTTCGCATTCAGATTGTGACCTCATTGTTTTAAAACATCCTTGTTATAGCATGACAGTTGAGTGGCTCAAAAAGACAGCGCTGTAGAGAGGTTCATGAGTCAACTCTATTAACTTAAAATTCTTTGAAGTGTTTACATTAATATTTGCTATTTCTTTGCCACAATACATGTAGCTGTATGGACTACAGCAGTGCTGGTATTAGGTAAGTAGGTAGTGATTGGTCCAGTTTTTTCTGTTAATTGTTTATGAAATATGAAAATAAAATTGTCAGGAGGATTTTGATTTTACTAAAGTTTTGAGCACAAGTTTAATTATTTGTGGTGCAGAAAGATTTTATTTAAAATTTATTTATTTATGCTGTTCAAAGCCATTTTATTGCACCAATTAATTTGCTATGTTATTTGATTCTTATCGCATAAATATTGGTCAAGACATTATGACTTTAACTTTAATAAAATGTTTAAAGTTTTTTCATCTGCAGTTTTGTTGTTGTTATTGTTGATCACTGGTGCTTTGTTTGATGTCAACTTCAGGTTCATGATCACTGTCTTTCAACTGTGAGCATAGAATGTGACTTTGGTGACTTGCGTCAACACATACTTCGACCTTCCTCGCTTTACTCTCCAAATCCGGTAGGTTGTCCTCCACTGGCTGTAAAACTGCATCAGGAGACCAAAAGGCTTTTCAGTCATGCACCAGATTTGGTCAGGAACTCTGTGTCTGTCTTCAGTTGTCCGAGTCTTTGGACATTTGAGTAATATGTGATTCTTCTAAAATATCTTGATTGGTTTAGGTGTGGAAAGCAGTTTGCTTCTAATTGTCCTGTGGAGTCCATATGTGCCCACATGTTATGTGGTTTATGGACAACACACCTAACTGAATAGTATGATTTATAACAGGCTAATCTGAAAAATACCCTCTTGATTTTTTGAAAGCATCTTACTTTATTGCGGAGTGCATGCATGCCTGTGAATAAGCTGGTTCCCTCGAATTAGCTTTTTTGGCACTATAAGCTGTCACTCAAGCCACAATTATGATTACAAAGGCACTTTAAATAAGTATTTTGTTTTCATGACTGTATTAGAAATTACAGGAAAACTGCAGCCTTTGCATTTTGGCTGTGATGCTTTAGAGATACACCCACTGTATGATTTTCTATTAAAATTATTGCATGTAAAGCTATTTTCTTGCAAAGTGATGCTGAGTGATCTTATCTGCAGAGCATAGATTGCTCTTTTTTGCAGCCTCTACTCAGGACTTGAGCAGCATCTCTGTGTGTTGTCTTGTAGAGCTGTGCCTTAGATCTCCAAATAAAGCCAACACCAGGTGTCACTCCTCTCCTAGTTCTTATTAATCAGAAAAGTGGTGGAAAACAAGGATCCAAGTAATACATATCTCTTGAAGTTGATATTTGGTTACAACTAAGCTATTTCTGCTTACTAATGTGCATGCTTCTGTGCGCGTTCTTTATGGATGAAGTTGACTGCTAAACATTGGTGGAAAACACAGGTGTAGTGCATGCTTATTTAGCTTTTAGTTTGTGTGACATGGTAGCCAACTGGTTAGAGTGCTCAGCTTTTAACACGGAGAGTATGGGTTTCTGTGTAGCAACCTATTGACAATTGTTTAGCACCATTGATTGATGCTTAGTCATTAGCTAGTGGCACTTAATAAATGCAGAAATAAAAATAAATAAATAAATCCATTTGTTTTATTAGATTGCAACTTCTGGTTTAAAAATGGTTACCTTGCCATTGTATAAAATCTTTAGAGTGGCAAAAAAGAATTTATCTGCTGTTGTTTATAGTTGTGTTTCCTGCATGGATTTTTGTTGGTTTACACATGGACTAAAGCTGAACTTGCTTTTTATTCAGTTCTTAGTTTTAGTTTGTATTTGCACAGGTACAAATGTGGAATGGAAAGTTGGTAATTGTGTAGCATTTATTTAAAAAGTTAAGAAGAGACGTAAAAGACTACCAGCAGGAAGGTAAGAAATGTTGAATATTGAATCTATGAGTAGGTGAAGTGACATTATGTAAATTTTTGTTTGCTGTGGTTTGACGGAAGTAACCGACTGTCATTGCAGTTGTTCTCAACAAAATCCATGGAATGAGATCAGTTATGGATAGCTTTCTTTTTGTTTTAGACTTATGCGAGTATTTCAGTATCTGCTCAATCCACGTCAAGTGTTCGACCTTGGCAATGGAGGACCTGGACCTGGGTTAGTTGGAACTTTAAGTCACCATGTTGTTCTGTAGCAACTTTTAAGAATAGCTCTAAACGGTGCTTTAAAATGGTTGGCTGTATTATTTACTATTATAATGGCACTATAGAAAGTATTTGATTGTGTGATATTAACCTTGCCATGATGCTTCATGTGTTATATAATCTTAGACTACTCAGGCTTTGCTTGGACGCATACAACATATGAAGCAGTGTAGAGCGCTGTAAAAGTTAAGGGCTCCCAATCAATGTTGCACAGAGCAAGGATGGCATTTTAGACCATCTCTGGCCAAACATATTAGTCCTTGAGGTCTTGCTTTCGTGTTGAGTTCAGAGCTGGCACCCTCATCCTTGCCTTTTTCTTATAACTTCCAATCTGACCTTTTGATGTTGCAGTGTGGTTCTTTTGTGAACTACCCAATGAGTAGTAGCTTTGCCCTAGAGCAGTGCAGCCTGTACAGTGTACCGAGGAAAGCTGCATACAATTTAGAAGAGAGGTGGGTTTGCTTCTTTTAGGCAGAAGCCCTAATAATGGGTTTGAAAGAAGGCCACGAGGCCAGAAAATACAATCTCTCAGAGGGATGAGCCTTTGTTGTCCTATGAGTATGATATACTATGAGTAACACAAGCTGACCTAGATATGCAAATGTAATTTCGTAGTGGTTTTCTTTGCAAATATTCCATCGTTAATTACTCAAATATTCAACTAGTCCTGTTACTTTCCAATTTGACTTAACAGTCTACTGCACAAGTCTTTTTGTTTGCTGATGTTCTGTAAGTAATTTCTATGAGACATGTTTGAGGCAAAGAAACTCTGTTGTCATTTTTTTTCAGATTGAAGTTCTTCAAAGAAGATGGCAATTTCAAAATTCTATGTTGTGGAGGAGATGGAACTGTTGGATGGCTTCTGGAGGAAATGGGTGAGAAAGCCTCCTCAAATGTATTTGTAACCAGTCTTATTGTGAAGTGGAATTGGCCTGGTAAAAACAAAATATTTAAAATATTGGGAAAGTTATTTGTAGCACTATTCAAAGTGAATCCATTAAATTCTGGTCACTTTTCAGTGAATCCACAGCTCAAAAGTCTTAGTCTGACACCAGTCGAAAAAATTCCAGTCAAAATCCAAGTATTATTTCTCTAGAATTATTTCTGTTTTTGATTTGTAGATAAAGTCAGCTTTTCCCGGCCGCCGCCAGTTGCAATTCTTCCACTTGGAACTGGAAATGATTTGGCAAGATGCCTTGGTTGGGGAGGAGGTAAGTGTATATGTCAGATAACCTTAACCCTTAGAGTGCCAATTTGCACAAATATAATGCATAAAGTAATGTAACAGAGAATACGATACATAAAATAACATCATGACAACTTGAACAACATATACTTTTTAATTTGATTCGAAATATTGTTGCGTTAATTTTTTTAGGGTATGAAGGTGAAGATGTGAGAGTGATCCTGAAGATGATCGAAGATAGCCATATCATACAGATGGATCGATGGCACATTCAGATCATGCGGTTTCCTGATGTGGAGCCAGGAGATGAAATTGATGATAATGATGGATATAATGGAATTCCTAATAACATCATGAACAACTACTTTTCCATTGGCGTTGATGCTTCCATTGCACTCCGTTTTCACACAATGCGGGAAAAACATCCGGAAAAGTTCAGTAGCAGGTGAAAAGTTATTTGCCAAGGCTTTTTTTCTTTAAATGTTGAGACTTTAATACAGTTTATTCAAGTAATTATTCAAACATTTGAAATGGAAATCCATTTTACCCTGTTGTCAACAATTTAAAGCGCAAGTGAAGTCTGACTCATTGACTGACTGACTCACTCACTCACTTGACTACTTGACTAGATGCTGGAAGCTTTGATTACTGCAAGTCAGTGACAGAAACTAAGATGAAGAAAAATAAATACAGAAACAGAAAATTTTTAACCTATGTTAGTGTCAGATGGCCCAACCCAGTCCTTTGGGTGGGTAACTAATTATGTAAGAACCCCTTGCCTTGGGCATCAGCCACCATGCACTGTCCTGTACCATGGCCTTACTGCTAAGCCTGGCCAAGTGTGAAGTGTATTCCTCCTTTCTTCAGTCACTTCTCAGCAGTTTGCCAGGGCCTCGATTCTGCATAAGTTAGCCTACTAAATTATGATAGGCCTAAAAATCCCACCTAATGTGAGAACAGCTTTGCCCCTATCCCTTGTTCAGGCTGCAGGGTACTGCATTGGCCACCTAATACTAGTGAATCTTGTTGATTTACGTGAAGTTGGCCTTGTAATGGCCGAGTTGCAAGGGGTCTTGCCATTCAGTGCAGAGTTTGAATCTTAATGCGCCATTTTTTTGTTTGGAATTTGAGTCGTGTAACCAATGCATTGTTTCATACTCAGTCAAATTATTCTTTTGCTCCAAGACCAAGTCTGTGAAGACTGGCATTGTAAAGGAGCATAATAAACCGATTACTTTATATTACCAATAACTTTACCTCTGTAGAGGTTTCACAGTTTTACATTTGTCCTTTTGGCTTTTGGATAGGACCAGAAACAAGCTGTGGTATTTTGAATGCGGTACGATAGAGACACTACGATCTACTTGCAAGAATCTTACAGAAAACATTGAAGTTGAGGCAAGTGTTGTCATGTAAATTAAATTGAGTTGGTGTGTTGAGTGCTGTTAAAATTCTTACATAGACACAGCCAAGTACTGAGGCTGGTGCATTTTAATTCTTTGTGATCCCATGTGGTAAATACATCTGCTACACTCTCTACGTTGTTCCTTGAGGGTCAATGTATCAACCTTATCTATCTTTATCTTATCACTGCAATATCGTATGTCGGCAGTTACTGTTGACCAACTACCACTTCCTGTAATCAGTCGTGATTTTAGGCAAGGATTAGTTGTACTCTTTCTCTCCCTCTGGCTGGAATTAACCCCTCCTGGGAAGGGTCAGCCACGCTGATCCTTCTTTTCCATGTTTTTCTGTCTCATGAAACTGAGTCAGTTCATTCATATTAAACAGGTGTGTTCCATAACTCTTATTGCAGTGGCAAAACGTGGGCCTAAGTTTTCAGAAGTAATCATGTGCAGCCAATGAAGAATGACAATTGATTTCGAACAGTCATAATATGGTATCTGACTCTGATAATATGGAGTCTGAGAGTGATATGCTAGAGTACTTTTCCATACATTGTAGAGATAATATTTGGTAGAACACTGTGGTTAGTGGAATTCCTGGTGGCTGCAAAGTCCATCCTGCACTGGAGACTTATTATTAGGTGCTTTGTTGTCGTATGAATTCTGATAGAACATGGTCTCTGGTCAGGGACTTGGATCTGAAAATTTAATTCACCTATGAATTAAATAAACTCTTTATAACATGACCTTGTTATCAGATGGTTCTTGATATGGCTCCCAAGAGAGCTTTAAAATGGGTTACTTGTGTATTTCCACATCTAAGGCACTTGTTGTGTGCGTTAAATGTGGATATAGGTTGGACTGGATGCAGGCTGAGATGCCTGATGGATTTTCATGGACACAACGCTACCCAAAATAAGCTAAACTAAACTGGTCTACCTTACCTTTGTATTTTTTTGCATTACAACAGTTATCAGATTTTTTTATCGTGCTACAGTGTGACGATGTTCCACTAAGCATTGCCAACGGAACGACACTGGAATGCATTGCAGTGCTCAACATAGGCAGCGTCTATGGCGGAACCGATATCTGGGGCAGTGACGGTCAGCGGAGACAAGACAAGACAAGGTCTGGCTATGAAATCAGTCAGAGTCCAGAAATAAAAGAAGTCAATCTGGCCAAAGTGGAGCAAGGTAAGAAGGACCTTGATGGCTTCCAACAACTGTTATATCCTGTGAGGTTCTTTGCTAGGCACTAAATAGATGTCTAGATTCATGCTTCACTTTGGCATGTACATATGTATATATTCACTGATCTGTCACAAAGAAAAAGTAACTGATGTAATAAATGACTGATTAAATCTCATGATTGTTTTATACTTTATTACATGAAGGTACCTATGTGTACATACACTTATAATACATGCATTCATACCCGTACTTACAGAAAGAAATATATACAGACAGACAGACAGCCAGACTTAACATTAGCACACTTAAATGCATCCATATAGAGACAAATTTGCACACGTGCAGTACTACATAAATGCGAACATTCTGCAAAATTCTAAACGGTAAAAGGAAAAATACAAGAAACCCAGCAGATTCTGAAAAAGTTTTATTGCATTTCAAGCCAACTTCAAATACTAAATGCGAAGTCGTTGGAGCCAGGTTATGAATGAAGGTCTTATGTCATACAAAACCAAATATACTAATGTATTGATTCCTTGTTGGAGTTCTGAATTGCTAATGGTAGCCTACCTTGTAAGCAGAGTGTTGGATACTGATCATCTAGGAATGTGAACACTAAGAACATTTAGCCGTTCTTTTCAGTTTGTATCCACGACTGCATGACTGTATGTATGACTGTGTGCATGACTGTATATACATATATATGTATGTCTGTATGTGTGTTTGTCTATGTATATATGCACATGTGTATATACATTTGTGCATGTTTGCAAACTTGCATGTCTCAATGCCATATGCCTATGCAGTCATCTGCTTGTTGGAAATTAACAGGCAATGTTTGTAATTTTCTAACTTATTTGATTGATGCTAATTAGCTGTCTTTTGACATTATGACAATGGTTCAAATATTTTTTAGATCTTGGTGATGGTAGGCTAGAAGTTGTTGGACTTGAAAACTGTATTCATCTCGCTCAAGTTAAAAGCGGAATGCAGAAGGGAAAGCGACTATGCCAGTGCTCAAACATCACCATCAGGTAGGTATTTTTCTTCGTGTTGGTAAAATGAATGTACTGTAGTGGAATGTAGAGGAGGCACTCACTTTTTGCCCTTCGGCCCTTGAGCCGGCAGTGGACAAATCTCAAGGTCCTGGGCACTGGGCCAGTGCATTTCAGTACTTGCCATTTGCTTACAGGCTTACTACAGAACCAGATTATTCTGCATGGTGACAGAGATATTTGCACAAACATCTTGCTATGGTCATTACGTGGAATCGGCTCTGCAGACATGATCCCGCAATCTTTCAATTGCAGACCTTCATGCTAAGCAGACAGATCACCATGTTGCACTTAATGATGTTGCACTTAATGATGTTGCACTTAATGATGTTGCACTTAATGATGTTGCACTTAATGATGTTGCACTTAATGATGTTGCACTTAATGATGTTGCACTTAATGATGTTGCACTTAATGATGTTGCACTTAATGATGTTGCACTTAATGATGTTGCACTTAATGATGTTGCACTTAATGATGTTGCACTTAATGATGTTGTACTTAATGATGTTGTACTTAATGATGTTGAAAGGCTAAAAATAGGTGTCTTAACCAATTAACCAATTGGTAGAAAAATGATTAAGACCATGGCATGCTCCTTTAACTAAAAGCAGAGCCCAGATGCAGTGGCTAATACGTTAGCTTTTCACCTCACTTACCCTGTACCCACATATAAACTGAGCCAAAACGGAGACACTTGTGTTGATTATAATAGTAGTCATAATCACAACCTTCACATTGCTTCTACATCCAAAAATGCTAAGTCATTGGAACTAGCTCACTTAAACGGGTTTCAGTTAAAATCGAAATTGGTGAGGCAGGTTGGATATTGGAACAATAAGGATAAGGAGGTGAGAAATTAGGATAGGTTTTTTGAAAAATAAGTTTCAGTTTTGAATGAAAAGCCTGAGCAGAAGCTGCATAAGGAGCAGAGTTGGTGGGCTGGTAGCACAAATCAGATAGTTCTGTAATTCTGGCAGAAGTCTGTTCCAAAGAGGTGGAGCAGTTGTGCTGAGTATTCCAGTTTTGCAGGATTTGTTTTTCTGATAATTTTCTTGACTTTTGAGGTATGATTTATTGCAGTTATACATTTTTTCTTGTAAGGTTTGTTTTTAAAAATAACCTGATCTCTACCAGTTAGCAAAGTTGACCTGGTCTGGATTCGTTTCAGAACTAGACAGAAATTTCCAATGCAGATTGATGGTGAGCCTTGGATACAAGGACCTTGTGAGGTGAAATTCTTTCCAGTTCATAAAACACAGTCTTTCTTTGTAAAACAATACTTCTGGTAATATATAATGCATTTGAAGTACTGTTATTAATATCTATATACATGGATACACACACATTTGTAAAAGCTACAAAGTAATGAGTTTTTCTTGATGCTACTAAGTTTTATTATCTGTTACTTGGTCTTTAATCTTGCACGTCTGTGCTTGGTTTTGGAAAACTGCATGGCAGGAGAGGCCCCATACTCTTGACGCAACTTACCTGATCTTATTATGGTACATGGAGCATGCCAAAAGCATGCTACCCAAAGCACCACTATGTGGCACACAGACTACTTTAACCAACATTTAACGGAGATGACCCATCCAAGTTCCAATGCAAACCAGAGCTGATGTTGCTGAACTTTAGTGTTCAGGGAATCTGTGGTTCCAACATGATAAAGTAATACATGTCCTTAGCAAAGTCCCTGTACGAGGATGGGAGCACATTGAGCATTCTGGTGCAGTGGGATGTTCTCCCACTGAAAATACTGTACAGTACATTCTGTTCTGCCACTGCTCAAGAAACACTTAGGGCCTACCCTTTTCTGTGAGATGGTTGTGTTTCAGTATCTTAGACAAGACCCCCAAGGCACTATATAAGTGACCAGATACATTCATACACATGTACATGCAGACATACTGTACATACATACATACGTACATCATTAGACCAGCAGAGAGTGCCTTTGATTACTTTGTGTTGAGGTAGTGCTATACAAATTTTTGATTAAAATTGCAAGTATAATTGCAATACATACATACATAGATACATATGGGTACATGGTATTTGCACACATACAGAGACATGTGATAATGTAAGATTATTGTAAGTTGTCCAAGTGATTTTGCTATATACACTGTGTCCGGAAAAATTCCAAGGCTTTACGGTAAATATGAAAATAATTAGTAAACATTAATCGATTTTTAAAATTCCAAAAACAGTTTAATCCTGAAATATTATTTGCACTATAATTGTTGTTTTGGCGTAAAAATTTTATAACAATTTTGTCTTCCTCGCTGAACGCCATTTTTCTAGCAACTTTCTTTACAAAATATAAAATTCAAATACGTCACTGTGACGTAATTTTAAACAGGGGCCGTTAATAAATTACAAAGAATTTTGTTGGTAATTATATATTTCAGGATTAAACTGTTTTTGGAATTTTAAAAATCGATTAATGTTTACTAATTATTTTCATATTTACCGTAAAGCCTTGGAATTTTTCCGGACACAGTGTATATAATGTACAAATGACTTTCAGACTTTGTAACAATATCTTATATTGTAACATGAATGATTGTGTGATATTCTTCCAGATCACCATCAGACCTCATAATCAGGCTTCGATGCTAATGTCATCAGGTCATTCACACAACTGAAACTCCATCTGATCTCAGGGTAGTGGACATCGGAGAGCTTTCAAGTGAAGTGGCGTGTCACGCTGACCGCGGGACACGGTCATTTATTCCATGACATTTTGTAAATGTCTGAGATGAGACTCGACTTTGCAATTATTGTGTTTTGTCACCCGTTCTAAAAATGTCAACAATTCCCTTTGTTTTTTTATTTAAATTGTGATTATCGCTATTGTAATTGTTACTGTTATTTTGAACCTGCTATCGTTATTATTATTATTATTTTCCTTTTTACCTGAGGTAAGTGTAATCCCTCAGGAACAAAAAGTTATGCTAGCAGCTGTTAGCGGGTATCTGGAAATTATCATTATTATGAATTTGTTACCTGAGGTGTATATGATCCCTCAGGAATTAAAAAATTCTCCTGTGAATGAAAAAAATTATTTTTATTATTATTATTATTATGACATTGTTATTGTATCGAACTGATTATGCTATTGCCCAGAAAGTTAGAATTGGTACGGTTTGTTGCAAAGGCCTTTTCTATTCTGGCATGCAGAGGTTATGCTTCTGGTTTTATGCAAAAGTGTTCGTGTCTAACATAATTCTATTAATAATATAACAATGTTACTGATGTAATACAAGTGCCTGTTGTCTAATTAAGTAAGCGATGCATTTGTTAACATACCATATATGTCAATCAGCTGGACAATCATTTGCTGGCATGATTTGGTGACTGCGGTCTGACGGTGAGTGATGTAAACAGGGGGACTCTTCCAGATGGCTGGTGCAGATTGCTGGATATAAGTGCTATTATTATACTGAACTGAGCTGGGAGGATTAATAATCAATTGCTGAGTATTGATGACTCAGTTAACTACTTTGTTTTTGACCAAAAAAGGCCTGATTCGTTTTGTGAATCAGTTGTTCAAGAGAAAAAAGTTTAATGATGCGTTCTTCTTGGCACACTGAATCTGTAGGTTGTATGGTGTCTTAGTAGTTCTGCAAAGTGTAAGAATGTGTTCATACGTAGGTAATCTTTTGTCCTTTAGAGGCAGGACAGGCATTGTGAATGCATTTGCTTTTTTAAATCACAGTAAGTGTTCAATGTGAAACTGATAAATTGATTGTTGTCTGACTATGTGACCCACAAGGTTAGGTTGTCTGGTGATTGGACTCTTGTTGTGTTCACTGAAAGGTCCTTCAACCCCTTGGCCATGCCTCATTCATTCAATCACTCATTCATTCAATCGCTCTTTCATTCAATAACTCATTAATTCATTCAATCACTCATTCAGTGGATCACCCATTCATTCAATCATTCATTCAATCAATCATTCATTCATTCAGATTATTTTATATAGCTTCTTTACAGACATCTACTCAGAATCAGCACACGGCCAAGTCTCTACTGGAACTCGTTTCTGCTGATAAAGGCATGTAGTAACTGAAGGATTACCTTACCTTACTATCCATTAGCAGTGATCAGCTTTTGGCTGTTTAACTATTTGTTAAACTATTATAAAAATGCAGTCTTCATTCCAGTATTTGGTTTGCCATACGTGCAAATTTTCCTTTGATTGAGCTGAAAGGCCTGATTCAGTGAATCTCTCTCGTTGGTTCCATGTTGCCAGATCGAGAGCGTCCACTGTGAGTTTCGTAAGCGGCGCTACGTAATTTATTGTCTCTCCGTCTGACTTTTGGATCTTGACCTAGAACCGAACCCTTTTGCCTATCGATTTTGTTTTGACTGAGCGCCTGTGAATAAGCTGGTCCCCGCGGCGCGGCTTTCGTTGGGCGCTGTGGAAATCTCGGAATTACGATTACGCTTATATTTACAATTACAGTTAGAGGACTGGATATGTAGTTAATTTCTGGATCTCAGGTAGGTGTCAGTTTCCAGGACTATAAGCCCACTCTCTAGCTGTAATGCATTTCTGTTGTAAACCTAGAAAGAAACTCGCCGAAGTAGCTGGAGTACTGATGCTGTCTGTAGATGTGCTGAAGTTGTTCGGTTGAATTTCTTTGGATCATCCTGGATAGATTTAGAAGGAGCCAGTCATCGCTTGTGACTGCTGGACTTTGTCGAAGACCAAGAGGCCAAACGGCTTAAGCGTCATTCGGTCGGGTGCTGTCTAGATCTGGCTTGGTTAGCTACATCGGTTAAAACATGCGTCAAGGTGCCTCTGTGCGTGAGGATGCCGGTTCGCATACTGGTAATGGCTGTATTTTAATCTCGGACTAGGACGGTCAGTACACGGGGACTTTAAATGGCGTGGCGCCCATTCAAACGGGCGGCGGTGGTGAAGGATCTCATCCGATTAATTCATTGAAAAAATGAGCAGGCATACAGTTGTTATAAAAATAACATACATTTTACATTTTAGAGCTATGCTGAGTATGGAAGAGGTTTAGCGGCGTCAATGCCTGTGGGTTGGAGGAGCATGTTCCCCAGTGTTTAGGTAGGGGAACATATCCCACTCATTGTCATGGTTCGCCCAGTAACGTATGCTGTGCCATCTTTCTCCTCCTGTCCAGTTTTCAAGCAAAGCACATTCAGTTGCTGGAAATCGCTGGATGTGGAAGCTATTCGTAAGTGCCTGGCCAGTAGCTGTCTGTGCTACTTGCACCTTTATCATTTTGCGCCTTTTGCTATCGTGTGTTTCCCTTTGGTTGCACCAGTTTGATTCACATCCTTTCAGTATTGATCCACGGGTTTAGGCCTAGAGAAGAATGCCTCACGAAAATGCATTATTGAAAAGGTTTATTACTGAAAAGCCGATTGACTGTTATATTACAGCAAGCAGTAGGCCTATAATACCATGTGACTGTAAATGTAGGCCTACACGTTTTTCTACAGCGACCGTGTGCTTCGACTCTGCTCATTTTCAATGAATTAATCGGGCGATATCCTTCACCACCGCTACCCATGCACTTCTTGTTAACGTATTGAGACGGGAGGACTGCTGGCTGCATCGGAAAGTGATTGTGTCTAAAGTATGCCCTTGCACTTCTTTGTTGAGTGATAAAACGGAAAACACGTGCAGTTTACTAAATTGTGGTTGTACAGTAGTTACTGGCTTAGTCTCCTGAATCCGGCCGAATGCCTGCCCCATTTGGGAAGAGTGTTACGTCCATAGCTATTAGATTAGCTGCTAATGAGAAACGTGAAAATTTGCATTTCCATTTGATTTAGAAGCCCATCGCTATAGCGTCGCTCCATGCATGCCATGGAAGAGCCTTTGTGGGCGTATTACATGCACACGCATATACATATATAGTGGCTGAATATAATTCTGTCGTTCAACGTTTACACTCCTCCTACTTTCGATTTAATATTAATTTCTGAACGCTGGTGATTTCTCGTCAGTTAAGCATTGAATGCCGGTCCGACCAGAAGTGAGTTGGATGCAGGGTTTCCCGATCAAATAGGCTACTAGTATTTCAGACGTCTACGTATTTCTGGCTGCCTGAGTCTTAAGTCCGGTGGTTTCCTTCAGCGTAGGCCTACTGCTTCGACTGAATCAGTCATTGGCTGCAAACGACTCCAAGGAATCTTTAACTTCTGATAAGGTGAGGAGCGGAAATCGCTTTAAAGTCGTGTAAGTTTTAAATGTTCATCTTGAAAGACAAAAATCGATTTAGGCCTATCGATTTGGAAAGCAGTTTTACCTGCTCACAAAACGCCAAATCTTTGCAGACGCTTAGCTTACGTGATGATGATGATGATGATGATGATTGCTGATGGTGATGATGGTGGTGATGATGATGATGATAATGATGACGAGGATGAGGATGATGAGGATAATGATGATGAGACGATTTGTGTTAACCCCTGTGATCACCTCCTTTACGCCTTTCATATATTTCTCCCTTCAATCCTTCCCAGACGCATCAAACGATCTTTGTAACAACATGCCTCGATGACTGCCAGCTTTCTATGTCTCAACCCCTAAGAACAAAATTTCTCATAATCAGCTTCCGTGAACAAATAAACTAACTCTTTCCTCCAGACTTTTTCCCAAGAAACTCTCTAAACCTGCGCCCTATTCACCCCAGCCCATAATCTCGGAATCACTTTCGACATAAACCTTACATATGCTGACCATGTCATCTACTTATCTCGCATTTGCTACACGCACATTCGTGACCTCCGCCGACTCTGTCCATACGTGATCATAAAACTGTCTCTACAATACTTCACTTCAAACTCGACTGCTGCAACTCCCTTTTCTATAGGCCTAATACTGATTCGTATTAAATGAAACGTCTTCAAGCAATCCACAATGTCTAGCCCATGCAGACTTCAAATGTCCGAATATCACCAGATAATTCCGCTTCTCAAAGTCCCTCAGCTCTTCCACAATGAAAGTTTATTACTTACCAACAACACCCTTCAAACTTCTCATTCTTTTTAGATTCACAAGCTACTCGCTATTCCGACTGACCAGATGAACTCGTTCTCTGTCTCTCTCTCTCTGTCTCTCTCTCTCTCTCTCTCTCACTCGGCCTAGGATATACTCCTCTCTCAAATTCTGTAATCGCTCCTTAATCTGTGCTGCGCCAGCCCTTTGGAAAGAACTCCCGAAAGTCCTCCGTCAGTTCGCTAATCCTCTCCTGTCACCTGGAAATGTGAGCTTTCCTCCGCTTGCTCTTTCTCCCAAGAGTTTCGCTTTAGAATGAACCTGGACTCGTCAGACTATCCTACCCTGCAGCCTATGGACTACTCTACGACCGCCGTTACATCATAATCGCTTTACACCTTTGAAATGCTATGTCTCCTCATCCAGCTTGACCCTCCAGATTTGGATCTGGCACTGAAACTAACCCACCAAATTGGCTCTTGTCCACTTTCTGTGATATAACCCCGGTGAATTTGCTGGTCTCCCTCACGACCTTACCGTATATTACAAACATACATATATACACCCATACATACATAAATGCATACATACATATACGTACATATGTGTTCATACATGCATATGAATCACTACAATTAGCTTAATGTACTCTGGGATGTACAATGGACTACGCCCTAAAAACTTGACAGTCTGAAGTTTCCTAATTATTTTTCTCATTACTCATTATTCAGATTCACCCTTCTTTTTTACAGTTTATAATGTTACTCCTACACTCAGTTGATGTCTTTGAAGATAATGCATGATATGCACGATCAGAAAATGAATTTCTGTTAGGACTAGTAAACAGATACTCCTAAAAAAGAATTGAGAAGTTTGTTCGACTTGAGCCCGTAAAATTTGGCACCTGACTACTACTTGAGAAGTTAACATTCATTCAATCGCAAATTGGTTATCTTCAGCTCCCTTTTATGGAAATTGTACATGTTTTTCTATAGTGACCGTGTGGCCTGGACCATGCTCATTTGTCAATGAATTTATCGGGTGAGATCCTTCACGATCGCAGCCCGTTTTAATAGCTTTAGCCTCTGACTGCTCGCATTAATGTAATTTCCATGTGATCATTTTCAATTAATTGTTCATGATATTTCTGAAATCATTGGGCCTAAGCTTCGTCTCTCTAAGTCTTCCCGAATCTAGCTGGCAAGTGATTATAATCCATTTGAATATACACGCTAAGGGAACTTCCTTCTCATCGTTGGGTTCTTTTAAGTTGAAATTATTCCCTACAACTGTTCGTTTGCCCCTTTGTCCTCGTGTCTATCTCTTCCAAAAGATTTAGGCCTAGGTCTATCCGTTGGTCCATCACTAATTAGTGCGAGTCAAACTATCTGTTTAATCGAGTTTGATATAAGTAGCCTAATTTCAGTAGAACATTTTAGGCCTACATGTTAGTAAACATGTAACCTTTTGCTATTTCGGTAAATGTAATATCTAATAGGACAGATGGAACTAGGCCTGTATTAGCTGTCGTATGTACGAAAACAGGTCGTCAATGGAAAGAATAGAGAGCCTTTAGTATAGGCCTATTTTGCATGTGCCTTGTGTTATTAAATAGAGCGCCAGTTTTCGCGGAAGTGGTTTACGCCGAAAGAAGCTAGACATGTTCATCACAATGGCGTCAAAGTCTTTCGTCGTCATCGTCGTCATGACGACCATACTAGTGACGCTGACTTCGGCGACGCTGACTTCAGCAGAGGATCAACTAAAGAAGCAACACTATGTCTGGAAGCCACAGGGACGTTTCGGAAAGAGAATGACTAACGTACAATCGCCATCTTTCGGTTGGTGTCTTCACTTTAGGCCCGTATGGCATATCTATAACTGATTCTACTCATGGCCATTAATTCAGGGCCCTATGTGTACAGTATAAGTATACACGCGTATAAGTATGCGTACGTATACCTGTGTACGTATGTATGTATGTGGGTGTATGTATGCATGTTTGTTTGCATGTATCTATGTATCTACGCATATATGTATGAATGTATGCATGTAGGTATGCATGTATATATGTAGACGTACAATTACACGTTTGTGATGAATGTAGGATTGGGCTTAAGCACACACTGGGTTTTAGTACATACACATTGGCTATGTAGACATATGTACATATATACATGCATAGGCCTATATGCATGCATTCATAGGCACATTTAATTCATGCATACATATGCATATACTCAGATACATGTTCATACATATATGTATACATGCATAGATAGGCCTATACATATAACACATAAGCTGTGTGGGAAATGCAATGCATGTTTTGAGGAACTTGAATTGTTATTTCAGTATCACCTATATTCACAACGTCAAGTCGTGTAATTTTTTCATTAATATCACTACACCGATTTTTTCATTATAATTAGGCAATTCACCCTTTTTGTGAACAAGTCTTAAGCAAATCCTAAATCTTTGGTAGTGTTAACACGTGGCATTGTATTACAGTCGTCGTTCCATCCTGAGTTCAAATTCCTCTGTCCACATCCAGTGAATTTGACGATTCGTAATCACAGGCCAAAACCGATAATATTAATTATTTAGCTTTCAAAAAGAGCGTTTAATTTAAAAATACAAAGAAACTAACAGAGTGAACTCGTTCGGTTGTTGGATTGTCGATGTCGTGTTTGCACTTCAGCCGAATGTTATTCAGTGACAAACCACGCATGACTCCTAAGACTTATAATGAATCGTAATTGTAATTTGAGATTTATAAAGCGCCTCTCAGAGGATAAACTCAACAGAGGTATTTCCGACCCGAAAAAGTAAAATCACTGTTAAACATTACAGTCATCAGCGCCTGCGGAACATTGAGATGGGAGAGAAATGAGTCTAGCAAATATTAATAAAAAAGACGTCTGATAAATAATCTCTTGCTCGACCGTACTTTACCATAAATTTTAGAAAATTCTCTGATTATTATTACAAAAATTTGTAACGCTCGCAAAGCCACACCGAAATGCGAATCGGAGGCGCGGATAGTCAGTCACTGTAACTGATCACTGTAAATGGCTATCTTATATGTCTGTTAGATGTCTGTTAGATGCAAATGAAGACTAATTTCTTGTTTATTTACTTAATTACATACTTGCCTGCTTACTTACTTACTCGATCGCAATTTGTCTGCCTCCTTTCTTTTGCGCTTAAGCCTAGGCCTACTTGTTGTTTGCGTACTTGCTCGCTTGTTTTCTTACTAAATCGCAAAGAATTATTTGTTACATCGACGCTACTGATGAGAGGCAAAACAGGCATCAACTACATAGGCCTAGGCCTACCATAAAAATCTTTGACGACGGTTTGGTACTTGATTAAACTTTTGAGGACTTCGAGAAGTCTGCTTTCGTGGTACGAAAATTCTAAGGACTTTTTTGGTCTTCTGCAGCATCTGTTGGTTTGTCGCAAGTTCCGGTGACTCATGGTGAGCAGTAGTCCAGTGTCAAAAATGGCCTATAAGTTTGGGGTTGAGCGAACTATGGACCGAAGGCTCATTTGCCGTGGTTCCCAACCTCCGTATTACGACCCCATGTCAAAAGTGGACTGTAGGCCTAACTGTCTTTGTGGGGCGAGCACGTGGGGCCATTTAAGCTCTCAGTCGGGGTATATGTAGGCTAAATGTATTTTATATAGAAGGTTTTATAGAGCGAGTTAGCGACCTCATGGCCACCCTGCACATTCGACCCTGCACATTTTACCGGGTGAGATCCTTCACCACCGTTTGAATGAGCGCCGTGCCATTTAAGGTCCCCATACACGGACCGTGCTGGCGCGTGATTCAATTCTATAAAATAAGCCACGATCGTGGCCTGACCTCCTTTGTAGAAGAACCATTGGTAGGCGCATATCATTTGGAAACATGCATTTCAATCTTCATTCAGTCAGTTGTAACCTTCATTCGTTTTCCAATACGCGTAAGGCAGAATCCGCGTCAGCACAAAAGAATCAGGTCCTGTTGGTGGCGGACGTTGGCATCATAAGTTGGCAGCTCAAATTTCAAACCCAAGTCATCGTCAATAAGTTTTTAGGCTACTGTAGGCTTTATAAATGTTCGTTTACAATTACAATTACATTAGGCTAACCTGGTCAATGTAGGTCTAAGTTTTTCATGCGGGATACGTGTGTAATTACAAACAACTCGTGCGTTGACGGTTTCTTTGACGCCTGCCGATGATGCTGGAGCGAAAATGACTTCTCGCATTTCGCATAAACAGCCATTTTTCAAGTTGACATCTCTCTGTTTAAAATTGCTATAATCGCGGTCTGTGATTTTCTGGAGCACGTGGCGCCGCCCGGCGTTTGCTGTTTCTGATGCCAACTGTTGCTGTTTCTGATGCCAACTGTTGCTGTTTGAACTTCTTGGCCTCTGTGCCCACTTAGAGCTCTGGTGTTGAACTGTTTTGATGAAAATACGTCACAATTATACCACAGGTCTTTAATGTGCTGTTAATCAGATCAGAGTGGTGTCTGTGTGCTTTGATGCACACCTGTGGATCTATCGGCTGATGACACTAACACATCTAAAGGCGTACAGGGCGATATTAAGTGTTAACATCACGTACTGGTGGTGACGGGTCTAACTCGATTAATTCATTGCGAAGTGAACAGGGTCGAGGCCATACGGTCGCTATATAAACCGCGTACATTTACATTTACTGTATTAGATTATACATAGGTGTATAGATGTTCAGTTACAAGACCAGTTTATTGTGTATTGAACTAATGATGATCGGAAGGAAGATCGGGAAAGGCTTAGATAAAATCAGACGGTGCTAGAGAGAACCTAACAGCACACATGAGAGCTTTCATGGCCCTACAAAGTCAGAAGTAGGCCTAACATTCGTGTAGAAGTAGACCTAACATGTCTATATTTATTAAGCGCCACTATATAATGACAAAGTATCAACCGATGACGTTGAGCAGTTGTGCTTGAAGGACTGGCTGAAGGCCTCTCTAAACGGGTGTCAGGTGAGGCTGTTTAGTGTGTTAACCCTGGTTTGTCTTAAATCCACGAATCATGTGTAATATTCTGAATAGAGCCAAGTGTTATAGACTTGATCGGAAGTCTGTTTTGGCGATCTTGTCCAACAGATCACGCAGCTCAGTACTCCACTATCATGGCTTTTCTCTAACGTCATCATTTGGATTACATTACTGTCTTATAATGCTGTTTGGATTGCTGTTGTCGAAAGATACCCCAAACGATGCAGGATAAGACTCCAAAACTAGTGTTGATAAGATGGGTAATGAATTGCCAATAACCGAGCCTGTAAATAGGCCTATAACCTACATAAATGAATTGTGAACGAAAAACAAATCCCTTGATTATTTTAATAACTGGAAATTATTATTCAAGTTTAATCCAAACCACAAGATTTTAGTTCCAAGATTACAGATTTAATTCCATTACATTTAGCTACAATTTATGTTCGAAATATGCATCGACTAACAGTTGATCGCCTTAATGCAAAGGTTTTGCAAATGACGTCACTGTGACTTTATTGTTAACAGGATTATATAATTTCGAATTTAGTTGCAATTATATTCTAGAGTTTTAATTTTATTGCAATTTTAAAATATCTAGATATTTGGTTTAACAATAATTTCTCTGACTTATCGGAATTCGACCGGACATCTCTTACTGATTGTTATTTGACTGCGAACTCACTTGAAGTGACTGTCGATTGATGCTTTATGCATTATGATTACGGCGCTATAGAAGTCATTAGATTGAATTTAGATTAGAATAGATTTCCGTTTAGCATTTTTTCTATTTCATATTCACTTAAACATTTTATCATCACTGTCCATAACTACTGAAAGGCCTTCCAATTGCTTTGAGAATTAAACGACCTAGGAAGGCTTACAATGCTGTTGCAAGGTGTGAATGACCGAGTATTTCGTGCGAGTGCTGGTTGGAAGCAATGTGCATGGGAACAAATCAATGGGTCGGAGCGAAGTGTATGCCTATATTATTATGATTATTACAATTATGCAAATGTATCTGGTCTAATATAATGACTGCTAGCAGCCGTAGCCGACTGGTTAGAGCTCTCGGCTTGTAACGCAGAAAATACGGGTTCGAGTCTCCTCCCTTGAGACGGTTACTGTGTAGGGACCTTGAGTAAGTCCTTTACTCGCAAATGCTTAGCACCATCGGTTGATGCTTTGTCATTAGATAGTGGCGCTTAATAAATGCAGAAATTATATATATATATAATACTCTCGAGAGCTCTCGGATCGAGCTCCTCAGTTTGTCCCTTCCGCAGTTTTGCAAGCGCCTGAAGTCTGTATTATTTGACAGTGGTCTTACTGGTTCGGGTCGGGAGTGCCCCCGAGTCTGTGCTTGAAGTGGGGCTTTATTAATGCCAGATTACAATTACAAATTACAATAATAACTTATTTAATTAGATGCGACTCAAGCTCATCAAACAATGTATGTTGAACTAAGCAGAAGTGAAACCGCAGTCCAAATCATCAGCCGTTTGAAAGTCTCTTCTACGGAAGATAGTCTGGACCAGTGGGAGGTTTTCCTTCCGTAGCCTATAAATCACACCCTGACTAAATACGGTCTTCAGGCTGGCCCAGTGTTCGTTTCATCGCCTCGTCATTTACAATTTTTAATGGAAGTTTTTCTATTTCTGTGCAACGTATCGGAAATGATTTATGCAAATATTTCAGAGCGGACGTGAATACGGTTTTCATACAACTTGACGCTGCATTCGTTATTTACTTTCTTGTCTTTCCGCGGCTGTTCTCGCGTTTGTCGGTGATTAATTGAAATGCGTTTTCGTCGGAAGGAGATAACAGTTTAAATTTTCTCCATTTGCATAAAAGTCATTTCTCTTCTATAGTTGTACCATGAAAACTAGAAAATGGGAAAAGAGAAAGAGATCGCAAACAACACCGCGCAACACAAAGCCTTACGATTTGATCGTCAATCTTCCTCATCGATCCGCCATTTCCGCCAACCTGGCAACGGATCGCGTGCTCGATCTGACGTGCCAACCGCCCACAAGTTGCCAATTTTCGTGTAATGTGACGAGCGCTTTGCATACGATTCCTTTTCGCTAACAACAGGCTGAATAAGTGCAGACAAACGTTGTTTCGGTTCGTCATTAAGAAATACATAAAAACTGGGCGAGGAAGAAACGATTTTGTGGGGGCGTTTCGGAAAATACTCTGTGCCGGCCTTTTATATCGGTGTCATCTTTGAGTTCACGGTGAACGAAACGCCGTTTGTTTAGTATCCGTCTGCTGTGATCGTCATTTCTGCCTCCTCTGGGCCACATGCGAGACCCCTAAACTAACAATGTGACAACATTCCTCCAAAAACCGGCTGATGGCATATTCACAATTCGGCGTTAGAAATCAATACCACGACATCGGCCTATTATAGCACACAGATACAGCGCCCCAGCTTCCGATTGTAGGACAATGGCTTCTTTAGTTTCCAGCACTCCTTAACCCTCGTCCTCCACCTCATTTAGGTTCATCTTCTGCACTAAAGTCGTAGAAACTGCCTGGAATGACTAGGCTACATGCGATCTCAGGTTGTGGTTCGGAAGCGTCGATCCGGAGTTGTTCAAAATATGCTTGGGCTACGTAAACAGCAGTAGGCTTATCAGTTCCCTCCAGCAATGCGTCTGATAATTCCGCTGTCTGGTCTCTTTTAGCCCCAAGAATTCTTGGGGTAACGGAACCCGTGATAGCCAAGTTTTAATCTGTGGCTATTTAATCTACGTCTGAAGTGAGGTTTGTGGGGTAATAAACAAAATGCTCGATGGTGCTAAGCAATTAGCTTTTAGTAGGCCTCTTTGCCTTCAGTAGAGCTACGAGCTTTTAGTAGGCCTAGGCCTACTTGTGCATGTTACGCACACGGTAACCCTATACAGACTCGAACTAGCACACTAAAGGTTACACGGTTAGCTGCTCAACCGATCTACAACCAAGGGTCTACTACTACTACTTCTACCACTACTATTACCACTACTCCCACTACCACCACCACTACTACTACTACTACTACTACTACTACTACTACTACTACTACTACTAATAATAATAATAATAATAATAATAATAATAATAAGAAGAAGAAGAAGAAGAAGAAGAAGAAGAACAACCTGTGTCTCTTCTGATCTCTGTAGATCTGGCCCAAATGCTTCAGCGGACTCGTAACATCAAAGACTTGAAGGCGGATTACGTCCCACGAAACACCGCAACAGATCGCGTCATCGATGACTTCATTCAATGTCTGTTTTCGCCTAGTCACAGCCAATACGAGTGTCTACGGTGAGATCATTGTCTGAGTTAAATCCGCTTTACGCAAAAGACAATCTAAACGTACTATCTCAGCTTTCCAGTTTTGATACAATCGCATTAGTTAAGCTAACTTTTATAAATAATATCACTCATTTATTACCGAATAAAGCTGAAGTAATCACTCCACGGCGACCTCTAGCGACGATACGTCAGGAAGTAGAATTAGATTGGATGAACCGCCTTGTAGGCGTAAAATACCATAAGGCAACTATACTGTAAGACCTATTTTACAGTGACGTCAGCCAGTGACGTAGGCACGCGAGGGGCATATCCAGAGGAGTTAAGCCGTCCATGCCCCCATTTGATTTATGGGGCCACGTCATTGAGTTGCCCCCACCCAATACCGGTTTCTGTTGCCAACTGAAACGCGAAGTGTAAAAATGGCTGTGACTACTGCAGTGAAGATGAAGTACAGGAATCTAGGAAAGCTAAATCGAAGAAGCCGTGAGAAGTGTGCGAGAGTGGGCTAAAGGACGGCTAAAGAGCGGCCGGGAAAGGTGAATTGCTCAGAAGGTCTTTAGAAAACTTTGGAGTCTTGAAATTTTAATACGGCTTCAAAAGGCTTGAAGAATTGAAACTGGCCTAAACACTCAATAAATAAACGGCTCGAGTCAGCACGGCACCAAATTGCATAGGTGCTACCATCAGGTAACTCCCTGTATTCCCTAAGGTTCGACTTATTGAACGCCTCTCGTCATTCAGTATATAAAACTCATTTAAATTTAATGGGCTACTTCCAAAGTTTGATGATACAGTATTTAAAAATAGTTGACCTGACCTGACTACATTCTTCGTTCTATTGTTTCATTCAATAACTCGCCAAGTTTGATGGTCCTTTGTTCAAGCAGGTGGATTTGTAGGCTGTTGAAGAAATGTCTATATTGCATAACAGGCTGACAGACACACACATACACATACGTACAGGCAGAGAGACAGACACTTGAAGGCACAGTATACATTTGAAGGTATTGTGTTTGTTGTAGCAACGAGTCAAAGGACAGGAAAAAAGAAGTCCCAAGAAACTGTCGTCTTGTATAGGAACGCTCTGGTCTCGAACGCCCTGAGCCACGATGGCATCTAATGGCGCAGCGTGGAGCCCATCAGTTTCTGGCACCCTTCGCCGTTTGACGGAGTCTAGCCAGAGGCCTATTTCCCCGTGAAAAGTAGCCTTACACTGACGGAACTGTAGGCTGCATCTACATTAGTAACATCGTGCATCATTTACGCGCAAGAAAAACCTTAAACCTCGCGCTAACGTGTGGCAGAGTTTTGCATTTCAACGCAGATAGTGCATGTCGAAAAGCCAAGGCATAATAAAAACGAAGGAAATTGTTATACTACTTGGGCTGTATATGGAATTCTTCCTTAATCCGCAGTAATAAAAACTTCGCTGATATATTTCGAGTTTTAACAGTATACTTTAAAAGCATTGTAAATTTTCATTATACACTATAGTAGCCTAATGTGAGTAGCCTAAATCTCCACAATAAATAAGCCTCTAGAGTTTCAGTTAATTAAGGCATTTGGGAACTGCTTATGAGGATCAACAGTATTCGTAAATCTATTTGCAGTTACTTTTTTATCAGTAGTTGAACCCATAATGTATCCTTAGGTTTAGGTTAAGATTGTTCGGGATTAAATTTAGTCTTAACTGTCTTTTGTTGTCGCTAGTTTCTGGCTTTCTGAAATCCTAGTATTACTTATTCTTGGAAATCAAGGTTATAGTTACCCTAGCAACGACAAAGAATCAGCGGATAACTTAAGGAAGTCAAAATATGCTACAGACGTGGAAACGTTGGTTCTTGCGCAGCAGAGCAGGCCTACATAGCCAAATATCATCAATGAAAAGTTGAAAACACATTCAGCTGATGATTTTGTTGGTCTTTAGATGTGGCTACCTACGTCAGCTCCATAATAATTCATTCAGTGGCACCAATTGCTAACTTCTTATTTTATGCAAATCAAATAGAATCATAGGAACCACTTTAAAAGGCCTATTATAGCATCAGATCTTGATAGAGCTGTGGATTCCTGAGAAGTACTAAAATCGGCTCTCTTCATGTTGTTGTCGTTGTGCTCCGACGGTTTTCGATTCTCGATTGTTGTATCGCTTGAAGTGACCATTGATTGACAGAAGTCGGTTGTTTGCACGACTAATCCGTGATTTACATGCGTAAGCGCTGTAATCGCAACTATAAACTCGGTGCTTCTTCGGCATGTAAAGAAGTTAAGCCTACTGAACCAGCTGATTCACAGGAGTCGTTCTAGACGACTGCAAATCTAAGCACCGTCGAATGAAGTCATGCGTGACCTAGCACGGATTCCACGGCGCAAAAAGGCACACCTATTTTATTTGCTTTTCTCTTTGAGGGTCAAGGAGTAAAGTTTGCTTAATAAGTGCGTGTTCTGTGGATGCTTTTGAGGTAAGCTGAGTTCGTCCGTAAACATTCTATTACCGCATCATTCCAACAGATAAAAATGAGTAAGAAAATCACCAACTAATCTTCAGTAAAGGGACGGGTGCACCTGATGAATTGATAAAGTTTAGGCTCGGATCCTAAGGCGCTACATTTCGAATCCAACAGTATTTGCACATGATAGGCCTGTAATGTGTCTTAAAATATGTATCTTATTATTCCAGGTGGAGTGACCGATTCGTTATAGCTTAACTTTTTGTCTACAAATAGGTCTATCGATGCCTTATTCGGTTTTTAGTTTAGGCAAAATAGCCAAGTTTTCGAAGTATCAGTGGAAATGGTCTGCTGTACTAGATGTAGCCTTGTAGTTATAATCGTGGCGTTTATTACCTTACCTCACCTTAGCCGATGCGACCGACTGCCTTTTACGAAGCCATGCCGTTGTCATGGACGCAGTGGCTCGTAGATCGTGCTTATGAAATGCTCTGTTGAACAGCGGACTACGTTTGGTTGCGAAGAAACATGGGCGAGGTCCAGTTTACCTTTAATCAATCCGTGAGAAGAACCAAGGGAACCAGAAGACAGTCTTAGAAAATCGGCTGTCGGCTGCAAACTACGATAGTTTTGGTAGGATTTCGGTGTTGAGTAAGTTAGCAACTGCCTAAGTTTCTGAATGAGGTACTGGAACAGTACGCGATAAATCCAGTTTTGGCGCAGGAACTAAGTTCCAAAGGATTTTATTTTTGCAACATTCGAGGAGTTTTCCGCTCGCTGAGGGAGATTCGTTTCTGAAGGCTGGTGTGGAAGGTTTGGAAGGTTTCTAGAACTGTTCTTATTGTTTCTTTCGAAGTTGGCTTTCAAAAAAGGAGATTTCGGTAGACTGATTTCTGGGTCCTTGTCTTGAAAGGAAGAGTCTCGAAGGTTCACTCCGTTTGTATCGTGTGGCTTGTCTCGAAACACGATGCCCATCTCGAGTGGAGCCAACTCCTGGCCAGCCAGTTACTTTCACAAGCCATCCCCAAAACAGCCGAACTCGAAACTGGTCGTGATTGATCAGGGTCAAAGTCGCCCACCTTCACCCATCCGAAGACCAAGTACTCCACCATCCCCCGTCCAGGTCAAGCGCCCTCCTCCGGCAGACCCTGATGTGGTCTTTGTCGAGCACCACTCGCCCCCACCTCCTCAGAGGACCTACGTCCAGAATCCACCTCCACCCTCACGCCAGGTTACTTACATAAGCCAGCAGCCTCCACCACCACCACCACCACCCCATCAGGTCGTCTACACAAGACCCCCGCCTCCCAACCACGCCCACGTCGTCAACCACGGGTACCCTGGCTACCGAGAGTACGGTTACCCTCCGTACGGAGGTGGAGGCTTCTGTGGAGATTCCACCTGCTGCGGTGATGACTACTTTTCGACGAACACTGCCGGAGCAAATGCTGGATGCTGTCAGGGAGGAATGTTCGGAAGCAGGGTAAAAAATAACTGCTTTGATATACATTCAATAATCAACGCCAAATGTTTATGCGGTATCTTTTGGCATTTATTTTATTTATTACTGCATTTATTAGGCGTCACTATCTAATGACTTAGCATCAATCGATGGCGCCGAGCAGTTGTGAGTTAAGGACTTGCTCAAGGTCCCTACACAGTAACCGTCTCGGAGGAGGCTCGAACCCGTACTCTCCGCGTTACAAGCCGAGCACTCTATCCAATATGTTACCGTGCCCCACTATTTAGTGGACTTGTCGTGCCTGGGTTTTGATACTACTTAACAGACCCTCTTCTGAGCTGTGTTAATATGCCCACGTATTAGCTTACCGTCCATTACTGTCAACATTTCCATTTCGCTAAATATGGCGCTATACCAGTTTTGACAAGAAGGACATGTCATTTTGATTTGTTAATTAATTGTTTTTATTGTGTCTATGCTGACACTTGCGCCGCATGTGGTTGTAGTCAGCGAATAACTGTTGGCCTACATGTATGGCGCCCTACTGCGCTCTGTAAATCGTTTTATCATCATCATCATCATCATCATCATCATCATCATCATCATCATCATCATCATCATCATCATCATCATCATCATCATCATCATCATCATCATCATCATCATCATCATCATCATCATCATCATCGTGATAATAGCAGTAATAATAATAATTATAATAATAATAATAATAATTAATAATAATTTTATTATGACAGATACCGAAAGTGCAGATATTAAAAAGGTCTGTGCCTTTCTAGGCGTGTAGGAAGCAGGATCGTTGATTTCGACTTCTGTTTCACTTGAAGCGACAGCCGATTAATATATATTTTTAATTATGATAACGGCGCTATACAAGTCAGATACAGTTAGATTAGATTAAAGGTGTTGTCTTAAGATTCGATTGTCTTCGCAAGGCTCTCGTCCCATGAGCATCATTGGGTAGCTTGTTCTGTTACAGCCGCGATGGTAATTCATCAATATAATATATCTCTCTCTCCTTCTGGCTGGAATTAATCCCTCCTTGGGGGAGGGACCAGCCACATGGATCCTTCTTTTCCATTTCTTTCCATCTCCAGTGTCTTCCTTCTTCAGTCTGAGGAGCTTTGGGTCTTGCTGAATCATGTCTCCCCATCTCTTCTTTTGTCGTCCCCGACTGCGGCGTCCGTAAACCTCTGCTGTCATAATTCTTTTAATGCAGTTTTCCTCTTCTCTCCTCGTCACATGACCATACCATCTCAAGCTGGCTTCTCGTACCTTGTCAGATATACATGCCACAATACTATATAATAGAATAGAATACAACATAATTCAATGCAATATAATTGCAATATAATATAAATCTGACTGACTGACTGACTGATTGATTGACCGACTGTCTGACTGACTGACTGACTGACTGACTGACTGACTGACTGACTGACTGACTGACTGACTGACTGACTGATTGATGAACTGATTGATGGACTGACTGACGGATTGATTGACTGACTGACTGATTGACTGACTGACTGACTGACTGACTGACTGACTGACTGACTGACTGACTGACTGACTGACTGACTGACTGACTGACTGACTGACTGACTGACTGAATGTGTCGGGTATGTAAAATTGCTGATAGAGTATTTGACTCGACGTTCCTTCCAGAGTTATCCGTACAGCGCAGAGCACAGCTACATCCTGAAGGGAACCGGAAGACGTCGCTGCTGCGCATGCGTCTGGGGCCTCCTCCTCGGTCTACTTCTGCTTGGTCTGCTCATTGGACTGTTGGCCGGACTCTTGCCAGGTAGGTCTATAAGAAAACGTCTATTCACTCACGCCAGGTATACAATAGCATCTGAGGACTATCACTTTGTTAGGACTATACACTCTATATTCACTTGTATAAAATGTTACAACATTTACTATGCGAACTGTTGCAATCGACTGCAAACCAAACTTTATTCAGTCGGTCGGTCGGTCGGTCGGTCGGTCGGTCGGTCGGTCGGTCGGTCGGTCGGTCGGTCGGTCGGTCGGTCGGTCGGTCGGTCGGTCGGTCGGTCGGTCGGTCGGTCGGTCGGTCGGTCGGTCGGTCGGTCGGTCGGTCGGTCGGTCGGTCGGTCGGTCGGTCGGTCGGTCGGTCGGTCGGTCGGTCGGTCGGTCGGTCGGTCGGTCGGTCGGTCGGTCGGTCGGTCGGTCGGTCGGTCGGTCGGTCGAATCAGCCAGCCAGCCCTACAGTAAACCTGACAGTCAGTCAATGTCTTGGCGGGTTTCTGTTGGCAGCCCTGAAGAAGAAGGCAGCTGTGGCTTCAATCATCTCCAAGTTCCAGAACGGTTACTTGTTGAACGGCGTCTACTACTACCAGGTCACGAATCCTCCAGACGTTTTCTACTTCGCCATGGGACCAGGCATTCCTTGCAACCCACACAACAACAACAGCTTAGTCAGACAACCTACACCCAGCTACTATCTCGAAACGGTAACCACGTTCAATGACACCATGAATGTGACCGTAGTCGTGACCGAGCCTCCCCCGGTCACGCTGCCCGACTGCAACTCGATCACTACGAGCTACGTACTGGCCCAAGGAATCTCCGTTTCCACAACAACCATCAACCCGTTCTTGGTGCTGACGTCATCGGCGGGCTCGTTGTACGCGAACGCATTTGCTACGTTGCTTGCGGTAGCCATTGTTAGGCTGTGGCTAGCGTTGAAAGCGGAAACGGAGTGAAGAGCGAAAAGTTGGGATAAAGTTGAATATTTTTAGAGTGAAACTGTAGTAACTATGTAGCGACCGTTTAAGTTGTGTATCTTGTAGTCGGAGTTTTTGTTTATTGAGCAGCTTCTAAACGACAATTCTTTCAAAATGGGAGAAAAGCATCCCTCACGTAGCACCAGGCAGAATAAATAATTTTTAAAAAAATATGTAAAAAAGAAAATAAACGAATGGCCTTAGTCTAAGTGCTTCAAAGTAGGGTATGCCCATTTGCCAACGACCATACTAACAGCCAACACAACACACGATGAAGCGTTCGTATACATGATTAGCTGTCTAGTATTAAATCACAATCGTATTGACTTAGACACTAATTCTGATCTATTATGAACAAGACAGAAAGTTCTGTCTAGCTTTACATATAAACTGCAGTGACTGTGAATGAGCGAGTGGATAGATGGATATAGGGACGGATGGTTGGATGAATGAATGGATGAATAGGTAGATGGATAAATGAATGGATGGATAAATGGATAGATGGATGGATGGATGCGCGATGAAATTTATATTAGCGGTCTAATATCTCTACTAATTTGTCGATTTTTTTACATTTTGTTTTCCCTTGTTTTGTCGTTTCCTTGTCCGTTGCTCTTGATAAACGCAGTGACGATAAATACAGACATACTGAACACGAATAGCATTTCAATTTTAATTTTTAATTTTTAATTGATTAAACGTCGAAAAACTGTGTTGTAAAACAATGTGAATACAATCGAGTCATCTCATCAAACATAATATCACATCATGATGTTTACGTTTCTAGAAAGCTAAGTTGACCAACTTAGTTGAGTCTTCCAAAGAGTTGCTTTTTAATTCAGTCAGAGTTCCTATCACAACCTGCAAGATAAACAACGCAATTAGTAAAAGTAGGCGTTAAACACATTCAGTCAAAGATTCAATTATATAAAATTTTCAATGACTTAGGCCTAATCCATCTATTAATTCAACTATCAATCGCTCAGTCGGTCACAGTTTGGACCCAAAATACATCATCATCATCAACATCATCATCACAACATCATCATCATCACCACCACCACCATATCACATCAGTTTCTGAAGTCAGCCGTTTGGCGGCGACGGGTGCGAATATCGTCTACCCAGCGCACTCTTGGTCTTATTTGTTTCTCTTTCCTTCTTGCATCTTGCATGTATTGCACTGTGTGGGATTCGATCAACTACTATCAGTCTTTCAAACCATCGGAGTCTTCGTTGAAAGACTTTGTTTGAATATCTAAGAATATCTTGTATGCCATCGTTTCTAATGTATGCATGTATGTCTTCAAGTTCTCTGCCTCCGGGCAGGTTCGAACGTCCAATTATGCCATTTGTGTGAATACAGTCGAGTCGTATCATAAAACTTAGAGGTCACACTACAGTATAAATTTTATGCATTTCGCAAAAATCCAAATAAGTTGAAATGTACTCATGTCTGCAATGATATGCACAGACCTTCGCGTACAAAATATACTGTAGTATGACCTCTACGTACCTATTTAATATTCACAGTGAAAATGCTCTCTTCAAGACTTGCGAAGCTTTATTTGGAACGATTCCTCATAGCGAACAGGTGGTTGCTGCTGCCCGGAGCCCATTCCTGCCTTACGTTGCGTCCAAACCTGTTAAGAAACCATCACATTGCTTCTTTAACCATTCTGCTTCTTTAAGCATTCGTGGGAAGCTTGTGCACCAGATAATAACTGACGCAGGTACATTCTGCAAGAAACTAGAGATTGGAATTATAAGTTCACCGTAAGTTTTTGCTGCATCGATGTTACAATGACAGCATGATGATGAACCATAAAATACGAATAAGTGAGTGTCACTCAACAACTGTTTCTACTTCATACTTCATACTTTACAGCAGTCGACATTAAGCTTACGCTATAGGCCTACCTTTTTAACCCATGGATTGAGCAACATTGCATTTGCTTAGAATATGACAATGCAAAGCTCCGCAGAATAATTAATTTAAAGCACGCGTTTAAAAACAATTTGAAAACATTTATTGTAAAGCATTGTGACCGAAAAATTATCTAGCGCATTTAGTTAGATTTACTGTTGCGGTATAACACCTTATGGTAAAATGTGCTCGATCATCGCCTTTATGCGTCCACGTCACTGGCTAAGTCTGGATTTAGACCTCGCTGTTCACTTATTAAAATTGGGCAGAGAAACTGTGTGAGATCGACTGTAAGGGGCGCAGTGGAAGCTTTGTAATGTAATTTAAGTTATTTGCTACTCATTACACTGAACAATGTAGAAAATTTTCATAGTTAAATGAGAAATAAGTAATGTGCAAACGCTATAATGCAAACAAATCGAAAATGGACATTTTCTTTAAGGTTCAGCTAGATTTAAAAAGGTGCTACATTTAAAGAACTCTAACTCAAGACGATGGGCTGATAGACCGCAGCCATACTAGTCATGCACTGCTTTGGAATGACCTCACACTTGCATTGTGCAAATCCCTGATCCCTTAGCCTGACCTGTTGGCCACACACTAGCAGTCATATCAAGCCCCGTTATCTATCGCTTCTCGGGCTTTCCACTTGAAACTGAAGTCCCACGTCTTCCGACAGTTTATCCCTTTTCGTCTACTTCCTTGCCTTCGCATATCTTGCAACCTAAATACCACCCACCTTAATAGCTCAGTCTCGACCCCTCTCCTTCCCTCTCTCTTCTTCATTTTCTTCCTCCCCTTCTCTGTCTTTCTCTGTCTCTGTCTCTCCTTCTCCTTCTCCTTCTCTCTCTCTCTGTGATTTTCCTGCAGTGGAACCAAGTGCTTCTTACGAACAGCCCCTCTAACTTGACGCAGCGATTTGGAATTTACCAGATTACGGTGAATTAGATGAAAGAACACCATCACACAATTAAATATCTATGTATATACATGTGTTTATCCCCTCTAAAAATTTCTGTAGCGCAATTTAGAACCGATTAAAAGAGCTTCGATACGCAGCCGTAACAGATCGAAAAGAATGGCATTTGTGTTTACCGTGGTCTACCGACAACGGCGAAGTATTCGTTGAGAGCTCGGAGGTATTCTCGGAGTTCCTCAGGGCTGTGGAAGACGCTGGGTCTCTCCGGAAGTCCAGTCATCTCCTCGTCCTCCGTCAAGGCCAAACACGTCGAGGCCACCATCAGGCCAACCAAGACAACGACAGCCAGCAGGCGAAGCAAGGCCATAGACGAAGATCCCATTGCGAGCGATCTTTGTCTGCAATCAAACAAACTGATAAACAAGCATCAATCAATGTAGGGCGTCTTTCAATCAAAAGTTCTTCTCACTCGGCTAAGCAAGTAAATCAACCTACCCTTAAATACATCATTGTATATCAGAGTTCCTTCTTAAGACGGCAATGCTCTCAAGGAACCCGACATATTGTGTCAATTGTCAGCTGGATGAAAATTCGTTGGTTGGACTCGGCGCATGCGTAGGGAAGATGTCATTTGAGACTTTTCTAGTTATATGAGCCTGGTTAGCCACATTGGTTAAGGGGTGTACGTCAAGGCGCCTCTGAGAGTGAGGATGTCGGTTCGCGTCCCGGTCGTGGCTTATTTCAGAGATTTGAATCTCGGGCTATCACGGTTAGTACACGGGGACCTTAAAAGGCGTGGCACCCATACAAACCGGCAGTGCTGGTGATGTATCTCAACCGATTAATTGATTTGCTAAATAAGCAAGGTCGAGGCCATTCGGTCGCTATAGAAAAAAGTGTACATTTTTATGAGAACTGTTGCTTGAATAGTTTTGCTTAATGTCTTTACACCATTTGAGGTAGCATAGGCAGCGTTTTTGCGAGGTACTTAAAATGCGCTGTTAAACGTCTAGAGGCACACATCAGTCAAACACATATACACAGTATTTAATCAACTGAATATGCATTGTTTTCATGTTGACTTCAGATAATTGGCTAACAGCTACACTTTCAAATAATCACTTTAATATTTCACTGCGCAGCAAAACACACTTCATAGTCAGTAACAGAAACAGTGATAGGCTACAGTAAAAATGAGCTAGATGAAAGCTAAAGATGATACTAGAACCAGCCCCTATTTTCAGTTTAGAAAACAGGACCAGCATTTATCTGTGATAAAGAGCTATCAAAACTGGATGTCATTTAACTAAGTCTGCAATTTCGATAGTCAGTGTATTTATTATCTGTTGAGCGATCGACTATTGCGTCGAATCTTCTAAATGACTCATCTAACAGACTCTGTAACTCTTAGAACTTCTACAGCGCCATATAATGATGCATTATGAATCAATCGATGACATTCCAAAGAGATTCTCAATTCGGTTAATTTCCAAGGGTCAATCCAATGAGATTGAAAGGCAGCCTAAGGAGGACAAGCAAGCTGAAACAAATACTTCTCAAGTCGGGCTCTATACTATGATCATCTAACTATTCTGACGTCATACATTTGTGCGTTTACCTGCAGTTCCGCTGTAAGTTCCGAGGTGAAGTGTCTTCTGTTCCGAGCTGCTTCCGGTTGTGTCTGTGCAGATCTTTCTTCCACTATTTATACACTTCCGGTTCGCGTAGGCGCCGACTTCCGGCAATCTTGTCACGTTCTTTCGGTGATGAGACAGGTCGCTCCGTCGCCGCTAGAGGTCGCCGGCATTCTGCGCTGAATGACTTTCTGGAACCGAGTACCTGAGAGTTTCGATGCCATTGTGGAGACGACAGATGCATCAGCTGATTCTTACATGACCGTCATCACCAGGCGGACGAACTCCATCAGTAACCTTGTGTAGACATTTTGCTTTAGCTCTATCTAAATACGCGCGAGGCTAATACGTTTGAGCTGTATTATATCTTAATTAAGCCAAAATTTCCATAAATGTATTCTTTGAGTGTGTGTCACTGTATGCGTGAGTCTTTGTTTGTTCGCGTGGACATCTGAGCGTCTGTGTAGGTGTGCGTAGGTGTGTGTAGGTGTGTGTAGGTGTGTGTAGGTGTGTGTAGTTGTGTGTCTGCACTGTCTGTCTGGCGTTATTGGAGTCAAGCAATTGTCCTGGCGCAGTCACAAGCAGACAATTCCAAGTTCAACCCCAGATGACGATGTTAGTTTCTTTTGTGTAGAAGCTGTTTGGCAGATTGAAGCGGAATGAAATTGCAGACCACCTAGGCCAACTCACTGCTTTGTCAGCGGAAGGATGTGATAAGAATACCGGAAATGGATGTCTACAGGAACCGAAAAAGTATAAATAGACGAAATATCACCCCAGATGACAGTCAACCGAAAGACAGGAAGAAGACGCCTTGCCACGTCACATCCGGAATTTACAGGTATACATGCCAATACTTCTTCATCATGACTTTAGAAGATATATAGGCGATTTAAAAAATGAAACTCGATGACTGAGAATACACATCAACAGATTATCTGTTTCGAGTGGCAGTGATAAGCACAATGTCGTCTGGAGCACTAAAGTAATTAAACATGTTGAACAGAGAGCGTGTTAGGAGCGTCAAACGTTGATTGATGTACGTTATGTATGCATTGATGTACATAATGGAAATAAGTACAATATATGTACATGTATACATATGCAACTGTTTATGCATAAATATAGAATTTTAGATATACGAAACGACTTATCAGCAGCCTATCTATGAAATTGATAGCACTGTTGATAATTTTGGTTGTCATTGTCTGATTCTATTGAGATAAAAGAGTTCGGTTAATTGACTGAACGAGAGAAATTAGGCTATCAGTTGATGGTTGATGGGTGCTCTCTTTTGATTGACAGTCTGACTGACAGGCTCCTTTTATATGCTTGATTGACAGCAGTGGCAATGCGTTCTTCATCGATGGTCTTTCTTCGTCTGCTGGCAGTCGTTGTCTTCGCTGGGCTGATGCTGGCCACGACGTGTGTGGCTTTACCCGAGGACGAGGAAATGACTGGACTTCCGGAGAGACCCAGCGTTTTCAACAGCCCTGAGGAACTCAGGGAATACCTCCGAGCCCTCAACGAATACTTCGCCGTTGTCGGACGACCTAGGTATACGCTATGCTTTTCACTCGCGTCCAATTCACTGAAATAAATAATACAATAGTATTATGAATGCTCTGACGATACATGCGAAATATTTATCATGTTTATCGTAATCGTAGTCGTAATCGTAAGCTCGAGATTTCTACAACGCCCAACGGAAGCTGAGTCATAGGAGCCAGCTTATTCACAGGCGCTGAATCAAAATCAAATCAATAGGCAGGAAGCGTTCGGTTCTAGGTCAAGATCCAAGAGTCAGGCAGGCAGACAGTCAGACGGCTGTGGAAGATGGTGTTTGGAATTGAACCGGAAAGTGTGATAAGGGGAAGAGGAAGAATCGGGATAGGATTTGTGGAAGAGGAATGTTTCCAGTTTTGAGTGAAAGACCTACGTTTACATCTAAGTAACAAAGACAATAAAAATGCAATAGTTTAATATTATAATAAGTTAGAAAATCCTGACAATGTATACGAAATAGAAATGGCGCAGTCATTAATTATTCACGCAGTCTGCAGTTGCGAAAGACCGTCCAGTCGATGAGTGCTTTTGTCGAGCATGCAATTCAGCCGAAAGTTTCTCATCTCTCTTAGCGCCACCTTTTAGATCGTTTTACAAAGATCATACGAATAGTATAATTTTATTTAATAAATTATATATGATTAATTAGGCCTACATATCAATATATAATAAATAATATTGGTTGCTTCACAGAGCATATTGGCTTTAACTAAAATATGCAGTAATTATATTTTATGCCTACCCGTTATTCTTGCAGACCTTTAAGTGTCTGTCGCAATATGAAATATATGACGCATTGAATATAATAGCGGGTATATGAAGTTCCTAAAAGGCGCTATATAAATAGTCAGATACATACATATATACATATGTACATACATTATATTAAGCCTTTGTCAGTTAAAACTCATTTTCTGTCAAGATAAATCAAGATAAATGTATTTGTCAGAAGAGTTTATCCGATACAACAAGTCTGTCAAAATTATATGCTCTAATATCATATAAGTTTATTTATGTGCATGCAGTACGCTTTAAGTAAGTAAGTAATGCATTACTTAACACGCCATGTGTTCATTGTAATACAGTACAACAAGTTACAAATCGCAGCGCCGTAATTTTGCAGTTTGCATTTATGCAGCGCCTATGTGTACCACAAAAGCTTAAACGGTGACTAACCTTGTTCGCCGTCCTCGAAATGTCTTTTGGCAGATGAAGCAACGAACAGCTGGTTTGTTTCTTGTCAGATTCGGACGCAGCGTTAGGCAAGCGTGGAACCCCAGCACCAGCAGCAGCAGCCACCTGTTTTCCCTGAGGAATCGTTCCAAATGAAGTTTGACGCAAAGACATCTACAATCGATGTCCTAAACATGACAATTAGACAGGTAAAACAACTTGAAAATTTCAATAGGCTTAAGTAAACCATATGTGAATTTGAATATCATCAATTATATAATAATGATAGTAGTAGTAGTAATAGTGGTAGTGGTAGTGGTAGTAGTGGTAGTAGAAGTAGTAGTAGTAGTAATGCAACATTGAAGTTTTCCCGTTGTCGTGTCAGTCTTTCTGCAACAGGTTGCATAGCCCCCTGCGACATGAGATCCTTGACCTTTCTTTGCCTCTATGGAAAACTATTCTTTTCGATCGTGAGTTAGTGTTTTCAGGTCAAGAAGGCCTTTGCAGAGCAGTTTTATTTAAGACAATGCCATATAAATGTATGACAACGATAATTGTTTTTTGACTTTGTGTGACTTTACTTGGGATTGGATGGTTTTATAGTCCTGTTGCCATATGATTTAAACGACTACCTTGTTCTAATTAATGGTTTACTTATTTGGTATTTTAATTGATTAAACAATAGTCAATAATCTAGACAAATTAGGAAAATTACACAATAGTCAATAGCTTGGGATTTAAAAACTACAAAAAGTCAATAGCCTGCAAAACTTCTATTGATCGATTGATCGATTTATTCAGTTGAAAAATTTATCGATTTATGTCCATGTGTACATGCATATAATTATATATTTTCTCTCTCTTTTTTCCTTCAATTCACCTGTCCTTCTGAAAACGTACAATTGATTAAATAATGACTGATTGGTTCGTATAGAAAAATCTTACCTGTGTGACGATTGTGATACTTTGCCGTTGCAGATCTCAATACGAACAGACATCGGAAGTCGTGGATTCAAGAGACTCATCCCTAAACGACGTCAGCGTCGTGACAAGACGTTTAGTTTGACATGACTTAATTGCGTCACCTCTTACGTCACCTAAGTTATTTGATATGCATTTCTAAAAAGATAATATTGACAAGAACTCAATGTGTTGCCAAATTTTGTGTTTTAATAAATTACATCCAATAGTAAGATTTACTGCCTATAAGTGTAATTGTATTGTGATTGTAATCACAAAAGGCTCTCAGTAAAGTTAGGGACATAGGTTGTAGTTATAGATATACAGTTATTGAGATATTGTTTACGTCTTGAGTCAACTGCGTCATCGTTAACTGAAGAATTTAATATGAACTTTGTACCCATAAAATTGGCTAAATCCTCGCGCCAATCTTGCAGTCGACCACATCCTCACAATATTTTTGAAATAGCGCTTTTCAAATCGTTGTATGAAGATGTTATATTTGTTATTGATTCTGAGAACTGGTTAGAGTACTAAAGCCTATCTTGACAGCCAATACACACTTTATTATTTGTGGAGCACTATGGTCGATTGGATAGAGCTCTCGGCTCGTAACTCGGAGAGTACGTGTTCAACTCTTCCCGAGGCTGTTACTGTGTAGGGACCTTGAGCAAGCCTACTTTCAGTAATTGTAATTAATGCAAAATTGTTTATTCTCTGTCACAGGATAAAACGATTGGAAGTGGTGACGCATATGGAGAGTTTCCCTTGGAGGCGCTATACAAATTTGCGATTAATTACAATTACTGAAAGTAGGCTAAGCCCAGTTTGTGATTTTTACGAACAATGAATGTGATACACGAGAAGCCTCTGCTCCCAGTTACGCGGTTTAGGGTGTGAGAAATGGTGCATACATCCAAAACCCTGTGCTCCGTATATGGGCCATGAGACTGCATGTCTTAAGTACAAACCAGTGGAGTATAGGCCTACAAGTTGCGATTGGATTCTGCCAGCCACGCGCCGAGGCATCATATTTCAAAGAATATTATTATTTTTATTATTTCTGCATTTATTAAGCGCCACTACCTAATGAATGAGCATCAGTAGATGGTGCTGAGCAATTGTGAGTGAAGGACTTGCTCAAGGTCCCTACACAGTAACCGACTCGGGAAGAGTTGAACACGTACTCTCCGAGTTACGAGCCGAGAGCTCTATCCAATCGACCATAGTGCTCCACAAATAATAAAGTGTGTATTGGCTGTCAAGATAGGCTTTAGTACTCTAACCAGTTCTCAGAATCAATAACAAATATAACATCTTCATACAACGATTTGAAAAGCGCTGTTTCATGCAAATAGAAGGAAAGATAACTGATTAAGATTTTCTGCTATTTGTCCGTGTGCTTGTCTCTCTTGTCCTGTCCTGTTCTGTCCTGTCCTATATCCTGTCCTATCCTGTCCTGTCTTGTTGTATCTTCCCTTTCTCGTCCTGCCTTCTCTTCACTTCTCCTCTCGCTGGATAAAGAAAAATTGCTTATAGACTCGTAATAATTACTGGTTGTCATGCCTGGAGGCTATGCATATGACCGGTCGTGAATAATTTTTATTGAATGAAGAATCGTCTTCGAGTTATGTTGATTTATAAACTTCATAACACATTGTCCGGGTGGACGGACGGACGGACGGACAGGCGTATGCACAAATGGAAATGACCGATGCGACTATTTGGTCAATGCATAGGCCTATATATAGACACAAAATTGTTACTAGGTCTACCTATCTTGGTAACTATAGGCGCTTTTAATAGATCGATCAAAGATCTGAAATGAGGTAGGTTCGTGTATGTGAGTAGTTTAATGCGATATTGGTCGCATGTCGTATTCAACAAACGTTATATACAGTAATCATAAATGTTTATATTTTTCACATATTACTTTAAAATTCATAGTAACTTCCATGTTATTGTGAATTAGTTTCAGAGTAAGTCACAGTTAAAATGCCTTCATAGTAAACCATTGTGATACTCCTAGTGATAGTGTGATACTGCAATATTGAGAGTAACTTATCATAAAAATCACAGTGAGGGTTAAATATGTACAGTAGGCAGAAGCGCGCATTGGCCAGAGGTAGTTGGCGTATGAAGTAAACAATTCTTATCGACTACCTGCAGACCGTCCCGTTTTACACGTTATGGGTACGTCCAGTTTTCCTGCCCAGCCCGTCCTCACCCTGGCAGAGATGAGAGTTATAGAGAGAAAGAGATAGAAAGTAGCTAGCTGTGTATATATATAATGGAGGGGAGGAGGTCAAGAGGAAGACCCAGACAGATGCTGCTGGATTGGGTGATGACGGACAGATACAGCAGGCTGAAAGAAGAAGCTCAGCACCGAGAGGACGTTTGAACCTGCCTGAGTGCAGAGAACCAGAAGAAGAAAATGAAGATATATATATATATACACACATATATATATACATATATATATATATATATATAGAGAGAGAGAGAGAGAGAGAATGAGAGGCGACTGAAAGAAGGAGAGAATCGCGAATTCTTGTCTTTTCACTAATCATTTCGAAATTGTCAGCCAGTTTGCATTGACTCTGCTTAGCCAGACGTGCAAAGAAATCAATTTCGTTGGCCGAAAGGAAGCTGATATCGAAACCAGACACCATGTCCCAATCCAGCTGGGAAGATCAGCCACAGAAACTGCTCAACAAGGGTCCGTTAGCATCAACTGATTTCAACGATCAATTCAAAGTCCAGCGGCTCACAAGTCCACCAGGAAAAATGAAGAAGCACGTCAAAAGTTAGGCCTCTCCTCCTCACCAACTCCCGGCTGTCCAGACTTTCCCTCAAATTTCCCGAAATCTTCTTCTCTAGCTTTCTGTACCAGCTCATAAATATTCTTTACCTGTTAAAGACCATAAAAACTTTATAACACGTATGCTATATAAAAACGTATATTAACACTTGTAATTGTTACACGATGTTTATTATCTCATGTCATGATTGATATTGCATTAATGATAAAAGCATTGCTGTCCTATTATTATCATCCTTATGTTTATTGTCGTTTCTTTTGTTACTGTTATAATATAAATTTCTTGTAAATTCTGGTGCGGTATGTCACCCAGAATATTTTGATGAATAAACGATTATATACATATATATATACCCGGTATCCTAACACCTTCCCGTATCTATATGAACTATGCAAACATCTGGACCCTTACAGACTAGCTATGTTCAACAGCCGACCCAACGTTGTATCAACATTGGTGCAATGCACAAGCTAGGTTACTTCAAAGCAACACAAATAATTATGTGAACACTTTCAGTTATTGAAAACCACGATCACAACCACAGCAATGTCCTGACGAGTCCAGAGAATTGCTGGAATTAGGCATAAAAATGATTTCTGGCTGTCTTTCCGTTTGCATGTCTCTCGATTGATTAAACACTGATTTAAACACTGATTTAGGTTTACATCGAATTAAATTAAGATATGACACGTGAATAGAAATATGTCCTATTCCTTAGGAGTCGTTATTACATTCTGTTTCAGACTGTAGTCATGGTAAAGTCTGCTTTCTGGACGCCAATATGGCAAAGATGGCGCTGTGCGCTGGTGCTCCTGGTGGTTCTTCTGTTCTTGGTTCTATGTTTCACGATCATCTTACCTTCATACGCAACTCCACCGTGGTTCAGAAGGGGCGTCATGGTTGGAGAAAGTAGGGCGAATGGTGTTTCCCTTGGTCACAAAGATCTAAATTCATCCGCCGTCTGCTCAGTGAAAGTACTCCGGAACTACTTTCGTCGCCGAAACTACTTTCCGGGCGGAGGTCGATGGATCGATTTAAATTCGTCGTTCAGTCTTATGAAATTTGAGCCGGACTTCTGTAGATTTCGTTACGCTTATCCTCCGTCAGGTTTCCTAGACAACTGCCTAATGCGGCGCAACATAAGTAGAATTGTAACGATCGGCGACTCGAACGGCGCCCGTTACTACGCCGCCATTTTGGGTCTGCTTCAAGATGGCGGCTTCGACTGCCGGGTGTATTCGGAGGAGAGGGTGGACGGCGTCATTCTGAGGCCTGACATCATCTATTATGCACGCGTGGAGCCACGCGTCACTCAGTTCCTGCGCCCCTCTTTCAGGCACTGCTACTCGTGCGCTTCCAAGTATCATCGTTGCACCTCACTTCGAAACCGAACCGGAATTCTGGACACGGAACACCTGGCGATGATTAGCGTCCTTGACAGCAGCCTCAAGCTGGAAATCCCGCACAATCACTTCGTCGTCAACTTGCGTTACAGGGCAGATACTTACCAGGAGTACTTGTTAAAGTACCACCTCAAACGCCACGTACCGGATCTTCTGATTGTCTTTCCGCCGTTCAACCACGACCGACTGTTGGAATCGGTTGCCAGCCTTGAAATTCGTCTGCGCTACTTCGTGGATCTGATTCGACTGTATCTTCCGAAAACTACGAGCCTCGCCTGGGTACCGGTTTTCAGAGAATTCGAAAAGCGGAAGTCAAATGTCGAGGCCAACCGGAAGTCACACGGCATGCTGCCCAACCGCCAGTTGGACGAATTCAACAGGGCGCTATTTAGAGCAATACGACCTGATTTGGTGAGCGGCAATTCGTCCGTCTATGCGTTCCTTGACCTGATTCGGTTGTCGGAGAACTTGGACGACTGGTCTGGCGATGGCATACATATGCATGAGGAGTGGTACAGAAAGATGATGTCGTATTTCGTTCAGATGTTTTGCAGCGAAGGAGAATGATCTTCGTTTTAGTCTGTATTTTTGGTCATTTCATTGTACGTTTTCAGAAGGACAGGTGAATTGAAGGAAAAAAGAAAGAGAAAATATATAATTATATGCATGTACACATGGACATAAATCGATATATATATATATATATATATAGGGAGATATAGATGGATCGATAGAAGGATGGATGGATGGATGAATAGGTAGGTTGGTAGATAGATAGATAGATAGATTGATGGATGGATGGATGGATGGACGGACGGACGGACGGACGGATGGATGGATGGATGGATGGATGGATGGATGGATAGATAGATAGATAGATAGATAGATACACAGACAGACAGACAGGTAGGGAGGTAGGTAGGAAGGCAGGCAGACAGACAGACAGACAGACAGACAGACAGATAAAATGGGATGTAGATAAGTGGGTGGAGGATGTCTATATTTATATCTGTAAATATGTTGGCCATCCATCCCCTCCACCCGCCCCAATCTAAAGGGCCATGCATGCATGGGGTAGGCAGCGAAGAGAATAACGAGTGCATCTGTTCTTTTTTAGCTCCTTTACTTTGAATAAATTGGACTAAACGGTGGCAGTTAGGAGGATGTCCTGTGGAGATTAGAGGCGAGCTATTTGCGTCGTCGGTTGTCCCAGAACGCAGTTCGCTGCTGCTCCTCGGGCACCCGTTGACTAAAAGGACCTCTGGACGGACACCGCAATCAATTATAACCAAGGTTGCTCAAATGTTAGCATAAAAAGGCTAATTGCCATTGATTAGCCTAAATTACGGCACTCTGCCTGGCCTGTACATGTGTGTTTCGGGGTCGTAATTAAACGCGTGGGCGTCCGCCATTTTGGATAAATGCATGATAGGATATATGAATTGATGCATGGATAGAAGCATGATAGGATATATGAATTGATGCATGGATAAATGCATGATAGGATATATGAATTGATGCATGGATAGAAGCATGATAGGATATATGAATTGATGCATGGATAAATGCATGATAGGATATATGAATTGATGCATGGATAAATGCATGATAGGATACATGATTTGATGCATGGATAAATGCATGATAGGAAGGACGAATGGATCGTTGCATTCGTTTGAGAAACGCATCGATAAAACAATCGATCTAAGAATTGATTAAAAGATCAACGGTTGAATCATGTTTTGAGTGGAGAAAATGTAATATGAACGAATAATACTATAATAAGCCTAAATGATCAGCAGCTGGAATTTTTTTGCCAGCAGAACAGAAAGATTTGAGTTCACTGGAGTCAGAATTCAGCTGTGTTTTACTGTTATTTTTGCTGTTGTTGAGGTCCTTCTCTGTCGAGAACTGTTTTGAAACGGGTTTATGCCATTTTAATTAACGTGTACAGAGAAAAGACCTGTTGCAGGGTTCAACCAACAGTTCTCTGAATAAGTCGGACTATGAATGTACTTCTGCCCTGCTCTCTCATGTACACAGCCCTAGAAAATTAGCCCTAAGTCGCTACATAACGAGCTTTCGAGGTGATTACAAAATTTAGTTTCCGATTAATGATGATGATGATAATAATAATAATAATAACAACATCAATAATAATAATAATAATAATAATAATAATAATAATAATAATAATAATAATAATAATAATAATAATAATAAATATGATGATGATGATGATGATGACGACGACGATGATGGTGATGATGATGATGATGATGATGATGATGATGATGATGATGATGATGATGATGATGATGATGATGATGATGATAGCAACAACAATAATAAAAGTAGTAAAAACTCAATATGTGCGGCACGGTGGTTTATCGGTAAGGCGTTTGGTTAATGTTCATGTGGTTGCGGGTTCGACTCCGTTTAACGACCCTGGGCAAGTTGTTAGCGCACACCGTGCCTCTGTCATCAAGCAGTAAATTTGGTACCGGTGTAGGCTGGGAAGTAAACGGCACATCTTATGATGCACTGGCCCCGTGTCCAGGACCTTGGGATTCGTCCATTTCTGACTCAAGGGCCAAGAAAAGGAGATGGACGCCTTCCCCGCGTCTCACTTATGGGATATGGGATACTTCACTTACTTTATACTCAATGACGAAAATACTTGAATTCAACTGGCGACATTAAGATCGGATTCTTTATCATACTTGTATGATAGCTAGGCAAATATAGACATACTTATTGTGTATCATATAGGACCTTCATCTACAATATTTATGTATCCTGTAATGTCGTTTTAACACCAGGCTTTCATTCTTTGTTTCGCGTGCGGATATATCAGGTTCTGAATGGTGGGACGCATGAGTTTGTTTGTCGCAATGAAGCTCAGGCATAGGCAGTGGTTAAACTGCTCATCCACAGGTGGTGGGGATCAAAATTTTTGCAAATCCAAGGATAAGTCCAAGCTTATTTGGCCATATTCACTATTTGTATCAAACATAAAAATGCGCGATACACGAGGCATATTATTATTATTATTATTGTTGTTGTTATTATTATTATTATTATTATTATTATTATTATTATTGTAACCAGAAACACGTCAACTAAAAAGCATTAAATAATATGTTAGAAATGACTAGGCTTAGCCTTAGATGACGGGTCCCCTAGTTTAGGTGACAGATCTCATAAACCAAGTCGTGGGCCCCATAGTTCAGGTGGCAGACCTCAAAACAAAGGTTCCGGATCTCATACCCGACTGAATTTAAGCACTGGGCATATGCCTTTTCAACCTGATGCTTGGAGGTTTAAACTGGCGATATAAAATGTTGGAGTGGACTTCTTTTCACTGAATTAGAACACAATTCCTTTTAAATCTAGTTTCCTCAAGCAAACGGTGTTTGTGGACTTTGGAACAAGTAATTCGCAGCTGGGAAACAAATGCGGCGGGATAATCATAGTATCCAATGAGATTAGTCAGTGGAACTGCTTAAGTTCCCACAGTTTCTGTCGCTTCCGACGAACGGAAATTGCAGATACGGTCGCGACACGTCTACTCTGGTGCCCTGTTTCCTCGTCGGGAACCAGATGGCTGCCGTTATCCCACGATTCATTAGGATTTAATTCGAAGGCCAGTCATAAAGCGCTATCTTGGAAATAAAGCGACCGAATGCCGGTCTGCTCTCTAGCCCTGTCTCTGTATATGTCTGTCTGTCTCGATATCTTATCTAGCTGTGCTGGCCGTTAAACGACCTTAAACTAAATAAGCTAGTATGTTCGTGGTTCTGTCTGTCTGCCCGTCTGTCTCTGTATGTCTGTATGTCTGTGTGCCTGTCTGTGTGTGTCTGTGTGTCCTTGTATGTCTGTCTGTGTGTCTGTGTGTGTCTGTGTGTCCTTGTATGTCTGTCTGTGTGTCTGTGTGTGTCTGACCGTCCGTCCATCTATCCATCCATCCGTCCGTCCGTCCGCCCGTCTGTCTGTCTGTATGTCTGTCTCTCTGACCGTCCCTTTGTCTGCCTGACACTACGCAGTGTATCTCGAACCAGACCAGGTCATTTGCCTACCAAGGACCCTATCGGATTGAGAGGCAACACCGAACCATTCGCATATTAAGGAGTATATGCATTAAGAGAGGCGCTCGCCTTAGGAGCCTTGGCACTGGGCCGATGGATATGCGGCCTATCTTAGTGGCCTGTTTTGTGGTGGCCAAGGCTACGGTCGGTAGCAACGGCCAGCCATTGAGCCTCAAGGCTTCGGCATAGTTTTACGGCCTTTTAATAAGAGTCTATGTTCCTCTGAACCTCTAATCGCCTACTGCGAACGTGACGCTGCGTTCAAGGTAGGTGGGTACTTAAACCATCTACTTAAAAGGCTTTGAAGGGTGCTACGCTGCAGAGACAGGCCAAGCCGCCTTCAATCGACCGCTGCTCTCGCCATCTCTTTCTCGAGATTCCCTATAGGCTGTTGGACACGTTCTTTACCCTATCTCCTACTCTATCTTCAACTCTATCTTCAACTCTATCTTCAACTCTATCTCCTACTCTATCTTCAACTCTATCTTCTACTCTGCACGAAAGATTCGGCGAGTAACGGCGGCTGAGATGGGTTTAGTTGGGTTCGACGTTCGAGTGGCTGGTGTTCTGTCGGTCGTTGTGGTACTGTTGGTGGGATACCTGGAAGCGGGGTGTCAGAAGTCAGATGTGGCCACCTGTTGCCAGGGAAGGAACAACACCTGTCGCGTCGACGGAGCGAGGCTGAACAATGTCAACAGCACCGACTGCTTCTGCGATTCCGCCTGCATAGAGATCGGTGACTGCTGCCTCGACTACACCATTACTTGTCCAGGTAAGCTAATCAATCACCTGTGCTCGTTCAGTGCTAACTGCTCTATAGGTCATGACGCAATTCTTTTGAATGCACAACAGGAAGAAAGCTCCACAGTTTGGCAGCATCCTTAGCCAGCTGCTGATACACCCAACAACATGATTCTTGCGGACTTGATAAACTCCACTGCTGCCGTATTCGGGTAGAAAAATTGTGGCCTACACGTTTTTCTATGGCGATCGTATGACCTCGACCTTATTGGGTGAGATCCTTCACGCCATTTAAGGTCCCCGTGCACGGACCGAGCTAGCCCGAGATTCAATTCTCTGGAATAAGCCACGACCAAGACTCGAACCAGAGATCCTCACGCACAGAGGCTTCCTTGGCGTACGCGCTTACCGATGTAGCTAACTAGGCAGCAGTGCCAGTCCCAAGCCTGGATAAAGGAGGAGAGCGACGTCAACGGTCGTTGATGCCCTAAGATGTCGTTAAACATTGGAACTACTCCTACTGCGGACTTGATTTGATGTAGCGCCGGTGATTAAGCTGGTCTCCCTGACGCAGCTTTTGTGTGGCGTCGAGAAATTTCGGAGATTAACATTTACATGTTACATAAACGTATACATTACTTCCAGTGCATGGCCGGTGAAAGCAGGTATCGACTAAATAAAGAAATAATTAAATTTAAATAAATAAATAAAGATATCGATTGAATAAATAAAGAAGACAAAGAGCAGTTCAGTTCCTTAGACTGACCTTGAGGCAGCCATGTGTTTGAAGTGATAACGACTTCAGTGTTCTTTGCCTCGGTATATGAGGTCGGATAGCCAGCCCTCTCTCCCTGGCTGCCTGACTATCGCGCACCCCCATGTAACGAAAGACACACTAAGGTCTCTCTGAGTTAAAAGTCGGAATTTGCTAAATGTGGATGCGTTTTCTGCGACGGCCATCTATCACTTAATATTCTAATAGAATGACTGATAGATGCTGTTCCAACGACCATATATAGCATATGTTTTAGAATAGCGCTAAAGAACGAGTTTATTTAAGCTTTTAATTTAGGTTATTTACTCACATGTAACTTTGCTCATCGAATCTTGTGTTGCAGCGGTTGACTGCCTCTTGTCTGATGACTGGAGCGAGTGGAGCGAGTGTAGTTCCCGCTGTGGAACTGGAATCAGGGAGAGGACGCGTAAGGTGGTCGCTGAACCGAGGAACGGCGGTCAAGCGTGTGGTCAGACGACGCAGAAGATCAGTTGCGATGGAGAGAGATGCAAGCATCCAAGGACAGCCAGCGGCGCTCGAGAACTCAAAGGTATGACGATGTCTCACCCTCCGTCTTTCTCCTTATGTCTGTCTCTTTCTGTCTTTGTATGTTTATGTGTATGCAAGTGCGCATGAGTGAGAGAGCGAGTCTAAGTATGCATGTACGTATGCATGCTTATATGTATGTATGTATCTATGTATGTATGAATGTATGTATGAATGCATGTGTGTATGCATGCATGCATGTATGTCTTTGCAAATAAGTATGCATGTATGTATGCGTGTATATGTATACATGTATGTACAGTATGTATGCCTGCATGTATGTATGAATGTCTGTTGTTGCATGATAATAACTTTAAATTTAATTATTCATATCTTACAAGTCGCGAAATTCCGATTAAACTAAGGTGCAGTGTTACGTTAGGCAGAACTGAACCCCGAGACATATTAATTAAAACAGAACACAATAGAATCATTCAGATCAAAGTGGATTGAATTATCGCCTCGCACGTCCGCAGCTGCAGGGCTTCTGATAAATACATAACAGCAGTTTGATATGGGCACTAATGCCTTCTAACCAGCTGCCCCTTCTCTAGTACCCTTTCCTGCACGTGCGAAGTTACACCGTAACAGGAAGAGGGACATTAATATAAATTAGACAAAGACAACGACAGACAGACAGATCGAAGCAGTCAGAGGATGACCGGAGCAGTCAGCTAGACAGACAGACACACACACACAGATAGCCACACACACACACACGCACAGACGAGAACGTCAGAGAAGCAGTCAAATTGACAACAGGAAGAAAGACAGACACTCAGACAGACACAGAGACGCACGAAGACAGATAGGTACTGAGTCGAAACCGAGTCTGAAAGCCTGAGCGAAGGAGTCAGTGGCCGGGGTGTGATGAAGACCAGATGCCAATCCTCCTTCTTTCCCACCACTCCTTTAACCAACCCGCATCCTCTTAAGCCGCCCAGACCCTCTGCAATCGTTAAGAGGCAACTGCAAAACGGCGTCTGTTGCCCAAACGACGACCTAAGACGATATTTTGATGGTTTAATGGTCAAGTGTTTGGACAACAACACAGCACGCGTTGTAAAAGCATTCAGATCTCGTGACTTAGTTCCCACTCAAGTGGTTTGGCCTGTTTTGTCCGCTTTTTTCTTTCACGAATACAGAACTCAGCGTAAAACGAAGTCAAGTACCTAATACTGACAATCCCACCCCAACCCATTGCAGAAACATATCTTTAGCACATGAGACAGAAAACGTCTGTGTTTTCCTTCAACAGCAAACATCTCTGTCTCTTCCTCTTCTCTCCTCTCCTCTCCTCTCTCCTCTCCTCTCCTCTCCTCACCTCACCTCTCCTCTCCTCTCCTTTAATTTCCTCTCGTCTCCTCTCCTCTTCTCACCTCTCCTCTTCTCTCCTCTCCTCTCCTCTAATTTCCTCTCGTCTCCTCTCGTCTCCTCTCCTGTCCTCTCATATCCTCTCATATCCTCTCGTCTTCTTTCCTCTCCTATCCTCTCCTCTCCTGTCCTCTCATATCCTCTCATATCCTCTCGTCTCCTCTTCTCTCCTATCCTAACCTATCCTATCCTATGCTCTCTTCTGTTATCTTCTCTTCTCTCTCTCTCTCTCTCTCTCTCTCTCTCTCTCTCTCTCTCTCTCTCTCTCTATCTATCTATCTATCTCATGGATCTTTCGTACTGAATGACCTCGGAATTAACCCAGTCTGGACTTCAGGGACAATATAAAGTACCGCAGTCGATTGAAATAAACCATAAGTCTAAGACTAGACAAAAGTGGATGCAAGGTCCAGACAGGATACACGACTAGAATATTCAATTAGAACAAAATGCTGTTAAACAAACACTTTTAAAAATAAAATATGGCCATAGTGCATCTCATCTCGCGTGACTTCTTCGAACGATGGCGTGACCGAGTCACATGACTCACGTCACCCAATCACATCGATGACTCTAAAGCACATAGGAAGGCGCGCGGTTGCCATAAGTCAGTCCACTTGTTTGGTGATATTTTCAGAGTGCGCCACTGAGACACAGAGAGCTTCCCACTTGTGCACAGGAGAGACTTCGAGTGGTTGAATTACATGTATGAGAGAATTTGTTGGGGCATGACAATGCCGAGGCGAAAAGACACACTAATATAAACTTAGAGACGATAGAAAGAGAGAAGATAAGAAGGGCGGGCTTAGAGTGAAAATGGAAGGCAGGAAGACAGAGAAATGAGAAGCGAAGAGGATGGGAAAGAGAGGGAAAGGGGCATGAGATATATACTTATTAAGAGAAAGAAAGACATAGAATAACATATTAAGAGAAGCAGAGAAATGTGAAAGGGTTTCATTATTAATTATCAGCTTCCATAGCGATGATGTCGAATGCGCAAGGCATCAATAGATGGCGCATTAAAACCAAGCCATGAGATCGATATCATAATGATAAGTCCACTCAGATAGGCAAGCAGACAGACAGACAGACAGACAGACAGACAGACGAACCCTACTTCGACTCTTCCCTTTCGCTTTATTTTATTCACTTTGCAACTACGAACGCTATCACCTGCTTTACCTCAGAGTTTTAGCTCGAAAACATCCAGTTAGAGTCACCGACCTTGTCTAAGACTGGGTTCTTTAGAATAGGCTGTTTCACACGACTTAGCATTTTGGAAGCTGAAGGTATGTGAAAACACACAAATAGACTGGCAGACAAACAGAAAGACAGGAAGACAGGCAGGCAGACAACAAAAGAAAATGTGTCATTTATGAATATTTGCATTATTACTCGGATAATTACCGACGAAGGAGATTCAAAGCTTATTGAAACGTTATTTGCCGATGTTGTCAATTGAACCGAAAGATCTCAAAGTATATCGGATCCAGACGGGATCGTTGCGGGCCAAACATCTTGCCCAGCGCTTTTTTCATACGGAACGCTACGGAACGGCTTTCCGGCACCTTTCGGCTAAAATAATAATTTAGTTTTAATAAAAGAATTGTGTTGCTAAGTTATTTTAATTATGTGATATAATGTAACTTATTTTAATTCAATTTTAGTGTTTACAACTTCACACTGTTTTCAGCGTTTATTGATTGATAAAAAATAATGAAATTTTAGAACAAAATTCCATAATTGTTCAGTTCGAGCCTCCTCCGAGACGGTTACTGTGTAGGGACCTTGAGCAAGTCCTTAACTCACAATTGCTCGGCGCCATCGATTGATGCTAAGTCATTAGATAGTGGAGATTAATAAATGCAGAAATAATAAAAATATAATAATAGATGTAACATATTTTCACATAGATCCGTAGCAGCCTTTCTATCTAGATGGTGAGTGAATGATCTGGACACTGTGTTGTTGTTGTTGTTGTTGTAGAACGCGGAAACATTATTCCAGCCCAGTTCGCAACTTGGCGAAGGAGCAAGAAATACGATCCATTCAAGGACATCAGGAAAAACCTCTTCGAACACTACGTCGTTCCAGAGAAAGACAGACCATCGTATGTTTAATCTCTCTGTCTCTTTCTGTCTCTTTCTGTCTCTATTTCTCTCTCTCTGTCTCTCTGTTTCTCTTTGTCTCTCTCTCAATATTCCAGTCAATCAGTCTATCAATCGATCATTCAGTATTTCAACCAATCTGCCAATCAATCGATCAGTTTGTAACGCAGTAAATTAATGAATCCACACCCATTAATCAGTAATCCATTCCATTTTTCAATATATTTTTTACAGATTTTGCCATTTATCATCAATAGTAGCTTGTCCATTTGTTATAATCCAATTCGAGAACTTCTATAGCGCCGTGGGTATGTGCACAACTGCATGTGCACAAGACGTTGACGAAGTGTCGTTGTATAACTCGTCAGAGAGGTTCAATCGAGACCCAAAAGGCTGAAAAAAGTTTAAAGTCTGGAACTGAATGATGTTGTCAGAAACCTGGCAAAGGGAGTGCACAAGAACACTGGGTAACAGAAATAAGATCTGTTTGAAGGACTGCAGTTTTGGTTTCGAAACTTTAGCCGAAAAAACATCCAACCGTAAATGTACACGTTTCTTTTCTATAGCGAACGTATGACCTCGACCCTGCTCATTTTTCATTTTCTATGCCCGTTTGAAAGGGGGCCACGCCATCTAAGGTCCCCGTGTACGGACCGAGCTAGCCCGAGATTTAAACAAAAAATCACTGTAGGACCATCCAGCCCTCTGGAAGAACTACAGTTTCCTACAGTTGACATATGCTAACATCTAATTATGGCCAACTATTCCTTGCCTCATGCAGACCTCTCGTAGGTTTGCATTATAATGTTGTTGTTGTATCATTCTATGCTTACTATTGCACTGTTATATACTTACTATTTCATTTGAAGCGACCATTGATTTATGCCTTATAAATTTTTATTTTTCTGCATTTATTAGGCGCCACTATCTAATGACTTAGCATCAATCGATGGCGCCGAGCAATTGTGGGTGGACTTGCTCGAGGCCTCTACACAGTAACCGTCTCGGAGGCTCGAACCCGTACTCTCCGCGTCACAAGCCGAGCGCTCTATCCAATATGCTACCGTGCCCCACGAATTATGATAACGGCGCTATAGAAGTCATTAGATTAGATCGGATTAGATTGGTTTAGATTGAATTACTTAGATTTATATATTGCCCAGTATCCGTGTGACTTAACAGCCTCTGATTTGTCTGCAGATATGCGGCCGAGTTCCTAGTGACTGATGTGCACAGTTCATGCAATACCTCATCCATTCCATGGCCCAAACGATTGGTCAAGGGAGCAAATCTGTGCGTCGAGTGCCAGCACTTTTCCATGAGGAAGGAGCTCGGCGGAAGGTGCACTGGACACGGAGTCTACCAGAAGACAACCGAATGGAAGGCCGTCGCGATTCCCGGTTGCCATGGCAAATGGACGATGACGTCACGCCACCATCAAGGACGCAGCTGTGACTCTGCTGATGACCTCAGCTTCGTCCTGGTCTAATTCTCGCGGAAATCTCGTCCACGAGATTAGCAGCTAGGCCTATGTCTACTTGCGGTGGCGTGTCTGGTGTGCCAGCCGCTTACGAAATAGGCAATACAGACAGTCAGCCGTTGACATTCAAATCAACCTAATGTCCCGTACTTAACACGCTCATCCACACGTGGACTGTGACCTGTCACACCAGACACGCCCTGTGGTATTCCAAACAGCTTTTTTCCATTCGCCTTGAGAAGTTTGGGTACTTTTGCTTATATGTAAAGCATTCAGTGTGAACATTTTTATAAGGCTATTTTGTTATCTTAGAAGTTGCATCTCTTTTCGTTTAAACGTCGTCCAATTCTTGTTGACGTGTAGTCTCCTCGTCCTTCGTTAAGGTCTCGTGTAGGTCTCGTTGAAGTGCCGTTTCGTCCAGCTGCTGTGTCAAAGCGAAGGAAGTAGGTCAATGTGTAAACATATTAATCGTCGATTAATAATATAATTGCGATTGTCTGGAGTATTTTGACATGTAGTTAAGTATAGGAAGATAAAATACATGCGACAGCAAATAGAAATTATTTTGTGCAAACATACAACAGAGATGAATTATAATAACTCGTTCTCGAACTGCGACCCCAGATCTAGGTCATGATCTAAAAATAATATAGGTTATATACTTATATGCATAGTATATATAAAAAAATATATATGAACATGTTTGTTATCTTTGTAAAACTTTCACTATTCCTAAGATCGTAATTGTAATCATAAGTTAGAGATTTATACAGCGTCCAACCAAAAAGCAAGTCGGGGAACAAGCTTATTCGCAGGCGCTCAGTCAAAACAAAGTCGATAGGCAAGAAGGGTTCGGTTCCAGGTCAAGATCCAAGGGTCAGGCAGGCAGACAGTCAGACGGATGGTGAATAGTGTTTGGAATTGAACCGGATAGTTTTGGTTAGTGAGATAAGGGGAAGAGGAACAATCAGGTAGGATTTCTGGAAGAGGAAGAATCAGGATAGAATTTATGGAAGAGGAGATTTTCAGTTTTGACTGAAAAATTTGCGCAGAAATTGCATGAGGTGAAGTGTTGGTGAGCTCGTATGCTGGGTCAGATAATTGCCATAACTCTGGTGGGAGTTTATTCCAGAAGGATGGGGCAGCTACGGCTATGGAGAGATTAATGGCAGTCTTTTTGTCTGCATTAAGTAGTCACGAAAGCCCTATGCGGTGTTTAACTTAAGTTAGGACTATAAGGGTAGGAGTAGGTTGTGTTTGTCCGTTTGTAACCCCTGTTGTGTTACGTTTTGGTAGCCTTCATCGGACTCCTACCCTTATAGTGATTTATTTCGGATTAGGACCATCACTCTGGCTGCTGGTCGGGCTCACCCTTAGAAGTAACCGCTGTGTTACACAAGTTTTCATATCTGATTAGATTAACCATATTCCACGCTGCACCTCGACTATGAAACGACCCCCACCTGAATTCCACCCTCTTGTAGTTCACCCGGCACTCCTCAGGCTTTTCGTTCACACCTAAAGCTCCAATTCTTAAAGAATTCTTACCCTGATCCCTCCAATCCACCCCTTCCCATTTCTCTCAAGCTGAACATAACCCACCGTATACCAACACCTCCGTGTCCTTCTCTACCTGGTAGCTTGGCAACCGGATTTTGGTCTTCAGATCACTAGACAACCCCTCTGACTTGACGCAGCGCTCGTAAATATACTGGTGCGCTGCACTTAGATTTTTGAGTAGCGCTTTAGAAATTTACAGTTTACAATTACGATTATATTACCCGGTAGGTCTATTCCATAATGTAATTCTAGACGGTGGTGATGTTGGTTATAATAATTATCATTATGACATATTCATCATAATTAGGCCTTTGTGAAAGTCGAAAGCGAAAATATAAGAGATTAACGTACAATTTACGAGCATCTCAACTGATTTTCCGGTTTATTAGTAAAACATATACGACAAAATGTACGGGATCAAATAACTATACTAGTCACTCAGAAAGTTCGTCTCAAACCCCGAATCTAACCGGAGACCTACGTGCGATTGGGTAATAAAACAAAGCAACCCTCGTGTAAGCAACAAATCGCTGACTCTTAGCAAAACAGACTGACGAATAGAAGTACCGTGTTACTTTTCTGACCAACGATGCTAAAAAAGAGGGCTGTGAAATCGAGTGATTGAAAAGAGTGGTCGAAAAATGTTAATATGAATGTACATAAATAACCGAGATTTCTCAACGCCATATAAAAGCCGCATCTGTTAGACCAGCCTCTTGTTGCCATATTTGGCCTTCTGGCTGACTGATAATTTTTACACATTCTCGCTGCCTCAGAGTCCACTTTTTAATAATCCATGTTGACGGTTATAAAGAACTGTGCGTAAGAACTCTTAGTGACGTCTACACAGCGAGATTCATAATCTGTGCTATGATTGGACGGCGGTCGTTACAATAAAGAGGAAATCTGCGAACCAAGCCTACATTGATAGGCCTTTTCAAATCTAAAATTACCAATTACCAACGTGAATATGGGCGGTGCATATTTACTTTAAACCAAGACTGGTCTGTAACAATTGGCTTGCTTTCAACACTTTTCACTTGCTGATGCACAGTTTTATTAGGCTTTCTCACGATCTTTCCACTCATTTGGTTCCATTTTGCCATATTTTCCCTAACTCAGGATTATGCACTGGCATGCATCAACCCTTGGTCGGGCAGTAATAGGATACGGAGTAAAAGAAAACACACTTACTGGTGTTCTTTGTACGCGGCGAGACAAGAAAGGAAACTATTAATAAGTGTCAAATCTCATCATGAAAACTATGACGAATTGACTGAGCAGTCGTATCAATAGCCGGCAGTTCAAAGCCTTGGTTCTACAGAGTCAGATAGGAAACCGATCAAAAGCCATCTTCTGCAACTCTCAACGTAGATGCGATGTAACAATTTAGAAGCATTGCTAAAGTAACTATTTCCTTCTTAAAGCAAATAAGTGAATAGTCCCTTCAACGCGTGACCATTTGCAAGACGCTTCCCATTAAACTACAAAAAATGAATAACTTAAAGCTTCCATTAAGGCGTAATATTAGTAAATAAAAGGACAACGCCCTCTTATCATAGGCCCCGCCCTTCACCCCGCCCCATAAAACCCTGGCCAATGAGGTCGTCGGTTGTCCTTAATTGATGGTTACTAGGTACGGACTTCCAGGCACGTCGCTGACGCCCCAGCGTACCGTAAGTATGTGTTCTCCCTTCTCTTCTGCTATGTACGATGCGATGTAGACTCCGGCCTTCTGCTTCTTGCAGCTGAGTTCTCTGACAGGATTGCCGTTTTGCGATACCATGGCAACGGTCAAGAGGTCCTGACCTGAAGAGCACATTATGAATATGCAAATGCTTAGGCCTACATGTAATCTGTCAATTTTGCTTAAGAGCGTAATCTGTTAAAACGCATGTGCAAACGATTAAAGGTAAATCTTAATGTATACGTTTTTTATAGCGACCCAATGGCCTTAACCCTGCTCATTTTTCGATAAATTAATCGGATGAAGATCCTATTACTCTCAGTGCTATTACTGAGGAATGATTATCTAGATTCTGACTGTTAGGCTAAATGTGGTGTAGCTTTATATAGCGCCATTATTGGGTGTTATTGCGGCGCTATAGAAGTCACCCTATTAGACTGGGCTATCAGTGCAATTCCGCACAAGAATAAAGAAAGAGATATTCAAAGTTTCTGCTCCAAAAGAGACCTCTAGTGAACTCGCGAGTTACAAATCGGACAGCTTCATGCAGAGTACGCTCATTGCAACTCATAGGGAAAATCCAGGAATAACAGAGATATGTTGTAAGGGGTTCCTCTGTATTAAAACCAAATGCTTTATCACAGACGGTTTTAAGAGTGGGAGGATGGCACTGACGGACGGACGGATCCGAGGGGGAGCGGGGCAGCAAGGAAGATCGTGCTTCATGTCGCAAAAGAATTCTGAAGACCTTTCATTCCTTGTTGCGGTTTTCGTGAGTGATTTACCGAGTTCTTGAATCATCACTCCAACGCCTTCTGTATCTGAGTTAGTCTGGATAGATGATTTTTAGCTGTTGCCCACGTTTTAGCCCAAACAATTTTACCTTTATGGTCAAAGTTGGGACCAAAAGCACCTCTGACCTCACTTTTCAAGTGGGGGCCTTGCCCGGCTCTTCTGTGCCGACGCCTTTGGTTAGAGCCACCGAAACTCAGAAAATATTGCTTCTGATCCACTGCAAACCATATGTTATCCCTGAATGAAGATAGCTCTACAATGGTCAGAAGAGGCTACTAAGGTATTTATTGTTGGCAAGTGCCACAGTGATTACAGGATCAGAAGACTGAAGAGTAAGGGAAAATGGCTTCTACTGGTCCGAGCAAAACCCAGTACTTCTTATATACCTGCGTGTTGGATGTCGATCGTGAAAGTAGACGGTCGACCGACGAACCCCTTCTTGAGACCGGCTCCAGCAACGACGACCTTAGTCGGGTCTCCGTGGAAGTGCTTCGACTTTCCCGGCTTCTTTTCCACGGCCTCAATGTACATCGTTGTCGTCTCCGTCATCTCAGACGCCTTTCCTCGACCTACAGCACACACGCAGACCTCTATACATATTATCCAACTCCAAACACCACCCACCAGTTCAGCAGAAGCTTTGCCTACGTTGGTCCCACTTGCTATTATCGTCTCCCTCGAGAATTGCGACTTCAGCTACTTTCTCTCCCCCTCTCAGTGTTCCGCAGGCGCCTGAAGACTGCACTGTTTAACAGTGATTTTGCTTTTACGGGTCAGAAACACCTCTATTGAGTTTACCACTTAAGAGGCGCTCTATAAATCTCAAATTACAATTACACCGCAACAGTCTGACTGCCTGCCTGCCTGACTCTTTGACCTTGACTTGGAATCGAACCCTTCTTGTCTATCAATTTTGTTTTGACTGAGCGCCTGTGAATAAGCTAGTTCCCGCGATTTAGCTTTCTTCGGGCGCTGTAGAATTCTCCAGCTTACGATTACGCTAAGCCTTACATCGACTTTCGGTCAGTGCCCCAGCGAGGCCTGCAACTTGGGGCAGGGTGGAGGCTTAACCAATATCTGCAAAACAGCATGAAAAAGCACGGTAGTCATCTTGCAGAGGGTCCAAAAAGTTGCACTACACTACTCTGTGCTTTCTACATGTATGGGAGCTACAGAATCTGCCTGATTAAATTACAGCTTTGAAACGACACGGTGAAGTATGCGCATACTCGCCTGTAACGATGGCTTGGTGCGGACTTCCAGGTACGTTGACGTGACAGTACTTGACGACGATCAGGTACTGGCCAGGAGCCTTTGGTGTGTAGGAAAACTCGTATCCCTCGTCATATTCCGTGCAGGTCATCGGAACTTTGGAAGGACCTTGAACGGACACGGTCAGCAACCCCGTGCCTGGACAGGTCGTCGCCACCATGAACTTACTCGTCTTTCCTGCAAACACAAAAGACACACGTATACGTGTTTAGTGGCATCTGTGCAGCTAGGCTATATACACATGCATACATACATACATACATACATTCATACATACATATACACATACATACACAGTGACACACGTACATACTTACATACATACATACATATATGCATACATACATACATGCATATACGCATACATACATATACCCATACATACACACGTACATACTCAGTTACATGCGTACATACTCGCGTACACACTTACACACATACATACATACATATTTACATACATACAAACATACACACGAATATATACACCTGCACATACATGTACGTAAATATACGTACATGCCAACATGAAATTTCTTGGCATACAGGTATAGAGTGTATAGGGTTAGAAATAGGTATTATCCTTCCAGATTTCCACCTCCTGGTGCTCGATTACAGACTTTAGCAATAAAAAGAACGGCTAGCAGAGACTCTTTCGACGCATTTCCAAGCCACTCACCCACGTGACCCCTCTCCAGTCCCTTTCCACTGACCAGAACCAGCGCTGGGTCGGCGCCCAGTTTCCCGACCAGCATAGGGAAGGGACTTCCCGGGATGTGCACGTTGTTGAACCGGATGTGAACGTAGTAGACCCCGTTTTCCTTCGGGATGAATCGACAAGAGTAGAGGTCGGCGTCCATGTCTTCGATGAAGAGCTCCTCCTCGACGCCAGACGGAGCGAATGCGTGGCCCGTCAGTTTCCCTCGAACGCCGTTCAAGTTGACGCCAAACGTCGCCGGTTTATCGACCTACGCACATACAACCATTCATACAGCGCTTTGTCAAGTACTTAAAGGGCGCTATATTAAGTGTTCACATACATACAAACATACACACATACATATACACACATGCATACATACATACATATATACACACATACATACATACATACATACACACATACATATACACACATGCATACATACATACATATATACACACATACATATATACATACATATATACATTTATACATACATACATACATACTTACACACATTTATGCATACATATACTGTATGCATGCACATAAATACATGCATACATATATACACATACAAATATATGTGTGCATACATATATACATATATACATACTTCACGCATACAAACATACATGCATATACACATACACATGCAAATAAATACATGCATACATATATACACATATATATATAGGCATACATACATACTTGCATATATATGCATACATACACGCATACATGCATGCATACATATATATATATATACATATATACATACATAAATTAACCATTCACACAGCGATTCGTACGTTTGCTCGTCTACGACTGAACGAAGCACATACGGCCCATTGACCTGGCTTATGTAGTCCATACGGATAAACAGCATTAACGATGTCCTGGTGTTTACGGATCTACAGCTAAACAAGATAAGCAATGATTGGCGTTTATCGACCTAAGATAAACAGTATAAACACCGACTTGGCGTTTATGGACTTGGACATAAAAACACTTAACGAAGTAGACATTAGCCGACATTGGACGCGTAGAGAAACAGGGTAACGAAGGTTACTTGGGGCTTTGGCAATTAAGTTTCGTTTTTAGGAATTTATGGGAGGACGTTCTACAAAAGAAGTACGTGAGCCTAACTGTCGTAAATTGGTTAGGCTGCTGTTTAGTCTTGAAACTGGTATAGCGCCCTTAAAATGAATGCACATGGCTTCAACTGATGGTGCGCCGATAGTATACCAAATCATAATCTGACCGATTGCAGGAGGAGATGTCCATTGAGACAGCCTTTGGAGATGCCTGTGGTGATAAATGCTCCAGTCTTCTTTTTTGAACCTGGGTCTTTATATATTCAGCAGAGTATTGGGCCCAAGCCACGGCAAGTGTGCACCCAATCATTGTGAAGTAGCGTGAATGCTACTTGCCTTCAATAAGTTTGCATCTATTTATTTATACATGTGGGTTTACCTGGGTATTTGTTTAGCGCTTTTGGAACCTACGGACGGACGGTGTTATGTGTGTTTGTGTGTGTGTTGTCTGACCTCTATGCCGCGGTCTCTGAGAGCCTGAATGCTGACGGACTTGGCGTCGACGCATTCCGGGTCAATGGTGACCTTGCACGGAGACCTTGGAACGTGCTCATCATTGAACTTAACGCCGATCGTGTATGCCCCTATAACGTATAAGCAACCAACAATGTTACAGGACAATGCAGTCCTATTGCGACACCCCTTCGGTTCATACCGCGGCTCGTCATGGCTGACGGGTAAGGTAAGGTAAGGCAAGGTAAAGGAAAAGAAGGTAAGGTATGGTAATATAAAGTAAGGTAAGGTATTTGCTCATTATTATGTGTTTCTATATCATGATTTCTGGGGTCAGCAGATCTTTCGGCTGAGGTGCACATGCGACATCATCAAAATCAACAAAGAGACAACCACTACTTATTGTCAGCTGTAGACAAAAAATCGAAAAGATTCACGTGACAACCCTGGATTCAGTTTTGATGAAAATCGATATGCGCTTTAACAGTTGGCTATTTTGCCATGGATGAACTATGAACACAACATATCTTTTCAACTGCAATTGGATTGGCAACTGTACAACTTGGTGAACGTATGAATAGAACTGATCCTGAAACATAAATGGTTTTTTCATAGAACTTAAGTCGTATCATCAAAATTAACAAACTGAACACAAAGGCGCCTGAAATTGCGACAATTTAAATCATCCAATGAACATGAGCGCTTCCGAGGAACAACCAGAAGCGCTGTACAAATTTGCGATTACAATTATAATAACAATGCACAACAAGCTCTTGAAACTGGAACGGAACAGCTTCAGACGTTAAGTCACACATGTGTGAGTGTTGAGTAGTACCTGCAACTGTGACCGTGTAACAGACCGTGACAAATCCTCCGACCTTGTCAAGGATTTCTAGGTTGGCCTTTGAAGGTCCATCGATAGCAACACTCAGCATACCAGCCCCCGCTTCATGGGTGTAAATGTTAAAGACACCTGGACAAGTGAACAAGAGATTCAACTAAAATCCTAAATGAAATTGCTCTCTGCGTCTATCACAAGAAACTGCTGAGAAGTAAGAAATCCGTTGTATCAATATCAAAGTACAAACTGAAGCAGAATATACAGCCAGAAAATAAGCGACGATCGACTGATGCCTTTTGCATTGTTTTAACGGCGGATTCAGTGGCGCAGCTAGCCTTCCGAGGGCCCTTGTGCAAACTGAACTCTGGCTATTTTGCTTTAAGTAATTGAGCAACCGGGTCTTGCCTCTTGGGGGCCCATGCGCCCCTTGGCCTCGTGGGCCCTTGTGCTTTGCATAACCTGCACAATTTCTTGTTACGCCCCTGGGCGGAATTGATTATATCAGATCAGATGAGACTAAATTAGAAGCAGTATCCTAAATCTTAAGGAATAATAGATGCAACAGCATTAGAAGATGACAAACATATTTAGAAGCATAGAATATGACCAAATATAATTCAAACTATAGCACATTCGATAAAGATTAATTAAGTGAAGAAGTTGTGCATAATATACGGGTGCTTACCCTTTGAACCCAAAGCTCCGCCTTCAATTCCAGGCCCTCCGAACTCCACTCTGTGAGTTCCACCAGACGCAGGCTTGCCTACAGTGTACTGGAAAGGACTTCCTGTTAGGAAAACACACACAGAGGCACATTCCGATATATTCAGAGATACAAGGGCAGATATGCGTCGTCGTGGTCTATAGATACACTCTTAGCACGTGATAACCCTTCCACAGAACCGCGTTATCAGCTCTGTGTGTCTTGAGTTTATAGGATCTAGCGGCTGGTTCGCAGATACAGTAACTGAAGACCAACGACCAGACACCAGCCTTCCAGTCTACCAGCCTTTCCTTAATAAGATCAACAACTTCAAATCAGATCTGCCACCGATCAGCGCTATAAATAATCTAGGCGCACTGTTATTTTCCTGTCTTGTTCAGGTCAAACCTAATATCAAACATGCCTGTAGTACTGTATTAGCGTATCACTTTCCTGCTGCATCACTGTATTACTGTATCACTGTATCACTTTATTGCTGTGATACTGTATGACTGCATCAATAAATTACTGTATTCTGCATAAGCACAAGAATAACCGATTTGTATTGATTCTATGCAATAGTTCATGGCTATGGAAGATGCTAGGACGCAATATACCGATGCACCTCTCATAAGCTGCCATAACACGTAAGTAGATATGTGCGTACCGGAAATGTGTATGCCCTTCTGTTTCAGGCTCAGAATATTCGTTCCCAGTTCACTTGGCTTGAACCTGATTTCGAACTGGTTCTCCGGAAGATCACGGATCTCACAGAGTTCACTAGTTCCGTTTGGTGACGTCAGCGTTGCTTCCATATCGAGCGGACTTATTCCTTCACAACGATAAAGATGATAATGACGATGATGATGACGATGATGATGATGATTATAATAATAAAAATAATAATAATAATAATTGTGTTGACCTAGAGTGCCAGCCATATATCAGATGACGCTTCCATCAAGCACTAGAACTATTATTGTCATCATCACCGTCATCATGATCATCATGTTGTCATTATGATCATGATATATAACCACTAGTACTATTATTACTATTACAACAACTACTACCACTATCACTACTACTACCACTACTACAACAACTACTACTACTATGCAGTCATGATAATTAACATCAGCAGCAAGAGCACTATCACAGAAACCAGTCAAGCAATTTACAGTAGTTAAGTTGCTCAGGTAGTTATGATGCATGATGTAAAATTCCCATCTCTTTTGATGCTGGTTGCGTAACAAAGACCGGTTATATTTGATTACAGCAAAAAATCTTGACAAATGTCAAATTAAATCCGTTGGATTTAAATTTGATGGACGTGAGTCTAAAATGTTCAGGTAAAGACATTGGTTACCTGGAAGGGCCAAGTAGACAGTGCACTCCTGTCCAGCGACACACATCTCCCCGGCCTGCATCTGCCTGGATGCGATGGCCCTCTGCCTACCTGAAGGCTTGCCACCCACCGTAACCAGAAACGGACTGCCTATGGTAACACAATGCGAAACGGTTACAAGGTCGTATGTTGCGTCGCGTTGCACAAATAAATGTAACCTAACCAAATGTGGTATGTAGCTGAAGTAACCAGTGGTGTAACGTCGGTCTAGAAAGCGAGGGTAACAAGACAAGAATATATGCGACAATGATACAACTCTTTTTCTATACAGATCAGAATGCTGGACAATGCGAAAGCAAAATGAGAAAGGAATCCATACAGCAGAAATGAATTGGCTACGGAAAATTTCAAGAATTTCAAGACTACAAAAAATTAAAAACGATGACATAAGAGAGTGCTTAGATATTCAAACAACTCTGCTGGACAAAGTCTTTCAACGAAGACTCCGATGGTTTGAGAGACTGATAGTAGTTGATCGGATCCCACACAGTGCAATACATGCCAGATGCAAGAAGGAAAGAGAATCAAAGGAAGACCAAGAGTGCGCTGGGTAGACGATATTCGCACCCGTCGCCGCCAAATGGTTGGCGGCAGAAACTGATAATGATAATCATTATGATTTTTATAATATGATGATAAATAGTTGTCTGGGTGGCAGCGTAGCCAATATGCATCGCCTCCCCGAACTGTGCCGCTTTAGGTAACTTCTATCGCGCCGGTGTCTATTGCCCAAGGCATTAACCGATGGCGCACCAAGCAAAGCCGCAATCAGGTAAATACCCAGAAGATATTAGACACTGGATTCTAAATGGCTGAAAATACAAATATTTTTTGAAAGGCTATTCATCTGAGAACAGATATCCAACACAACTGTAAAATATTCGATAAACAACCAAGAAACACCTGAGTGCTGTCATTGTTACAAAAACATTTTAAAGAAATTGTAGTGCAGTATACCTGGCTTATGTTCATCGCCGTATCTGATATTCAGCAGATAATATCCTGGCTCGTGCGGTCTGTACTTGATGATGAAATCCTTTCCACTCGGCAGGGCGCTGTACTCCATGTCCGAATGGTGGGCACCCTCCACCGTAACACCCAGTGAACCGTATCCTACAGTGTAGATGAAACAGTACCCCGTGACATAAATACAGCCAACCGATCTTAGAATCTGCTAACCAACTGTTTCTAAAATATTCCTGACAGCCGTTTGTATCTGTTGCATGTTCTGCCTGCTGCTGCTGCAAACCCCATATAAATTACTATAATTATATGGGGCACGGTAGCAGTGGGGCACGGTAGCATATTGGATAGAGCGTTCGGCTTGTAACCCGGGGAGTACGGGTTCGAGCCTCCTCCGAGACGGTTACTGTGTAGGGACCTTGAGCAAGTTCTTAATTCACAACTGCTCGGAGCCATCGATTGATGCTAAGTCATTAGATAATGGCGCCTAATAAATGCAGAAATAATAATATGCGTTTACAATAAGACTCTGCATAAGAACTCCTTAACAGCACGTGATAGCTTAAGACATGGCGCTGTAGTCTCCTCCCAGATATCGACTGATAAGCCCCTTCAAACGAGCTTTTCACTTTTAGACTTCTCTTAATTGGTAAAGTTGAATGTCTGCCTAATATGCTACTGTTCATATTAAATATTGAATTTTGAAATGCATTAGGGCCTATTGTGTAATATAGGCCCAATTAATAATTTAAAAAAATAACAAATAATCGAATAAAGGCTCAAGTGCAAAATGACTTCGAAGTCCCCAATTCGTTGAAACAACATGGGTCATATGGCGTCTTTATGCGCGCAGTCATTATACTACATCGCGTCAAAAGACATTACCATATATCGAATACGTGTATAGACTACGTACCAGCCTCCGAAAGGTTGACTTTGATCTCATTCCATTCATTGGCCAGTGCTTTCTCCAGGCTGCCCGTGGCCTTGACCTTGGCGGCTTTGGGCAGCTGGGTTTCTGTGACCTTGATCTGGAACGGACTTCCTGGAATAGGATCTCCATCTCGTTGGACTTCAACGGAGTAAGACCCAGACTTCGTCGGTTCAAACGACTCGATCGCTGAATTCAAATTATCATCAGTAAAATTAACCAGAAACTGAATTTTAACATTGCAAATATTTGCATTTAACGAAAAATAAATTAAATTTTTATTCTGGCTATTGTTCTTTTCAAAGGCAGCCGCAATTTTAGCATTAGTAAGACCATGGACTGTGAAGGTATTGTAGGGGTAGTGTTAGAAGTCGTTCATGTAGAGGTGGTTGTTGTTATTGTTGTTATTCACGTAATAGACTGGCAGTAATTGTAGCTGTACTTCTACTTAAGTGCTACTTTGCACTTTTTACGCAGGTGAGAGCAGTGTAACATTTCCATCTAATTATAGTAAAATCGTAATAATTAATAGCTTCGCCGTTTTTGTACCCGTCTTGTTCGCTCTATTGTCATACAGTTGTTATTGGTTGTGCAAGTGGTGCCCTAACTGTTCTTCTTGTTGATAATAATAATAATAATAATAATAATAATAATAACAACAACAACAACAATAATAACAATAATAATAATAGTGTTACTTTCTGTTGTTGTAACATTATTGTGTTAATGTTTGTTGGCTTAATTGTTGTTATGGTGGATGTGTTGTTGGGTATATTTTTGATTTAAGAAGGCACTAATGATGGCCTACAAGATTTCGCACAATTTGATTCATGTCGATTTCAACTGACAGGCCCGGGATTAGAACCCTAGTTGCAAAGGTGAAAAGCCGACGCGTTAGCCACTCGGCCACCTGTCGCGCTGTTGGGTTGCAGCTGAATCGCTTTCTTACCAAGTTTTCCGTTTGGTAGTTTCTTAAGGATGCATGGTTCAGAAGAACCATCTGGTGAGTGGATAAATCCTCCGAGGTTCGTGAAGTCCACATCGCCACTCCCTCCGCTGCCCAGCGCATAGTCGCTGCATTCGGTCACTGACAGCTGCGACTTCTTGCGGCCTTCACCTGTTTCCAAAAAGCACAACTGCCGTCGTCATCATCAGTGGTCATGATGTTGACAGTTGGATGGTGCTGGTGAATGTCTTGTAGATTTGTTGTCGCCGCTGCTGATGCTGATTTATATATTAAGATAATGTTGAAAATAATGTTGTCAATGTTGTTGTTGATTATGATAATGATGATGATGTTGATGAGAAAATTGTTAATGATGTGGATGATGGTAATGACGATATTGATGATGTTGTTGATGATGTTGTTGTTGATGATGATGTTGTTGATGATGTTGTTGTTGATGATGTTGTTGTTGATGAAGATGCTATTGTTGTTGATGATGATGGTGTTGTTGATGACGTTGTTGTTGATGATGATGATGATGCTGGTCACTGTGGGGTCGCACCTATAATAGCGTTGATACCGCTGAACGTGATTATTGTCGGAGTGATAGGGATGATTGTAGGTGGTATGTGGAAGGTTGGTCTTAGAAAGAAATGAAGGCTTCTCCTGTCGCATGATGAATACTTGTCACTGCTAATAGAAAGCCCAATAATAGCGTTGGTTGGCTGCAATGTAGTAATGAATGCTGATGCGCATGCGATAATTAAAGCATGCTTGCGATGGTGTGTGATATACCTGTGATCGTTGGTGTGAAGGGTGATCCAAGGATGTGTTTTCCCTTGTACTGGAGGCTGATGTTATATTCCCCAGGAAAGAGGGGCAGATAGTCGATTGTCAGGATTCCATTTCGAACCTCTCTCTTCAGAATATCAGTTCGCGCAGGTCCAACTATCTTCACATCAATCGAATCTGTGCATAGACAGTCAGGAATACATTTCTACCGACTTCCACTAAGAATCAGGTCTTAAACCGACGGTTTCTGAGCTGTGCTCCTTTCTGTAAACATTCTCAGAAAAGTGATCGCAAACCATTGTATACACGACTTTTTCAGTACCCAGACATGTTCAGTCGAAGTCTTGCTAATCTTCAAACGAGGAAAATCATCAAAGCAAAGACATGTCCATGAAACGTTTGGTTCGGAGTACGAATAAAAAAGATTGCGGTATTAAACGTTGACCAAACACAGGTCCAGCACTCGTTCGGTGATGGTAAGACGAAGCAAATCGCAAGTGCGTCATTTAATGTCTAACAACTTGTCTCTGCTAACGGTGGATAAAATTATCTAAAGAACTGTGACTTTACAAGTAGTAGAATATATTTCAGACACACTATAGACCCACGTTGTATAGACCAGAACATTGGTTATATCGTAGGTGATATAGGATACTTAAAAGGACATACGTGTACCTAATGGCGCTACATTAAGTGTCCAGATAACTAAGATATGGGCAAATTATTTGAACGAAACTACCTTATAGTGGCAGTTAACGCCCCCTTTGTACTACTGAGTGACGCATTGTAAATTCCATCGTTACATTACGGTTTGTGTTGTCGTCGTAGTCTTACCGTTACTGGCGTGTCCACTGACGACGTGGAAGCTCTGAGTTTCACCGCAAGTGCCACTGGACAGGCCTTGACCATAGGCCGTTATCAGCTGACCATGGTCAGTCGCATCGACATTCACACGCAAAGGACCACCTTCAGTAAACACACACACAAGCATATAATTATACATATGTATGTGAATGTATATGCGTACAAGTATTTAAGTACGTATGCATAAATGTATACGTTCTTACACATATGTATATATATATTTATATTGTTAGAGTTTGTCTAGGGATATGGTATTGATCGCTTGATTGACTCGTTATTTTTCGACGCATCCTCTTCATTATTCTATTATTATACTGCGCAACTAATTAATTTTCTGCTGTTAATTATTGATTAATATCGATGTGACATATGCATATATAAGACACTATGTGGATGAAAGCTGACCTAGGACTGGTTTGTCATTAAAGGTGAAGTTAAGTTCGTGAACTCCGCTCTTCGCCGGAACATACTGGATCGTCAGGGACCCATCGGAGTTGTTCTGGACGACAGGTAGCGCTAGGGACATTTTGTCGGCGTCCTTGAGGAAGAATTCTGACCAACAGAAACACACAGACGTTTGTTTGTGTGCATGCATGCACGTATGTATATACATATGCATGAATGCATGCACTTATGCATGTATGTATGCATTTTTGTATGATGTATGCAAGTAGCTGGCTATTTATATAACGCCTTTTTAGAACCCCATAAAAAGTACTTGTCTCGTTGTATACAAGACATACTGTATGCAACGATGGACACATACATGCATATATATACATATATATATGTACATAGGTGCATACATGAATACAAACTTACGTCCACAGTGTGCAAATAAACACAATCAGATACGCAGACATGGATAGTCACAGACAGACTTAGACTCAAGAACCGATAGAAACACACACGCAGACGGAAGGACATAGTAAATAGAAACTGATAAACACACATCCATAGACACACAGTCACAAACACACACGCACACACACATACATAAAAATACATAACCGCATAGATTGACACACGTAGAATACACAAGCAGACATAGACACACACTTGAAAAGTGTTACGATCAAAACGATAGAGGCCCAACCGCTTTAACTCTAGCGCTGATCATTTTGTTGATTCGCTGAATCATTCATTCATTAGTTGAATCATTCAGTCATTCATTTGTTCCATCTAGTCTGCTTCGGTGATAAGTCGGTAAATAAGGGACCGTGCGGTCTATCAGTACCCTGTATGCACAACACACATGTGAGCAATAAACAGAAGTAGATTACGTGTGTACGTGAGATCTGGTTTAAAATCGTACTAGAACAGTAAATCTCTTAATTAGACAATTTAGGATTTCACAGGACGGATCCTAGATAAGTCTGTTAACACCTGTCCTCCTCGCAAACAAACAGAGCTAGAGAAAGAGAGAGAGAGAGAGAGAGAGAGAGAGAGAGAGAGAGAGAGAGAGAGAGAGGGAGGGAGGAAGGGAGGGAGGGAGGGAGGAAGGGAGGGAGATTGACAGATTTATTAGTTCAACGGCGAATTTCCTGTGGGAATTCCACGAAGTTTCTCAGACTGTCTTTCTGTGGGTAGATGTCTGTCTGTCTTGATATATGAGTTTGTCTCTGCAACTTTCTGTTTCTTTATCTGTGTCTTTCTTTGTATCTATCTCTGTAACCGTCTACATACTCTTCTTATCTCTCTTCATGCTGCAATCCCAAACATCGTAGACGCCACGCTCTCTTCCTGACTTTTGGATCTTGACCTGGAACCAAACCCCTTTGCCTCTCAATTTGGTTTTGACTGAGCGCCTGTGAATAAGCTGGTCCCCGTGGCCTGGCTTTTCGATGGACGCTGTAAAATCTCGAGATTACGATTACGATTATAACTTTTGTAATCGTAATCCCGAGATTTCTACAGCACCCAACAACAGCCACGTCATGAGGACCAGCTTATTCACAGGCGCTCAGCCAAAACAAAATCGATAGGCAAAAGGGGTTCGGTTCCAGGTCAAGATCCAAAAGTCAGACGGAGAGGCAGCGTGGCAGCTACGGTGGGTGATGTGAAGGATTGCATGCATGGCTTTTTGCACTTTAACTGCATCTTTCAGGTTTTTGCCTGATTCCTCTCTGCCTCTGCCTCTGGTCTCTGCCCGAGTGAATGTTCTCTGTTCTGACTACTACACTCAGCTTTAAGTCCCTCCCAGCTTGAAGCCCCTGAGTTCATACAATTAATATTAATATATAAATTACAGGAACCATTTTTACGTAAGAAAAACTGCATAAGTTAAGGTTTTGTGTAATGGTTATGTAGAAGATGCTGATATATTGACGTACATATGTGCATATATACATTAATTAAGCTTATATATGATTACATATAACTGATGTATGCGTCTCCATCATTCTCTATATAATATGTATATATATTTGAGGGATGCATATCTTGTGGATGACTGCCTCTATAAATAAACCGAAATAAATGTTCCGTCTCGAAATAGGCCTAGACTCTGAGAGTTATTAGACGTTCTGTGTCTCTGCCTGTCTGGCACTCTGTCTGTATACCATCATACCTGTCTGACACTTTGTCTCTCTTCGTCTGTCTGTGTCTCTCTGTCCCTAACTGCCCATATCTTTCGCAACGCCCTTGCTTAACCGCTCTACTGCCTCACTCTAACTCTGCCTCTCTCAGTCTGCAAATATGCATTAGCCATCTGATATATTAGCCGCTGGCATGAGTATTTATGCGCACGGGCTATGGATCTCCGCATTTAGGAATTTTCATGGCAGGGCGGACAAGATATGACCGGATGTGGGTGTCAGTCACGAAGTTATTACGACCGCAAAATGCCACGCTGCTGCTGCTGCTGCTATTGATGATGATGCTAATGGTGCTACTAATGTCGTTGCTGCTGCTGCTGCTTTTTCAGAGTAGCATCCAAGGAGCTACCATGGGAACTGTGTGGCATCGCCGGTTTTAGCAGTCTGGAGGAAACCACATATTCAGACACATACATGTAGCTGCAGCATACGCGCCTACATATACATACTGTATGTATATACACATGTATTTATGCCATTGCAGAATATTCCATAAAATGTACTGGTAAATCTGCACAAATAGCTCTCTGCAATTGGAACTGATTGAATAAGTCGGCAACTTCATTTGCCCTGCTTTGAAAGCTTGAGCCGATTCGTATATTCAGAGTTATATATAAACATGCCATAAAACTATATCAACTTACATTTGTTGGAAAAACAACAGATTCGTGCACCAACCACAAGAACAGATAGTGTCTGATGTTTACTCAGTGTCTAGTTTCTCATCCAGTAAGAAATGCAAACATAATGCACGTGTCTGTGTTATAAAGCCAAGTGTCAGTCCACTTTCCGAAGGAGTAGTAGTAGTTCCAGTGTTTAACGACAGCTTATGGCATCAAAGGCCGTTGCCGTCGCCCTCCTCCTTTCTCCAGGCTTGGGACTGGCACTACCCCCAAACAAGGCAGTGGCGGAGTTTTCCGAAGGAGTTCAGGCCGCCAATGCTTTTATACCTTGTCTGAGTCAAGTCTGAGTTCAAATGTAGGCCTGAGTGTAACTGTACACGTTTTCCCACAGCGACCGTATGTTCTCGACCCTGCTCAGTCTTCAATTGATTAATTGCGTGAGATCCTTCACCACCGCAGCCCGTTTGAATGGACAATACGCCATTTAAGGTCCCCGTGTACGCGCTAGCCCGAGATTCAGATCTCTGAAATTAGCCACGATCGGGACGCGAACCGGAGATCCTCATGCTCAGAGGCGCCTTGAAGTATGCGTGTGGCTAATATAGGCCAATGTTTTGCATATTTGCCGCGACTATGCTGATGAGCGCTGACGAGGCAAAAGACCAGTGTAATTGTAAATGTAAATTACACTGTTTTATATAGCGACCGTATGGCCTCGATCCGGCTCATTTTGCAATGATTGATCAGTTGAGATCCTTCACTACCGCTGCCCGTTTGAATGGGTGATACGCCAGTTAAGGTACCCGTGAACGGACCGTGCTATAGCCCAAGATTTAATTCTCTGAAATATAGCAACTATCGATATGCCAAAGCTTCGCATCTGAGACACAATCAGAAGCCTTCTTAAAATCAACAAAGCACAGATATAGGAGCTGTTAGAGCTCTCTAGTTTTCTGCATGATGATTCTAAGATTTGTGACTTGAACTTGTGTTTCCCTTCCTCTGCGAAATCCAGCTTGTTCATCTGCCACCTCAGATTCTATCTTCATCCTAAAATTTTCCAGGACGATCTTTAGGGTGATTTTACTTGCATGCGAGACCAAGGTTTCGGTCGGGTAATTCGTGCATTGTCTCATATCACCTTTCTTTGGAAGAGGATTGAAGATAGAGTTTGTCCAATCTGGTGGCCGTTCCCCAGTCTCCCATGCCTCACATATTCGATGCATCGGATGCTTTCCACTGTTGTTTCTCACCATGCTTGAACAACTCGGTTTGGGCCTCATCTTGACCGGTGTTCTTGCCATTAGCTGTTTCACCAATTGCATGAGTAACCTTAGATTTTAGTGGAGCTGGAACCTTGTTCATGTATAAACTGTCTGTCATCTTATCCTTTTGAAAGTCTTGATCGAATCTCTTTACTGCAGACAGAGTCTTCGGTTATAAGTGGGTTATAAGTGGAAACGCGTCAACCTGCTGCAGTTGATTACCTTGTACTCTGATGTTGCAGGTTGCACCATTTGTTACCTTGACCTTGGTTTCGTCCACATTAATCAACAGACCCTGGTTGTTGCTTGCCCGGTCAAGACGATCCACTATCTCTGCAGCTATGATTCCGAAGTTGTCGATAGAACATTGTCATCAGTATATCGCAGATTTGTCACTCTTCTCCCTCGTATTTGAATTCCACCATCATAATCGCCAGCAAGTCCTTCATGACCATCGCTGCCAGGATGTTGAAAAGCTATGGTGAGATCACACAGCCCTGTCGAACCCCTTTCTTGACACGGAATCCTGGTGATAGTGTACCGGCTGCTCTCGTTCTAGCTGGCTGTTTACAGTAGAGTCCAGAAAGCAGATTGGCGATGTGAATAGGGTAGCCCATGTCTGTCATGGCCAGCCAGGGCTTCTTATGTGAGACACAAACAAATGCCTTCTTAAAACCAACAAAGCACAGATATAGGGGCTGCTGATGTTCTCTGGTGTATATATATATATACATACACATATATACATACATACACACATATATACATGCGCATACACACATATTTATATACATGCGTTGGTGCCGATCTGATCAACAGCTGGCATAGCGGCCAGAAAATGCCGACAGTGCCTTTGCAGAATTGCCGCCTGTCTAGGGAAAGTTGTTATTGCTGACTGATATGCTACTGCTGCTGCTGCTTCTGCTGCTGCTGCTGCTGGCTGTCGATTCAAAGACTTCACAGGGATGAGAGCGTATACGGGACTGAGGTTGTGAGCAGCACAACTCAAGTGTTGGTGTTGATTCTTCCCCAAACATGTAAAGGCGGCCGTACACCTACCCGAACCCATACTACTGGAAAAATCGGAAAGGATCGGTTTACAACCAGCTTAGCATTCCATTTATTTTCTGATAAAGCCGAACATTTTACAGCACGATTAAATTCATGGTCGCATTAACTGTGTGGATAAAGCAACACAATTTGTCTGATTGTGGCTGTGCTTTATGTTTTAACAGACAATGTCTACGAGCATGTCACAGCCAAATCTAGTCAGACTGTCTGCCTGCTTGACTCTTGGATCTTGACCTGGAACCGAATCCTTTTGCCTATCGATTTTGTTTTGACTAAGCGCCTGTGAATAAGCTGGTTCCCATGACTCAGCTTTCGTTGAGGCGCTGTAGAAATCTCGAGATTATGATTACGATTACGCTACACTCTTAAGAGTAGTGCATAGCAACATCAGACGCTCTGCAGTTTTAGATGCAGCATTACTTTCAAACTTCTAAAGTCTGTTGTGTTATAACAGAGGCATGTTTATACAATACGTACTCATAATGAATCATCTGCAAACATATAGAGTGAAAATATCAACATTTATCAGGTTATTGATACAGCGCCTCTTCAAGACGGTTACTTAGAAGCGCAGAAGAACGGTCTTCGAAGCCATGATGTCACTGGGGGGGGGGGGGGCAGATGACGAAGACCCATAGGAAGACAGTTTCAGGAGGATGGACTCACAACCACGGAAGCGCCTGGGTGTGTATGTATGCCTGTGCGCTGGGTATGCGTAGTCCTACATAGGCCGTAACAGAGAACTTTCACTTGTATCATGTGACGAGATAATCCATAGTTTCTTGAAGAAAGATGGATGCTAGAGTATTAAGAAAGAGGAAGAATGAAGCAGGACGAGAGGAAAGAGAGCAGAATAGGAAGTACAGAAGCAGAGGAGGAGGATGGGTAGATCTGAAATTAGGCCTAGGAAAGTGATCGACTACCACCCTGCGTCGGAATATATCCCAAAACCAAATGCCATGTACCCCTCGGTTAGTTCTCCTTCAGTTGATGCTACAGAGGATGCGAGACCTATGCATCGGTCTATGGTCGGCGTCTAATTTTAGACCCCACATGCACACACTTGACTCAGGCAGCAGACCGCTGATGAGTTACGACTCATTATTAGTCTTGGCTGCAGTGCGAAAGTTACTGCAGAGATGTCGCAACAAAAGAATTAGAAAGTTAGAAACAATTTATGTAGCCCCTTTCCGAAACGACTTAATCTCATGTTTTCTGTGATAAGCATTGCACAGTTTAAAGTTATATTCATACTTTCAGCCTCTACAAAACAACCACCTTAGAGGCGCTATTTGGTGTTGGAAACATTGGGGGAAAAGACCCATGGGAAAGAGTGATATACATTCGGTAGCCTAAACGTTTTACAATGGGATTCAGCCTCAACTTACAATAAAGGCGAAATTGCCTCTTTCCCCACAAATCGCATAATCATCATCACCACCACCACCAGATACCACTACATATTTAGAATCACCATCTTATCCCACTACCAAATGCCATTAGAATCACCGACACATACAACCACATACAATCACCAAATACCACCATTTATCATCATCATCATCATCATCATCATCATCATCACCACAACATACCACCATATACCATAACCACCACCATATTCATACCACATAATATTACCACACACCTCCTGCACATTTCACCAATACCACCACCAAAACCACTACTTCCAGGAAATACCGTTAAACATCACAATCGTCACATACCATAATCACCACCACCACCACCAACACCACCAACACCTACACCAACACCTATCAATAATTTCACCACATAATCACATAATTCACTATCCGAGCCAGACAAATAAGCAATTATCCTACACAGCTGATTATTCGTTTCTTGCAGTCACTGAAGTAGCCGACCGATTACTCGTCTAACCGCGTACTTCAAACCCGAGAACAGGACCAAGATAAATAAGTAAGTAACCGGATGCGTCCAAGTAACAATCCGAAGGGATACTAATACCTGTCTTATCTAAAATGCGTGCGTCGACTCCAAAATCACTCAGCAGGCGCCGAGGGCTACTCGACTCGATACGCCGCAGTGTGCTGTGATATCGAGGGCCGCCAGTTGAGACCTCTTATCAACAATACTCCTTGTTTTCGCCTCTCCGACTTCGCCACTCCCATTGGCCTAGTATTGTTGAAATGTCGTATCGCAGAGCAGATATATCAAGAGGGTAGACTGCGGCGGAAGCCATCCGAAGCCTGGAAAGCAGCGGTGAAAGGAATGAGAGGCTTAGTAAATTTGACTGAGGCGTAAGTCGCAGCTGAGGGTGGCAACGTCCAATCAGGCTAACGCCTGAGACCGGGGGTTGTCGAGGTCGAGGAAAAGAGGAAAGAAACAGCAACTGGACGACGGACGGAATAAAAATAGGCATGAATAGAAGCTGGTGAGAGACAGAGACAGAGAGAGGCACAGAATGAGACTACGGAAGAGACAGAGACAGAGAGAGGCACAGAATGAGACTACGGAAGAGACAGAGACAGAGAGAGGCACAGAATGAGACTACGGAAGAGACAGAGACAGAGAGAGGCACAGAATGAGACTACGGAAGAGACAGAGACAGAGAGAGGCACAGAATGAGACTACGGAAGAGACAGAGACAGAGAGAGGCACAGAATGAGACTACGGAAGAGACAGAGACAGAGAGAGGCACAGAATGAGACTACGGAAGAGACAGAGACAGAGAGAGGCACAGAATGAGACTACGGAAGAGACAGAGACAGAGACAGAGAGAGGCACAGAATGAGACTACGGAAGAGACAGAGACAGGTGCAGAGGCAGAGATAGAGTAGAGGCGCCGAAATTCAGATAAGGAGCCATAATGAATGCGGAATAGTGACGAAAGTGGGAGCGAAAGAGGCGATGAATGAATCTGAAAGAAGAAGTAGAGAAGAAATCACGCGGAAAGAAGAGTCGAAGAAGGAAGAACAGAAGGAGGAGGAGAAGCAGCAGAAGGAAAACAGAGTTGGAGAAAAGACCAGAGGAAAGAGTGAACCTTGGCCTTTTCGAAATTCTGCTACTACGCGCATACTTGGAATTACAGTCGATGCCACCATAAGCGACTAATTGCAGCTATTAAAGGGCCTCTGTTAGACCTTGATTTAGTAGCGCCATCGTACAACATCGTTATTACATTCGGCTACAACAAATTAGAACAATACTTCAGCAGAAACACTAACCATATAACCTTGTCGGCAAAATAAATATTCTTGAAGCCAGTGCTTCTTGCCCGAGTGTATGAGCAACGCAGACAGTCAGAAGGAAAGAGGCTGACTCGATGAAAGGTACTGCGACTAGTAAGTGTTGGATGGGGAGCCGGCAGCAAAAGGAGACCATATGCACAAGGCGATGAATCATCTGATCTGAGGTAGAAGAACAAGAACAAGAAAAACATGAACAAGAACAAGAACAGCAAAGAGGAGGAGAAAGAAGAAGAAGACGAAAAAGAAGAAGCAGAAGAAGAAGAAGAAGAAGAAGAAGAAGAAGAAAAAGCAGCAGAAGAAGAAGAAGAAGAAGAGGAAGAGGAAGAAGAAGAAGAAAAGGAGGAGGAGGAGGAAGAAGAAAGAGACGATGTGGTAATGATGACGATTATTGTTATGATGATGATGCTGATGCTGAAGCTGATGATAAACAAGATGAAGAAAAGGAGAATAAGAAGTCGGAGAAACAGAAGAAAGTATCAATGTTCTATTTCAACAAGAGTAGGGTATGTGACATCAGACACGAATCTGTGCCTATTATTTGTAGTTCACGTGCAGATGTCAGTCAGTGCTTTGCTTTCTATATTAACCAGACAGTGTTTGGCTGAATAATCGTCATTGTCTGTGTTCCATTTACCAACCAGTATCTGTGGGGTGCTCGCAATAAAAAAACTACTTCTAAGGGAGCCTATTCTTGGACGATGAAGAAAGTCTGATTGAGGTTAAACAGAACTGCGAACTTTTGGAGAGCAGTGTTCGATAATTGCGCGAGCCATGACCAATAACAACATGTACAGCATTCTCAACTGAGTCACCTGTGTTCATCCATGTATCACTATCATTTAAACACAACCCACCCGAACAACTCCTTTCCCCGGACTTGGTTCCTCACGTGGTATCTTTGGATAACCCCACTGACTTGTGAATAAGCTGGTGCCTTGCGCTTAGCTTTTAAATAGCGCTTTAGAAATTTGGGGATAAAGATTACGATCGTTCATTCTGCTGAGGCGCAGACCACACAACGGCCAATGGGGTATAGGAGCCAAATGACCCTCAGTCGTGTAGCGCCATAACTTGAAAATGCCCCTCCCCGCATGATATGCTTACGTTACGCTTTTTCCTTTCTTGCGTTTTCAAGCCCAGAGCAAAAATCCTCTTTGGATCTACTATCGAAATGTGGGTATAGGCCTATACTTTTTCTTTTCTTAGGCAAAATGCTAAAATACTGGATAAAAAAATTAAAAACGGAATTTCTGTTTAATTATCCTATTGTTGATTGGTTAAGTTCAACTCTAATACGATAATTTTTATAGCGCCATTGTAATAACGCACGGTGCATCATCAATCGATGGTTGTTTCTCGGCATGTAGGCTAAGTGAAATCAAAACGCATGTCAAAATCCTGGGTGAGTTCGGTGGAAAGGGGCACTTATGAGATACACGAAAACAGACTACGAACGATCGCTAACGAGGGTTGTGAACAGCTAATGTCCGTTCGCTTGTAACAACCCTGACCTAGGTCCAACTCACTGTTATTGTCTGAATGTACACGTTTGTTATAGCGACTGTACAACCTCGTAGTCCGACATTTTAGCTTCATAAAACTGCACAATTGTTCTCGCTTTGGTTAAATGCGTCACAGTTTGCAAAGTTGGAATCAGACAGATGTTAAGGTTTTTGAATGTGAAAACATTACATATTTTTCAATAATCAAAAGATTTGAGAAAAATGACTCTAAAGTTGTGGTTTTGGGCGTGTGTTTGGGCTATTCATGTCGTCTTTGTGCAACTCTTCAAGCTTATTTACTGTCGTCTCCGCGATTAATGTGGCGATGTTTACTTTAATATAAAGAAAATTAAGTTATTAGATACAAAGAAAACTAAGTTATTATACAGCCATCGTTATCGAAGAATAATAGTTGTTACCGGATTCATTAGCTAGTGTTTTATATTTGGATTATGTAATATTCGTCAATTTATGTCAGTTGGGTCTTGTCTGGAATCAGTAGGACTACCTGGATGAAATACTGCAACCTCTTAAAACTAGGCAAAACTGCCAAGGGAAGCCTTATCAAGGTTTGGGTTGCATCAAATTGTGTTTTGTTGAGACTGTGCTTTCTAACAACCTTGCAAGAGCGCTAAACATGTTGATGAAATCATCATCATCAATAACCGTGGGCTCAATGCCCGTAGGTGTCCGATGCCCGTTTCACAATGTGTCTCCACTCGATTCTGTTTTGAGCCGCATGTCCCAGTCTCTGCAAGTCCGCGCCACACCACTCCTCAATGTCATCCACCCACTCTCGATGTGGTCTGCCTCTCTTGTTCGTACCTTCCATAATTCCAAACATCAGAGTCTTAATATTTCTGTCATCCTTCATTCTACAGATATGTCCAAACAATCCAAGTTTTCGCTGAATAACCTTCTGCAGTAGATTCTCGGTTATAGCCACTCTTTCGTAAACCTCTTCATTCCTAATCTTCTGAGTCCATCCGATCCTTAGGATTTTTCTGTAACATTTTCTCTCAAATGCCAAGACTCTCCGTCGTGAGTCTTTTGTCAGGACCCATGTCTCACATCCATACATCATGGTGCTAAATACACATGTCTTTAATACCTCCAGTTTTGTTTTCATGCTGATTGCTCTGCTCTTCCAAGTTTTATCCATTGCTTTCAACACTGCTATTCCCCTCGCTATTCGTATCTTTATTTCACTTTTGCAATCTAGGTCATATGAAATAGATCTTGTTTTTTTAAAAGATTTATGTGTATTTCATAATGATTTCGCATGGATTTTCATAATTCTTTGTTCTCTGTTTTTGACGCATTTGCGTAAGAAACGTAGAAAAAGGCTGAAAAAGTATCGAGCAATCGCTTCACTAGAACTTGGTAGCATTTTAAAAAATTCCAAATCAAGGAACTAATTGCAAAATTAGGTCAGCTATGATTTGCAGCGAACCGTCAGGTCTCACCAGACTACAGTGCGAGTGTTTAGCAGTTAGACACTGCAGCCGGGCTAGGATTTACCGTCAGAAAAAGCAATTGTTCTTTCTTATCTCACTCTGTCGCGATTTGCCTTCAGCATACACTCGAGAATGGCATGCGTACTTATTTGAGCCACCATTACGGATTTAACGGGTGAATGTTTGTTGGATACAGTAAAGATGCAGATTTTAAACACAGAAGCCAAAATATGTCTGAACTTGAACAATAAGGTCACAATATATGCATAACACAAGTCATAAATTTTTAGAAAATTGAGCTTATGAAGAGGTGTAGGCTACACGTGAAGTGAATCAGGAAGGTGATCGGTAGATGATCCTAACTGCTACCTTCTGAAGTTTTAGTAGGCCCTTTCAGTCAAGGCTGCAGGCTTTATAGGGCGATACCCAATTAACACAAAAAGTGGAGTATGGCTCTAATAACTGCTCATGGGATTGCACCCGAATCAACTTATACTACAAAACCCGACGGACTTTGGGGAGATTCCAGTGAACGATTTCCCGTTGATATTGCGCCATTCGAATTCATAAACTGCAAATGCAGAATATTGCGCACAAAAAATAAAGCTAAGCAACGCGAGGTCCAGTAAGTACAACAAGCTAAGAATAGGTAAGAGTAATATACCAGAGATTTGTTATGCTCTTGCGCCCTTTGTGGCTTGGAAGTTGAAAATTCGGCAAATGTTTCAGCGAGAAATTCAAGGAATTGGGCTGTTTAAAGCCCAGACAGTAATGCATCGAGCTGTTTCGCGGTTAAATCTCTAAAGTGGCGACGACTAAAGTGTTACTCACTGGAACAGTGTCACGAGGTTTCGAACCCCGCTACAGAGACGATCTTTCTGTCCTGCTGAGCAAAGAACGCCGTACAGTAACTGAACGGAAGGTGTCTCGGCGCCTAGAAGGCCACTCCCTCCGACCGGCGGGAATATTGCGAAAGCTGGAAGCAGCAGACGAGCCTCAGAGAAAGCGCGCGCAGTCGCAGACGATACCCGGGCAAACGACGGCGGTCGGACGCACACGAACTGAGCTCAAGGCAGACGAACTTCGTATGCACGCGCACGCCTCACGGCCCCACGTGTGGGAAGGAGAGGAAGGAGGGAGAGGGAGAGATGTGTGCATGGAAGAAACGAGGAAGACAAACAACAGAAGGTGGAAGAGGCGATGGAGGAGAAGAAGGGGAAACAATAAAGGAAGAGGAGGAGGAAGAGAGGAGTAGGAAAAGCCAAAGAGAAGGAAAGGAAGACTACACAAAGAAAAAGAGGAGGAGGAGAAAGAGTAAATGAAAAAGAGGAGTAGGAGGAATAGGAGGAGGAGGAGGAGACAGAGTTAAAGAGAAGGAGGAGGAGAGGAAGTAGGAAATGCCAAAGAGAAGGAAAGAAAGACTACGAAAAGAAAAAGATGAAGTGGCGGATGAATAAAAGGTGGAGGAGGGTTTATGGAAGAGAGTAACGAATAACAGGAGGAGGTTGGAGAAGGAGTCGAAAACTAGGAAAACGAGAAAGAACAACAGAAGAGAAGAAAAGGGGAGACGAGCAGCAATTAAAATGGAAGGAAAGCCTGTAAACACGAAGAGATAAAAGAAGAAGACGAGAAGAGAGTGCGGAGAAAGTAGAAAGGAAGCCTAGACAGATGGTTAAAAGAATACATAAAAGAGTAGCAGACTGGTCATAAGAATAGATGAAAGAATTCCAATTATGAGGTACTTGAAAGGCGCAGCGTTAATTGCCTAGATAACTAACTAATTAAATAGCTAAAAATAACAGAATGCAACTACCTGGAGAAAGAATGAAAGATATAGCGCGAGTAGAGAGAAATAGGGGAAAACAGAAGCGACAGTTAGACAAAGACCGGAAGAGGGAATGTAGGAGAACTGGAATAAAACTGAGGAGGACTTTCAGATAAAGATAGGTCTAGGAGAAGAAACACTAAAAGAGGTGGAAAAAGAGGGGAAGGAGCATTGGAAAAGGACGAAGAATTGAGTGGAACATAGAAAGGGGAGGAGGATTGGAAGGAGGAAATTTTGCAGAAGAAGGATGGTGAGGAGGATGAGGGCGAGGAGGTACAGGGCCAAAGGGTCAGGCACAGGAAACGTCGTCCATAACTCATTCGTGGCACCGACAGGATTAGCGAAGCCAGCTGCATCTGTGGCGGCGTTGAGACTGAGGCCGCCGCCGCTGCCTCTGCCTCTGCCTCTGCTACTGTTGGCTGTTTATTGCAGCGCAATCAAGACCAGCATCGGCCGTCGTCAGCCTAAATAAATGATGCAGGTTGCGCCTGCCAACCAGACCGACCGACGGCTGCCCGACACCAATAGCTCTGCCCATATATGACAGAGAGAGGGAGAGGAAGAAGGAAAGAGAGGGAAAGGCGCGGCCGCCAAGCTTCTTCCCCTTCTGCTGGGCCACGGGAAAGCCATTGGGCGCGTCTGCCTATGGCCCGTTGGAACGCAGGTCTTTCCCACCCACCCGCCCACCTCTACCTCCTTCCACCCACCTCTTGGGGCACCTATTCGCTGGCGCACAAAATTTCCTGGCTTCAGCGTCCGTCAAAGCATCTCCAACTGAAGCACCGGCTTCACGGTGGATTCGATCGCACATGTCTGAAGATGTTATACCTTTTCTCTTCAGCCTCCCATACTCCTACTACTAAACTCTACTACTTATGTTACCACCACTATAAAAAAACTGCTACAAATACTCATCTACTCTTCTGTTTCGTAATATGGTTATAAAAACGGAATGCTACCATGTACAACTTGGATGGTGGATGATATTGCCAGATTTCAAATTATCTTAGCGTTGCATCGCTACCATAATAAACTCCTGCCTTTAATAACTACTTCATCCAAGGCGTGGCTATTCGCAGTTATTACACGATTTTCCGTTGAACGTCTTACAAATATCCATCTGAAGGAGAACGCACTTCTACAAATTGTTTTCTATCAAATATTAAGGGCTTCATTTTGAAACTCTCTTCTTGCTAACTTAACAAATCCACACATATCACATTTCAACATTTCAAAAGAGAATTAAAGCGTTGGATGTTTTCAAGGGCGGAGCGAGAGGAACTGGGGGGGGGGCACCGACCCATCGTCTGCTGTTCTGGAATGGAAGACCCAAACTAAAGCAAGAATACAACGCGAAAACCTTAAACTAATGCACGAAAATACTACAAATTAAGGAGTTGCGGTTGCATTTATTTTACAAATGACGCCGTCTCTCCGTCTCCATACCATATTTCACCTGGTGTAGACATGTTTGTATGTGCGGATTATATTTCCTTTCCGTAAAGTCAGATTCCCAATCGTGAACCCTGCCCATGAACATCTAAATCTAGCATTTAGATCTCCATGGTCCTGCTATAAAGTCCCATGATATATATATATATATATATATATATATATATATATATATATATATATATATATATATATATATATATATATATATATATATATATATATATATATATATATATATATATATATATATATATATATATATATATATATATATATATATATATATATATATATATATATATATATATATATATATATATATATATATATATATATATATATATATATATATATATATATATATATATATATATATATATTAGGCCCACATGTAGGTATTACTTTCTTACATTCATCTTGTGAATAGATCACAGCTAATTTCCGTTAACCTGTGAAACCTGAATCCTAAAGGTCCCAATAGAAAGGAAAGGAAAGAGAGGAAATGCAGATGGGCTGTAACTACTAAATTGGAGTGATGAGTGATAATGAGTGCTGTGTGAGAATGTAGACATATCGTATGTCCAGAGAAGTGTATGTCCATGACACAAGTATTAGAATTTGACTACCGGTATGCTGGAGATCAAAATAGGGTAGATTTCTGCGAACTTGGTAGCTTAACAACAGCGGACAGCAGCTGCGACAGGCAGGTAAAGATACGAATAGGAAAGACAAATACTGCGTTTGAGAGACTTGAAAAGATATGGAAGAACAACGGATGCAGTGCGAGAAACAAGATTCGTCTATATTAATTAAGCCTTAGTATTAAGCACACTTCTGTATTGATCTGACATCTGGCCATTAACGGTGGCAAACAAGAAAAGACCGAAGGCAGCACATCATCATCATCGTTCTCGTAATCTCGAGATTTCTACAGTGCCCAACGAAAGCCACGTCACGGGGACCAGCTTATTCACAGGCGCTCAGTCAAAACCGAATCGATAGGCAAAGGGGTTTCGGTTCCAGGTCAAGATCCAACACTCAGGCAGAGAGACGGCGTGGCGCCTACGGTGTGTGATGTTTGAGATTCGATCAGAAAGAGGGATAAGAAGCGGAACAGGAAAACCTCTGAGACCTGATTACATGAGAGAATTCTGCACATTTCGTAGCGTGATAAAATATACAATAAAACTATAAAAGAAAGGACAGGACAAGAGGATACAGAGACTGTCTTTAGAAAGAGAAGACTTAAATGGATGGGGCGCGTAATTCGTATTGATAAAGATTGAAGAGTCAACCAAGCAATGGATAAGTTCCCTGAAGGGAAAGGAGGAAAGAGTTAACACGAAAAATCTACCGGAGATGATCAGAGATGATCTTAGATATTTGGGTTTCGTAGGATGGGTCAGATAATTGTCGTAATTCTGGTGGGAGTTTATGGTGTGGGGCAGCTATGCTCTTGAATAAATAGTTTTCCAGTTGAAAGTTTATACAGTGCAGGTACTGAAGCTGCAAGAACCTGTGATGCTATTTTCACTGTAGGTCTATTTCCTGAGACTGATGTGAGGGGTGAAATAGATGCGCCTATGCTTTCTAGATGACGAATCATGAAGTGTAAAATATAATTAGCCGGTAAAATCGCTTCGCAACAGTAGCTTTTATTCAAATTCATCTCTGTTAGCCTATAAGAACACTTATGTTAGTAGCAAACACTAAAAGTTGTACACACTCCTTTGCATGACTGTATAGTTGTATTATTTTAGATTTCAAAAATCGACCTAATTGTAGGGCTTTCGTTTTTCCAGCCCAGATTTCTCTGGGCAGGTCTTCTAAACAGTGTCTCTATTGTAGTTGAGCATAAACCGTTGCCAGCATTTGTTATGCGGCACACCGTGTATCAAGCTGCGAAATATGGGCTAGAGTACAATGTAAAAGACTAAAACAATACAAGGAAATAGCCCAAATGACTTATTTTGTAAGAAAACCTCACAGCCTCAAGGGGGCTTCGCCTCTGACCCCCGACCAGGACTTTACCTGTGTACCCTACGTTGCTTCGCGCAGACCTCAGTATATAGTGACCCCCGTAGCGTAATCCTCGATCCGCCGTTGCCCGTTTTCGATAGTACTCGTCCGCACAATACAGGCCCACCAAAAACCTTTTCCAGGCACCTCTTGCTTCAGGCCAAAGGACTCTGCAGGTCTTCACCAGGTCGCTTATCGGAGGTGAAATCAGTAAATGCCAGTTTTCTTCAAGTTAAGTTATCGGCCCTCTAGGTCTGCTACTCCTCTGAGGCTCTTATTTTCCCGCCCAGTGGTATTAGGTCGAACAATATCATTCAAGTCCGAACAAGATGTTCTACTTGTCTTAACACTTCTCCCGATAAACAGTTCGTTTCCCGACGCGTCTTATCTACAGATACGATACGAAATTGGTATAGTTCACATACCGATCGATTATCGGGTTGCGATCGAAGCAGCCGGTGATTGACAGGGTCTCTGGTGAAAGCAACAGGAAACTGGGACGACTGACAAGCCTTTACTTCTGAAAACTCCGGCTGCGGCTGCCACTGTTGTCTTGAGCCAAAATAATGGGAGAGAACGCAGATTGTTAAGTCTATAATTAAAACAATGGAAGAGAACGCAGATTGTTAAGTCTATAATGATAACAATGGGAGAGAACGCAGATAGTTAAGTCTAGACTTATACTAGTGCATAGGCTACACATTAACCTGCAAGTCCTTGATAAATAAGGTCAGGTAAGACATGGTAAATGTCAACGGCCCTGACAGCTACAAGATGTCGTTGAAAGCTGGATAATGTGCAGAAGTTAACCTTCATTTCTGCCACTAATGTAAAGCGGGTGCTTGTCAGTATAGGATGTAAGATAAGTAGGTAAATAATGCATTTGTTAACACGTGATATGTCCTTCAGCTGAGCGAGGAATCGTAGGCGTGGGTGGCTCACAGCGGTCAGGCAACAAAAGCAAGACGGTACAAACATGTCTTTTTTCTATATTTTCCTACTGCAGACCTAGAAAAGCCTATGGCCAAACAGAAATTTATAACTTTAATAAGTGATAAGTCATTTAATAAATGACACATGATGACATGGACTATTGGAAAGGCAGAAACTGAGAAACTCGAGGCATTTGAAATGTGCATATGGAAAAGGCTGGCCAAAATCAGCAGGAAAGATTAGAAAACAAACGAGGAGGTGTTGCACTTGGTACAGGAAGTGGTCAGTGCAATAAAGAGGAGACATATGAACTGGACTGTTCACATACTACGTGGAAATTCTCTCCTGAGGGCAGTGATTGAAGGAAGAATTGAGGGAAAGAAAGTTCCAGGAAGACCAAGGAATATGCTGTTGGACTGGATGATGGATAAAGGAAGAAGACAATGCTACAAATAAGTTAAGGAAAGGGCACAGAACAGAGAAGAATGGTGTCGTTTGATTCTTGGATCTGGCTAAGGGCAGAACATTGCAGAAGATATGATGTAGCTTAAAGCTAGATAACTCAGAGGCCAGCTTTGCCAGATTCCCATTTCTCGAGATCTTTTCTGGTCCTGACGAAACACTTTCTCGTTTTTAGCTAGGTTGTGGCTCACGACTCGTCGCTTTAAACTGCGTCTTGCAAGTAAAAGCCAAGGAAAACTCAATTACCGAGTAAAATTGTAAATTGTACACGTTTTTCTATAGCGGCCATATGGCCTCCACCCGCGCACGGGTGAGATCCTTCACCACCGCTACACGCCATTTAAGGTCCCCGCGCACGGACTGTACTAGCCCGAGATTCAAATCTCAGAAATAAGCCACGACCAGGACGCGAACCTGGGATCCTCACGCACCGAGGCTTCCTTGGCGTGCGCGCTTACTAATGTAGCTAACTAGGCCAGAGTAACAAGGGAGTCAAAGACTGTGTGGTTAAATCGACCAGTTAATCGGCCAGATAGGCTACAAATGAGGAAAGGTTTTAAGACAGTGAAATTATGCGAATAATGAAAGATTCCAATAAGTGAGGATATCAAAGACTCAGCAGAGTCGCTTATTACAGTCTACATACAAAGATTATCAGAAAAATGCGACTACGCGAAATAGAGGAATCAGTGGTGAATTCAGGGAATGCAACAGAAAAGACTCCTCTGGGTCATTTCACCAAAATTGGCAGAACTGTTCGGAGAAAAACGCCCAAATAATTCTCAACTATTTTTTCATACATTATGAAATCATCAACTAAATGACTTTCTGCCTGCCTAACACTTGTATCTTGACGTGAAACCTGCCTATCGATTTTTGTATGAGCACCTGTAAATGAGTTGCTTCCCGCGACTTAGCTTTCTTTAGGCGCTGTCTAAATTTCCAGTTTACGTTTACGATTATGATTCGAAAAAGGAGCTGAAAATAAAGCGGTTCCCCGAGCCGGATGGTTTTCTACCAATCGGCAGATGGCTGCAACCTGTTATTTGAGGTTCAAGGTCAAGGCCGGTCATCGTATTTGGAGTCCAATGTCGGAATAATTAATCGCATGGCTACGTTCGGTCGGTGCATTTAGGCAAATTTCCGCTTTTCATTGTTGGTCCTATATTCTGTCGCGCTCGCAGGTAGGCTGCAAATTCTGAACGGCGTTTTTAAAGCTGGAATTTTTTTGTGGTTATATGAGATCATTGTCGACAACTGCATCACCATCGTCATCGTCGTTGCCAGTCGTAAACCATTTATATCAGTATGGTTGTAGTATAGGTTAGCGATTCTAGCACTGTTTAACGTTTAAAACGGCTGTGTCTTTAGATAATGGTAACGACGTCTGGACAATTAAAGAGATTGCTAAAGAGCTGTAAAAGATTGTAAAAGAAAAGTAGAGACTGTAGAATTGTAGAGAAACCCCTGGGAGATGCTGTATTGGATTTTAAGATTATGCATTTGATTATGCATTATGCACTAAAAAGATTAATGCACTTGAATGAATTATGAGAACTCAAACACCAGTTGTTCCAGCATCGTTTTTTTACAGCAGCCGTTTCAGTAAATGTCGTCATGTCTGTTGGTGAAAAGCACTAGAAAAATAAAACAAAATCTGGCATCTCAGTTCTACAAAACTTGAGTCTGATATCTTAAATTTGAAGTACAAATCTCAGTACATCTTTGATATAATGTTTGCTGCACAGCTCAGATACATGTATTAAAACTGTGAACGTTAAGTTTTATACTAACCTTCCAGCTTACCGTCAACTACTTTTGAATCATGGTTGAGTCAGCATTTTGATGTTTGGGTAACCAAGTGTAACTATTTGAGTTTAAAGTTCAGTATTTGAATTTGCAAGTTTTATTTTCTTTTGTTGTCTAACACTGTGCCTAGAAGTTCGAATAGCTCTTAAACTGCACTGCATGCAGCAGAGTTTCATGATCTTGCATACATTACTTGTCCTTAGTTGTGTTGCTGCTTTTCAGGCACTTGACCTGGACTTGACCTTCAGAGATGGTAGCTTCCATTGAAGGAGAGGAGGACACAACGGACATCTTGCCAGATCTGTCATCATGCAAGGAATTCTATGCTAAATATGAAGTGAAAGAAATTCTTGGAAAGTATGCATGACTCATTGATGCGTCTGTTGGATGGTCATCTTTTTTGAATGCTTACCTGCTAAGACCAGTCTTCTTGTTCTGTCAAAAGTATTACATTATGTTACATGGTTTTACTTTGAAGCAACCATTCCGCTTTCACAGATCCTATCCTAACTGCCCTTCCTCTTACCTCTCTTTCCGCTCCAATCCCAAATATCACCCACCATAGCTGCCGTGCTGTCTCTGCCTGACTTGGATCTTGACCTGGAACCGAACCCTTTTTCCTAGTGAGTTTATTTTGACTGAGCGCCTTTGAATAAGCTGGAACCCATGATGTGGCTTTCGTTGGGCACTGTAGAAATCTTGGGATTACAATTACGATAACAAACCATAGATTTATGCCTTGTTTGTTATGAGTTTCCCAATCACAGATTAGTTTAGGCCGGCCAGTTAGGCCGATTGATTGGGTATTTGGTCAGTTTTTCTCTACTTGTCATCTGCTTAGGTTAAAAGTTGTAAAGGCAAACACTCGTTTGCATGCCTCTACAGAAACTACTCAGAAAGTTTGAGGAATCTTTCAGCTAAAGCACAAACATGACCAGAGCAGTCCAACAACAGGGCTCTTCTTTTAAGCCTACCAACATAGGTTGGTGCTCTTATACCAGACCCATAAAGGAGTTTGGACTTGGTATTCTATGTATTCTGTGGATGGTTACCCATGCAACAGCAATTTTGCTTTTTACTGTGCTTGCTAGTGTCATATCCACAGCACAAAGCTGATTTGTGTAGACATTTCATTATATATGTAATGACTAATAATTACATTGTGGATGTTGTCTAGTTATTATTTAGATGACACAACATTGCTGGTATGTAATAGAACTGCTAAGTTGGGATACTGTAATGTAAAGTTTTATCTTAAAGAGACCCTATAAAAAGTTTTCATGTACAATTAAAATACTGATGCATAAGAGGCATGATACATTGCAGATATGTGACATGACCACCAACTGTTATGATACAAATGTGTAACATGACCAACATATGTTATGTTGCAGAGGCGTCAGTAGCACAGTGCGACGATGCATAGAAAAGACAACACATAAAGAATATGCTGTCAAAATGATCGATTTGACACAGGAAAAAGACAACGAAGAACTAATGGAAGAATATCGCCAGGCAACTAAAAAGGAAATCCAAATCCTCAAGATGTGTGCTGCTCACCCATACATAAGTGAGCTTTAAATTTATTTAGCAAGATATAAAAATATATATATATATACATGAGAGTGATGATGGCAAAACTGACGATGATGGTGATGGTGATGATGATGATGATGATGATAATAATGACGACAGTGAATCATAACATGATATTCATGTTACCTAATTACACTGCAGGTTACAGTCTAATTTTGTATAGCACGTCTGAAACGGAATTTTCATTGAAGCCTTTAACACTAGAAGGATGGCAACAGTCATTTTTGACCCCTAGTGAACTTTGATGGCATGGTGTTCACTCCAGAATTGGAATTAGATTAAGAGCTTTGTGACTTTTCTGCGATCTTGGAGGGAAACATAACTGCAAAATTTTAACTATGCCTGCCCTCCTGTCCATAGACTTTGGTGCTTTTGAGATGATCCCACGAGTTGCCCGTTCAAGTACACCCATGCATTCATACATCTTCGGTGAATGAAGGCCATCTGTGTCTTTTATTGAAGTTGTCTTGTATCGAAGGTCTTGCCACTAAAATGATGTTGCTTTGCATGTTGTGTTACAACTGAATTATAAGAGCTGGGAAATTTCATTACACTAAAGTATTATCATGTTTTGTTACAGTTGAACTCCATGATACCTTTGAAAGCTTTGCATTCATTTTCCTTGTCTTTGAGTTGTGAGTAATATCAGCTTCTGTTGCTCAGTTTTAAGGGAAATTTTACTTACTCAAAATGGCCATTTGGTATAAATGAATTGATTTATTCATTTATTTTTGTGGTTGGATGACTGTTTGGCTATAAAACAGTCTGATTTTTTTGTTCATTTAGTATAAATGAATTGATAAATATCTTTGGTACGTATGGTCTGTGGGAATTTGATTTATTCGTTTATTTTTGTGGTTAAATGACTGTTTGGCTATAAAACAGTCTGATGTTTTTGGTTCATTTGGTATAAATGAATTGATAAATATTTTTGCTCTGAGGTACATATGATCCTTTGGGATTTGATTCATTCGTTTATTTTTGTGGCTAGATGACTGTTTATTCTGCTTTCTCTGAGATTGATTTTAAGGCATTCTTTGTTCAGATGTAAGACGGGTGAACTGTTCGACTACATGACAGAAGTTGTGTCTTTGTCAGAAAAAAGGACAAGGTTCAGTCTGAATTTCTTTTCTGATTGTATGTCTAAACTCTAGAATCTGTTGTTGTAAATTGTAATGGATCTAACCAAGTTCCCATTTAGATGTATATTAAAGCAAAGATATTTTAAAATTTCTCTTCCTTCAGAAAACTTGACTGTAAATAACATACTGGTATATCACTTGTATATCTCCTTATAAAGGCACAGTGTGTGTTGTAAGGAAATGATGGACCCATAGCTGAGACTGAGAAACTGATTCTGCAAACAGTGGATAGACCAAGCCAGTTTTCCGTTATTTGGTACTCCTTGCAGAGTAAAGCTTTTGTTGAAACTAAAGAATCATAGAAGTAGTTTGCCGTTTATGAATTGTTATTGCTGATTAGTGAGAGCGTTCAGCTTGTAATGCAGAGAGTACAGGTTCGAGTTTCCCTGAGATGGTTACCATGTGGGTACCTTGAGCAAGTCCTATGCTCACAGCTGCTTAGCGCCATCGACTGATGCTTAGTCATTAGATGGTGGTGCTTAATAAATGCAGAAATAATAATAATTGTAGTACATTGCAAAGAAGTGTTGGATGCCATTTTGGCAACTCTTGTAAGATATTTAAATCTGCTGTTCATTTTACATAGAGTAGCCATGTGTTACATTTGCAAATTTAATGCACTAACCAGCAGTTAGAATTACTTTTATCCATCCTCAGGGTGCAGTCTCTGGTTGGAAGCAGTGGGGTGATGGCATACCTATGGGCAGTGGATGAAGTGGGGTGATGGCATACCTATGGGCAGTGGATGAAGTGGGGTGATGGCATACCTATGAGCGATGGATGAAGTGGGGTGATGGCATACCTATGGGCAGTGGATGAAGTGGGGTGATGGCATACCTATGAGCGATGGACGAAGTGGGGTGATGGCATACCTATGGGCAGTGGATGAAGTGGGGTGATGGCATACCTATGGGCAGTGGATGAAGTGGGGTGATGGCATACCTATGGGCAGTGGATGAAGTGGGGTGATGGCATACCTATGGGCAGTGGATGAAGTGGGGTGATGGCATACCTATGAGCGATGGATGAAGTGGGGTGATGGCATACCTATGGGCAGTGGATGAAGTGGGGTGATGGCATACCTATGAGTGATGGATGAAGTGGGGTGATGGCATACCTATGGGCAGTGGATGAAGTGGGGTGATGGCATACCTATGAGCGTTGGATGAAGTGGGGTGATGGCATACCTATGGGCAGTGGATGAAGTGGGGTGATGGCATACCTATGAGCGTTGGATGAAGTGGGGTGATGGCATACCTATGGGCAGTGGATGAAGTGGGGTGATGGCATACCTATGGGCAGTGGATGAAGTGGGGTGATGGCATACCTATGAGCGATGGACGAAGTGGGGTGATGGCATACCTATGAGCGATGGACGAAGTGGGGTGATGGCATACCTATGAGCGATGGATGAAGTGGGGTGATGGCATACCTATGGCAGTGGATGAAGTGGGGTGATGGCATACCTATGAGCGATGGATGAAGTGGGGTGATGGCATACCTATGGGCAGTGGATGAAGTGGGGTGATGGCATACCTATGGGTAGTGGATGACGATGGTCTGAACCAGGGAGGAGGAAGTCTTCCACTTCCTTTTCCACAAACTGCTCCCTGCCTTTCTAATATTTTCTGTTTGTGTTTAAATTGGACGTTCTAGACAGATAATGAGGCAGCTTTTGGATGCGGTTGAATTCATTCATTCTAAGAACATCGTTCACCGAGACTTAAAGGTAAAAATAGACACGCCTGAAATTGTTAGTTGTATATGCTAATTAGTCTCCTGAGCTTTAAGGATTTTTGCTTGAAGCACAAAAATATAAATTCTTGAACAACAATCATGCAACAGCACAATCTTTCTTTATCTGAAGCATAATTCACATTGAATAATTAATTTCATGGGATGCACCAAAGTTTGAATCTCAGGTAGAAAAATGTAAGCAGGGCATTAATTTAAGAACCAGAATACAATTTTGATGCTTATGTTTGAGAGACTAGCCAATTTGTTGCAATATGTTTGGTTTGCCTGTATGATTTCAGTATTGTCGAAATTGTAATATACCTAAGAAACTGGGAGACAAGGATTGGTAGCTGTTAATGCTTCGCTTGACTGCGATGTACAGTATTTGGGATATTTATTTGGTATATAGAAAGACGGTAAATAGGTTAATTTAACAGCATTATTTAATTAGGGGATTACTTTTATGTGTTTTTGTTTGCCAGCCTGAAAACATTTTGCTTGATGATAATTTCAATGTGAAGCTGCTTGATTTCGGATTTGCTTCTGTCGTCAGCCACGATGAAGAACTACGAGGTAATAGTGATGTTCAGTTGCAAACGTTCAACCCGTTTGGTGTCGAGGAACTGATATGTTTGCTTTTGAATTTGCAATAATGCCCTTGATCATGCCAAACAGATTAACAAGAAACGGAAAAGCAGAAGATGTGCTGCCACTATCTGAATTCTGAAACTAGAATAACTTGTTTTCAGATCTTTGTGGAACACCAGGTTACCTGTCGCCAGAGGCACTCAAGGTTTCCATGTTTGACAATTCCCCCGGCTATGGAAAACCTGTTGACATGTGAGTAACAACTGAGGAAGGCCAAGGTAACCCTGTCTAAATATCTATTTTTTTGATACCGTTATCAATTTATGAATTATATAAGTTGATGATATTTTCAAAGGAAACCACAGTCCATACTATTAATGTGTTACACAGTTCCAGTCAAATGTCAAAAGGTTATGAAAACTGGAAGGCTGGCTACAGTGGATGAGCAGTTTTAAGGTTATGAAAACTGGAAGGCTGGCTACAGTGGATGAGCAGTTTTGAAAATATTTGTTTTGAGTTAGTTTTGTGGTGCCAGGGAACTGGCAGAGTCGGTACACATGAACATTTTATTCCAAAAACTACTGTATTCCATGAATGGAAAAAACAAACTCTTAAATTAACCAACTAAATATTAATAAATTTCAGTAAAATAAACTGTATTAATTGTGAATACAGTAGCAACTAAATTTGAAATTATAGACAGTCCCTGTTAAAAAAGAATGTAACAGTGACTTCATATGTAAATAAAATAGCTTTGGAAAATGGTGATCAACTGGTAATCAAAGCTGCGATAAGTTGGTAGCCTGTGTTTGTTGAGGCTGAAGGAGGACATTACAGACATAGATTTTATTTTAAAGCATAGTTAAATTAAATCTGTAGTCATTTAACTAGAATTCCACTAGTTTGGATTAAACTGGAATAATAATAATTTCCATGTAGTTTATTTGAATAATTCTAAGGCTTTGTTTTTCCCATTCACAGTGTAGTAATGATCCAGATGACTACACAGAACAAGGTCCATTCATTTGTGCATTGGACGTGACAGGCGACAAAAATAATGTCCTTTGCCACTTATTTTTATAAAGTTTTTAGATTTTTCTGTTATCGTGCTGTGATGGATTTAACCTGGTCCTTACCCTATCTCAGCTAGGATCATAAATGTCCGATCATGAATTTTTTATCAGAAGCAATCATTTTGTTTCATCTCTCTCAAACCTTTGACTTAGAAGTTGCTAATTACAGTTACAATTACCTCTAACAGGAGGTAACTGATGGTGAATTGTTTAAGCACCACACCTGTTAATGCATACTAAAAGAGAATTTTAGTGCTGGTGGTAATGTTTCACTGGGGCTGGAATCGAAGTGTTTCTCAAGAGATGTTGAAGGGTGCTGTATAAATGCTCTAAATGAATGAATATGTAATATTTATAATAATAATAGTCTTGGAAAAATGCTTCCCTTGTGGTTGTTCTAAACCTGTCAGGGTTAAGGTTCCCCATTTCTCAAAACACGCCTGATGAAAATAGCGATGACTGATCATAATATTTAGTAATGTTGGTAGGCAGTTTTGTGTTTTATTTTGCAGGTGGGCTTCTGGAGTTATCATGTATACACTGTAAGTGTTACACAAATCTTCATGGTAGTCTGTTGAAATCTTATTACACAAGTATTGTGTTAGTACTATAATTATTTTGGACTAAACTACTGCTTGGTCAAGTAACTATATTGTCTGTATATACTCCAGACACTCATAATAAAGCTGTCTTTGGGAACCATATGAAGAACTGCTTATAACAAAGTCTTTTTATAAGTAAGTCATTTTCTAAAACTTGGCTAATTTGGAATCCATACTCTAAACTGTGTTATGTCAGAATTCTTGATATGATGAGACTTCTTATTGCGAGGCTGTGTTATAGTTAAATAGTGCTGTGTATATGCGGCATGGTGATCAATGATCGTGCAGTTGCAGGTTCGACCCCGTGTAATGACCTTGGGCAAGTTGTTTGTGCAACACCATGCCTCTGTCACCAAACATTATAATTTGGTACTGGTATAAGCTGGGAAGTAAATGACTAGTCCTGTGATGCACTGGCCCGTGTCCAGGACCTTGGGATTCGTCCATTTCCAGCTCAGTGACCAAGAAAAGGACATGAGTGCCTCTCCTACGTCTCACTTCTGGGATATAGGATACTTTATATGTCCAGTTAAATTAAAATGTATGAGTTTTGAGACAGATGAAACTTTGGTTTACTAGTTTACAGTTTACTAGTTTTGTTTGTGTTCTTTGTTGTATTTAGGCTGGCTGGTTCCCCGCCATTCTGGCATCGCAAACAGATGATTATGCTGCGTATGATCATGGAGGGAAAATACACATTTCCAAGTCCAGAATGGGATGACATCAGCGAAATAGCCCGAGATTTGGTGAGTGGCAGTAAGTTGGTCAAGAGCAATCAGTCAGTCATTCTGTTGGAGTTTACTGTTTGTAGAAGTGATGTCCACTGATACGGGTGATAAACCCTGGTAGTAGAAAAGATGCTCAGTGACACCCAATTTACTGTCACCATCATGATTCTGGATATGACTGGGTCAGCTGGTAGGATAATTCCGGAGGCATCTGATGCAAGATTTATGAGATTTCTTCACGCCAGCCTCGTTCTTAGGTTGCTTCTAATGTTTGGCAAAGAATGCTGTCTTTATTTAACAGTAAAACTTCCAAGTAGTCTGTATTTTTTGCTTATTAGTCAAAGAGAAGTGAAAGGCAAGATATTTAGTGTGAAAACATAAATGAATTTGAACAGGTGCTTTGATGATGATGATGATGATATTTGGTCTGGATAGAGAACTTTTAAGTAAATGTGTGTGTGTGTGATGGTCTGAGACTCGTGCAAGACAGTTTTACATTATGTAGGTATTTGAATGAATTTGAACAGATTTATATGCACTGTTACTCATGATAATGATAAAACTGCATCTGTGTGAATAGCTTTCTAAGACTGCTGCATTTTTAAGACTGGAAAAAGATTAAGTTTTCACTCTGGTTTTACAGATCTCAAAGTTACTGGTTGTTGATCCTGGACGGCGACTGACTGCCACGGAAGCTTTGTGCCATCCTTTCTTCAAACGGGAAGAGGTAAGGTGGTACATGGCAGTGGTAGAGTGTGGCCAGAAAATACCATTGCCAGAAAAGGTATAAGTAAGGTAGTTGGCAGTCTTAGTTGATTTTGTACCAGTGGCGGATTTAGCTAAAGGTGTGGGGGCAGTTTACCCTGCACTCTTCTTGGTTATATTCCAGCGCATCTCATACCAGACCATGGACTGCCAAAATGTGATGCCCCCTCTGGAAATGCTCTTGCACCTTCTCCACACAAGCATTCCTGAAGCCACCACTGCTTTGTACTCTGCCTGTTTTTATGGTGAGAATTAGTTATATGGTAAAGTGCTGAGGTAGTGTAAGATCAGAATTGGACTTGATCAGGGAAGTTGAAATGTAGGGCTTGTGATCTGTTGTGTTGCACATCACTTCTAGAAAGCTTAATCAGTTCCTTTGATATTATTTTTGTGACATATGAGATAAGCATTGGCTCCCAGTTGGCTGATAATAATAACCGTTTTGTATTGTGTTTTCAGAGGCAGAAACTTGAGTTTCGTCCACGTCGCAAGTTCAAGGTAACTCACTTAGCAATTCTTCACTAGAACCTGCTTTTTAGTTCTCAGGGGGTTTGCTGTTGGCACTCCTGAATGAAAGTCACTTCTGATAGGGATAAAAGTAGCCTGCAAATGATATGTAATTTAATTTCCGTTCTTTAAAGATAGAATGAATTTGCTGGGATTTTATGCGTAGGCCATTCTTGACCTTTTCATCAGACTGACATTCTGGATTTTGACCTTACTGTGGCTTGATCTGGTGCTCCATCAACTGATACGTTGTGCATTAGACGCCAGTGCATTGAATAGAAATTGCTCATTACAAATGCTTGTAACTCTAGATGAGTGATGGTGAATTGTTTAAGCACTAATGTGTTTGAAACAGGATTTGCCCGATTAATAATGGTTCTATCCTGTTGGTCACTTGGTGCAATAGAAGCACAAAGATGTAATCATGTTAGCATTAGTAAGGGGCTGTGGCATTTTCTTTCTCTGAAAACAGTGACACATTCAAGGGGAAATTGATGTTGAAGATGATCAAGAGAACAATATGAATGGAGAGACTGCTGAGTTTGGCAAGCGTTGGAGACGAAACGGCTGGATTAGAGCAAGGATCATAGGTCAAGAGTGAGGAAAGTAAGATGGCTGACAGACAGCAGAATGGGAAAGAGAGCAACGAGTGTGTGCATGTGAGAGATAGAGAGAGAGAGACAGAGACAGACAGACAGAGAGAGAGAGGGAGAGAGAGAGGTGGAGTACTGCCATTTAATTTAATCAACTGTGTAAATGAAATGATTGCTTTTTTCTGTTTTTGAGGGAGGCGCATTTGTTGTAATAGCCATGAACCGGATCCAGTCATTGCGCCTCCATCCACCTGAGATCCAACTGGACGACCTGAAGGAGAACCCCTATCGCTTGCGAGCCTTTCGAAAGTTTATCGATGGAGGAGCCTTCCGAATCTATGGCCACTGGGTTAAGAAAGTGGAGAATCAGAATCGGGCTGCCCTCTTTGAGAACAACATAAAGCGAGACATGTTGCAGCTTGCCAGGTTATGACCCAAACCTCTGACCCCCGTTCCATGTGCTAGCTCCCTCCCTCTCTTCAAAGTTTCCTTTCCACGGAGTGTTCCAGTGTTTATGTTTTTTTTATAAAACAAGCTTGGCTAAGCTGAATGGGGAGTTTTCTAGAAGTTTTATGAAGAAAAATCCCTTTTGTCTCATTGTTGAACTACTAATTTCTGGTAAGTCACGTGAACTTAACTGTTTTTAACAAGTCTAACAGTTTCATTTTCTCATTTCCAAAACACCATGTTAATTGTTAATGCTATGCCCTGTTTTCCTTGACATTATGATTTGATTAAGTCATGTCTGCTCATGCTCTGGGTTAATTTCTGCATTCCTTATTGCAGGTGGGCATGACAAAAATTACTATTTATTACAAAAAATAAGGTTTTGACATGACTTGTTTTCAAGGCATGTGTACACTCGGTACTTGACTAGCCTTCTACTCCTTTTCCTATCAGTATTTCCATTTTACACCTATGGCTTTGACTGGGTCATTTTGATATAATCTGTATACATAACTAGTTTCATATGGCAGTTGGAAATTTTTGCGTATTGTGAATTGTGTGTGTAACTGACTCTTGGAATGTTTTGAAGTAATCGTTACATTTGACCAGCTTTTATTTTGTTGCAAGTTTTTTCTAATCTTTATGGTGGATAATTTTGAGTTTCGCCTGGATTTGACTTACGTTTGAAATATCCTGACTTCATTTTCTGGTGGCACAGAAGGGTAATCGTAACTGGCAGGTGTTACTTTAGAATTCTTTGTTATAATTGACCCAGAATGGCTGATGTTTGGTTACTGTTGACCCAGATTTGTGGATCCAAACAATTTGTTCCTGGTCTTTATAGATTACTGCCAAGGAAGGACAGAAATGAAAACGTGGTCACATTTAACTTTTCCCAGTAACCCCTAACCTTGGTAATAAATATTTAGTGTTATTACTATTGGTCATCTGAAGTACTTTTTTGTTTTCAACTAGTCGTGCGATTTTTCGATGTAATTATTTTTGTGTAACAACAAGAACAAAATTTTCTTTGTTTTGAGAATTGAATCTAATAATGGTACTGACATTATCTTGAGCATCATCACAATCATCATCATCATCAGTTGCTGATGATTGGCAATTGATGATGAGTGAAATGAATGAATGCTTTGCTTCCTTTCGTGACTCTGTCCCAGCTTCATTATCTTAAAGCCGAGTTTCGTTTATTTGCAGGTATTCAACTTTGTTTTCGTGTACTAACTGCTGTTATCTTTCTTGTTTAGCATGTAATGTAATATTACCAACCATTTATAAGGAGCCCGTGGCATAGCAGACACTGTAAAGCACATATTGCGGCATCAGTTGGAGACTGTCCAGTTCATGGTCAGTTGCTGATCCAGAAAGTTGGACATGATCGGCCAGGAGAGCTGACACATACACGTAGCCTGCTGCCGACTGATGATTAACTGTGGTTTCTGTATAGTTAAGATGAGGCAGATAATGTCTGGGTCCAAGTTCAGTGTACCTGCTTTTCCGAGGTTTACTCAAGTAGGGCTGCCAGATCTAGGTCTTGTTACTCTGTTTGAATGCGGATGTCTGCAAAGGGGATGGGGAAGGTAATGCCAAGTGTGGACAAAAAGACCGGGGGAAGGAGGGGTCCAAAGTAGGTCATTTTTGGAGACGCCCTTTATTTGATTGTTGCACCAGAAAGCTTGACGTGCTGTGGGAAAACAAATGCAGGATCATAGGATCACAATACGTAGGCTGTAGCTGTGCTGGGGTGCCGACCAAAGAAGCCCCGATCGTTTCAGGTCTTTCCTTTGCTCCCTCTTCTCTCCCTCTCCTCTCCTCTTCATTTTCTCCCCACTGCTAATACTCCTATGACTACTATTCCATCCCATCCTGTCCTCACTTTTTTCATTTATCTCATCCCTTATCTTTCCCTGCGCTTTCTTATGTAGCGTACTTCGATAGTGTAAGAATCTGACCTAAGAGTCGGAGTGTTACAGCAGTCCGAGTGCGTCAGGAGAACCTATTACATGTAGACCTACATCGCAGATAGCACCATAATTACCAGAACGGGTACAACGGGGTGAAATAGGACCTTTATGTCGTCTGCGGATTCTGCTAGAAAGGCCGAAACTAAGCGGCGGAAGCATTACAGACGTTGAGGATTTGGGGGAGACGTACTGGAGTACAGAATACCAGATAATGACCACCCTGCACCTTCAACAAATGGTGGTCTTAAGATTCAGGACCATATATGCGGCTAACAGATCACCGGACTCAACTTTTAGCTGCTGCCGCCCCCAATTAGACACCCTAGTGGCCTAGTTCAAGGAATAGACAGTCCAAGGTAGTGCCAACCAGACGATTGATTGAAGTCCAGACCGAATAGGTGCCGATAGATGCAATCCCTTCAGTTCGTCGCAGCCGCCCCCGAATTCCTTGACTTTCCTTGCACGTCCAAAATCGGCAAATTTGCGCCGTAGAACTCCTAACAATTATTTGCCATGGCAGAAGGGCTAGGTAATAGGCGACTCGCGCAGGATACATAAAAAACAGATTTGAAGGTCGTGTTGGAAATAGGGGTCGTTCATTAAGAACGTCTACAGAGGGGGAGGCAGAGGTCACCCCAATGCGGCCGTCTAGACTCTACTGCTACCAGTTTGATGCCGTCATTCTAGGAGGGCGTACAATCACACAAATGTCCCCGTTCCTCACAATTCATAGGGGGCGATTGCGCACATTTTCCTGCACCAGCGTCTGTGCTGGTATAGTTGCGAGCGTTCACCTAAAGCCAAATGTTGACCTATAAGCCCCTGAATCAAAGAATACCTAAACTTAGAAGCAGTATTATAAAGGCGATATAAAAAATAATATTCGTTTAGATTAGATAATGAATGGCGGGGAGTACAGAAGATGTTGCAGGTACCGACCCTTGGGCAGTGGGAGGGAGGTTAGGCAACTGGTAAGAACCCCGAGTCACCTGATGCCATTCCAAGAACACATGGGCAGCAAACACCAACTTTTTCAGACGGCAGACAGACTGTACTGCATTGGATCTGATTATTATTAGTGTCCTTTGCTGCACGCGGCAGTAGTGAACTACAGTTAGCCCTGCAAGATCAACAGCGTGTCCTAATCCAGGGCTTAATACTCCGTTGGGTTGCAAACGTCCGCAAAGTGGTATGAGGAGGATAACTGTCAAATACAAACAAGGAGAGGGAGGGGTACAAAGTAGGTCATTTTTGCGGACGTCCTCTACGAATGACCCCTTGAGATCTAATTCCGCCCAAAACCCAGCAGCTCCAACCTTTACATAACCTTTACATAATACTTTACTGCGTTACTTCATAGCATTACTAAAGTAAACTGAATTAGGCTTATACTTGTTCTAGATCACCAAATATTCCTTCGTATGTTAGTGACAGTGCACATACATTAATATTGCAATTAATTAGACGCTGTAGAAATGTTCATTTGCATTACATTTGTGTGTTCTGCAGCGGCAACGTAGACCAACATTTCTCTCGACTGGCTGCGCAGGTCCAGGTCCAGGACCGCGTGGGGGTCGGACGCCTGTTGGACAGACGGTGCCCGGAGGACAGACGGCGCCCGGAGGACCGGCGGTTCGGATGGCGGGTGCCGAGAGTGGAATGGGCCGGAAACGGAGGACTCCGTTCCTCGGACTGATACGAGAAGTAACTTCTTCGGCTATCCAGGAAGAGGAGGAGGAGGAGGAGACTTAAGACGAAAACGGAGGATCAGAGGCTTAAGAGGATTTCAACAGTTTTGAGACTCCATTCCCTCGGATGATTATAATTAATCGTGAGGAACTCCTTGTCGTTTTCTTTCGCTTATTTACTGACTCAGTCTAGCACAATATGTGCGTATGTATGTATGTATGTATGGGTGTAGGCTATATGTGTGTATGCTTAAGAAGGCAATATAAAAATGACCAGGGTGAAGCTGTGAGAAAATAGGCTAATCTGTTTTGTATATTCTTAAATCCGGTGTTAACTGACTGATCCCTGTAAATTTATTTCACCCATGTTTTGATTTTAAGGGATTAACGCTAAAGCCTGGAATGTTCATAGCCGGTTAGTTATAAATCTCTTATTTTTAAATAACTTACTATAATCAATAGTTTGTTCGCTTTAAGTTTTAACAGATTGAGTTTCTGGTGCTGCTGCTCCGCTGTCTTTCGTACGAACGTGTTTTCCGCCATTTTACAATGAAATGCAGTATTTTAAAAAAGTGATCCCCTGTTAGTTTTGTTTCGTTTGTGACAACATTTTTATTTGCCATATGCTACGAACTGTGTAATAAATTATGTTTGTATAAATGCCTCAAAACTTTGTTGGAAATGAAAAATGACAAGTGATGCATTTATTCAGGACGCATGTGCTCTCCAATTCCCCGCCCGCTGCATGCCATCACAGGGCCGCGTTTTCTTTGCTCTGTTCAATCATGGCTTTGCCTGAACCTCGTTGGAGCAGCTCTAGGATGTGATTTTTAGTTGGTGGCAGTTGGGAAAAGTCCTAAGTACAGAAACGAAATCTAGGGAGAAAATGCATCTTAAAGGGAGGTCAACTGTACGAGTTGGAGGAGTTTCCCCTTCAACCTAAATTCGCACACTATACTGCCTTAGTTAAGTACAATGGTTAAAGCGTACGTCAAGGCGCCTTACTTGGCCTGACACACAATGACGTCGCAATCGTCGCCATGGTATCTCACCTGACCTAGTTAGCTACATTGGTTCAAGCGCATGTCAAGGCGCCTTGGTGCCTCCGAGGATGCCAGTTCGCATACCGATAGTAGCTATATTTGAACGATTTTAATCTCGGGCTAGCACGGTCCGTAGACGGGGACCTTAAGTGGCGTCGCGCCCATTCAAACCGCGGTGAAGGATCCCATCCAGAAAATTCATTGAAATAAATGAGCAGGATCGAGCCAAATGGTAGCTATAGAAAACTTGCACATTTACATTTATTTTACCCTGCAGCGCTTTCCAGATGCCATAAAGCTCACTCACTGCCACAAACATATTGCGACCGTAACACGGACGGATAACAGGCAGAGATAGATGTAGAGACAGACAAAGAATTAGAGACAGACAGACAGCCAAATAGAGAGAGACAGAGAGACATAGAGAGAGAGAGAGACAGAGAGACATAGAGAGAGAGACAGAGAGACATAGAGAGAGAGAGAGAGACAGAAATGGGACAGAGAAACAGATGAGAGAGGGGGGAGAGAAACGAGAGGTATTAGGACACTTAGAGAAGGAAGCCAAGGAGGAGGAAGTGAAGGAGGAGGAGGAACAGAAGGAGGACCATCATACGTTTGCACAGACGACTCCAGAGGACGAGTTCGTTTCCTGGGTGTCCTCTTCCACCTCAATCACTGGACAGATGACGTTGGAATGGATGCTGGCAATGACAGACGTAGAAGACTCCTTCAGTGGGCAGAAGGACAATACGCCTGTTCCTTCTGGATCGGCTGGAAGGTCTGACTCGCTTCTCGGCCTGACGGGGGATCTGGCGGTGACGACCTCTTCCTCATCGCAGACCCTCATGTTGGGCATCGTGTTCATGCGGTCCAGCCGCTTCTGCCTGGCCAGCAGCGTCCTTGAGATGTTCTCCGAGTAGCTCTTGTAGATGACCGAGTCGCGATGTCTCGCGACGACCTTGATGTGCTCGAGGTTCTTGGGGCAGTGTCGATAGCGCGGCTCCGACGGTTGGAGGATCCGGATGAAGCGCCAGCGGTGGATGAAGAAAGCGACGGCCGAACCCCAGGCCACGAGCACGATCAGAATCAGAAGGATCTCACCAGGATGGACTTCGACGCTCAGACCGACACCCAGTGCTGCTGGCCCCGAATCCACCAACGCTCCTGCGCACATCACCAGTCGTCGTCATAGCAATCAGTCATATCATTGTTATCAACTTTGATTTACTTAATGTCGTTGTTTTTATCATCACTGCCATCATAATCGTCATCCGGTCTACTAATCTCCTCTTCCTCATCATTGTTATCATGCCTCTGATTCAAGTCTGGCACGTACCACTCTTAACATCGTCATTATCATCATCGTCGTCATCATCGTCATCATCATCATAATCAAAATCATCACCATCATCTACGTCTTCATCGTCATCGTTATACTCATCGCCATCATCATCATGGTGGTCGTCATCGTCGACGTTCGACGTCGTTGTCACCTTATCCTAGTCGATCTTCCTCCCCCTCACTGTTGTCATCATCATCGCCCTCATCATTGTCATCGTCAGCGTCGTCTTTCTCCTTTTTCTCCTCCTCATAATCATCATCAGTATCATCATCATCGTCATCATCACCATACTCATAATCGCAGGCCTAATCGTAAAGTTGAAAATTTCTAAAGCGTTGTTTGAAAGCTAAGCCCAAGGCACTAGCTTATTCACAAGCGCTGTCAGATACACTTCATGGCCTTTCTAGTGAAACGACTGATTTATTAGAATACTAAACTCCACGCTTAGTACTCGTTTGCTCCGATCAGCGTCATTCCCCTTCGTGGTCTCTGATAATACGCATACATCCGATTAAAGACCTCGTAAGCAGAACGTACGTCTATTGACTTCCGTTTCCGTTTGTTCTGTTCCCTCAAGTCTATTGGCTGCGGACTTCGTTGTTACGCATGCGTCAACTGATGAAGTAGTCTCAGATGACGTCATGTTTCGAATCTTTCGGAAAAGTTGTCATGATGTTTACGAAGAACCTACAGAAAAACAAATATTTACAATCAATGAAATCAGACAACTATATTCGTTCAGCAGGGGCATAGCAGCTTATACTGAAAGCTTACCCGATGCAGTCAAGGACTCAAGGCTCTTAATGTAAACTAAATTAATGTCATTATCGTCATTGTCTTATCGTCGTCTTCGTCCTCAGCTCCTTACCATTTGGCCTACTATTGAGTCAATCTCTTTTTCAGTATCTTCCACTTTTTTGGTTCACGCGTTTCACTTTATCACCCATCCTGGACCGCAAGGAGGCTTAGGCCTACTAAAAAGCCCAGTTGTTGTCATACAATTAAGATTGATCCTAATCATTGTATAATAACTACAAATATGATTGACGATTATCATGCAGTCCTTTAGACTGGATCCTATTTGGCTGGTGTCATTACTGTGCGATTCATTCAGCCAAGGCATGGCATATCATATTACAGGCTTAGCCCGTAAGTCAATGCTTTTATTGTAGGCTATAAAGCCTGCGGAGATTTTAATATTATTCTTTTAAATGCTGATTCTCATGCTAAGATGCAAGATTGTGTTACTACTGTTCTACGCCACGTTCTTCTTCTGCACTTTGATTACTATGTCCACTAGAATGACGGAATTAACACTTACTCTTATTGATAACAGTTTCTCCAATACGTTGAAAGATGACTTCTGGTGGTCTGCGTTGAATTAGTGCGACTGCAATCATGGGATTGTTAATCAGTGCAAGGAGTCAGTTCGTGGGGACAGAAGATAAGTGCAGTCGAGTAAGTATTGAATGTTAAGTGTTCTGTCAGAGGCCAGACGCTGAGAAGCAATCGATAGGATGGAGAAAGAAACGTATCCACATCAGATGAAGAGAACTTGTTGCTGCAAATTGCGAGCAGAATTGCAAATTCCCGGTAGAACTCTAAAGGTCACACGATAAGACTTGAAGCTGTATGCTAATAACTTCCTTCCCATCTCCCAGTTGATCATAACACGTCACTATGCCGGTCTGTCTGTTCAAATGCGTCTAACGGGCTGAAACAAACTGACAGGCAAACAGACAAATACACAGACCGGCAAACAGACAGATACACAGATAAGCAAACAGACAGATATACAGAACGGCAACCGGATGGATACACCGGTAGCTTACAGGGCTTTGCACAATTGTTACTTATCCTCATTGCCAATAAATTGTAGATCTGTCTGAGACAAAGGGTGAGCTGTTTGCTCCCCATTTTCACACTTCCGCTGTGCAGCACGAAACCTTTGATGTGAATGACCTAACAGTATATTACAATGCATCACGTGACAATACAATACATCACAATGTATTGTCAACTAACACAGTAGGGTCGAATGAGTGGCGGGTGAAAAGAATAGACGAGGAAATCGAGGCACGCAGACGCGGACATACATAATACATACATAATACATACATAATACACGCATAATACATACACATACACGTAATGGCCATTATACATGCAATTGATTGAAGAGAAGGAATGAGATGGGAGATAAGGAGAAAAATGATTCAAAGAAATGCAGAAGAATAGAGGGTCGTGGATCGTTGCAGTGTCTGTCGTGCTCTGATCCCTGGAAGCATATTTCTTATAAATAATCGTAGTAATGAGTCCTCTTCTCCCTCGCAGTCGCACAACACCCATTATCAGCATCCGATGTGCTGCAGGTGCGTCCTGTCTACCTACCTGTCTCCCGCATCTTTGTTTGCCCAGTCTGTCTGTCTCCCTGCCATGTCTGTCTGTCTATCTGTCTGTCATGCCAACCTGCCTGCCTGTCTGTCTGTTTGCCCAGCCTGTCTGTCTCCCAGTCAGTCGGTCGGTCATTCAGTCAGTCAGTCAGTCAGTCAGTCAGTCAGTCAGTCAGTCAGTCAGTCAGTCAGTCAGTCAGTCAGTCAGTCAGTCAGTCAGTCAGTCAGTCAGTCAATCAGTCAGTCAGTCAGTCAGTTCGCCGTCCGTCTTTCTGTCCGCCTAGCCTGTCTGCCTGTTCGGAGCCGCAGACAAGTTGTTGACGGCACTGGTTCTTGGTCGCGATCAGTGATTGGAGCAAACGTTGAGAGCTTTCGCTTCCTGGGGCTGTAGAAGCGAAGAAAAATAAGATGCATAGATTTTCAAGAGGATGAGTTTTCAAGCGATGGCCCCACAATCGCGCTAAGTGGACGCACACAAAAATGCTCAATGGACAAAATGAGACCCAGACAATGCACAAAGAATCTTTATGATAGAAGAATAGGATCTTATATATGACTTACGAGTTGAAAGTAATTACGGCCAACGTTTCTCCAAATCCTTGATATGTGAGCCTTGGGGCCTGTATTTCAGTTTCTTAATTAGAGAAATACACAAAGGAAAAAACACGTACGAGGCCTCCGAGGAATTTCTCTGTAATGGGCGCTATATGGCGCGAGAGGTTGGAGATGCGATTTGAAAACGAGAGATATGGGTCAAAGGTGATGCCAAGATTAAAAGCAAGGGAAAAGTACACAGCAGAGAGAAAAAGGGCCAAACAAACGAGAATTATCAAACAAATTCCGGACATGACGAACTTATCTATCCGAAATGAGCTAGAAGCTTGACAAGGGTACATTTTCGCCGAAGGACACTTGACCAAGCTATAGGCCAACTTAGGTCTACGTAATCCACTTAATATGTGTCATATATATATATATATATATATATATATGAGAATCTCTTTATGATCGATGTCCTATTATAACAAATATTTATATCATGCAGTATTTATGAAATGCATTTATCATCATCATAATAATCAATATGCTGTATATGATGATATATATCTATATACATACAAATATAGAAGCGTCGTTTTCATTCCTGTCTGCGGTTCATTCTCCGCCTCCCCCTCGTTCCATATCTGTGGACAGGTCTTCTGCCTGCCTGCCTGCCTGCCTGCCTGTCTGTCTGTCTGTCTGTCTGTGTTTCTGTTTGTCTATCCGTCATGTCTGCATTACTGTCTGTCTCTGCCAATTAGAGCGACGTTGAACGAATGTTCCTTCTGATCTTTATATGTGTACATATTTGTCTTTATGCGTCTCTCTCTCTCTCTCTCTCTCTCTCTCTCTCTCTAATTATAGGTCCGTTTCCTGTTAATCTTACATCGTATCTGTGTCTATATCCGAGTGTCTGTCTACTTGAGGTTCATTCTGACTTATTGTGTTTGTTTGTATCTATCTGTATGTCCCATGTTCAGCTGTAATTACTGTTTTTTTTTCTACAGCAGTTTTGCACTGGCAACATTAACTGTCATAAATATGTTATAACTGATAATAATACACTATCTGTTATAAAAACCGCCTGAAATGTGTTTGTGGTTGCAGCGGGATTTGTCCATTTTGAGTGACATGTGGAGAACTGACATCTGCAGCTGTTAACACTTCTCCGCCCTCCCGTCACCTCATCCTTAAAATTTGGTAATCGCTCCATAGCCATAGCTGCCCCACCACTCTGGAATAAACTCCCCCCAGAACTGCGACAGTTTTCTGACCCATCATACAAACTCATCGATGCTCCACCGCTTGCAATTTCTGCATCGACCTTTCACTCAAAGCTGAAAACATTCCTCTTTCACAGACACCCCTTCTTCCTTTCTCTCTCTCTCTCTCTCTCTCTCTCCTCTCCCCCCCGCTCCAACCTCAAACACCACCCCATAGCTGCCACGCTGTCTCTCCATCTGACTTTTGGATCTTGACCTAGAACCGAACCCTTTTGCCTATCGATTTTTGTTTTGACTGAGCGTCTGTGAATAAGCTGGTCCCCGCGACATGGCTTTCGTTGGGCGCTGTAGAAATCTCGGAATTACGATTACGATTAAACTTGCAATGTTCAAATGGCAATTCAGTTCAGTTCAATCTGTTTTCTGTCTCTCTGTTCTTTTCTCTTTGTGTGTGTTTGTCCGTCTGTTTGTCTACCTGGTTGTCTTTCTACAAGTCTTTACACGTTTGTCTGTGTCCGTATGATAACGGCTGTTTTTTTCTGTTGGCATTTCTGTCTGTTTCTGTATCTTTTTCTGTTTCTGTCAATTCGTGTCTGTGTCTGCGCATGTGTCGAGTCTGTACGTCTGCGTCTGTCTGCTGTATGTCTGTCTATTTGCATATTTATGTAGGTAGGTATTTACACAAGTATGTATATAGGTTCACTCTTTCTTAATCAGCCTAAAGTAGGCCTGTGCATTTATAGACTTCTGTAGCGCCGTTATCAGAATGCACAAGGCATCAATCGATGGTCGCTTCCAGTGAAATCGTAGTAAACAAACCAAAATCCATCAGAAAAGACCTGTCGAAGTCCGATAGGTCCGGAAAATAAGAAATCAGGCGACGGCTGATAAGCAAGCTGAAAGAATAAGCCGTAAGTTCAGAGCTGAATGTCATCAAAGAACTGAATGAACGCGCAATTTCAAAGCTTAGGCCCAGCAACCGAGGACGCCCGTGACCCCAATATTGCTCTGATGCGAGGCACACCAAGAGTCTAAGTATCCAACGATCGAGTGCAATAATTGCGTGCATATAAGGTGAAAATAGTCCGACTGATTTAAATGTAATACCTGGTGATCTATACGACAGATTTTTAAAACCGGATTCTTTGTTCGATGGAGAGGCAGTGCAATCAGTGCATGATGGGTGTAATATGGCTCTGGCCAGAGAATTCTGAACCATTTGTAGTTTGTGTAAATCTTTAACTGTGATACCAATGAGCTCGAGAAGTGATTTAAAGCAGCTCTACGCTTATTTTTCACTGACAATTAAATTATGACGACAAACTTCTGCATTACCATGTCGAAGGTTCGAGTCCAGTGCAGTGTAGGGGAGACCGGGGCTAAAAGTAACAATTTTGACATTTTCCTGATTTGGGAAAATGTTTTAGTATAAGTCGTACTTAAATGGGTGCCATTTCCATCTTCATTAAGTCCTCTATAAATGGTAAATTATTCGATTTTATTGCTCTGATATGTTAAGAGAAAATTTAGCCAAAACAACCACTGTCAGAGTGTAACAATCTGCCCCGTATCCGGGTTGATTGTAACACTACAACGGGTATGTTGTAACAAACATTGTCAATAGTTTGGTACGTAGTAAAATCTGCATATAGTGTAAAACGTTAATTCTAGATGTTTCAGTTGACTTCTTCAAATTATGAGTGTCCTTTGATCAGGATTTTGTCAATCTGATTGATCTCAATCACAGTTATGGCACACATAGTTCTTACTGCCATCGGTGCAGTCCACGTGTGACCAATTCTTGCAGCTTAAGCACTGTATCCATTCTTCCTTTCTCTTTCTAATTGCGCCAAATGGTTCACAACAAACCAGACAAAACCATTCTTCAAGTCCCAAATTAGAATTGATAGAAGGCTTATTTTTTGTATGTTTATTTCTCCATGTGGACACTTTCTTTTCGGCATCAGGCTTGGAACTGACAAGTTTCTTTACTGCTTTTGATTTAGATTTAGTTTCATTATCAACTTTTTTCTTTTTCATTTACTCATGTAATGCACATATCTCTGGGGTATCAGTTAGAATTGCCGAAAATCTTCTTTTTCTACCTCCCTTCCTGATTTTTCGCTCCTCAGCCTGCGGATGAGGGGAAACTATGCATGGATCAAATGAGGTCGAAGGAATCTGCATATCTGAAATGAGTTCAGGCGTGAATCCAGAGAAAGATGGTGAAAAACGCTGGGTATCTACAATTAAGGCTGACATTTCCACATTACAAGAGGAGGTTGATGGAAGTAGTTCCTCAGGAGTAGCCATCTGATAATGTTCTGCAGTAGGCCTATCTAGCATTGTCGGTTGAATACCTTCATTTGATGCAGCTGCAATTTCGAGAGTTTCATTTATTGCTGTTGGACTGAGAAGAAGGCAATTGGAAGTTGATGCAGATAGGCCTACAATTTGTTTTTCTGCTGAGGATCTGTGCTTGCAGTTAAGGATGACGAGTGTTTGAAATAATAGCATTTTCAACATAAAACTTTATGATAGATGAAACATTATCTCAATTATCAATTGCTGTGGGGCAGGTTGTAACACTGTTACAACCAGCCCAGTGCCAAAAGTTACAACTAACCCCATCAGACCACATTTCATAGATGAAAAGATATCAATAGCTATATATAAATCTTGCGCAGCCGTTTATATTCCGTGAAATGTGACATAAAAACGCTTTAAAATGAATTACTGCGATTAATAATATGTTATACCTCACCTATATTATGATGAAAAAAGTAAACTTGCAAAAAATTACTTTTCGTGTTGAAAATCAAGATTTCGTTCACAAATCACAAAAACGGCCTTCCAATTGCGCCAACCACAAGTATATAAACCGGAATGATATGACGCGCGTGCCAACCTACTTAGACTGGTTCAATGCCTTTCAGTTACTTAGTTATGAGTGCTGTTACAACCAACCCGTGTTACTTTTAGCCCCGGTCTCCCCTACTTTTGAAGTTGGCAGTTGGTTGTTAGCTAAGAAAAGATTCGAGTTGGATCGCAGTGCCACAGAAGCCTCAAATCCAACGGATAATCACAGTTACACTATGCATCCATCCCATATATACGACCATACTACCGATATCTTGTACTTTAATTTACTTACCTGTATATACATATAGGCCTATATATATAAAATAAATACCTTGGGTCGATAATGAATGCTAAAGGAGAATGCAAACATGCTGTTAAGAACAGGATTTAAGGCAGCGTGGCAAAAATGGAAAGGCTTATCGAGTGTATTATGCGATGTCAAAATGCCGGTTCAACTCAAAGGAAAGGTGTACAAAACAATGATAAGATCAGTGATGATATATGGAGCAGAAGCATGGACATTGACAAAAGAGGAGAAGATGCGGGAGAGAAAATGAGAATGCTGCGTTGGATGCTTGGAATCTCACTGAAAGACAAGAAAAGGAATGAGTATATCAAACAGAAATTGGGAGTGGCATATATATCTGACATGGTACGAGAAGCCAGGTTGAGCTGGTATGGTCAAGTGATGAGGAGAGAAGAGGAAAACTGCATTAAAAGAATTATGACTGCACAGAATTACGGACGCCGCAGTCGGGGAAGACAAAAGAAGAGATGGGGAGACATGATTCAACAAGACCTAAAGCTCCTAAGACTGAAGAAAGAAGATACTGGAGATAGAAACAAATGAAAAAGAAGGATTCATGTGGCTGACCCCTCCCCTAGGAGGGATTAATTCCAGCCAGAAGGAAGAAGAAGAAAAATATACATACATACATACATACATACATACATACATACATACATACATACATACATACATACGGTACCGACATACCTAGCTACCTAACTACTAATCTACCTACCCACCCCCTACCTACTTCCCGGGTCGACAAACGCTGCGTTCCGCGGCCCGTGGGGATCTGGTAGCCCCGCGCTACCCTTCGACGATTCTGGCGTACCGTGTCTTCTCTTGCATTGGACCGTCCTTCATGAACAATCTTCCGCTGAAAATTCAAAGTCTGCCGCCACAAATAGCTCAAGAAACACTCTCGGACACTTTTTAGTCACACTTTTTTAGAACGGTTAGATGGCCACGTTTCAGCGCCTACGTGAGAGGTTCCTGAAATGTGCTATGCAAAAGTTAACATACATACATACATACATACATACATACGCATGCATTTATTTACAAACACACATGCACACATACGTGCATGTAATCATGACTCAACTTGTACAATGCAATGCAATGTATACGTACGGTCGTACATTTCACATCTTAACCATGCGTACAGGTGTATGTTGCATATGCTGCATACTCGCCGCTGTACTGTATGCTCTAATGTATGTATCCACTGTACGCACTAATGCACTCGATCATTTAACGTCCCCAGATGAAGCGCGCATTCGTACATCGCCAAATGCACAACCCGCGAATTCACAGGCATAAGGATCTGGGCCTAAAGGTCTAAGTTATAAAGATCATAGGCTAAGCGATGCGCACATGATGGGTCATAGGCCTAGGCGGACCTGTGTAGCATATGGGATTTATACGTTCGCTGCCCTTCAAAACACATGCATATTACGATACAGGTTTATATATCTTTCCAAAGAGATACAACGATTTATGTAACGATGCGCACATGTATAGCTAGCTCTATGAAGATTAATATAACGATCCGATGCTCATCCATTACGTTCTGATGGCCACGCGACGTACAGCACACACACACACAACCACACACACAACCACACACACACAACCACCTACACACACACGCACACACACACACAACCACACACACACAACCACCTACACACACACGCACACACACACACACACAACCACACACACACAACCACCTACACACACACGCACACACACACACACACAACCACCTACACACACACGCACACACACACACACACACACACAACCACACACACACAACCACCTACACACACACGCACACACACACACACACACACAACCACCTACACACACACGCACACACACACACACACACACAACCACACACACACAACCACCTACACACACACGCACACACACACACACACACACAACCACCTACACACACACACACACACACACACACACACAACCACACACACACAACCACCTACACACACACGCACACACACACACACACAACCACCTACACACACACGCACACACACACACACACACAACCATACACACACAGGCACACTAATGCATCTATTTAATGCATGTCCCGTCGCAATCAACAAGGTGCACCTGCTTTTATTTAATGTTACCTAAATGCAAGAATACACATAGGATATGAAAAAACGCACGGTCGCTCTATCCTCCAGTGTGCAGGCATACATCTATATATATATATATAAGCTGTTAGACAAAGAACTGTACACTTCATATATCGCCTATATATGTATTAACCTTTTATATACGTCTAATGTTTGAATTTGCCTCAATTATAAATGCGCATAAATATATAATACTGTATATATGTAGAGCTATACTGGCCGCACAGATCCTGATAGGAAAACAAAAGTCTATAGTTTGTATATATATATATATATATATATATATATATATATATATATATATATATATATATATATATATATATATATATATATATATATATATAAACTAATTATAGACTTGTATGACTTGTATGTATGTGCAGTTATAATATTAGTACACGCATTTAATGTAAATAGACACATCTATAGACGTATACATATACCTCATCATCGGTCAAAGGCTCAGGAGCACTTAAACGTAGCAATCGCAGCATGTATGCACATAGATCTATATGTTCCACGCATAATTACTCTGTATATTCCACGCATGTATGTATGTATGTATGTATGTAGGGAAGATATATACAAATATATATATATATATATATACATACAAGCACATGTATATTTATACATGGAGAGTTTGTTTACGCGACGATCACGGTCGATTGTCGTTCATCACACGCTTGTGCGCACATCGGAAGAATCGTCGTTGCAGAACTGTTGCATCGTCTTGAAAGGCATCCGCCGCACATGGAAAATGCCTGCGACGCCGGAATATTCCAAGCTCCGGCGCACAGGTGCTTGCTTCACGCCATCACGGCCCGCGCTCTGGCTCTCTCAGCAGCAGCAGCAGGTATACACGCGCCCAAGAAAGGACAACAATACTCGAAGGGCTGGATAATGGCAGCGTTAATGTTCCGAACATTTATATGGCGCTCTTAGCCCCTCGGGTGTAAATGTGGGCGCGTTTCTTGAGACGGGTAAAAGCACTGTTTTAGTAGACCTACGAGAAGCTCTTTATATTCTATCAGACAGGCATAGAGATTTAACAGGGAAAATATATGAAGTCTTCTCTTTAATCTTTCGTTTTGTTATGGATGGGAACTGTCAGCCAACATAACAGTCTTTTAGAACTGCAGGTGAATGCGGAAGTGCAGTAATCGTGATCACAAATTTGTATAACGCCTTTTAAGTGAAACTCTTCAGAGGCGCTCCCTACCTAACAACACAAGATCACGACCGATTGCAGTTACGAGTAAACACTTAATTATCTTTTAAGCCCGTCTTTCTCCGCTATGTATGGGCTGCTCAGGCAAATACAGTCGCCCATCTTTGCATAGGATGGGCATTTCGAAGGCCCAAACCCACCGTCCCATACTTTAGATGCTAGGTTTGCTTTTGCCTTCTTTCGTCTGCTTTCGCCTTCTTTCGTCTGCTTTTGCTTTCTTTCGTCAGCTTTTGCATTCCTTCGTCTGCTTTTGCCTTCTTTCGTCTGCTTTTGCCTTCTTTCGTCTGCTTTTGCCTTCTTTCGTCTGCTTTTGCCTTCTTTCGTCTGCTTTTGCTTTCTTTCGTCAGCTTTTGCATTCCTTCGTCTGCTTTTGCCTTCTTTCGTCTGCTTTTGCCTTCTTTCGTCTGCTTTTGCCCAGAAAGGTTCGGCAACATCTCAGAAAATCAGTTTGTCGAATGACATTTCTAACGCAGAGGCCAAATAATCGATAGACAAAGTTGCCATTTTGTGTCATTCAATAAATGTTGCCTGTTAATTCAGACGACCTCAGCACACTGGGTTCGAGAGTTTGGAATCGAGAGTACGGATTCGAAAGCACGGTTTCGAGAGCACGGATGCGACAGTACGGCTGCGAGAGTAAGGGTTCGAAGTTCGGTACAGCCATCTTGACCACGTGTGCCAAGCCAAGATGGCTGTACCGAATGTGACAGGCCACTTGGCGGCTGGGGTCCGACTCGGATTCACAGCAGGTTCCAGGTCGCCTCGGTTTCTGCAGGAACTATCCAGAGCAAATGGAGGCTGAAAAGGGAGGGAATGGAAGGATTGTATATAGGCCTAAGAGAACTTGGACCGAAACTATTTGGAGCAGATGTGGTCATTTCACGGAGGCCGCTCAACAGACTCGAACTAACAGTCGTTGGATTGCATACAAAAAGTGCGCTACCGAAGGGAACACCGTTCGTGCCGCACTGGTGCGCCATCGGTTGATACCTTGTGCATTAGACACCGGCAGAATAGAAGTTACTAATTACTATTAACATAATATTCATGTATCCCCTGAAGGACACTGCATAACAAGCCTTTCTATCTTTTAAAGAGGTCTACTAATTACAACTGACCTTGCGTAATCGTAATCACGAATTTGTATAGCGCCTCTTCCTAGAAACTAGTCAAAGGCGCTCGTGGGTCTGTATATCAATACGAAAGAGCAGAAGACTGCTAGAAAACCATACCAACATGATTTGTCTCGATCGTCTCTTTCTCAGCTTATACGGACCAAAGAGAACATAAGTTGCAAAACGCCAACATACAACTTTGACTTCTTAAGCGCAGGTGACACAATCAGCGCTTGGTCCAGCCATGTGAAACCGCACAAGTCGACGACGCATCCAAGTGTCAGGCCTATCAGTCGGCATGACCAGTGACGACGCACCGAATGGCGAAACAAAGCTTCGCCTTGAGTCCTGCCCGCAGGCAGGCAGGCAGGCAGGCAGGCAGGCAGGCAGGCAGGCAGGCAGGCAGGCAGGCAGGCAGGCAGGCAGGCAGGCAGGCAGGCAGGCAGGCAGGCAGGCAGGCAGGCAGGCAGGCAGGCAGGCAGGCAGGCAGGCAGGCAGGCAGGCAGGCAGGCAGGCAGGCAGGCAGGCAGGCAGGCAGGCAGGCAGGCATATAATTATGGAATAATGGGTAGGGCGTGTATGAAATGCATGACCACGGGTCACACCAGCATTAGCAACGGAAGAGATTTTACGTTTCAGCAGGCAAATCAAAAAACATCTACTCATTTATTGTTGACGATAAAATCCCGTATATAGGCTCATATATATATATATACATATATATATATATATATATACAATATATACACAACTTTTAACAGGCTGTTACATATAGGCCTAGGCTTTACACGGGCTATATATATGATATATACATATATATATATATATATATACACATACATATACATAAATAAGCATTTTGTGGATGATTTTGACGTTTCTTGTATTGTTGTTAAACACCAGCCTAAGTGAGGAATCTCTTCTCGTTTCCCCAAAACGCAGGATTATTTTGCCTTAACTCAAGGCCGGGTGGTGGATGCTGATGCCATGGCTATATAATCATCGTCCAATCTCCAAATGATCTTTTCTACCAAAGATGGTTGCGAAGATTGTGACGGTGCAGTTGACATGTTATCTGGAAGCAAATTCCCTCCTTGGTTATAGACCAATCTGGTTTCAGACCTGCGAAACTGCTGATATCTTTGGGGCTAATGACTGGGCTCAAGGTAACTTTGCTTGCTCGTTTTGATGTGAGTGCGGGAACGACACCGTCAACCACAATATTTCCTTAGGGCGCGTAAAAAATCGGTTTCTGCATTCTGCGGTTGGTGAGTTCCAGAAGATAACAGGAAAACGCAATGAAAAAGCGAAGGGCATGTACATGTCGAGTGTCGCAGGGGGCGCCACCGGTAATCCGGTTGCTCCCAAACGTACTTGTGATCTCCGCAATATAATCACTCCTATCAGATTTAAAGTAGACTGGTTAAGAGGTTTTAGATTTACGAAATGGCCAAAATACGTTGTATCCGGTATACTCAAGTAAATGTAAATGTACACGGTTTTCTATAGCGACCGTATGGCCTCGCCCCTGCCCATTTTGCAAGGAATTGATCGGGTGAAATCCTTCACCACCGCTGTAAATGGCCTTTAACACTACCTGCTATGTTGCGCAGCCTGTCATAGCTCGGATATTTGACACAGTCTGCTTAACAACCATTCATAAAAACCGTTCATAAAAACCATCCGCGCACTCACCGAAACCCGACTGATTCAAACCCAATCCTACCCAGCCTAGAGATATTGCAAATGTCATCAGCTTACGAAGCCCCGCGCACGTATACAATGGACGAAGGAAATCAATGCGCTTAATGGGGTTCTTCCACCACAACCAGATCCATCGTCGTCATCTTCGCCATCAAACAATTTACACCCAATTTAAGCATGTTTCCTTTGACGACCTCTGCAATACGTTCTGTATGTGCTATATATATATATATATATATATATATATATATATATATATATATATATATATATATATATATATATATATATATATATATATATATATATATATATATATATATATATATATATATATATACACATATATACATACATATATAAAAACTCACACAATCTAATATGTATTTACATACATTTGAGGCCATATACATACATATATATATATATTGTATGCATAGTAGGACAGACGGCCTCAGTTGCTGCGTGTGTGGTGTACATATATAGCCTGATGGAGTTCTTCATCGCAAAAACAACGTAATGATACTGGAGCTACACAGAAAAGGTAAACACATACACAGGCCTAACATTTAATACATATGTTTATATATATGTATATATATATATATAATTCTATGTCTGTATGTATATGCATGTGCATATGGAAGTGGATGTATATGTACATGTATCGTCATGTGCAATTGTGCATGTGTATGCATAAATGCATAGGTATATGCATTTACATCTCATTCAATCTACTTTAATTCATCAAGGAAATGCCAGTCACACTCTGTGCCAGTCACACTCTATCAACACACACACATGCGCACAATCTAATTGTATATGGCCTCAAATGTATGTAAATACGTATTAGATTGTGTGCGTGTTGGTAGGAAACAGAACGACTTGACCACCATTGGACAGTGATGCAAAAAGTAGGTCTCTGTCCAAAATCCCACTTCTGAGGCAGATTTGATAAACTGAACCAAAGCCACATGGGTACTGGAGACATCACCCGAGTTCTGCAGAAAACTGGCCCAATCGATACTGCACCGCAAGTAAACCATCATTAAGAACAAAGGATATCATTACGAATATTGACTGTTGGTTCTACTGCAGTCTGGTCATATTAAACATTGCACTTACACTTGAAACTGTAAATAATGTTTATTTCTTTAAAGACTGCTTGTTATATTCCCGCACTCACTTCATTCGATTACTCCCATTCAGTCATATCTTTCAGATGGCACTGCCATTTTCTTGAAATTTAGCTTCCCATTTAAACTACCTACAAATTACAAAATTGTTAGATTTTGCTCTTGGCGGAAAATTGATTTAACTACACTAAAGCATGATATCTTAGCATCTCCATTACGGTTATCCCCTGTACCAATAACTAACGAACTGGCCTTTGCAGTTCTAGTCTGCTATAATCGGCTCCTTGACAGGCAAACTGTTTAGAACTAAGACAGTAGCAAAGTGCACACCACAGCCTTGGTTTAACTGCAATTTCTGAAGCCAGGCATTTGCACAGTCAGTTAGAGCGTTGGTGGCAACACTCTCATGTTCCTTCGAACCACACAGGAACAGCACAAACTTGCGTGAAAACTTGTTTCATCTGCCAATTCTGCATATTTAACTAATTTAATTGCTCAAAGTTCTAAATCACCGAAAACTAATATATATATATATATATATATATATATATATATATATATAATATATATATATAAATAAATAAAATTATACATGTTCTCAGCAGATTTCTTGAGAGGCACTATATAAACTATGCAATAAATATATATATATATATATATATATATATATATATATATATATATATATATATATATATATATATATATATAGGTGTAATATATATATGATGTAGAATACTATTATACTATAGTATTATGTACATGCAGTTGTTAGGGGCTGTAGAAGGAAACAAATAACGAGGTATGGGTGTAAATTTTTCCTCCGATTTCGTTGGTTTCTTGCACAGATTCCATCCACGCATGTATTGATGCAATCCCCCATCCATCAGACTGAAGCAAACGGCCACTTAACACTTGCTGGTCCAGTGCACACGTAAGCCCTGCATCTAAAACCGATCAATGAACTGCACACATAACATTCAGAACAAGATTCTTTTCTGAAACCAATAGCACGGTTTGAATCGTCGACAAGTCATGTGGCATATAATACACGAAGTGGATAAGGAGAAAACGAGAAAGAAAGGAGAAACAAAGGAGAGAGAAAGACAGACAGAGCAATAGAGAAATGAAAGGAGAAAAACAAGAAACAACAACAATCATAATAATATCATCGTGTGAACACAGACGAAGTCATCTAGTTCAAAAAGACCTAGATCTCTTTCCTGACAATATGTAGACAAAATATAGATTAATAATGCACGTCATGTATAAAAATACACACATATTCTTAATGTCGCAGACACAAATATATATATATATATACACACAAGTACACAAGCATGTGTATATATATATATCATCATCATCTAAATATACTAATATAGGAGAAAATATTTAAACTTTTTGTATGGTCAAGTGCGAACAATGAACACATCGTGTCATGGCACATATCCTGGTCAACTCTTTGTCTGTCATAGAGAAAGAACCAACCATATCTGAGCCACTGAAGATCTGCACAGAATCAACAAAATGGCATCGGTTTCTAAAGCAGGCAGATGCTCACCAATTGTGTCTATCAGTTTCCTAAAACTTTAATTCATCCGGCTTAACAATGACAAAGACTAAGAGCTCAAAACTCATGTGGTTTGCACAAGAAGCTAACCCTCAGCTTCTATGGTGCTGCAACTGTTCTAATACGGAAATCAAAAACCCTTCAGCACACTACAGACCCTTTATTCCTCACAGACAGCTGACAGCAGCATAAAGGACACTGCAACTCTAAACAGGGCTGGATTTGTCAACTTTTGGCATTTACTTGAGCATTCTCACCTTCTTAAGCTAGGTGATTATTCATTCTTCAAGTAAGAATGAGGCGTAAAATGGGTTCATTTTCCATAACTGCATTCACAAATCTAGCCCATGGCTCCAGTAAGCTTGTACATGTTTGTGCTGAATGCTGGTGTAATCTGAAATACAGCCGCAACAAGTCATGCCCATTGTAATATTAGGTGTAAACCACAGGAACATAAACGCAAACTCCGTAAAATTCTTAAATCTGTCCTTAACTGACTACACTGCCACTGTTTAATCTTAAATGAAGTAATTTAAAATATAAATTTACATTTCATCTGAAAAAATACATGTAACAAATATGGCAGACTTGATAATGAAATAGTCTATTTTACACAATGCAATTTACACAGTGATTTTTTCATTGAATGACTGTTTAAAAGCAGTAAATTTCCACCCATTTCACACAATTTTCCCCCTGTATACGCAATTAACCGGATAAAGACATAGACAGTGTAAGCAGTAAACTTCTACCTTTAATCCCAACAGAAAAACTACAGGAAGTGTTTGGGTACCAATGGATAAACTCAGAAATGAAAATTTTTACAATAATCTTTCCTCATTTAGACGAGCTTCCTGTAATTTTTATGCAAACCATATTTACATTGAAATATTTCTTATTTTTGAGACACTTTAACATACTTTTAAACCTCAACTGCCAGAATTTACAGCTTATATTTCCTTAATAAAGAAGAGCTTATGAGACTAATTTCTATCCTAAATGTCACAGGTTATGCAATAACGATATGGTCTGACAAAATTTATTTTCAGTTATCTGGGGGAGTTTAGGCTTTCATTACAGATTCAAAGAAGTTTCACTTATAGTTTAATTTGAATTATACAGAAGCAATTCACTGAACTAAACAGAATATAGGGTACGTTGGCAAACATCAGAACACAATCACAAGCGTGATTAAGCAAATCCTAGAGGAAGGTAATGCAAAGGAAACGTGCAAGTACGAAAGAACTGTAGTAAGACCACATACAAAATATCAAAATAAACAACCATTGGCACAGTATGTTTGTTTGAAAAACACTCAAATCTGAACAACACAACAAGAAGTGGGTTGGCACAGCAACTGAGACTGCTCAATTCCCAGGCACCATGCTCTCCCAACGCACGTGTGGGAAAAACTTCATTTGAAAAGAGTTCCTACTCTACCAACATGATGTCTTGATGCAGATTCATAAATGGAGGCTGAGCCACACTTTAACAACACGAATTCAATAAAAAATTTAAAAAACAACTGTCACCATTGTTTAATTTGGCAGGAATGCACCGGCAGGACACAAAACACTTCAGTCAGTTGTGTAACTAATCTTTCTGTCTAAAGCCGAGGCTTTGGTCATGGGTTCTTAGTCATCCGATTCCTAGCTTCCGACGGTTAATTTCAAACCCGAGTTATGAAATCAGCCAGAATCTGCTTCTAAAGCAAACAATACTTTTGAAGCAAAAGAGTAAATTCTGAAAATGGTTAACAAATCAATAAGTGCAACTGCCAGCTCAACTTTACAGACAAGTTATGCCAATTGCATCAGACATAAACTTGTGCCTGCAAACAACATTCTCAACAACAAAGGTCACTAAGACAAATTCATCTTCTGTTCTTAGGGGCTGAGCCAGTGGCAAGCAAATTTAAAAACGGGCTGAAGCATCATACGTCTTGCCACAAGTCTGGAGGGTACTGCATGACGAAAGGGAATCGTGCCTCAGCGGTTACACAACATTCACCTCAGACCTCAGCAGAATAAAATTCACAACCTGCTAATTATAAGACAAGCCAGCAGGCCACCACAGCACACTATAAAACTTGTGGTACCACAAAGAATTGTTTCTTGGGACGCCTTTTAAGGATCTTGAACACTGACGTTAAACAGGCATTGGTTCCAAAAGATGACTGAGTAATTTGCTACACGAAACAAGAAACAACTGGTCTCCGTATTCGCTTGAACACATCATACAAGCACACAGATCGTCAACAGGTCTAAGTCACTCACTAAATATGTGAACATTCACAAAATGCTTAATATTCATAACAAGTGAATATTCATAAAATGCTAAATATTCGTAATATGCAAGCATTACTAAGAAGCTAAATATTCATAGCAGGCGAATATTTGTAAAATGCAAAGTGGAACAGTCAAGCAGCAACATGAAATCGTAAAATCCCACAGTAAACCCTAAAATTTTATAACAGCTTATGTTAAACAGCAGCAAGAGAGTTCACAAAGAATTAGCAGAGCAAACAACTGAACACGACAGTCGACACAGGCTTTGGCACACTTCGTGTAGGAAATACACATTTACGGCATGGCAAATTATTCAATCATAGATTGAAATGTTCACATTGAACACAGAGGGCATAAAATTCTTTATATCAGAACAACGGCTTCAGTGATTATTCATAGATAGTTAAGAAAATAACATATTCTTACAAACTATTAGCATCACTGCAAGTAAATTCCTGAAGGACTCACCAAAACTTAAAACACCAAACTACCATCAAAGGTGATGGCCATCAAATACCGAGGGAATGAAAGCAAGGGGCAGAACTTCTTGTCTTACTGTGAACCGCATGCAGAATTTAATGTAATTGTAACAGTAATTATAAACTACAATAATTTTTACAGCACAGTAAGTGGCAAGCTACTTCTAGGGTGCTTTAAAGAGTCAGTTGTGAGCTTTAGTACCAACAGATGAAATCAATAAGTGAATTTTGAAAATGTTTCTCAAAACTACAAATCTCTAGGCCTCTTAATGCTCTTTATCATGACCATGGTACATTATCTGGCATCATTTGTGTGTACTTTTTCAACATAATATGTCAAACACACCATTTAGAACAATATTGAGCAAAATGGCACAAAATCGTCGTACCGTAAGGACGTAAATACTCACCATCCTAATCCCAACCGCTGCAGAAATTTAATTACAAAGTTCAGCTTACATGACACAAGGTCAAATTACACAACATTTACAAAGCCAACAGCTTAATAATAACTGCAATAACAGCAAATAATAATATTAATAATAATAATAATGAACACATATTCTTTAATAAATTTAAACAGTTTAGATCTGAAAAATATTTTATATGGCAGCCTGATAAAATACAGCAGTTTGAATAACATGTCAAATGACTAATATTGAACACAACACTTAGAAAATATCTTTGAACAGTCTGTCTTTACACGGATAAAAAAACACGGCTATAGCTTTACACTTTCAAATATTTCAATAACTGTCGTTACGTGATGCCACGAAGAATTTAAGACAGGATAGCCAGCCGCACAAGTCTGAGAGGCTCTTAAATGGCACTATGTTGTAAATGTTTTTTACAATACAATTACTGTGATAGTACCGTGCAACATTCTTCAAACTATGAACCTGATGAGCTGCTCAGTCTTGGTCGTATGTCTTAGCATTCCAAGAAAAACACCAGCTGATTGGGGAGAAATTCTCTGTCACTTCCAGTTGCAGCCTGCGCATCTCTGAACAGGACAATATGCTATCGGATGGAGATCGCCTTTTTCGGAGATACATATCATATCTCAAAACAGGTAACCATGGTTTGGATTAAGTCAGACTTCATCCATAAAATTCTTATGACATACTATTAGTTCAAACAAGACTATCCCATGCTAGATTCTCCTTAGAGCAAAAATCAGTAACACAATGGCCATCCTGTGTTAAATTCTCATAACAAACACTAGAAGAGACAGTTATCTGGCGGTAAATTCACTGTAAAATCTAGTAACCATGCCGTAATATAAGCTGTGCTGAATGTTTCTTAAAGCCGGATCACACTTGAAGCGATGTGCTTAAAACGCCTTCCTCACTAAACGTAACAAAGGCACCAAACTAGACAAGCCATCCAGACGCTTGACTCTTGCAGTTAAAACTTCACTACATTGCAGAACTCCATATCCTTGACATGGACCATATCGTAACAACGTCCATGTTAGAGAAAACACTGACTCTCACAAACACTACAACTATTTTGATATCTTGCATCAGTATATTGGTTAGCAAATTGGCAGGCACAAGCGGACTGATCTGCACAGAAAACAAATCCACTTTGTAACTAAATTCCTGCGGCAATGATCGTTCAACACAAAACCAGAATAACAAAGCAAGAAAAGACATCATCAGGAACGGCTTTTGCACAAATGAGACGCAACGTATTTTCAACAGAAACCAATATCAAAGATCTCTTCTGAACACTCTGTCTGATAAAATGAGAAACTGCAAAAATATAACTTTAGTCATTATTTGCTCATACATCTTCTAAAAATCTCACCTATTTCATATTTAAGAAAGATTTGAAAAGAAAAACGGAGCACAACAGCAATCAACGTACATTATCGAAAATATATTTAGGCAGCGCAGCAGAAGAGCCAAGAAACACACGATGCACAGACACAGCATATGAAAAAATAACGGAAATTCTTAAACGATGTGCAATAACAATATAATATTTTTAGATGGCTAAAACTCCCACTCATCAGATGGCGCCAGCAGCAAATTCTGCTGCAGTTTCTCAATGTTTTTAATTCTGTGGTTATCGTACCAGTCTTCAGCTGACTCTCGTTTGATGTTCTGGAAACCATCCATCGTCACTGGCTTCTGCAGGGTTGCACTGTCATCACGGCTCTTTAATATTTTGCATTGTTTCCCTGTTTCGCATGTACGCTGGTTCTCCGTTGGTGCGGCAGTACAACAGTCAGTCTGGGCAATTTCACTAGATCTTCCAATAGAGAGGTCAATGGCCACATCTGCAGAAGCCCTGAATTCCCTGGCATCATGCGCTTCCCCTGCAGCCTGAAATTCCCCAGCGACTTGGATTTCCCCCGCGGCTGCAGTGTCACTGTAGAGTCGGTGAGGCCGCGCACGTTTGCGCTTATTCAATTCATGCCGTTTACTCTCAGTGTTGTTGTTCTTTGCATTTGGAGAGCAGAACGACTTCCCAGGCGCATCACTCGCTGAGCGTCTCTCGAATCGCCCATCTGAACTTGGGGTTGCACTGTCACAATTTGATCTCAAAGGGAAATGAGTCACACTCTCCTCAAGCGGATAGCTCATCCACCGTGTCGTGCCAACAACTGCATTCTCCGGCACATCTTCAGGAGTCTCTGCTTTAACACGAGCAAGTGTTGAGCACGATGGTGAGCCGGCCGTAGTACTTGTTGGTGAGTTGCATGTCTGGTGCTGTTTGGCACGCATTCGGTGATTGTGGAACCAGTTGATGACAGTCTTGACTCCAATGTCAAGGTCGTTTGCTAGCTGCTCAATGGCGAGCTGGTTTGGGTAAGGGTCACGCTGGTAGGCTGCCCTCAGAGCTTCCTTCTGCTCTTCGCTGAAGAACAAACGTGGTTTTTTCTGGCTTCCTGGCTTCTCACCAGACGACCCTTCACACGTCGACTTTCTCTTACGACCTGCATGGGACAGACAGATCATCATCAGACAGCTGGTACATCTTTCCTCTTTTACTTAATGGTATTCTCATGGTATTCTTGGAATCTCATAAGAAATTAGGAATACAGAAAAGGTTTCTACGTTTTGATTAACATAATCATTATTATAAAAAATTCGGTTTCCTTATTGTTGTAGTAATAACCATTTATTCATGACTCTCAAGTTAATGTTAGAAGTTACAGGGAATCAGCTTGGCAGTGTAGATGCAACACTAGCAGCGGTAGTGAAGTTAACTAGTACAAGCTCCCAGGCACCACCTCATCCCTCCATTCTCTTGGGGTTAGTAAATAAGTATTGACACAATATGAGAGGTAAAACAAGTGTCTTGCTGTTGGACTGCTGTAGTCATGGTTGTGCCTCAGCTGAGACAGCCTCAAACCTCAAGACTAGAATTCCGAAAAGTTTCTGTGAAGATGCCTAAAGTGTTAAATGTTATGTTCAAAAGGTCCCAGCATGTATAGAAAACTGAATAAATAACTGTGTACAATTTGAACCACCACCACCACATGTTGTCATGATCATTACAGTATCATCATCCTAACCATCATCACATCAACATCAAATCAAGCACGGCTAAGTGCACAAATCACATACCTGCCATGTGAGTCTGGTAGGAATGGAGCTTCTGGACTCCGAGCGGGTCATTCAGCCAGATCTGCATCTTGACAAATGGCTCACGGCCCTTGAGGCTCAGCATGTGCCATGGCTTGGGTTTTGAGAGCAGCTCACTCACGGACCCCTGTGACAGCTCAAGAACTGCTTCCCCAAACAGCTTCTGCCCAAGATTGTTTAGCTGGAGGACCTCCTTCACCCGGGCTGTGATCGCTTGTGTATCAAGCTCCGTGGCACTCCCAAGATCTGGCGTCTGTGTCGGCATCGTACTCGATCCAGCTCCAACGCCAGGACCGTAGAGACGGTGCAGGTCCACATTCATGAGTGGTCCAAACTGGTTTGATGGCAGAAATGTCGCACCAAACAGCGACAGAACAGAAGGAACCATGGCAACGCCCATTGACGGAAAGCCAACTCCAGTCGTGAGTGACTTGTCAAAACTTGATGGAATGGTCTCTGACCTGGAGGGAGAAGAGGACACAGAAGAAAAGATGGTGGAGGAGAGAGCATCGGAGCGAGGCTGAATTGCATCACAAGCACTGAGACTTGCTGTAGGTGAACGGAAAGGAGTCGAGGATCGTGAAGCAGATTTTGCTGGAAAGTCACGCAACTCTGTGACTTCTGTTGAACTTTCATTCACCGTTCCTGTAAAATTATTATCAGCAAACAGGTCAGGAATACTACATCTTCAAATCCAAAAAGAGTTCACAACGTAAAAAAACAAGTAAAGATAACAACTTGTTTACATGCATCTATAACAACTCCTCAGAAGCATATTCCTCAGGTAGAAGGAAGTTTGCAAACACAACCACAGCAATCCAACTACATGACACCAGTTTAGTGGGCCTTGAAGTTCTACAATACTTTTACTCAAGCACAGACAGTACTGCAATCAAGAGAGACAGGTAGCCAGTGGCTAAGGTTCTCTCAAAAGCAAAGAGAGCAGGAAATATAGTGAGCAAATAGTTGAGTGATGATCATATAAGGAGGTGGTACATTTATTCAACTATGGCGTAGTTTAAACTGCAGATGGCTGAACTACAGCATCCACAGTGCAGATGGCTTACTTTGCAGTAACAGTATCACCGGAGGAGACTAGAAAAGTAGGTGTTTATGTCTCCAGACATTTGATGTAGCACTTTTTAAGTGACATCAAAGTTCATGAAGAACAACAAGTTCTGCTGTCAGCAAATACTGCACAAATCACTACTTCTGGGCTCCTGCACACACGTAGAGCCCAATCAACAGAGTCCCATCAGGGTTGACAGTTCAGAGCTCCAGGTCTGTGTTTTAAATAAACTCCATATTACATTACAAAGTAATAAGTAATGCTGCTGATAATACTTACCACCTGACCTGTCATCCAGTTGAGAAGAGGAGTTGCTGTGGAGTAGTTTTTCTGTTGGAACACGATACTGACTAGCAACCAGCCTCTGCACAGCCTCAGAGTCATCTACAAACATCTGCATTCGAATGAACGGCTCCCGGCCTTTCTGCGTCAGCAGATGCCACGGCTTTGGTCGAGCGAGCAGATCGCTCACGCTGCCCTGTGACAGTCCGAGCACAAACTCGCCAAAGAGGCGCTGGCTGATTGAGTACTGGCTCAGCACGTCTTTCACTCGCTTCACAAGCTCATCGGTGCTGATGTTCGCATACAGATCAAACTGTTCTTGGCTGATGGGAGGCAGAATAGTGCGCGCTGGCTGCGGATTCTGAGAGGACGACGATGGATTTTGAAGCATCAGAGAGTTAGCTATTGACTGCATGCGCTGGAGAGGAGACAATAACCCACTCCCTGGGGCAACCGTTGGGACTGGGGTTGACGAGAACCCAACCTTTACGGAAGGGAAGGCACTTGCCTCCGGGGTTGGATGGAGTGTCTCCGCTGACCCATTCATGCTGAGGTCCTGAGGCAGGTCAGCATCCATCTTGATTTCTGGCGGGCGTTCTGTACCATCATTCCCAAGTTTCTTGGGTCTCTCAATGGTTTCATCTCGGTTTTCCTTGTCCTCCTTGAGACCATCAGGCTTCGCAGGTCGTCTTGCCCAGCCCTGGCTCAGACGCGCCAGCTCCTGTCGGTAGGTGAGAAGTTCCACAACGTTTCCACTTGCCTCAGCCACCTGTGCCAGCTTTTCAAGTTGCTCTTGGTAGATGCGTGCGACGATCTCACGTGTCAGGTGCTCACTCTCTACCTTGCGATTCTTCAGTGCTTCACTGCGGGAGCTGGAGGTGGGGCCACTCGTCTTGCGATTTGCCTTCGACTTCCGAGGAGGCGCCCGCTCCTGTTCAGCCTGGTTCACAGCTGGTCGTGAGCACATCTCAAACATCCTGGGTGATGAAAGCCCATTCTGATGATGAAACTGTAGTAGTAATACAAGCCATAAATGACATTTGAAATTCAGCAACAACTAGTATTTTCAACTCTCCATGCATTACGCAGACTTGGTACCGTAATACATTTATACGCTACCAAGATTATCTATCTGTTAAAAAGCAACTTTTGTTTCTGCACATCAGAAAAAGGGCTCAAAAACCACCATCTTACCTTCACAGCATACGAAAGTACACGGCAAATGAGCACATACTGTACCTAACCACAATGGATCGAATTTGGAGCTTTCAGCTGACTTGTATTGCTGTAAACTCTGTTTTGCTTTACTTAATAATTTTGAATTTAAAGTCGTTATGTCTTCTACTTCTACCTCTTTAACACTATGCAATGCCATGCTACCGTCATCATTAACAAGGTACTTAAAAGGCTCTATATAAGTATCCTGATGCACACATACATTAGGACTGTCCTGCTGCAGTATTGTCTATGTTAGTTAGCTTTCCCTTGGTACAGGTTGGCAGTGGGCAGCTGCTAGATCAGACAGTGGAATTTCCAATTTGATTGTTTCTTCCATTTCATGTTTTGGCTTTACTGGCTCTGCAATGATTGCAAGTAGAGATGCTACCAGTAGTTGGATCTGGTCCCCAATTATCTAATGGAAGTGATGTAAAATAGTCTGGTTGTTAGCATGTTGGACTGGGTTTCCAAAACTTTCACTCCCTACAAAACTCAGTCATACAATAAGTAGTAAGGATTTTCAAAATCAACCTAAAATTATACAAGAAGCCAATGCAGCTGACAAAGCAGGGTCAAGAAGTGTGCCCAAACAGATGCACAGGTGATCACATGAATCATGGAATTTCTTATGCATTTTTGCCATTTTATTTGTGATTTATGAAACTCAAAAAACATTAAGGTTAAAGTTTGCAACATGTTCTCAGTTAGAGCTGTCTTGATATGTTGGAATTTCCACCATTTTGAAAAGGTTTTTAAATGGCGCTACACCAATATTTAGAGACATACATACATAGATACATACATACAGACATGCTATGATATGACAGAAAACAAGCCTTGCAAAGATATGTGACGTGAGACAAGATTGTAAAATTACTGCCAAAGGTTACCCTGTGTTCTAAGTGTCAAACCAACTGGAAAAATGGTTCCCGAAGGGAGGAAGAGAACACAGGCACTGGCATGAACTGAACAAGATAGTCTCCGATCTGTTCCACTGCTTATTATCTACTATTAATCTGCTTCATGGCACCACTGCCCTGCCAAGTCATTATCAGGTGTCATTACCTTTCCGTCTCTCATCTACTTTCATCTTTTCAAATTTCATCTGGTTGGTGGTGTCATTACCTTTCTGTCTGTTTCATTTACCTGCATCACAGTGCTAATACCAATTTTTGCCATTTACTTTCCCACAGGTTTCATTGCGTTTCTGTGTTATTTACCTGTCTGTTGGAGACAATGATGGTCATTGCCATTTACCTGTTCAGTGGTGATTTCCTGCTTAAGCTGCATTGCTGCCTGTGCCTCTGACAGGATCTGTGCTATGCGTTCCTCAGCAACTGGATCTACTCGACCACCTGACGATAATGATGACGACGAGACGTTACCTACAAGGGATAAGATCCACCATCTTCAGATTCAAATCTAATCATTTCTCCAACACTGGTACAACCACACGACACACTGCTTGATTACAGTAGTAATCATGTATCATGAACATTCATTATTACCTGCATGTCATTTTTTTTGTATCATGAACATTCAGTATTTAATGAATTTTTTTAATAAATAACACATTTCCCAGCCTTCACAAATGCAGCAGTGTACCAGAAATCATTAACAATCATATTATGAACTGCTCAGGTCATCATCAGCAGAACCTTCAAATGCTTAAAGTGTATTTTGGTACATGAACAAATCAATCATCGCAAAGTTTTCATTTGATTCTTACACTTAGGCGAGCTGAGTGACTTAAGTGTCTGGATGTTGCGTTCATCACTGGCCCACTGATTCATTTTGCGATATGACTCTCGGCCCTTCTCGGTCAGCTTCTCCCAGTGCTTTGGCTTTGACAGCAGCTCGCTTACAGTTCCCTGTGACAGTCCCAGCACATAGCGAGCAAAGAGCCGTTGGCCCAGATTGTGGAAGCTCAGGATCTCTCGAACATGCCGTGCCACTTCAAGCGTGTCTAGTGGTTTTGTTCCTGTTTCATCACCACCTTCAACCTTCATTCCCTCTGGTGCCAGGTCAAGGTGGCTGGCAGAAAGGTCGGTGGAGTATGAGGGTACGTGGCTGTGGAGATGGGCAGCTGGTGGCAGGAAGGAAAAGCTCTCAGACTTGGCAGCTGAGCCATCTGAGTGCCACAATTGTGCCTGAGGGAATTGACTGCTGCTGCTGTGAAAGGATGTCACAATCTCTTGACCGATTTGAGATGCAAGGTCCTCCATCTTTGAAAGGTTGTTCATTGACAAGTCTGCACAAAAAGACAACAGCCTAACAGTTAGATAACTTCAGCATAACTATAAAACCAAACGGAAATGTCAACTCAGGCCAGTACATAATCCCAGTAAAATGTGACATTTCTTAATATAGAAACTGAACAAAAGCTTAAACAGCTAATCAGGCATTCAGTTACATACACATGTGCAAACACACTCCCACCCCACACACACATATATATATACATCTGAACATGTATATATCGAAGCCAATATCAACAGTGTAACTATATAGAGTTGTTGATTGGTTTATGAGGAAACACTCTGTTTCATATAATCTGCTAATTATTTCTAATATAATTCTGTCATTTAGTGATTTAACACAATGCAAATGTGATGTAACATCAATAATGTAATACGACTGCAAAAGAACTATGACATACTATGAATAGATGCATTAAACTCTTTACCCATTTCTTCGTTGGGCTGTTTTGCTGACTCCTGTTCGCAGTGCCATTTCTCATGAAAGTCCATCCTGTGTTCATGCTGGATGCCCTCATGCTCATAGGAACTGCTCTTGAGATCTAATGTCTGATCTTCATGCTCCAGATGAAAGTCCGCAGGTAAATCAGTGTGAACACTCCTCTCATGATCAGGTTCAGTACACTCTGATACCGTACTATCATCTGTTACTGCATCATCTAGTACTTGACTGTTATCTGGTAATGGACTGCTAGGAACTGTATCATCGTTTGATACTGGAACTGCGTCATCTACCATACAATCCTTTGGCATTGCACCATCATCTGGTTGGTTATCTTTATGCAATCTGTAGTCATCTGGCATTGTATATTTGTTTTCTGATCCATCCAAGATGACACCAGAATTTGGTACCATAACTTCAAAGTCATCTTGTGCAGTACCAGCATCCGAAGCTAAGCACTTCTGACTGACATCTTGATCTCCAGCATCTTCACCAGAATCAACTTCCTCTCTGCTTGGATTTAATTCCTCTTCAAGGTTGGTGGTAACAACATCACAAGAGCATAGGGCAACACTGTTGTGCTGGCACAAACCATCTTCATGTCTTGAAACCACACCGCTCCCTTGACGCATTTGAACAGCCTGCTCTCGCTGACCTTCAAGGCAATGAGGGTCTACACCAGGTGACATCACAGCACAGTCATCAGTTTTACTAACTACAGCATCTCTATTAAGATCTTCATTGTCTGAAGATCTAACTGACTCAACATTATAGTCAATATCCACCAAACTCCGCTGCAAGTTTTCGAAGGCCAACGTCATGCTACCTCCACTTGGTCTGTATCCTGGTACTTCTGGTTGAACAACTCCTGGTGTTTTCATGGGCAGCTGGTTTTGGAGATGGGCTGGCAAACTTGAAAAAATTTGGACACTGGAATCTTTGTGATCATTTATGGTCAGTTCACAGGTAAGATCATTATGATATTTTTCCTCATTCTTTTCACCATCGCATCTACACCTGCTTCTGTTATTCACTGATTCTTTCTTTTGTTGAAGTGTTTCCGCAAAGCAACCTCGAAGCCTCTCTACTTCTGACTGGAGTTGGTCTGCAGCAACCAATACGGCCATCATATCTACAAATGCAAATGCCATAATCAATAAACAATCTGATTTTTATCCAATTTAATTAGTAATCAATAGCACAGGGCTGTATTACAGCTATATAAATCACTCACTTAAAATTCCATGATCCTAGGCATTTTCCTAATTATGAATTTGTAGTTAATACCACCTGCCCCCAACTCGGACCAAGTCAGTTTAAGAGCCAACCTGAACAACATGAAGAGGAGTTTTCTTGAGTCAGAGGTACAAACAAATTTGATTAGAATACAGCATATAAATTAGTTAAAATTACACTCATCTAATATGATGATCTAATGTAATCTGAAACTTCTGTACTGCCATTGCAACATTAATAATGCGAAACACATCAATTTATAGTCACTTCCAAGCAACGTCAATAAAAGTAAAATGTAGTAATATGAGTTAAATAGTAGTTAACCTCTTCACTGAAGAATATGCTACAACATTCATAATCTAATCTAATGACTTCTATAGCGCCAATATTATAATGCACAAGATATCAGTTGTTGGTCGCTTGAAGTGAAATCACAGTCAAAAATCGTAATCCCTCAGAATCCGTCAGGTCAGAGACCACAAATCTGGGTAAGCAAGTTGAAAAGTGGGTAGGCAAGTTGAAAAAGATAAAACTATCAAAACAACCACACTGTATAAATAAGCCATCAAAATCAGGCATTTCTTTAGTTGCTACCCATGGTGAAGTTCAGTCTTGCATGGGTTCATAGTAATTGACCATCGACCATCCAAGACTGTTCCTCTGAAAGACTTGAAATTTGCCCAAGAGAACTGAGAACTACCATACATGATGGCTAAGAACAAGACAAATGCTTAACATATACCACACTAAATAAAACACATCAAGACACACCATAAAACAGAGCAATCAACTAGTTAACTATGGGGTCACAGTTTTATATTTTCATCTATCACTTGGCTTGGAAGATCCAAGCCAGACACATTAATCAAATCAACTGTAAAAATCACAGGTTGAATGGTGAGACCTGCAGCTCTAAGGCAAGTGACTGCATTGGTAATTCCTGTTATGCTGAAAGACGGTTCAATCACAAAAAGAGCTTTACGATGTTGGCTTGAACTGATCAAATGATCGGCCAGAAAGGACAATAAACAACCGACTCAAAATGACCCAATTATGCAAAACAGACACAATTGGAATATCTACAGCAAATGTCTTCCTTTTGCGCAAAAGAATCAATTTTAAATAATGTTTGGGCAGTATAATATGATAATAGGTAAATCAACATTGATTTACCTACAACTATCAACCTACAGCAAGTTATGGCAAAGAATTAAAAAACAATTACCTTTCCTTAAATAAAATAACAGTTCAGAAGGAACAGCTGATGGCAGAAAATGGCTAAGTCCAGACCAAAATGAATCAAAGAAGGTGGCAACACGAGGGAACAGCTGATGGCAGAAGAAGGTTAAGTCAAAGTACAAATGGCTCAATCCAGACCAAAATGAATCAAAGAAGGCGGCAACATATGGATTCTATCACCAGGGCGAACCAAAACCAGGTAGATATCACAGACTGGTTCAAAAGAAATATGAAATCTGGCCTAATGAAGATGCCTAACATAGCGGAAGATAGCAAATGATGATTTTGGTAAAATTGGTCAAAACCAGGTGAACCTGGAAACGTCAATTCAGATACTGCATGGTTACTCAGCAACCGAAACCAACCTGGCATTCGCGTCAGCTTCTTGTAGACAGCAAGGAATGCCGACTCAGCCAGTTTGCTCCGTCTAAGCAGGCCATCAATTTCTGTTTGGAAGCACTTCAGCAGTGGTGCTGTGGCCTTCTGTACTTCCTATTGCAAGAACAACACAAAACCTGATGCATTTCAAATAGAAGCAACATAAGCTAACTGTGCATTTTTAATAAACAACCAAAGTCCTTGAATGAGCAATTTTTTGGTTTTAAAGTCAGTCAGCTGAAAGACAGACTCAGTAGCACTATCAGCTTGTCTTGGATAAGCTGAATAAAAGCCCTTTCCCCTCTTTTCAGAGTTTTGTTGTCTTGCCTTGCTAACCTGGTCTAATCTCTCGAATTTCACCAAAACTGATTTACAGAATTTCAAATGTAAAGCTGGAATGATTTACTTTGGAATGATCTACCAAACGTTTCACTGGTCTTTTGTGGCTTTACTTAGTAGCAGTGCATGAATGATCTGTACCGTATGTTATGATTCAAGCCACGGTAGATGATGTAAAAGAGAAGCAACCACTTTGAGACCAAACAACAAAGAGAAATAGTAAAACAATGCTATGATGATGATGATAAAATGATGACTTTCTGCAGTCAAAAATTAGATAAAAATAAATTAACACATTAATAAAAACATTTCAACTTCAGAACAACAGCTGCAAAATGGCCCAGAGAAAGGAAAGGAATATAACTATTTTTCCTTAGAGTGTGCATTTATGACTAACATTGCACTTATTATGCAAGAATTTTGAGTTAACACTGCAATTCTCTATTCTGTGAACTTCTTAGCTTGTACTGAGTTCCTTTCTTCAAGAATTTTGGCCGATATTGTATTTATATTACGTGAGAATTGTTTGGTTAATACTGTGTTTCTTATTTCTTAATCTTTGGTTACAGTTATTTTAAATTGTGTACATACGTAAGTATGTATCTACCAAAACATTTAATACAGCACCTTTTACGTAGTTACTTAAAAGTACTTGTGGTTACTTTGTTTACAAAGTTTTGGTTAATATCACTGTTTTTTCATTCAAGCAGTTTTGGGTAACATTCTTTATCTAAAGTCTTGAGATTTCAATGGGCTATTACCATACATGAATAGAACATGGCTGGGTCTTGTAACCAAGAGCAAAGTTAACAGGACAGCTGAAAAATTCTAGTCCTTCTAAACCTACTTCTGAACTGTTCCTCTTGAACTCGCGACTCTTCTGTAGGAGTAGCTGCCTTGAGACATCTGTTTCCTCACACTGCACAGCAAGAACTGAAGCTGCTCTATCGAGTTCCTCCTGAAAAAACCCCAAATATATAAAATACATTACGGTGGCAAGTTCTATGTAAATTTGCAATTACAACTACAATGCTGAGGTCATCCCTGCGATACACCAAACCCTTGCTGGAACACGTGTTTACATAACACGAATTCAGGTATAGATCTCAAACAGTACGCACTGCACAAGTGTGATCTTTGGAAGAGAAACTCACATAATGCAAGTAACTTCCTGTGCTGATGTTCCTTGTGTTGTTCACATATCTTACAGTTGGTCAAACAGCTGTCAGCTGCTATAAAGCATCATCATCGCATTTCCATATAATTGTTACTGAGAACTCTCCCAGGTAGAGAACATTGTAGAGAACTCTCCAAGGTATGTAAAAGATTTTTATTCTACCATTATCACCGTTTGCGTAGTTGTGTAGCCAATATAATTTATTTAATTCTTTAAGATGATTGCCAGACCTAAATTGCAAGACAATGTAAGACAAGCATAACGATAAAGTGGATGATGCTCCAATGTCAACTGTGGCTGTAGCTGGCTTGCGGACGGGTTTGAGGTGATTTCAAATGCAAGCTATTGAGCCAATATTCTGCAGCATTTGCTAAGCGGAAGCAGCATAGCAGATAGTTGCAAAAGCAACTCACCAACTTTTTTAATGAAACCTAGGTTAGACTAGTTTATGTGCTTGAACTTAAACATCCAAAAGAATCAAAAATTTCTTTACTGTGCATTGTTTACTTCAAATAATAGTTTAAGGTGCTGTATATGAACTTTATTGATCAAAAATAATTAGTGACACACACATTTATTTATGTATTCCACAGCACACCCAGAAGGTCACGGCGACTGAAAGTAGAAAATCTAAACAAAGCATACAAGGCATTCAACTGAATTTATTTAAAACTTGCTTCCATTCCAAAACAATTCTGAATCAAACAGAATTTTCTGGCAGCCTTTACAAGTCCAACGACATCCATGCCAGTATCTAGCAGACTTGTTTTTCATGATGATACCGAGTTCTAATGCTTCCTCAGCTCACAGTATGCAAATGCACAGCTACATTGACATGTACATTGTCGCAAAATACAATTTCAGTGTAACACAGTACTTGGTATCATGCATTACGGCAAGGGACTGGTGTACTTCTATTCCTGACTTTTACCTCAGGGTGGTTAAGAACAAACAGAGCAGATAAACTTAACAACCAGAGTTTTAGGTATTAATATTCATCAAAACTGACAAATGATAAAAGATTAAGATGACATTGGTGAAGGTTAAGATAATGTATGATCATCATGTGCACATCATCAACACCATCATAACCATCATACCAACAACAACAACAACAACATCATCATCATCACAAACACTGTTATCATCAACCATCAGTACAACATCCATCCTCAACTTAAGGATATGATGAAAGCACACAAATGGCCACAAAACTTGCAAAGCCCTGCATGACTTTCACTCACTGGACTCAGTGACCCCAAACTTTGTAACGGCAAAACAGGATTGTGTATTGATCATTTCTGCACAAGAACTTGTCGAAATGCACACAACTGATGAATGTCCAATCAATTCCAATTACAGTCTGAATTGAATATTCATCGGTCACAAATTCACAGTCCGTGCCGAAAATCAATCGGTAATTTTGAGCCCATGAGAAACTAGCAAAATTACAGGCAACTACAAATCTATACATGACCTTTACAAATGTGTACAATAGGTTAATGCTGCTTCATGATCGTTCCCTCCTAATTCGTTCCATAAATCATCTTTTAGGTTGCATTTGCACACACACATTAAATTACATTCACATTTGGCTCTTAAATTAACCAAACCTTTTTAGCATAAATTTACACAGTTACAAAGGGCATTCCATCAACAACCTCACCTTAAAATTTAATAAATCTTTCCCATCACCCATTTACATATTTGCACTTAGAGTCCACTCCCCTCTTAAATTTAACAGATCTGTCAGCATGCCCCTACAAGGTACTTACAATGCATTAGCACTTTCTTTGCAATTAAAGCAAATTCTGCAAAATTTTGCACTGGTCGGATGATTAGACTGTCTTGAGATATTTGTAATTAGGAACTTCTATAGCAACAGTTCCTAATGCAAAAGGCATCGACCGATGGCAGACCAAAATCAAGCCATAGTCAGGTCAATATCTAGAAAGTCGATCCACTGAAACAGAGGGGCAGCTTATGGGGATACCAGTTGAAAGAGGTTAAGTCTTAAGTAGAGACTGAAATGACACAAGGGACTGCGCAGAATAGATACAGAAAACAATTTGAAAATTCAGGTCCAGAAACCGATATAGATCGTCAGCTAAGAACAGCTCTAGTTTTGGCACAACTAGAGAAAGACAATCACCTGGTTGAAAACTGACAGGTCTGTGCAAACGACAACTGATTTTAAGTATCGCGGTTGGCCAGAGTTTAATGTTTAATAAACTATAAGCCCCAATTTGAAATGAATCCTTTGCTGAACAGAAAGCAATGCAAAGGTTAAGTACAGGGGTTAGGTGCTCATATTTGCATGTGGTAGTTATTGCTCTAGCCAAAGAGTTGGAACTCTTTGGAGTTTCTTTTTGACTTTGTAACACCAGTACAGCTACAAGTAATCAAGGCGATTGGAGACCAGCGCATCAGCCAGCGACATCCTTGAGGACATGGAAACATAATGCCTAATTCTTACAAATACCATTTGCATAGTCGTCGCGAGACACAATAGACTCAAAAACAATGCCCTCAGCCTATAAATGGCTAGCTGAGGTCCCTCTCCACATGGCCACGCAGATTGCCTCACAAGCACTCCACCCAACCCAACCGCCATGGGTGCCTGCCCTAAGCAATATAGTACCGCCTCATCTCTGTAGAAAGGAAGCTACTTCAAGGCTTCAGAAAAAGAACGATGCAAACAAGGACTTGCCACTTCATGACCGTGTCACTTTGCACCTGCCAGAACGCCTGTCCTTAAGATGCCCAGTTTGGGGACACGACAGCTATTTTGGCATAAAGGGAAGAATGAGTAGCAGTGATTATGAATAACCACTGCCTCTTCGCTGAGCAGTCTGTCTGTCTGTCCTCCAGGCCTTAACTTGCCTCAAAGACTCTGGGTTGCTCTTAACCCATTCTGGATGGGCCAGGGCTGCTGTGCATACAGTCTCGTCAAATGGGGTCAAGCCATTGATCCCAGGTGCAGCTGGGGGGCATACCAGACAATGGCACACATTGTCAATGTCTGTCTGCAAACTTGTTTCAATGGTGCAAACTTGTTTCAATTGCGAATTATCAGCTCTGCATCTCACTGGTAATGATGCTTGCAACTTGCAGGGCATGAACTGCATGCCCTAGAAGAAGAAGAAGAAGAAGAAGAAGAAGAAGAAGAAGCAATCAGCTAGTTAAATATCCAGATTTGGTCGATGAAACAAGTTTTCGCATAAGTTTGCACTGTTGTTTAAACCAAATGGTTTCAGAGGGAAGACTAAAGTGGTGTTACTGACACTCTAACTGACTCTGCAAATGCCTGGCTTCAGAAATGGCAGAGTTAAACCAAGGCTGTGGTGTGCACTTTGCTACTCTCTTAGTTCTAAAAGAAATGTGCCTGTCAACAAGCTTAGTTATAGTAACTGAAACTGCAGAGCCGGGTCATTAGATACTTGTGCTGGAGAAGCCAAGATAGGCTTTAGTTTAATTAAATCAATTTCAAGCCAAAAGACAAATCTAACAGTTTTGTAATTTGGAGGTGGTTTAAATGGGAAGTTAAACTTTGAGAAAATGGCAGTGTGATCTTATAGACATGATTCAATGGGATTAACCAAAATGATTGCAAATCAGAATGAGTTACCAGGACAGTTCATGGGTGAGAAATGCACAGGCAAAAAAGAGTGCTAGCCAATGTTAGTCTGGAGCTAAAACATAAATTAAGAGACTGTGGTTGGGAAACCTGCCGTGCCCATACAGATCATGAAGTCAGAAAACGCAGGCCCCAATGCTCTCAACAAGAAATGTGTGTAAATTAATACAAACAAGAAATAAATAATCAATACTCATCTCAGCAGTACAAAAATAAAAATTATCCAGGAAATTAAAAATCCCAGGCCAAAACTAATTCCCATTCAAATGGGCCATAATGGTGAAGGGAAAAAATTCATTGATAAATGTGCAGGGTCAAGGCTACATACATAGACACTTCAGAAAAACATGTACATTTACATTTAGCTGTTGAAAACAGCACCTTCTGTAAAAATACGGCCAGTCAACTATAATCTTAATGAAATCATATTTTCACCTGCCAGCATTGATATTGTAATTACAAGTCATTTACACTGCCTGGAATCCTTAAATAAACTTTTAGATAACAGGCTGAAATTTGTCTTTACTATATCAGCTTTAAAATGTCATTATGCTGCATTTAAAATTTCTTACTGATTAAAATCATCTTTCTATTCAAATAAAATAACTGGCAAGGAGCAATTGTTAATTTGTTGGATTCGTGTTGTGCCTACTGCTGAAAAACCCTTCTCTTCTGTGATGCAATCAAGAATAATATTTGCAATAAAAAGATTCAGCTTCAATTATTGCGCACTAATTAAAAGCTAATGCAAAACTAGTCGTCAGAGATGTGGTTTTGGGTTACAAGCTGTTTTGGATTAAGCATAAATGTGACAACAACACTGAAATAACCAGAGATTCTTCTCCACGAATAAATTTCAATTAATTTCCGCTGAGAAGCCAGGATTTGAAGCCAAACACAGTGACATTTTTTGTACTCTAACAGTGGCCACAGTACTACGAGTGTTGATTTCTTACAATAAATTAAGCTTCAAACCTGTTGAAGACTGCATATATGATGGAGGCACATAATAGCAGGACAATTACCTTACCCTACCTATTGGACTTTACCTCACGAAATGAGCAAAAATGCAAAGACGGCTTCATGCCGGTTGCCATGGTGAGAGCAAGTGCTGTGAGCATCACAGAGCAATCGACAACAGTCAGTCAGGGAGCAAACGGGCAGCATCATATAGTCCACTGATTGCAGCCTCATCAATAATAGATGAAGCCGGTGCCCGTGATGGCTCGTCACTGTAACAATCGGCTCACAATAGCACCACCACCAGCTGCAGCAGCCGCAATGGTAGGCTGGCCTGCGGCATCTTATTGGAGCCAAGGCGCCATTCCAGACGTCTTTGAGTCGCCACACAGACAGACCGAGAAGGAAATGACAAGACCACGGAAATATGTTAATGTGGAATGAGACAACTGAAAATGAGTGACACACCAGAGTGCTGCAGTAATCACAGAAAGGCAAAGCTGATGCTGTTTGGAGTGCAGCTTGCTCTAGATGATTTGCTTGAAATCAGGGAATGACAACATGAGCTGAAGGATGCTAGGAAACAAGAAAACAAACAAGAGACCACAATCACTTTGTCATGGAAAGTTAGGACAATGTTAGTAATAGAAGATATTGGAGTAGGCTGATAACAAACATCCTTTACATGTTCATTAGCCCAAATAGAGATCATGTGAGGAAAAGACAAAAGAAATAGGGTGGGCATGATGACAAAACAAAGTAGGCATCAAAAACTGCAAATACAAGTCTATACGGGCCATTTCCTTCTGCCTACTACTCTCTGCTTCCACCATCTCTGAAATCATCAATTCCTAAAAACTAAACTCATCGTCATCGTCATCATCATCAGTTCCCGACACCACCCATTTGATGGCAATGGATGTCAATGAATCATTCCCATTCTTCACAGTAATTCGGCAAGTCCAATTTTTTCCTCACGGTTAATCGGGGTGCACAACAGTCCAGTGCTTAGCATGCTGGACTATCAATCAGGAGGTCAGAGGTTCAAATCCCCACCAAAGCAGAAAGACCCAAAAAGCATTTCAAGATTTCTGCTTCATTTGCATCCTCTAGTGAAGTCAGCTATAAAATGAAAACACCGACCATACACTGTTGTGGGAGGAGCAGATGGCGAGAAAGACAGAGAGAGAGACAAAGAGAGCGACAGAGAGAGAGACAGAGAGAGAGACAGAGAGAGAGAAAGAGAGAGAGAGAGAGAGAGAGACAGACAGTGAGAGAGAGAGAGAGAGAGAGACAGACAGAGAGAGAGAGACAGAGAGAGAGTGGACTGGCCACCTGCCCTAATATGCTGAGGCTAAGAAAAATGAAGTCGCTAATACTTCATATCCATGTCTGCCTCTCGAGGTAAGCTTAAGGGATGTGCTCTTCTTCTTCACCTTCTTCTTGATCTTGTTCTTCTCATATCGATAATGTCTATTGTCTGTGTTGCTGTTTATCTTGTATCCATCTTTTGCACCAAACCGATTTCAGTCATCAATTTTATGATTGGTGATTATCTGAACTTTCAAATTTAGCCATCACTTTTTATTTTCCAATGAAGTGAATAAAATTTTACTTAATTTACAGATAATCATATGCCACATGCTTCTAGTGATCGCTAATGGCTGGAAATGATTTAAATCTGAAGTGCTAAAACGCTTATTGACAAAAATTCAAAATAAACTGTAATATCATAAATACTATTTTGGCAGATATGGGAGAGAGTAGTAAAAGGACAAGGGCATGCAATTTGTAATATTATCCATAGTCTTTGCTAGTTGACCTGTGTGTGAAATATCAAAATGATTTTTTATCCATATATATTTTGTCAATTGCTGAAAATCTGCCATTTTTTTCTTCTTACATAAGTAGAGATATTCTGGTTTAATTTTCAATAGCTTCCCATTGCACTGTAAATACTAGATAATTCATTCATTCATTTCATTTTATTGCTCCACAAAAAGAGAACAGCATAAAACGTATTACATAAGAAAATCATGTGGGATACAACAGGCAGACCCAGAAAGAACCATGTTCCGCTTATTAGGGATGCCTACGTTACGTGGAATACTATGTGAAATGACAAATAATCAACTTAACCGGAGTGTAGTCCAACTGGACTTGAGCAAACAGAACCTTTGTAACAAGAACCTAAAAAAACTTAACTAACAGAATGAAGTAATTCACACGAATTCACTTATTGAGTTCATTCAAATATGTGCGTATATGGTGTTTAAATAATTTTATATTGGGCAGAGTACGAATGTCATGAGATAAACTGTTCCATAAAGGACCAGCACATTTAACAGACAATAGACCAGCGTTTGTACAGGCATAACTTCTATGAAAATTACTCTTTGATCTGGTATTATAAGTGTGGTACTCAAAGTTGGATGAAAAATAACCAGAGAAGGCAGAAGGAAGTAAGTTATGTGCAAACCTATACATAAATTCACCAATCTGTAATTTGTCTATCTGATCAATTTTCAAAATATCAAGGTCATGAAAAATCTTTCCGAAGAAGAACAAGGAGATCTTCCTAAGATTATGCGGACAACTCGTTTTTGAAGCAGAACAAGTCTCTTTAGCCAGGATGGATAATTAGATGACCGTGCAATATTACAGTAAGATAAATAGGGATAAATGAATGAATAATATAACTTTATACGTATGACTAGAGGTAAGTCATGACTAATACGTGACAGTACTCCAACGTTTTTAGCAATTTTAGTTGATACAGGCTTTATGTGCTCATTCCATGTTAAATGCTCATCAAGGTAAACGCCAAGAAACTTAGATGACTTAGTTTGAGAGATAGGTATGCTGTCAACGGAAACAGACACAATTTGATGTTGGAGTGGCTTTCTGTGGGAACTAACCAAAATGTAGCAATGTACTACATTGGTAGTACTTTGCACATGTCTGTGGCCATATCGGTCGTTGGCTGTCTTTATGTCATTTTGATGGATTATATTTAGTGTAAACATAAAATTTATTTGATGATTCTGGCATTTAGGACTGTGACTGTTGCTGAGTCTGCAGGTTGGAATTATTTCTTGTTTCCAACATGGACTTACCTAAATTTGGATGGCTTTTGTTGCATATTACCATGACCTTCTGTGGCTGGAATGATCCATCTACAAAGGGGGACAGGATTCCAGCTCGACAGTTATGCCTCAGACCTACTTGCGCCATCTACACCAGGAAATCATTGATTTGGTGGAGAAAGGGTGAAGAGAGTCTTCGAAGTGCGGCGTCGACTGTCGACAACAGAATGGTTCAACTACCTACTGGCAGGCAGTTGACAAATGCCTGTCTTGGGCATAACCGTGGGTTCAAGATATTTGGACACCATGCTGTCTTCCATCTATGAGGGATTGCTGGATGGTAAGACAACGGTAAACCATCAGTGGCAGATTGCATGGCCTATCATCCTTCCTCAACCCAGGAACTCTAAACAAGCTGTCATCTTTCAACTTTAGTTGGGAATCTGTCAGTAGGGCTCCGTGTGTATGACTCTTCTAGTTATCTGAGCAATGTTTACTAGCAGATGAATGTTCTCATCTTGATGACATTTAACGTCATTAAGACTAGCCAGAGCACGCCTCTGATCAGTTTCTCTTGAAACTGCATGACATAATTGGGTTATGATTTCGGGAGTGTAATAAAACCAGGCAACTGGAATTTATATAGCACATTTTGGGATCTCTCCTCCAAAGTTTTATCCATGCCCATCTGACAGATGGAAAAACTATCCACAGTATGCAGATCGTTAACTGGCTCTGCAAACTAAGTCAAGACACGTAAAACAGGTGGGTCTCGAGTTCTGACAGGAATTCACAAGGTAAGATTACCAGTAACTTTATATTGAACTCCCTGGTCGGGAGAGAGCTGCCTAGGTTAGACTAGGCTAGTCATAAAGCAGCTTCTCACAAGACAGAAGCATAAAGAAAAGAATCCAGAGCAAACATCTTTCTGTCAGTAAGACTGACAGACCAACAGCCATCTTCCTGCACATGAAACTCGAGATAAGATCCCAACTCATATTTTGCAGCTGAAAGCCGGCAGAAGTGACGGGATGTGATACAGATGTTCGAAAATATGCCTTATTTCTCCTCACACACATAATAGCGTCAAGGAGCCACAACTTACGACCAAGCACCTGGTTCTAGCCATAGCATTTCAACAAACAATAAAACTAGGGAAACTTAGGACTCCTTTGGTAATATCTTAAGTAATCAGAACACTGACAGACTTGACCAAGACAGAGCTTGTTGTAGCTCTTGATAATATTTTTGCATGTGAAATCACAAGTTTCAACAGCACCGAGATAAAACCGTGTTTACTGTCCATGGTTCTTATTTTGCAACAGTTAATGACAATCTATATTGCTCTGACTAGACAGCTTTTCCGATGCAGATCTAAGCCAACTTAAGGCAAAATTTTCCAGATGTTTATCGGCTCATAACTCCAGATATTACTACTATATATTCTGCTATCTGCAGAGGGGCCTCATAGAACAGCCAGGGCTTGCTAGTTCATATAACAAGGGACCAGACATGACTTCGCCCTGACCTAATTTATGGGCTCATGTATAAGTATATATATGCGAGGGCCAAATTTATAGAACAATTCTGTATCCCGACGTAATGCCTTTTTGATTAGACTCGAGACCCCTCGGCAATCATCTGAAAGGATAACGGTGATTTACAGCCCTGCAGAAAGAAATGGCAAGTTTGGAGTTGGGTCTATGGGTAGGTTCAATAGTCCGTTTTGATCAGGTGGTTAAGATGCTATCAATCTGTTGCTGTCGCTGCAGTTACCGCTGTTGCTGCTGCAGCTGCCTTACGAGCAGCTCGCACCCCATCACTCGCAGTTCAGAGGAAACATGTACGCTTCAAAGGCCAATATCTTTGGGCCCCGTCGATCAATACGCCACAGCCGCCAAGGTTTTAAGGTGAAGCATTATATTAGTAAACAGCCATAAGCAAGGCCCCAAGGGCTAGAATATATGGCAGAATTCCATCTGAGATGCGATAGACGTCGGCACGTCAGTCGGGTCTGTCGTTCGGAGTTTCATGCCTGCGTAATTGAGGGTGATGGAGGAAAGAAGAATGTATGCCATTGATCTTACTTATATCGAGTTATTTTCCCCCTATTTTCCCCGATGGAACATTGAGCACAAAGCAGCTAATATTATCCCTAAAGAAAAATTAGAGTGCCATTAGTACTGCGTCGACCAGCACTAAACAAAGGCATAAACTGATGACAGGTGCAACAGCCACCGACTATGCCAGGTTTACAAAGTAATGTAATGGCCAAATTTAAACAGCATATCTAAACAGCATTCCTACTGATGCTTAAGAAAGTCCTACACACAATCCCGTCATCATTCTTGTGTCCATCCACATAAACCTGAGGTAGAACTGTGACATTTCTTAAGTGCATGCACATATACAGCATATCACAGGAATGCAGCAAATCCTCATTTACTGTGATTAAACAATGGCATATCTACATACAGAATGATATTTCAAGCATTGCATAATGATGTTAAAGCTTTACAATAAGAGGAAGTCAAAAAAGTCCAGAATTCTGACAAGATAACTAGGACAGCAATGATCAGTTGCAAGAATTTGTAGGTACAAAAATACAAAGAAGACTGGTTAGTTGCAAAACATCAAGGACTGATGTGGTCAGTGAAAGCAAGATTAGATACTAGTAATAATACAGCCCACACTGAAATGGAATTAACATATCAGTAAACAAGCAAACGTTGACTACATCATGATAAAACAAACAATAAGAACACAAAACAATTTCTTCAGATAAAGAAAATGAAAGAGGAGGAATGAGGGAACAAGTCAGTGGTACAATCTTGCATTTTCTTTTAGGAAGTGTCTGGTGCACTCAGAACAGATTGCAGCGTGAGGTGGCTCATCTATCAAGGGACGAATTCTCAAATCCCTGAACATAGACCTAAGCATGTAGCAGATCATACCACTAAATTCCCACTGATCATACTCCTATCAGTTTATACAGCACTGTAGCTGCACAAGTAAATACATATTAAGAAACAGATACTGCCCACGACTGCCATGCTGCTACCATCTAAAAAGGAATAAACATTTCATCAGAAAGCAAACACACTAACGGTGCAAGCCCCGATGTTACACAATTCTCTTGAGGAACAAAAAAATAATATTAAATTGATTCAAAGTTGACATCACAGTCAGACAGAACAGGAAATCGGGTATTTTGACTCCCACACCGGTATAAATTCAAAACTCCTCAACTGAATTTGACAGGGAGCTGTTGGGCTACTGGTGGTTCCCACACCAACACCGAACATATACAAGTGTTCGTTCTTCAGCAAGCCTACAGCACACATTTCTCTCTCTTTCTCTCTTTTGGGTCGTGAAACTCAGCTGAGTGAACTGTGTCCACGATGTTTTACAAAGACTGAAGTTCAGGTCAGACATCCTTCTCCACCACTCTAGTCCACAGAGCCCTAGGTCTACCAGGTGGTAATCTCCAATCCCCTGGGGACTGTTCACAGCAGTCCACATGGTTCTTTGGTGGTCCTCATCTTCTGGAGCACCAGCAACATGAGGTCTGTGTTTTTGGACAGTGACAAAGACCAGTACCATCACTGTTCTTCTAACTGTGAGGTTACTTAGTATTATTAATTAATTTCTACTGCACCATTGTCTAATGTATATTAACCAATGGTGCACCAAAGCCAAGCTGCAATCAGCTGCAATCAAAGTTTAGCATATGATTTTTGGTAATTCAGAAGTGGATGAGGAGACAACTTTGAAGGATTTCAAGCATTTAAAAGTAGCAGGACCAATAGTACTGTAAGTAGTGTTCACACTGACAACTTACAGAACTTTTCGAACTACAGAGAAAGCAATACCAGCAGTGAAGCCCAGTAAGTAAGTACTTCACTTGTTAACATGCCACATGTCCATTGGCTGAGTGAGGAATCACAGGTGTGGACAAACATGCAAACAATTAACTACATAACAAATCAAACAAATAAAGAAGGCTGCACAGCCATAAAGGCAGATGTACAGAATGACACTCAACCACACAGACATGATGCAGCGTTGCCTAAACTAGTGTTTTCCGCCACCTCCAATAAAGGCTGTTAGAAAAGTGTTATAAAAAGGGTTGACCCGCTCACTTATATCATACATTCGTCAGCGTTTGATATATTTTCGCAGTTTTTACCGAAAGAAATCGCAGGCCGAGATCTTCCCTAAAGCTAATTGGTGATGCCCGGATGTTAAAGAAGCGGATCTAGACGTGGATTTTCTCACATTTATTTTGCTCTAGGGACGTGTAAACATGCCTCAGCAAAAGTTACTGGTCGACAAAACTTTACCTCGAGATGCCTGGCTTGAGATTTATCAAGCCAAACAACACAAGAAGTTAGAGATAACTTAAAAGTCTTTTAACTTAAATGGCAATGCTTTCAGCACATGACAGTGACTTTCATTCTTTGCCATTCTTTGCCTTTTGTCCCTACCAAACATAAACTCAAGTGAAGTACGACCACTCCTCACTATCATCAATGACCCTTGGAGATTTGCATGCCATCCAGATTGTGAAATGAGTGGTGACAAAAGCAATTCTGCATTCAAAAATGATGGTCTACATATCAAACCATCCATGACTCACCTGAACTGTAGCCTTTGATCTAATAATAATTCAAGGAACACTATATATCAGTAACATATATTTATTTAGAACATCGGCAGAATATAAAGACAATATAATGGCTGCTTGTGAACACGTATACCACACCATACTGTTTGACTTGCCATATCTAAAAAGCATAGTGCTTTATATTTATTATGTGCCTGATGCGTTTATAAGAATCATTTCAACTGCAGTGCTGTTAACACTCATTAACATTCATTCTTAAACTGGAAATTTTTTACCTCATCCAAATTTGCAAAAGACAAGTTTCAAATGAAAGTGATTTACTGCCTGTCAACAAGCCAGTGCATATGATCAAACATTAGACATATATTCAGTCAAATATGATATGCAAGTAAATGTTACCTTTAACAGCAATGTCTGCAGAAATCAGACACTAATGTCATCAGAAGACTCAAAAGAAAGAAATCAGCTGGTTTCAAAAATATAAGCACTGGTGCCTCCTGCACGACAGTTCTGTCTAACAACTTCAAAGATCCCAACAATGTCTGACTAAGGCAACAATGACTGCAATCTATCTCCTGAAAGCACCTATTCATGAGTGATTACATCAATGTCTGGTGTTTTTAGACATTACTTCTGAGAGAATCCACTTAATTTAAGCTAGTGCACGTACATGCTAAAAGTCAAAGCGATAGAGTGATTGAAACTCAATAGGCATGTAGATTCCATCTGAATGTGACAGACTGGCAGAAAGTTGATATATTTCAGTATGTTTGATCCCAAGCTGATGCACTCAACATCTACACACGTCATGATACAGCTTTCTGCGGACAATTCTTATAAGAAAGCCCATCAGTATATGCCACCCAGACATGATCAGTTTGCAACTGCCACGTGCAAACACTGTGGCTGGTTTACCGTTACGACACAGATAGTCCAAGACAAACTATAAAAAGCTATCAATACAATTTTACAACCAAGAACTGCAAAGCTGACTTACACTGCACAGTTTCATCAATGTAAAAGACCCTTATGATTAGCAACTGAAGAAATTTTAACCTAATATTGCTTATAATTAAGAGTTCAATTGTAGCTGCATAACCTGGAGGACAGAGAGGCACCACAGAAGTTGCTTCATAGCTGGGGATGTCTAACAGAGACAGCTGACCTCATGCAGGCCCTATATGCTGACAAAGTCAGTCTCTGAAGAGTTGAAACAGCAACAATAGAACGGTTTGTGATCGAAGTGGTGTGAGGCCTGGCAGCTTTGTGGTCCTAGATCTCCTTGTGGCACCCACCGACAAAATCATGTAGCCCACGGTCCATAGTGGCATGCTGGATGCTGGGGATGAGACCTTCACTGACATGGTTTTGCTGATGATGTCAGACTGCTCAGAAAAGCGCTAGTAGTTCTCTGGCCAGTGTTCGCGGAAGAGAGCACCATTGAACTGTAACTGAGTTGAGAAAAACCAAGACCCAGGCAACCACAGCATGAACAGATTCACTTATGTTGGAAGCCACACCATTGCCAATCATTACTCCAAACCACAGATTCAGTGTCAACACAGATGGCCAGGTCGTGCATGGTACTCGCTTATTAAGGGCATTTGACACTCAAGCGCTCTGCTCAAAATCAAACTCAAACTCCACATATTGTATGTTCTGCCAGTGTTGCTCAACAGTTCTCAGACTTGCACAACCACAGAGACCCTGAAAAAGAAAAAAAACTGGATGGTTTCGACAAGTGGAGAAGGATCCTAAAGATCCATGTCACCAAGAAGGAGATAAGGTCAAGAACAACAAGCGTGCCAGTCGCTTGCAGTATTTCGACCATTGTCGCACAAACCCCACCTGGAGAGAACCATAGCAGAGCCCTAAAGGCCAGATCAATAAAGCCCCATGGACTAGAAGAGTCAGACCCAGAATCATGTCGGCCTGAATAATTTTAAAGGATACGGAAGGACATGGTTTTGGGCTGCATGGAGAAGGTCAGTGACAGGAAGGTATTTGTGCCATGTCAAGTTTGCCCCCTACTGAAAACATACATACACAGTTACACACATTTAACTGCAAGATTATAAACTACAAACATTCGCCTATGATTCCTCGCTCAGTCGATGGACATATGGCGTGTTAACAAATGCATTACTTACTTACAATGAAAAGAGAAACAACTTAAAACCATTCTAGCAAAATTTACACAGATTAAGAAATGCAAGCCACTTCCAAAATGAAGAAAATGAAGAAATGTATATTTTCACTGGAAGTAACGACTAAAGATGGTAATTCTCATAATCATCAAACTACACTGTAAAAACCTCAAAACTAAGATACCAGTACAACTAAGTCTTCAGAAAGTGAAAATCACAAACTAAGAACCTTGTGGTGTTTCTTCATTCTAGATAGCATTCACAAATTGCCACTAGCTTCTGTGCCACTCTAAGGAGGCAATCATATCAAGTACAAGAAAGAGCGAGCGTTAACAACAATTACAATATAAATGATGCATGTAAAGCAACAGATAAAATCCTTTTCAAAGCTTATACAGATGACCTAATGCTGACAAAAGTATTTTCAAGTAGCCGTCATCACAGACTCAAGAGGAATCCTGGCTGAAATGGTCCAAACATCACTTTGAAATTTGCTGCCAAGACAGATGAACAACAAGGAACCCAAGATCAAAGTTCAGCTGATGAAAGGCTGTGTTCCATGTCCCAAACCACATACCATGCATATGCTGCCAATTCAACTGCACTGGTAATAAAGCCACCACGGAAACATCTCTCCAGCAAAGAAACCTCTCTCCAGGGTGACACTAGCAGACGATTTCGATTACCTCTGAACTTCAGACGCTTTCAAAGGCAAACTGCCCACACACATAAGATCTTCTACAACAAAACAGCCATTCAGCCAACGTCTCTGATAAAACAGTCACTTTGGTCCACCCACATGCAAGATCAGGTCATTCGAAGGCAGATCAGTTCACAGAAACATCACTAGTTCCTAACAAGTGGTGATCAAAACTTCCACAGAGATGAACAAAAGCCAACATTAATTTGACAGATCCCTCCACGCTGAGGTGCCATGACGGCTGCCAAGGGCCAAGATGGTCGAAACGAATGGAAGAATCATGGCTTTAGAGGAGTTGTTAGAAAACAGACTGCAGTAGATTCGTCCTAAGACTGACAAAGCCTTCAGGGGTCACAAACAGATGCTTAGTGGCTAAGTGGCTTCTGTGACATTCCCAAGAAACTCAACCATTAAGCAACAATCGGACACATGCACCATCAACAGAACAACCAAACGCAGGCATTCCCATCGTTTGATGTTCAATTGGAGAAAAGATTCTTCTGCACATACACAGGTTTACGTATCTACCCAACCAACCAACCAAATCTTCAACCATCTTAATGATCAATCAAATGACCAACCATACAACCAAACTAACCAACCACTAAAACCAGCCAATCAAACAATCAAACCAAACCAATCAACTGATCCCCAACTATCCAAAGATTCAGCTATCTAACGAAGCGATCAGCCAACCAAAAAAACTGTGGCAATAACAAAGTGCTACATCATGGCTGCATTGTGCAGACTTTTTTATCTTGGGTTATTTTCAACTCTGCCACTGCTGTACTCGGGTAATGCCAGTCCCAAACCTAGATAAAGGAAGAGGAAACAGAAAATACCTAACTCAATGAAAAAGTCCTATGGATACTTTATCATGGACAAATTACTCTTGAACCTCAGTTATAGCAATTCAAGCGTTTCTTATTGACATTCCCTTTTAAGCCATGCATATAGTTCAAGCCCTCTGAATACACTTGGATCACTTTGATTAAATTTCTATCTCTCTTACAGTCATTTTTCAATGATTCTGACTGGTTACATTACATTACATCCACCAATCCATTTATCCATCATACTGCACGAGGGTCCGATTTTTCATTATCAGACCTGATGAGTTTCAGGCTAATCCCCGGCCGCCCGGCTGCCGCCCGCTCACAAATATGGGCGTTTAATGAAAATCAATGGGCGGCCGCCGAAGCGATGAGCGATGATCGATAATGCGAAATAAAGTTCGGGAACAAAGGCCGCCAGCAAGAAGAAGACCACGACAAGGACGACTACGGTACGACGGCCGCAGTGGTGGCATCGACGCATGGTCATGCAACAGGCTTGTCGCCAGTTGCTGCCGGCCCGCCTTAATGCCCGGCGGCGTTCGTCCACCACGAACGAGGCCCGGCATTGGCCCGCCTTATGGTCAGTCGGCAGCAAGGCCAGGCGTCAGCTCGCCGGCCGGCCGCCCGCACGCTCGTCCGTTGGCGCAGTGACGATGGCCACGTCAAGATGCCATGGCAACAGTTTGTCTCATCAAATGCCACATCGAGTAAATGACAAAAGGGCGAGATCTGACCAGCGCCGTCCGTCCATCGACCGACCAACAGACGGCGCCATTTCCTGATAAGACCATATTCACCGCCGCCAAGTTCATGAAACAGATGCTTCTTAATAGGCCGGTGCAGTGGCCAAGTGATTACGATGCTTCCCATCAACCCACTGCTCGGAATTCATATCCGATGCCAAACAGACCTCATTTGGCAAACTCACACCGTGTTAGTGCTCCTCCTACGGGATGTTCACTTTTTGCAATCCCTGTATAATTTCTGTTTTTTTTTGCACTCCCTGTATAATTTCTGTTCTTCTGCAGAAGGATCATAATACCTTCACATCACACTTATTCAGAACTACACTACACTACCAAATTACCAATAACCTTCGAGACTGTAAATATTAAACGGTTATATAGGTTGTATGTAGACTAGTGCAGCGAATCAGAAAATGAAAGCCATTTCAGGATTTCAATTGGTTTACTGCAGTTCTGAGTTTTACTTAGTGCTGATAAATGCATGGTTATTGAATACAGACAACTTACAAAACAATAAAAATAATAATAATAATAAGAAGAAGAATGATTTATATAGCATGATCAAGGCAGGAAAAAGGATGCTGTACAAGAGTACTTCTAGGTAACTTAATAAATCAAAAGTTCAAATAATGTTGAACTAAATTTCGATTATGAGTGATCAAGTGTATTTTGAAAAATAAAATAAAAATGCAGAACTACAGTAACTGTAGCCAGTCAAAGTTATAAAAAATTAAATAAACATTGTTTCTAGTCATAACTTAAATTTTCATTTCTGTAGGATCATTCCTACCTCACACAGTACTTTTAAAACAAATAAGAAGAATACTCTGCTATAAATAGTAACAGCCAAGTAATCTGCTTCACTTAGTGACCAACAAAGGAAAGTTAATGAGGACGAGGTGACAAACTGAATCTGGACAACTGCCGCCAAGCCTGACTGTGTAACTGACAAAAAGATGGAGCATACCTGAAATAGATCTGTCTCTAAATAAATACAAGTCTACAGCTTTCAAGGAGTAAATTACTGCTGCACAAGATCCGTGCAACCGCTGCACCAGCCACGGATTGATTTATGTTTCAACTCTGCATATTGCCATCCACGTTCAGCATCCACAGACATATTGATCCCATGGGCGAAATTCTACATCAGCAGAATATCAATAACCTAATCTAATCTAAAGTAATAGAAGATCTATACATCAAAACTTCAAGATTTCTATAGGGCAGGTATGACAAAGGCATAGCTATCCCTGTATTTGTATTGATAACAGATGAAGTAATGGTAGCGCATGTATTTTTGAAACTCTATCAGATTCCAGGTAAGATAATTGCACAGATTACACATTTGATCAGATTCTGGGTAATGTAGTAGTGATTATATTTCACATTCTTAACATATTCTAGGTTAAATAATAGCAGAATACACATTTTGTGTTCGTGAAACAGCGTTCTGGCATCTATTCAGGAGGCCAAAAGTATTCATGCTTTCAAAAAACAGTTGAAATTCCACCTATTATTTATCTCCTTACCCCACATGTGCTGACAATGTATATTGTAAATCATCCTAAAAGCAGATTGGTATTTATGAAGTTATATTAACTGTCATCTTTACAATTACAATTTGAATAGCGTCTAGGTAATGTAATAGTGATTATAGTTCACATTCTTATAGATTTAATGTAATATAATTGCACACATATTGCACATTCTCAAAGATTCTAGGTAATGTAACCCTGATTATAATTCACATTCTTATATTTTAGGTAATGTAACCGATTATATTTTGCATTCTTACAGATTCTACATAATATAATTGTGCACATACTAACTAAGTCCTAACAGACCCTACGTAAGACTATTAGAAATGTATTGCATATCCTAAAATACACTACGGACGGTAACTGTATCTATATTGCATGTAGATTCTAGGTAACTGCATACACACTGCACATACTCTTAACTGTTCCAAGAGGTTGGGGTATGAGACCAAATAATCTTTGTTGAACTCTGACAAGACAGATGGCAGCAACGAAAGTCGACAGACTCATATTCTGGTTTCATCATTTGACAAAGAAAAGCCAATTCACAAAGGTATCTGGTTTTTGAACCCTGAGATGACAGTGGAAAGTCAATCTGTTTCCCTATGGCTATCTGTACTTCTTGCAACTCCTTGCAAACCTTGGCAACATCAAAATTTCCAACAAGGCTTCTCAAACCAAAATAAAGACTCATAAATAAGTATTCATTTGGCAGCAGGCAACGCAAGTATTCACTGATGGCAAAAACAATTAGTCAGAAGATAAGTTCAGTCCTCAAAGGCAGATAGCAAATGACAATGAGCAAACCAGAAAATTTGAATCTCACGACAGCCATCAAATATTCAGGTAGCTTTTGCAAAGTCAATTAGGTGATCAAAGTCCCTAGTCTGTCTCGCAGTGAAGATGGAGATATGCCACTGAGCCAAATGAAGTCTTCTAATTCAGCATAACTAAAACCGCACATAGCACAGTAGGAGTCTTTCAGTTGCTTTATAGTGTACTGCTTATGTTATCTTATGTGGTTTTTTATGTTATCTGGTTGGGTGCACTTCTTAGTAGTTTTCTTGAAAAGCCGCTACATAAATGTGCAATTACGATAACAATTACTGCGTGGTCTCAGTGTCTGGATAGAACAACCAGTGTCTTCATGATCACTAGCTGTTACAGATGACTCCAGAGTCAAGCAATGACAGGCAAAGAATGTTTAAAGAAGGGGGAACAATGAAAGAAAAGCTTCTGCTCAGTATTGCTATAGGTTGATTTATAAAGCAAGGTAAAACAGCTGAGTCAAACTATCACGCAGTTTGTAGTCTATTCAATCGAGTAACTTTGGTAGCAAAAAAACCTAATGCCTAAGGCATCAGTGTATATATAAAAACAGAATCTAGCCTCAAGCAAGATCAATTTGTAGAAGGTCAGCTGACTGAGACCGAGATTCATTCAACAGGGAATAAGTTATTGAAACAAGAAGTAATGACTACAAATACATCATTTTGTGATGCAAGTGCAAACGGACATTTATATAGTGCCAAACATTTATATAGCACCCGTTGATAGCATCTGCCGATAACCTCAAGACAACAACTCATTACAAACAGACTGTTCCAATAGTCTGTGGAGAACAGGAGTGGGGATGAAGAGTTGTATCTTTCTCCCTTGGGCTAAACTTTGGATGACAAAATGGATACAGGGATCACAAGAGGCTGGCATGTGACCCATGCTTAGATCAAGCCCTATGATGCAACATCTTGCCAGAAATTGTCAGAAATTGCTTGAAGCCTGATCATCCAATCTCGCCGAAGTCCGGCCTTCAAAGTCACGGCAGAAATTGCGCTCATAAGCGTCAACAACATCTTCAAGGCAACAGATTTTAGTCACCTCCAGAGATAAGCTCCATCCTGTGTTACACCTGCATTTTGCTACATGGCCACCAGGCAAGGGCTTATACTTAAAAGCATTCAATCACGGATTGTTTTATGTAATGAATAAAAACTTTAGAAGTTTAAAACAACAGAACTTTATTATGCACCATTTCAACTAGTCATTGGTAAACAAAAACGAAGTGCAGCAGCTGCTGGAATCCACACTTTACAACGTAAAATTTGTAATGAGATGAAATCATATTTAAATGCACTGAGCTATCATTCCATTACGCTGGGTTTGTCCCAAGAGCCTTAGCAAGACCTGACTCTTGCTGTAAATACTGGTCAAACTCCACCACTGCCATACTCGGGTGGTGCCAGTCCCAAGCCTGGATAAAGAAGGGCCTCTGATACCATAAGATGTCATTGAACATTGAAACTGCTACTAAATACTGGTCCACTATTTCTCGATCATTCAGCAAATCCTCTTGTATTCTGGTGGTGAAGTTGAGACTAAACGGAGCAACAGCAGTCATTTCCCCTCATTCCAAGTTTATAGGCTTCTTGGCCATGCATATCAGCCAGTAGCTATAACCAACTGCATGCTTTTTCTTACTCAATAATGACTGTAACAGAAGACTACACCAATTATACCAGAATATACAAAATCTTCCCTAGTGCCTGTCCAGCTGCTAGTCATCCCAGTCCAATTTACTCTGGCAGCAGACCAGAAATCATTTCAGTTAACCTTACCTACATCTTTACTTTAACAGCAGTAAACTTTTGTAAGTCATATACATAGACATATGCTCAATTACAAACCATATGTATAAAAGGCACATACACACACATTATAAAATGCACACTGACACATATATATATATATAGAGCCATATTATTCAATGGTTTTGTATATTCAATTCAGCCTTTATGAACGAGTCTGCTGTGACAACTTGAAGATCACTGGGCCGAACCATTAAAGAGGGTTGGCTTGTTTGATGAATAATGCTTTGGCATCCTGCTGTTATGCATCAATGGCTTTAGGTACACACCATGGCTGATTTACAGTTACATCAGTCAATACAATCATTTCACAACAGAACATAAGCAGATACCAATCACAACATACACCTACCTGTCACAATTCAATACATACTGTATGTATAACCACATATACTACAAATACATAAACAGACAAACTAGATACACAAGCATACTATTAACATATTTTCTCCGTGTTGTTTTTATTTATTATGATCCATGTAGAGTATTACACTACATTGCTTACAAAACAATTGTATCTACACAAATACAGATAAATGTATACATACATTTGTGTCAAATTAATTATCTGAACATTTAAGCTTCCCTCAATGGTGTTAGATCCTTTCAGTGGTGATAAGCATATTTTGGCATATAATAATGTACAATGTATGTGTATACAATAATGTATATGTGTGTATGCATGAATGCATTATGTATGTATGTATGTATGTGTGTATGTATGATGTGTATATATATGTACATGTATATTTATGCACAATTGTACAGCATGTTATATCTACAACAAGCGAGTGAGCTTGCAAGCTAGAAGTGGGTTTGTTATTATGCGACTGAGTGAGTGACAAAGCGAGCTAGTAAACAAGAGTGAGCTATTAAGTTAATGAGTGAGCAATTGAGCGACAAGGTGAGCGAACGAGCATGAGTGAGAGTTAGCACGATAGCAAGCGAACGAGAATTGAGAAAGCAGGCAAGCGAACAATATGTAACAAAGCAAGACAAGCACCTACTGTAGTGAATAAGCAAAACAATGTAGTTGGACATTTATATAGCACCTTTTACGAGCACCTTAAAAGTGCCAATGAACCTCCAACTAAATATAAAATACGTGGAGTATACAAATGTGTGGGAAAGTACAAATGCCAAAAAGGTATGTAGCAAACATCCAAAAAGGTATATAAGAAATGTCAAAAAACTTTCTGAGATAATCAAGAAATTCTGTAAACAACAAAAATAAGTGACCAAAAGGTGCCACACATTTCCTTAGGAGCAACAAAAATATATCTAAAGATATCCAAAGTGTGTCTAGAGAGGCAAAATACAAATCTACTAGCATGTATACATTATATTTTGTATTACAGTACATTACAGCAGACTGCATGTAAACACTTGTTTCTATTGAGGTATAGGCATATGTATATCAAGGCATTTCTATAGCTTGACAGAAACTCTGCAGAAGCATGGAGCCAAGTTCAAAGGATCTTTTGGCTGATGCACAAACAAGACCACAGTAATCAAATAACATAGCACTTTTTAAAACTCCAACCTCAAGTTCAAAAGACTCAAAAATAAAATGGCATCCAGATCACTACAGACAATATTATGAGTTCAGTCTAACTGAACCTAGTTTAACTTAATCAGATTTACACAACACCATAATAACATACAGAGTATCAAGTTACAAGAATTTATTTTAAAATAAACCACATAAAATCTAGTTAGTCTACACCATATTAAAAGACATGTTAGTTGCAAACATACATTTATGTACCTCTTGCTATAATGTTCTGAGCAGCTTGGCATAACAGTTAAGCATGACAAGGTGGGGTTGAAGTCTTAGAAAAAATAAATTTCCACTCTTTTATTGATGATGATGATCATTACGATGATGATGATGACGACGACGATGATGACGACGACGACGATGATGATGATGACGACGACGACGATGAACATGGTGATCATTATCATAAATTTGTCACTTATGATTAAAGGTGTTTTATTCATAATAGACAATCAAGCAATACCATTTAAACCATCATTATCTAAATGTATAGTCTTTAATTATTATCATACTTGCTTGCAAAACACAAAATTTATTAAATATTTACTTTCTTTTCGACACACTGTCAGAAAATAAACCCACAAATAAGCCATTATACAAATAAACTTTCTGGACGGCGATCTAGCTGTTAACGGATGCAACTTTTCTTTGCAGCTTTATTTGATTAGGCGCCAGCGAATCGCCGGATTTACATGACTTCAAAGTTTAACCGAGTTACTGCGAGATTTTACATCACATTACATTACATACAACAGCTTCAGGCACACTCTATGACCGGCCATATTGATTTTTTCTGATGGGCCTTCGGTCGATCGATGCTGATTCGACGACGCTTCGACCCGCACCAGACCATCGCATCTACACTCAAGATTCAATTAAAGCCCCACTGGACGACTCTTTATTTCCCTCAATCGAACTGAAAGACGAAAATTGTTCGCTTACCTGCAGTTTCTGCAGATCGAACTCTTTCCAATAGGCGATCATCGACCGAAACAAATCGGTCGCCGCCATCTTAGTTTCAATCAATCGACCACGTGATCAGACGGTATCGAAAGCTTCGTTGAAATCGTCAAACATCCCATCTCTTTGACCAGAGTTTCTGAGCATCATCTACTTCCGCAATTTCAAACACTACCGTTAGCTTGCTGCTTCCTGACTATCTCAAGCTTTCTAGGTTTAAAACCGGCACCGACCCTGACCCAGTATCATTTCTTGCAGATAAACCTGTTCTTCTGACTAAGCGTTCGTTCACTGGTCGCTGAATCAGGTCACGTTTTACATTACATTCACAGTCTTCCTATACTCGCCCTTCGATGTCTCTACCTCTGTATCTTACGCTGGGTCCCTTGGTCCAACCATTTATAGGCGCATCGCCGTTCGCCGGCGCTGATATCGATCTGCGATCACCTCGCCAGCCTCCGTCCGTCTATTATAGATCCCCATCAGCGGCGCCCACAGAGCGACGGAGAGCGTGTACCAGTTGATGTTGATGATGGCTAGTTCAACGAAACAACAGGTTACGACCAGACAGACAGACAAACAGACACAGACAGATGGTAGCGCCGATCGCCATATCAAACGCTAGATGGCGGCGTTGATCACGCGATCAAACACTAGATGGCAAACATCTACGATATATTTGAAACTGTATTCTAAAGACTTCTTTACTGACCGAAAGAAGCTTGAGCCATATCTACCTACATTCAATCCAAAGACATCGGTTTATTTCGCTCATAAGCACGAGTAGATTGATTTTGATCGAATCTATTGTTCAAGAAGATTGTTAGTGAAAGTAGGTAATGTCGTTCAATAGGGTTTCTCAATCTAACACGAGAAGCTCTGTCTGTCTGTCAGTCTGTCAGTCTGTCTGTCTATCTGTCTGTCTGTCTGTCTGTCTGTCTGTCAGTCAGTCAGTCTGTCTGTCTGTCTGTCTGTCTGTCTGTCTGTCTGTCTGTCTGTCTGTCTGTCTGTCTGTCTGTCTGTCTGTCTGTCTGTTGTCTGTCCTGATTACATAACAGTGCAATGAATGAAGATCGTGAGATTTTTCTTAAATTAGTTGTAGGAGTGAAATGACACGGTCACATGCATTGTTACCCGTTAACGTCCTTGCCAAACACTGGCGGAACTCTATTGGCCATACATAGAGGAATCAGACTAAATTTGTTAATAAAATTATTAATTTCGAATCCATGGTATCGCTATCTGCATATCGACCAATAACAGTCAGTGGCGTAAATGTCACAAGCACACGAATCAACACACTGACGCCGGAATCTATCACGTGACATCAATATTTACTTAAATACTCGTAATGTGATTGGTTAACGACATATAGCTCTCATTAAATGGACAAATGAGCAACGAGTTTCGACGCTGACCAATCGGATAGGCGTTAAGAAAAGCCCTTGTTGGAGTCCTACTGGTTGTTTCGTTCATACGGTTGCTGGAAAATGAAATTCGGGCTCTATAAAACTATCGCGTTATGTTGAAAATATATTGAATTAAGCAAAGTTTATGTCTAAATTAAAAGCGTACACGTTTTACTTAAGAGAATTAGGTTATATCTTGCAGATTTACGTCGCACGGTTAATGTTTGGTGACTAGCAAAGATCGAATCGATAGTCGTTGAAATACAGTGATCGCGAACGCCATTGGTAGGTTACTAAAGCAGCGTCTGCCCGTTTTCGTTAAAGTATACTTCTGATACTCGCTGTTTTTTTAAATCTGTGTTTACAGTCGGTTCTGCATAATGCGAAAATATTATGTTTTGCGTAAATTATATAAAAGCGGCGCGATAAACGCAGTTGATTAAAAATTAGCTTTGCCGACAAAGCCATTAAGAGAAGTCGTTAGTAAGTATGTAAGATATTGTGATGTAATCACATGTTGTATTTCTCTTAAGTTGAAGCCATAATCCATTGTAATGTGATCTACCTCTGGGTTTGAATTTAATATGATGTAATGTAAAAGCTACCATCTCATTTTTCAGAAAAATGTGTTTGGAAAACCAGCTTATTGACTAGGAATCCACACCAGATTTGTCAACATACAGAAAGATCCCAGTGCTGATGCAGTAGAATCCAACTTTAACTTTCTTCACTGAGAAAGTTGGTCACATTATGTCTCTTCACTGAGAAGGTTGGTCACATTATGTACAAGGCTCCTCAACTCAATCCAGTCCAGCTCTTGATGTGTCGAACCTTGAAATCCAGGATCTTCCTTTCCCATTACATCGTGCAATTGTGCTTTGTATGATGTCTTTTCCCAAGTTATTGTCAATGCTTGTTATCTGTAGGATCTCACTTTCCTAGTAATCACACAGGTTTTTTTACTCCGTCTGCTTCCAGCATCCAATCATTGGTCTTTGTGGCCATACATGATATTCATGGAATTTCTCTTAACCTTTCAACTTCAGAAACTTTATTCTTATTTCATCCTCATTTTTAATTGTCTACCTTTCATAACCATCAGTTGTCACTAGCCAGATAAATCTAATTTTTGTAGTGATCACCAAATTATAACTTTCATACAATGGCGTTAGTGATCCTGCAAATCCCTATGCTTCTCTAAGCATGTCTTTAATGCTTCATCATGGCCTCAGATCATCCCTTGTTATGACTGATCAAAGACAAGTGAAATGAATCCACTGTTCTAATAGGAGTCTCACTCTGACCAGAGAAGAGGCTACCCCCCCCCCCCAGTGACTTTAAATTGCTCAATAAAGTCTGCAAATGCAAAGTTCTTCATTTTCAATATCATGATAATTTAAAAAGTGGTATATTTAACGAAACTTCCGACAAATACAGGAATGCTATTATGGGGATTTTGAAGCATGCAATTTTCATGAAATTCATTCTGTAAAACTATATTTTGGATCCATATGAATTCGGTTTTATCATGAAATGTATTATAATGAGTGCCCAGTGTAGTACTTCCTAAATCAAATTTGGGACACTTAATTTATTGTATACATACTGTAGATTATTGTGAAAATTCTGAGGTACCATTGGTGCAGCATATGTGCTCTTATGAGTGTATATTTTATTAATGCTTCTTGTGCTGTGCTGTTCTGAAACCTAATGCATAATCCTAATTTGGAACAGTATTGGAAACTTGTTAATGAAGTGTACTACAGTGTGGACCTGTTGATGCAAAATCATGGAAAAAAGCCATTGAAACAGTGTGTAAAGCAGTCTGCATGTAAAATGACCCAGACAGGCATATTTATTGGGCCCCTAGCTGGCCCATTTGGTGTCACTTTTGACACTTGGTGGCAGCCGTCAAATATTGGCCTAATCAGTATGGCTGTCAGAGGATAATGCTGAAATTCCCTAAAATATTCTCTAACTAAATTTCTAGTACAGTAGGCCTATATATCGCCATTGTCTTTAAATGTTTTAAATGTTTTGGAGATCATTGTCTTTAAATGTTTTAAATGTTTTGGAGTTTGACTTTTACCTTTTAATGTACTAAATTAAATAGAGTAGATTTGATTTTTGAATGATTTTGTGTATACTTTTACATATTTATACTCAATTATAAATTTAACCGATAGACATAATTATACGTATTTTAAGTCTGCATTATATAAGTGGGGTTATGCTCCCTGGAGAGCTCCGCTTACCTCATCCACTGCTCCTTACCTTGGGTTTGGTGCACTGTCCGTTGATGCCTTGTGCATTAAACACTGGCATATTAGAAGTTACTAACTATTATTATATTATTAATATTTTATCGTCTAGTACATATTTCAACAATGTCCAGACAGTTTAAATTCCAACAGTCATGCCTTAATTTGTTAGGCTCATCTAGTTCAGAGGAAGGTTTTACAAAGTGTGATATTTTCTTCTGGTACTGGCTCTTACCGCTATTTTTCTTGGCATGAGTCTAAAATTTTGATACATTCCATAAGCCTAATATTGACCAAGTCATTGTATGGCAGCAGTAATAAGCTGTCTCTGGTAATGCTTTCTCCAAAAAATGGCATGCACATTTTCTTTCCAGTCCAACTTCCACAACTACGTTCTTCGCATATTTGCACAGCTCTGTTTCATATTTTACCCAGCCTTGTTGAATTGACTATGCCGTACTGAGATCTCTAGAAATTTTGGCTTCCACTTTACCACAGTAACCGATCTATAGCAGCTAATTTTCTTCAGCAGTGTATGAACGTTGACGGTTGACTCTGCACATATGGCTTGACTGTGAAATAAGGCATTTCAGAAATATTTAAACATGTGTAGCGTGACTCAGTGCGATGCATCTTACCAAACCGGATGAAAAGAAAAAGGAAATAAGCCTTGCAGAGCATGTTCGTGCGATTTAAGTAAACCTGTGCTTCCTCTGTTCAGATATTTAGTGCATACTTGTTTGTACAGTGTGTTACCTAACACATCGTTGTAAGTTAATAGCTTTGAGGGATTATGATGCTGCTTCATGTTTTGTGGAATCACGGGTAAAACAGTAGCATGTAATCATGTCCACACTGTATCTGATACTATTTTTATTATTTTAGTTAAGCATTTGCTGGAACGTGTGCACTTTTGAGATGCCATTAGGACAACAGAAAATAAAATTGGAGCCAAATGAGGATTGTAGGCAAGTATTATTTTGCCAAGTATTATCTTGTAGTAGCAGACCTAAATGTGGTCTTTTCTTTAAAAATTAGATTTCTTTAATCTCCTCTGGCAGGCACACAGTTAGTGTGATATTCTGTAGTCTCCCTGCCTTGATCTTTATTGTGGCACTGTGCAGATGAGAGAATAGAGTGTCAACTTTGATGAGAATTAAGAAGAGACAATAGCGATCAAGTTTGAGCACTGGCACAGCGGGCAGGTAAAGTGTTCGTTAGACAAGTTTACTGGCCTTTACATTATCATCTAAGATGCCCAGATGTATAGAATTCTGTACAGAAAAGAATTGTCTGATTTGAAATTTATGCATTGGTCTTCTTTGAATCAATCATCAAGCCCAATTTGAAATTGAATAGAATCTTGAGGCTTAGCAGGTCCATAGTTGAAATATGTACTGCTGCATATCTCAGTGCATCTTGTTAAATTTAAAATATACTGTTGAGCCATTGCAACCCTCCTACTGTCACGTTTGCACTGAAAAAAGGATCCCACAACCATGGAGTCCAAGGACTCCACAGACTACTCGTGTTAAAGGCATGTGGATATATATATATTTTACTGTAGTCTTGGCTCAGCTTGGCACAATGTACTTTGAGTTCAGCTTTGGTCCATTTGTACATTTTTGGACAAAACAGGTGCTTCTGAAATATGGTTATGCATTTGGTTTAATTAATTCCACATAATTACTTACCATCTGTAAAACTGCATTCATAGTTGCTTTAAATTTGCTATGTTGATGTTTTTAAAAGGGTTCCAGATTTGTTGAGTTCTGCAAAAAACACAAGAAGTGCTGCACAAAGCAAAACTGTGCTACGAGGATATGACTGTGGAGTTGATGGGGCTAAAACAAATATAAAAATGGAGACAGGAAGCACTGAAGCAGAGATGATTTACATAAAGGTAGAAGCAGAACCTGAACTGAAGCCAAATCCTAAAACTTTGAAAACTAGAAAGCGACTGCCAGTGGAAACAGCTGGAGAAGTGGGTCAGAAATTGAAGAGGAAGAAAACGCAGAATGCACCACGTGTAGCTGTGCAGTTGTCTGTCAAGCGAACTGCAGTGGCGTCTTCGGCTGGAAAGGGTCGGAAAAAACACAATCAGATGGTGCAGACACGTGTCCTTCCTGTTCCAATTCAGCCAAAGATTGTGCCAAGTGCCACAGTCCCTGATCACCAGGAACAACTCAGTTTAACCAAGCCATCTCAGAATAACCTGCAACATTCAAACGAGTCTATACCTGTCGCTGATGCATCAAGTAAGTTTCTGAAGAAGGCATCTGTTCCAACCAGTTACTGTCTGCAGAATCAGGCATCGCTCCAGCAACCAACACACCTACATCCCTGCATTTCAGGTCAACAGACAGCTTTAAATTCATGCCAGAACCCTGTCTTTATTCAGGTTTGTGGGAGTCAGCTGGCCAGTAGTTCGTTTAGTTCAGCAAATCAACTCACCTGTAATCCGGTTGTACTTCCTCAAAATTCCATTTCAATCCAGCTGGCAGGAAATAAAGCAATGCCAGGAATTTCAGTGATGCCCAGAAATCTGTCTGTAAATCCTCAACTTCAGTTTCAGTCGAATGCTATGGTAAACAATCAGGGTTCATTGCAGATCAGGATTCCTTCAGATCAGGTTGTTCAGACCCAGCAGAGTTCTTTGCATTCGCTGATTCCAAACCAGTTAGTGCAAGGGAATTTTCAGAATTCCATCAATATTCAAATTCCTGCCAACCAACTGGTTCAGACCAGTTCACAGAATCAAGTTCAGATCAACTTTCCTTCTAGCCAGTTAGTTCAAGGTAGCATCCAGAATCCCATCCAGATCCAAATTCCTTCAACCCAACTGGTTCAGTCTGGTTCTCAGAACACTTTTCAAATTAATACATGTACTTCTTCAAGCCAGTTGGTCCAACATCCCATACAGATCCAGATTCCTGCCAGACAGGTATTCCAAACTAATCCCACTGCTCCAATGCTGCTGCCCTCTCTTCAGAGTACAAATTCAAAAATAAAAATAAAAAGTCCAGTACTAATAAAGAATAAAAATCCCAAAACGACAGTAACAATTCTTCCAAACAGCCCACTTATTCAAAATTCCACAGGCCAGGCTGAAGTTCAGACATGTATCACTCAGAAAACCCTTAACTGTGACCCATGTGGCAAGTCTTCCAACACTCGCTATACTCAGTCAAAACCGTTGAGCAAAATGACCCAAGTTACTCGCAAACCACGAAATTCAAAATATCCTGCCCAAGCAAACTTGGGCTCAAAGGCGACCGTTCAAACTCAAAATTCTGTTCGTATCCAACCTTCTGTGACAGCTACTCCAAAATTCATTCCAATTCAGCCTTCAGTTAACCATTTACCACAGCATTCTAGCCCTCAGAACAGTCTTCAAGTCCAAGTTCTAAGCTGCGATGTCCTGAATGCTGTTCAGCCCCAATTTCCTCTGCAATTAGGGGTCCCACTGAGTACAACAATATCATATCCAAGCATCCTAGAAAAACCAGCAGTTCTGCAGGTTGTTGAACAGCGACTTGAAACATCCCAATCATCTGCTTCAAAGTTTAGAATTGTCTCAGAAAATCGCAACCGTCTTGAAACATCAAGTGCAACTTTAGAGTTACGTTCATCTGATTCTTCAAAAAGCCCTGCAAGAACAAAGCTCCGTGGCAGAGCTTTGCAGCAGATGGCAAAGAAACACAGTACTTCACAAAATTCCAGTTTATGCAGAATTTCTACCAGACAGATGAAGACTTCAGTTTTCTCACTAAATCATGAATCACTACATCCTAGGCACGAATCTTCAGGGACTAATTTGCAGCAACCAAGCCTTGAATGTTCAGGTCATCAGCTGAAACAGTCAGCTTTGTCAGTTTGTGAGGTTGCACAAGTATCAGGTCAGCTTATGGGTTCATCATCTTTGCTCCCAGCTTATACCATAATTACAGCAGACAGAAATCTCCAGCAAGAAATAAACCTCCCTAATGCAAGGACTTTAGAAACACACCCGCAAAGTTCAACCTGTTCCAAGAGCTCTTTTCAAGTTGTGCATGAAAATATTCAGAGCCCAGCAGTAGATGTATTATCAAAAGAAACTGGGGAAAGAATCATTGTTCTAGGTACATCCAACTTTAAAAAATACTCAGATACACAATGTCTCTCTGTGTCAGTTCCTAAGATTGTCACTGACAGCAAACAGTCTAAAACTCCAGTTCCACAGCGCAAAGCAAAGTCAAGGTTTGTTCCAATCCTGCCACGGCCATCAGATAACCAGATGTGTATTTTCAATCAGACTGCAAATGATGAAGGTAACTTCTGGGGTGCAGGAAAAAAGAAAAGGAAACTCGTAAGCAATACGCTGAAACAAACAAAATCCACTACAATCCATAGATCTTTTGAAGGCAGGCAGTCTTCTTGTCAGAAACTTCTTGCAGCTCAGAAGTGCTTTGTTCAGCTGGAAATGCTGAATGTTGAACCAAACAAGTTCTACAGTGCCACTGACTTCAAAACAGTCAAATCATCACATTTACGAAGCAAAAGGCAACGAACTATTAAAAACGAACCAGCGAATGATTAGTTGCATGTCAAGGCCATGAATATGACAAATTTTTAAAAAGAACAGTTTCAAGGAATGTGCCTTAACTTTATTGCAACATAAAACTTTGGAGATTTGAGAAATATATTTTGCTACTGGCACTTTATAAAAGAACTGTATATTTGAGATATCGTAAGCTGAAGAGGAAGAAAACGCAGAATGCACCACGTATAGCTGTGCAATTGTCCGTCAAGCGAACCATGGTGACATCTTTGGTAGCCCAACACCATGTGACACAAATACTTCTATAATGCTGTTACCATAACAGATGTGATTTTTAGAGGAAGTGGTAATCCCCTTCACTGGACTGGCATCTGATGTCCCATCCAGTGTTACCTGTTTTCTCTCCTAATGTGTATTTTAGAGAGTGAGAATGCAGGTTTTCTGCCCCAAAGCCCACTGATCTCTGACCTGCTTCCAGAGCAAACTGTGTTATGGGGTAAGTTCCAGATTTAGGTTCAGTCCCCAGATAGTTCATACTTGTGCACAAATGAGTAAGTAAAACAGTTAACCAAAACTGGCATGGCAAAATAATTTTACTGTTTACTTATTGAAAACCTATGTTTACACCGACATCTTTAAAAGATAATTTACAGAATGACACTGTGAGATGCACTGATTAGTAAAATACTGATTTGGAATATGTTTCATGGCTTTGTTGTGCTATTAGTTGCCAATACTACCTTAATTGGTAAACGGCGCTCAAAAGGCAGACAGAGTCTGGTCCAAGGGGTTCACCTTACCCGATGGTATCTCCTCCATTTTATGAACTGCTGCTCTGCCTCAAATTTTAAATCCTGGTGCTGTCATAGTGTTTAACAACATTTTTTAGTCTGTTGGCTTCTAGAAAGCTATCAGCATGTTATACTCAAGATGTTCATTGACAATCCAAATTTTGATGCATTGACAGATTAAATCAGTGCATAGTGAAAACACAAACAGTTAATACTCCTTAAGTGAATGTGTTTAAAATGCATTACAATCGCTTGTCATTTCAGATTTGCAGAAAAAACCTCAGTCAGCAGTGGCTTTGTCCTTGCTCCAGATCTAAATAGGAAACTTTCAGTATTGCCCCAATGTCTGCAATGAAAAGTAACACTGCTCCCTGATCATTCTCTTTTCATGAAATAGACTTTGTGACCTATACATTGTAAATTACCAAAAACTGTCTTCAACTCTGTTTATTTCTAGTGCATCTTGGGGTACTAAGCTGACTTGTCCTAAGCAACAACCTCTGGTACGCAGGGGCTTTGCCCTTCTAACTGCCGAGTTTAAACTCCTTGCACCTCTACTGCCAACAGGTGTTCCCTTCACTACAACCTACAAAGTACACCATTGTTGAACCACACTAGGCATTAATTAACAGTTCAGTTAATTACTCATTTATTAATAGTTCAGTGGTTGCCTCAAATGAAACTTGCCTGTAGCCCATCCAGTTGACAAGTAAAGGTGAAATTCAAGATGTCAGAAAACCCAAATGATAAGCAGCAATGCCATTATGCTCCATTCCCTCTCAAGCTGTATTTGCATGTAGCCAACGTAACAGAACAAATGAAGTAGCACAGCTGATAAACAAACTAACGAGTTTCTCTTGAAAGTGGTGCTATATAAATTTGGAATTACAACAGAAGTTACAAAACACATCTGGTCTATGGATTATAAGTTTGGTCAGCTTTTATTACACTCTGCAGATAAAAATACTTTACTCTGAGTTTACAAAGCAGTTACAGATCAGTTTTTCTTCCAATATAGCATCCAAAACATGCAGATAGACCCAATAAAGGCACAAAACATTTGCATGTGCAGCAGTGAAATAGCTGTTTACAAAACAGACATCAGACATGTATAACAAAACTGAGACAACTAATGTCAAACAGGAATGCTAAAAGGCAACAAGAATCCTTTGAGAATCCTTATCAGAATATCACATATGTAACAACAAAAAATCAAATGGCTTCTGTGTGGAAAAGAAAACTGATCCTGAGCAAATAATGAAGCATGAAGCTAACAGTCATTTATACTTAAAATCATTCTCAAATCAAAATTTCACATCAAATCACACAAAAATTACAGTTTCTATTTAGAAAATTTATGTGTAATAACAATAGATTAACAACACTGGAGGTTTACAAGCTGACGTTTGTCTAATACATATCAGGCAATGTTAAACAAGTTTATCCATAGTAAAACACTGGGACTCCTAATTTCAAAATGCTTTAATACAGTACAGCATAAAGGCAACAATTTTGATAACTGCAATATCATGATTAATGTAAGATATTTAGAAAATTGAACAGATAAAAAAGTGGTACAGGCAAAACACCGGTTTAAACCATATTTTCTCAGTATGCTACTCATTCGTCACCTAAAATTCTCACAAAGGTTTATGATTTTACAAAGTTTCGTGCTTAGGGCAATGAAATTATGTTCACAAGCATGACCTTATCACAACTAATGAATAATTCATAAATTTTATGCAGCAACATTAGAGTCATTCAATTTATTCACTCTCTCCCAGCAAGGCAGGATAACACTGCCTGAATCCCAGATAACATAAACTGACAAACACACTCGAGTTATCAAGGGCAATAAACGAAAACAGCTTCCGCTTACAAAGTAAACATAGCTTAACTTATAAAGGGCATATTATTCATCTCACTTTTACCTCCATTCAAATCTTAAATGTCCACCTTCCAACTAAGTCTAAATCTAAATTTACAAGACTAACACAATGCCATTTAATGATTTTCACTTTAAAAAAAAAATGAATCACTTGTACTTTACAAACAAAAATTGATACTGAAATATTCAGATCATAACTTTGAACTAAATTTAGACACCATCAAATGAAATATTTAGCTAAGACCAAATCTAAAATTGCAATTCTATCTGAATAAAACTAAAAGTTCAACACAGAAGTGCCAAATTCAGCTCCATCTAAATACAAAACAATGCAAAACAAAACTGGTATCTCACAATTAGTAGGAAACACCTCCTCGATCCATGTTGAAGCCAATGTGGCTTTGGTTGTAAACCAAGGATCCAACATTGGCATATGAATGGATTGTGATTGGACCCTCTTTGACAGGCAACAGGTCGTTTTGCCCATCTCGTCTTCGAGCTTCATTCACGGCCTGCACTAGAGAGTCAGCAAAGTCACTCGCATTGTATGTCACCGTCTCACGCTCCTTTTCGTTGTAGATGAGCAGATGGTGGGTCAGAGTCATGAACCCAAGGTCACTGCACCATGGATTCCAACGCTGGTAAAACCATGGCTCATACTTGGACCAGTGAATACGAAGACCTCCATAATCACGGCCTCTACATAAAAAGTCATCCAATGGTAACATTAAATCTAACGTTGACAAATGAATGTATCTATACACAACATCACTACCAAACGATTTTTTTTACTTAAGTAAGTAAAGTGTGTCCCATATCTCACAAGTGAGACATAGGGAGGCGCTCATCTCCTTTTCTAGGCAGTTGAGCCGGCAATGGACAAATCCCGAAATCCTGGACACGGGGTCAGTGCATCACAGGACTTAACGTTCACTTCCCAGCTTATGCTGGTACCAAATTATACTGCTTGGTCACAGAGGCACTTGTGCGCAAACAACTTGCCCAGAGTTGTTACATGGAGTTGAACCCGTGACCACACGATCACTGACCAAACGCATTACCGATAGACCACCGTGCTGCACTTTTTTTTACTTAAGTCGGTGTAATACAATTCTCAAACTATTCCTGGTACTACTTCCTTACATTGCATAGAAAAACAAACAAATTTTGTCTTAAATTCTGCATCTGCGCCATGGCACTGATGACTTCCCTTCATCTTCACATAACCTTTTTTGACCTTTGGATTTTGACTATGAAGAGTCATATGTACTAGTCCTATATAAACATACATAGAACATATAACACAAAAACATATATAACGTACTCTGCTAAGTCTGCAACCACTAACTGATATCTGAGAGAGACTACTTGTAGTTCAACATAAAATCATAGATACTTCTGATATACTCTTGCTATGAATTAATAACAGATTTTCCAAAAACTATGGAGATTGATGAAAAGGCTATTACTCTTCTAATTGTATTAAACTAGCCTGCTGTGGTCAAATTAAGATACGTTTAGTACAGGTTAGTTATTCCTCAGCAGCATGGCATGAGTATGTGGTTTGATGGTCTTTTGTGGCCAAACACTAAAACAGCAATTGCAATATGATGGGTGGCTTCACAATGCACCCAAATAAAAGGTAAAAGTGAAGAAGATGGTTCACTGACAAAGAAGCTCTTTGAGTTTGTAAAAAGTAGTTTCACAGAGCATGCTTTATACTGAAACTCAAAAATAATTGATGTATAGAATCAAGTAATTACTACTATCAAATCACAACATACAACAATTGTTGGAAATCTTTATTTCAAAAGAACAAAAATAACTTTATCTCAACATAAAGTTACTTCTGAGCAATTAGCAGCCAATGATGGCCATATATTTAAGGCCATCATTAGCAAACATGCTTGTATGTGTTTTGACCAGAAATTTGTGTATAGGTGCGCACTATAAGCCAATGCACCCTACGTATTGACTCTAAACAAATGCTGCTGTTTCTATCACTGTGTGTAATAGTAAGGAGTGATTTGTAGTCTGGAAAATATGGTAATTTCTCCTGTGGTTTTAAAAGTGCAACAAGTAACAGTCTGTCATTATCTAATGTAACCCTAAAAGTGAAAATGCAAAACACAACACATATTTTACTCCACAATTATGACTTTCACACAATGAATATTGAAACAAACTCTTTGTTAGTTCTGCTAGAACACATTAAGGCTAGTGGGCCAAAAGATTAATGCCTAGTAATGAGATGAATAGAGAACAAGGAGGGTCCAAAGTCCTTTAGATCCCCTGACTTACCCAATCACAGCATAGGCAGGATAGACAAAGTCACCAATGTCAACAGATTCAACACTTTTCAGTGCAATTCGCTTTAAGTATTTCACAGCTGATGCAATGAAGTCGAACTTGACAGCTATGAAGGAATTGGTAGTCAGTAGGATCAACATTTCCCTCTCAAAATCCCAGTGATCAATGCTAGAACAACACACATCATCGAGCATTATTTCAACAGAGTTTGATAAGCCAGCTGCCACCTCACCTCAAAGTATATCCCTATCCATAAAGAGCTGCATTTTATGTTCTGGTGACCATAGCTCCTCACAGGCAAACCCAACTTAGTAACATATTCTAATGCAGAAAATCTCTCACAAAGTCATAACTTTCCAAGAGCAATCTGTTGGGTTTTGGACTTCTTCCAAAACTAACTTTTTCATTTATTCAAATGGCTCATTACACTGTAATACTATACACTTGTCATTTAGAAAAACTCTCTTAGAAAGCAGAACAGATAAACTGGCATCTATTCAAGAGGCCAAGATTATTCAAGCTTTCAAAAAAGATTTAGTTCTATCTAATACTTAGCTCTTAGTACTTGCAGTGACAATCAACATTGTAAAGCATCCTAAAAGCAGCTTGCTACTTAAGATGCTACATAAATTGTCATTATTAAAATTAACAAAAGCACTTATGTTCTGTGTTCCATATTAGGCCTACTAAACTTGAAATTATGTCTTTATTAAATTAAAACAGCTAGTTTTACATATTTAAGACAGCTAGACAAAAACTGTTATCACTGTTTTGTTCCTTAGTGCAGTGTTAACTCTGGCAACTTAGCATATTCATGAGGCAGCATAAATCCTGACTTACTCAGCCAGAAGCCAGATTCCTGTGATTTCACCATCCTCCTCTGGGACAATAACTGACTTCTTGCACAATTCCACAGCATTTTCAATTGCTCCAGGCTGCAGTACCAACAAAATGGCAATTGTACTGTTTTTATGCACAGTGAGGTAACTTCAAATTTGTTGCCCCACAGAAAACTCAAAATAGGCCCTCTGGGGCACTTTTCATACTTTATCAGGCTCTGAGCAGGGCCCCTTCTGTTTCAGATTTGGGCCTAGCATCCTGCAGTTGTGGGCCCTTCTGGACCATAGTTATGCTACAGATTATGCATTAAAACCTACCTAAATCATCCAACCTAGTGGAGCACCTTTACCAATTCAACCACCACAGCCAGACTTAGATCTTATATGACTCAGACTCAATTATGCCAACTACTGGGTAATCACTTGCAAATCAGATTCAGCAACATAACAATGAGTCATTGCTGTCAACTATGAACTGAAACTTTGTCAACAGTCGATGCATAGCATTTTATGAAAGTCAAGCAAACAAAAACTTTGAGCAGCACTAACCTTTTATGTACAGGAAAAGTGGGAGTGAAGTGCAATTCTTCTTGCACTACATCTTTTGAGAGCGTTTTTGCATGCTACATGAATATTTTTGGCAAAATCATTATCATTAAATCACCTATTGAGAACTCCCACTTTTCCTGTGCATAAAAGGTTTCAGACAGATAATGAAGTGTTCAAAAAGTCAAATAGCTACATCATTCATGGTGCTAATTATAGCAATTGATAAAAGTATTAGCATGGCTCAAGCCATGACAAGTCTAATACATAAATTAATCAAAGAAGAGTTTGAGTTTAGTTCCTACTTTAGAAGGTTTGCCCATTAAATGCCCCATAAACGTTACATTACATATTTCATAAATCTATGGCTTAAATTCTGTATCGTTTCGCTTTCTACATTCTGCTACACTGCAAAGCACTTGCCTTCCTGCCTTCTCTCATGATTTCATCTCCCATCTGTTTGATCTCTATTATGCACCAAACCTAATTTCCTAAACAATCTTTAAAACTTTTAAATCTTTTAAAACAATCTTAAATAATTTGGCTCTTGGTAAGCACAGGTTTGTCAATAACCTATAGCTTTCCACAGCTTTCTGTGTGGTCAAGTAACCTGATTTCATCTTATACCGCCATTTCTTCCACCTTGTTTCACATCCATCTAGAATCTGCCTCTGAAATGACAACACCATAGGGCTGGTCTGTTGCGGTTTCCGTTTCAAAGGAACCAAACTGTGCGTATTAAGGTAACGGTGCGGTAGAAGTAATTATTTTACAGTAGTTTGTACCTTGTAGGCAAACAAATTGGAAGCACCATACGGTGTCGTTATCTGATAAGGACTCAGTGAAACTCTGCTCTGTGTGCTGTGTGTGCTCGTCCGGCTAGCGCTGTACGACGACCTTCTTGGTTCGGGAGAAGATTCCACACCCGCCTCGTTCATCGCACAGACGTGAGATGGGCTTTCCTGGACAGCTTTTTTCGATTCCGAGTCTACAGATATTTCAGCAGAACCGAGTTCGCTTGGTTTCTTCGAAACTGAGCCGTCTTCTGCCATCATTTAAATGCACGCAATTCAACCACCAACAAATGCTTAGACTTTAGAGACGTTACCAACGCAAACGTCTTATCGTTATCCGTATACAAACCTAATGAATATTCATCGATCACTACGGTGCCCGTTAAGGGCCAGTTCACCGCCGCGGAGAGAGATTGGCCCTAATGAGGAAAAAGAAGTGTGTTGCTAAGGTGGAAAGCGATCGTAATGTCACGGTGTTCGTAGAATGGTCCAAATTCGAGTGCGGGAAAGCACATTTTAAACAGTTCGTTTTCAGTCTGGAGTTAAACTTTCCAGCTGAGAGAGTAAGCGAAGGAAAGCTCACATTTACAGGCGACAATGGAGGATTAGCTAACTAACTGATCGGTCTTTTTGAAGTACGTTCCAAAGAGTTGGCGCAGCATAGATAACGGAACGATTTCAGAATTTAAGAAAGGAAGAGATAGATGTCTTGGACGCCGAGATAGAGAAAGAAGGTATGAGGGAGAACAAGCAGGCCTAGATCTGAGCGATTGCATAGCGAGTAACTGCGAATACAAGAAGGTGGAGAAGTTTTGAAAGGCGTTAATTCAACTTTTTCTTGTAGGTAGCAGATAAATTTTTAGTGGATGCGATGAGGGACTTTAAATCAATTAAGGGAATTCAGAACTCGGGTTACGTGGTTTGGGGTTTTCGATAATATCTGTAGCGCCGTTGTCGTAGAAGTTTCGGATGAATTACACATGTAGGCTTCGTTTACAGAGTAAAATGGCGAATAAAATTAGTTCCATTTCAATTTGATAAAGGTTCATGTTACACTACTGTTCCGAGCAAGATCGGCGTCTCCTTTGTTGAGACGTAGAATCTGATCAGACAAAATTAACTTCACACTGCTTGCTCTTATTCCACGTTAAAAAGGAGTACATGGAGCAGTAGGCCCATAATGTAGTTCCGCTGACTGCAGTTTATTAATGTTCAATATGTAGATTCAACGGGTAACCAAAAGACGCTTCCGTGCTAAATCATCCGTATCCTAACTGGCATCAAAGCACCTCCACGATGTTCATTTGGTCTTTGGCATGGCGTCTGTTAAAGTTACATTGGGCTAATGAGATTCCAATAGGCGTTTTTCAGTTTTTCCTTTTTCTGAATTCGCTTTGTTTTGCTTACACGAGTGCTGCAGTCAGTGTAGGTCTACAAACTCCATTTTATTGCCTACCAACAGTTGTTGACTGCTGGTTTCGATTTGCCAGGGTCCGTCTTGGCAATGTTCAGCAGTCAAAAGTCAAGCTCCCGAGTCTCAGTTAAAAAGTCCACGCCAGGATCTTAGTTTACACTCCATAACAAAATGAATAAAAACTTTAATAAGTCTTGAGTAACCTTTCGTCACTCTGCTACATCATCACGCAAATTCTGCCATAACCAACTCTGCTACATGTAGGGCCTACATCGAGAGAAGACATAAGTAGCGGTCTAGAGCTAAAGCTGCAAAACACCAGAGAAACGCCCAGCTGACAGTGGCACCATGTGGTTCATAATGAAAACAATGCCCAAGACCAAACTTGCAATTTGCACCTTCAGAGTTTAAATGAAGGTAAATCTCGAATTGGGTTTAAATACTGCAAGTGAAACAATGGGAGATATATGACATTTACCAAGTGAAACAATGGGAGATATCTGACATTTACCATGCATACAGTAAAAATAGGCAATAAAGTTGGGGTAGAAAGAATTACTTACAAAACATTAACTCATCTGTATAATAATTCTGTGCTTCACTTCACACTACTGTCAGTCATAAAGAGATGTCAAACCAATTCAAAAATATTTCACGTCTTTAGATTCACCTAACTTCTTTACCTCTCAACCAGCAACATTTCAATTCATTTCAAGTCTTTTGGGATAAAATTTAAGGGCAAAGGATTGAGAAGGTCCTGCTCATCAGTACGGGTACAGCAGCAGCCGTCTCCAATTTCACTTTGGCACAGAACAAACTTCAACGGTCTCAATCACATAATTATATTAACACCAGTTGCTAAGTTGAATTCTTTCCATTAGCAGTGGACGAGGAATTGCTGTCTGTTAAGTGATCTGTAAAAACAGAATTCATGAAGTTTGTTAGTTCTCCACATATTTCTCTGTTAAATACAAGTTTCATGCAGAAAGAAGATTTTCCTGTTGTACTTAATATTTTAGCATGTAACTGACAACTTATACAGCAATCCCAGAACACCAGGGTTGCTGTATAAGTTGCCGTACATACGTGGAACAAGCAGAACGTGAAAACGTGTTTCATCAGCCTTGACAATGAACATGTTAAGGTCAAGTTGTCTCACTTTCAGATTTCTCTTTTGTGTTTGCACTTTAGGTGAGTATTCCTCTGTACAGACCAGATAAAACTGATGGTTGTGAGGGAGAGAAGCCTGAAGAGAATCATTACTCTGTTGCATAAATTCAGGTACCACATTTTCCAGATTACATATGCACCATGATTTTTTTACATAAATTTCTATATGTGCATCTTATTGAAAGGAGTGACTTATGTGCAGAAATTTCAAAAAAATTTTAATCCGTTTTATTTAGCATAGATATAGATAACAAACAAAATAAATCACATTTGTGAAAGGCAAAATCTGCATAATGAATGCATATCTAGGTTGCCCTAGTGCCATGTGTTCACTCTAAGGATTAGCAGCATTTGTACAAAAATATCAGTCCGTGTGCAAAAATGTATATCTGAACACAAAATTTTGCTAACTTTCGTGGCCTGTTAATGCAGAGGAATAACACACTAAATAATAAGATAAAAACAACAAATGAAAATTTTTAAAAACCTCTTTTTATATACTTAAATATAAATTATTTTGAGATTACTTGTTTTAATGGCTAATCAGGAATTTATTCGACTACCTTTGTCAGTTTTGCAACCCAAAAAAAGTTACAAACCCACAAGCCCACTTTGCATGAAAACCAATAAAGATACTGACCTGAGTTTGGAATAAGTATCCTGTCATCCTCACTGAACTGACAGGAGTGAGGTCGTCGTCTAAATTCATAATTAATTGACAGCATCTTCTGTTCACCAATGCACGGGTCGTAGAAACCAGGCAGCTCCGTCTGTTAAGAGGCACAAAGAAAGTTATCTTCATCAAACGTTCATGAGAAATGCCTGCAATCTGTAGTGTTAACTGGCCTAAAGCAACTGTTTGGCAAAAAAGCCGAGAACAGCAAGTACTTTATGTCTCAGGAACCTCAATTAAAGATGAAGACGGTAGTGCCAGATCTAAAGCATGAAACAACCTGCCTGAAGTTGTACTGAATTCACCATCACTTGACATTTTCAAACCACATCTCAATACATTCCTTTCAATATTTTATTTGACTGTTAAGTTTCAACACGTGCACAGCACCCCTCTCTTTGGACTCGGTCATGCCTTGATATTACATCAATGGTATTATTAGCATTAATTTCGAAACATAAATCCCAAAAGCAAACATAAAAATGGCTTCCATAGATGAACTAGTGAATCAAACAAGGCTCATCATAAGACAAACTAAAGCGTGCACAAAAGCGCAGTCAGACAAACAATGCAGTTCCATAAACCCAATAACTGCCAACACCAACAAATACAGTAAGAAACGCAAGGCAAAAAATCACATGACATACGTAGATAATCAAATGAATGCCTACCAACACCGTTCCTCGTGAAAGAATTAGTTTGGAATCTCGGACTAGTGCTTGCAGTGGACGGGTTACGTCAACGCAATCAACGTCACTAAAACAGAATACGTCACATATAAATAAACTCACTCACACAAAAGTGGAAGTGCAAGTTAGAACTTGCTTGGCGATTCAAATCCATTTTGTTTTCTATTCCACTGCTCAACTGATTTACGGGTAAGCAAACTCAGTTTCTTATGCTTATTCGAACCCCAACTCTCACTCGTTCCATCCAATTGACTTGCTCAGTTATCTAACTTAAATGATCTTCTTCCAACACAAGTTATTTCAGCGTTTCAAATTCCCCGAATCATGCTTTGCTAACTACCAACAATACTGGATATTCATTGAAGTCACTCCCAACATCGTCCCATGAGAATGAAAGAAAAAGGAGTAACCTTTCGTCACCACACAGCTTTCCAAAGATAGCCCTCTGAATGACGAGGCCACCTTTGTTCTCTTCAATTTCATACGAACGATCGACCATTTCCTTCATCAACTCAACCTGAATTACACAAAACAGTATTTTCTAAAACATACTTAATAACACCGTTAGCATGCTCACAAAATACACTAGATGTAAGTGTTCAGACACAGTGTATGTAGTCAGCTAAAACAATTTTTCAGAAATTAAGGCCACAGAAGTCATATATTCAAAATAGTTTTCATATATTCTTTCAAGTTATAGATATTTTATATTATATCATATTCAATTATTGTTGTACTAAATGTGGCAATGATCTAGATTTCCCAAGAACTATGGAGACTGATGAAATGGCTATGACTCTTTTTGTGATAATAAACCAGACTGCTGTTGTCAAATTGTCCTCAGCAGCATGGAATGAGTAATGGGTCTTATGGTCTGTTGTGGCCAAACACTAACACAGCAATTGCAATACGATGGGTGGCTTCACAATGCACCCAAATAAAAGGTGTTACCATAAGACATGAGTTGTTTTAATAAAGCTCATCTGGAATATTCTACCAGCTTTAAAATGCAAGGCACACCGGTAAACTTTACTGGTATATTTATCAGCTTTAAATGCAAAGAACCAATTTCATATGAAAAATCATTAGATTTTAAAACCTAAATGCCACAAAAACTCAGTATTACCCCAAGGCCATTGGGATGTTAAGATGCAAAGATTATTCTGGAAGGTAACAATTATAGGGTAAAATCACAGGATACCAAGTAGACATTTGGTGTAGACAAACCAATTATTGCAGCTTTTCAAAATCCATCACTTCAAAGTTCATCAGAACATGATTGCATCTTAACCCTACATCTCACCAGAACAGTCAACAGAGAACAGAAGATAACATGATAAAGTTTAATGAAGCAACAATGACATGGATATTTCTCGTTCTATTTTAAACTTTTTGATTGACCAGATATAAACCGGAAACTCATCAAACTTACTTTGAGCCATATCAAGAACTGCCTTCTAACAGGACTGCATTCTAATCAGGTCATTTCCTACTGCAGAACTAAATTACGGATCCATGACACAGTCACATATCATATCAGAATACGAGATATAATGAAGAACGGTATAATGAGACTCTGGTGTAACTGAACTTGTTTCCTTTATCAACGTACCGCAATGGTTGCCTCTTTCCTCTTGTCTGCCATTCTTTGTATATTTGCATCTTTCTTCTGCTGAAGGTCTCTAAATATTAAAAAATTCCTTTACATGTTAAAAAATCTAAAAGCAGAAACTTTGTTTCTATTACTGTCACATAAACTTAAGCTTGGATATTGTAATTTACAGCATTTACTCTACGTATCAACTAAGAACCCATCACAAGAAGACTGAGAAGAAGAGATTGAAATTTACTTTTCTTTTTGCTGTCGTAAATAGGGGTCCACGATCAACACCTTGACGAGAAAGTAGGCAGCGAGTGGCACAAAAGTTCCATAAAATATTGCACTTGGAGAGATGTTTTCCGAAAGACGGATTGGAAAAACAAACGTTTGATTTCCACGATTTAATCTGGAAGTATTAAAATATAAGACAAAAATTTTATAAAAAGCAAAAAGATAAGAAATAAAAATGGTAAATAATGATAAACAGAATGGTAAAAAACAGAGATCAAGACCCTTTATGGAAAGGTAAAATAATAAATTAATGAAACATTTACAAAGTTTTGACTTTGATATACAAATTATTTAATCCACATTTTGTATCCTAGTATCAGATTCTTATCCAAAATTACCCTAAATTTATTTATCTTTTAAAAGGTTTGGGACTATGTTATTCCACCCATCAATTCTTAAAGTATGCTGACACAAGCAAACATCTGAATGCTGCATCCTGAACAAATACTTGCACATTATTTGTTTAATCTGTAACTTCTACCTGAATTTAACTGAAACACCAACTGGAACTCCAACTGTGACAGATGCTCCTAGGTGGCTGAACTGTGTGATCTTCTTTTCACATCCATACTCCAGCATAGCACCAAATGTCCCAGCTCTAAAAATGGAAAACAATATCAGAAGAAAACAAGAGCCTGTAAAAAAGAAAACTTTTGTTTCTAATTCAGTGATGTTGCCTAGATACCTGAATGCAGTCAGACACCATGTTAGGGTAATCCAGGATAAACCACTTAAGCCACTAAAAATTAGTAACAACTTCAAGATGTTGGTCTTTTAATCCAGAAAATATAAGCAAAACGAGAAAATGTAGAAAAAAAACAACATCTCTTGACGCAAACACATGCAAATTACAAAACAAACGTATTTGAAAAGCTGTAACTGCTCACTATAAGTCAGCACAAATACTAGTTTTTGGCAAATTTCAAATTTCTATAGCTGATTATTCTGTTAATCAGTCCACATTTGTCATCTTCCCTGTCCAATGTGTTCATAGCTCGTGCCCACAACGTCTGTTGCAAATCTCCCATCACTCCTCTGCTCCTTCAGACTTTCTTGCACACTCCGTAGTTCAAAAGTTAACAAATAGTTTAATCTGTTACTGCATCTTTATCAAGACTAGCCCAGATTCGTTCAGAAAGAAATGTCTGTTGTTGTTGTAAAATTCTACCTGAGTGTTCCTTTGACCTTTGTGTCTTGTTCAACGAATTTGTGCGTATAGTGAGCAACAACAAAACATGAAGGCATACCTAACTGCAACAGAATTTCAATATAAAAACAAAAATTACACTCTACTCAAAATTGGTAACTTTTGGGGCCTGCTGAGATCTAAGTTTGGGGTTCAGCCTTTTAAATTTTGAGATCTGGGTCAAAGGTAGAGGTGTTAAAATTTTAGTAAAATGCGGCCTTGGTACATTGTCCACTTTGAGCAGGTATATGATTACCTGTCACACCATCACTGAATAAATAATGTCGTCATAGGAGAAAAACTGTATCAACAGTATACCACCAATATCAACTACACACAGCTGTGTAATAAGTGTGTGACAATGGTGACTGGCTCCAGCTGACTAGAAGTCCTATATAAGACAGCTGTTCCATGAAGATGAACTTACCACAGATGCAGAAGTAATTTCTAGCAATGGCAGGGTATCAGATATATTTGATCTGAGATTTGAGGAAAATGATGCTACTTTTGAGACAAAGACTTGATATGGTAATTGCCCATCGCAAATAATTATTAACTATAATCATATTTGTTATTAAATTTATTTTAGGTAACTAAGGATCTAATGTAACGGCTTGCCTGGCAACCTATAAGCACATGATGTTGATTGTGGTCCCATATCAACATGGTGTTCAAAGCTGAAGAAGCTCCCCCGCTCCACGTCAATCGACCCTGGAGGTTCTTATCCAACTGATGAGCAACCACTTCAACAAAAACAAAACCTTCTAACAGCCTCTCAAAATTAAACATTTACAGCATCACTCAATCACTTTAATACCATCCATTGTGGTTCATAATCACGTTTACTTTTTACAAACCTTTTTTACAGCTGTGTATGTGCCATCCGATGTTATACTTTTATAATTATGGTTTCAGATTGCTTTAGTTAACTGCTGCAGTTTTATAGCTTTACAGATCTATCACACAAATATGCATGCCTATGTATAATTATTTATTAGCATATACATGTGTGTGCATGCGTGCGTGCATGCATGTATATACACAGGACGTCAACTTGTAGGTTGAACTTAAATGCCCTGCCATGACAAAAAAATACCCCAAACTTACACTTAGCATTCCTGATAACTAGGTTATAAAATGAGTACACTCAGCGTACACTGTTGGTGAGAGGGGAGAGGATGGGTCACCCACCCTCTCTGGGGTCAGCTTAAGGGACTGTTATTATTAATATTATTAAACAGACATTTATAATGCGCACAATTAACAACAGCCTCAGAGGCACGTGTTCTTATTCTTCAAACACTTATACATAAACTACGATATTTAAAACCTAATCTGAACCTATTCTAACTTACTTGCATTGTACCCTGGTCTAATAACACCTTGAGGAGTAAGATGCAAATTCCCGGACATTGTACCATACCTAAAAGCAAAATCATCATAAATATAGGCCTGCATAATAGTTACATACAACTAAGCATATTCACATATTTCTTGTATGTATCTAACCTATGTATCTGAAATTCACCATTATATAGATTCTCATGCAATTATGTATATCAACTCATATTTATAAGTATATAGCTTAACAGATGAGTTTTTGAATTTCGGACACTAAATATCTAACGATTTTAGGAATTTTCAGAAACTATGGCAATCCACCCACACTTATTATTACACAAAGTTACGCAGATGTCTTTCTCAAACCTTTGATAAAACAATTCAGGATGTCTTCCTTGATGACTGGAACAAGTACTCCACCTACTTTCATTGGCCAATCATTTTGAACCAGTCATGAAGGCCAAAGTCTTCAAATATAACCACAGGGTCTCCTGAAAAGACTTGACTTAGGCCATACTCTACCTTGGCTTGTCAGTTTCCTGGCTGCCTTAAGGCGGAAATCTGAAGGAAGCCTATCAGTGCTGGCAATTTTAAGAAGCTTGAGCTAATGGTACCAGTCTTCAAACATAACTTTTCCTTTTCTACATAACTGACTGCATGAATAATGCATTTCATAGTCTCTTCCATTGCCACCATCTGTCTCTCAATCACAACATTCCAATGAAAACTCATACGATCCTGTTGCAGCAAGAAGCTGCAACAAATGATAAATGCAACAGGCAACAGAACCAGAGACTTGCCCTCTCTTCCACAGAGTTCGGAATCCTCGAAGTGCAACTGAAAGACCATTGCCAGCTGCCAATTCTATCTAGAAAGCAAAAGATGAAACCCGTATTAACCACCTAAATTCAGTAAAGTCGTTATAAAGCTAACATTTGAGATATTACATGCTTGTTATAACTCTGTGCTTGGAAGCCATGTAAAAACCACATTATGACATCCCACTATAAAGAGGTCACTTTCTATAACTTAACTAAACCTGGATCCATGACTCGAATGTGTTTTATCAGAATCTGTCTTATGATGAAGCTTTAAACATGAAACCTGGTGTATTTCTCACCTTCAGAATGTTTCTCTGTTTCGTCTGCTCATTGCTCGCAAAACTTGCACAACTTTATGCACAAGTATGTCTTTCCGACATTTTGGACAACCATACATGTGTATGTAAACATTCATACAGTGCCTTCAAGTATGTAAGTAATGCACTTGTTAACATGCCATATGTCCTTTGACTGAGCGAGGAATTGTAGACATGGGTAAAAAAGATTTCTGCCTTCCTAAGAACTTCTCTAAAATGTCATTCTGTCTTTGCTGTTATTTATAACAGAGTTGCTCTTTACCTATCATAACAATGGCAGGTAGATTTGTTGGTATAAAAATTGTTACAGATTAAGTGCTGCACAGCACTTACAGCTAGATCCCTTACTGACAAAAACTTCTCATCTTGAAACAAGTAGAAGAGACTGGAATCAATCTCAAGCTTCAAACAATAGAAACAAGATATTATGAAAAAACAGTCAGAGCTCCAGTTTACCTCTGCCCATCCAGCGTGACCGAGAATCCGCCGGAAGGCCACACTGATTGTACCACTTCCTGTTCCGTTATGTGATGACAGCTGGCCAGAAATAACAGCCGTATCCTTGGCTGTCAGTGGACACTCAACCGATTGCGAAATGGACATCTCACTAATCTCAACATGGGGCAGAAGTCTACAGCACGACATACTTTACAAATTAAAACCAAACTCATCAACTAACATCTAAAAACTGTAAGTTTAATGCTACTATTTGCAGTCTGCATCACATTCTCTCTGCCACAACTTAATGATTTAATATCATTCCTATTATTTTCATTATTTATTCAGATCTCCAGCAACATCATAAGCAGCAAAGTTTATACAGCATATCATGTCATGTCATGTAATCATCTCTGGACTGGATCCAGTCGTTGATTTCTCTATGACACCCCTCCACAAATCTCGTTTCCCGGCCATCTCCTCAAGGGTCATTCTCCGTCTGCCCTTTATACAGCATATGCTACACATATATCTTGTAGAATTTTGAGGAAAAAGTTAGCAGAATTGGCAGTGGAACCACGTGCAAGTAACAACATGGAAACTCCGTATAATGCTACTTTTGGGAGACAAAAAGAGCCCTGTTGGAGCAAAAGCCTAACAAAGATGTCGTGCTCTACAGCAGAATTAATTTGGGGTCCATTTCTCCAACACGTCATAATGCAGCATGTAATAAGGGAGTTCCAATGTAGGTGTGGCAATTACTCTAGAAATTCAAACACAGCTGATGAGAGAAAGAGGCACTAACTGATCAGATTCTTGCATGTCATATCTGTCAAAGACATCAGTTGCGTCAACTCCAACAGTTATAGTTCCCTACATGAAAAAAAAGAAGTTCCTAAACTTCAGAACTTTAAATGTGAGTTTATCATTTAAAGTCTCATCTTAAATACATCATGTAAAATTCAGTTCAAAATCGAGTCTGATGCTTCAATGTTTTACAAGATCATTTCAGATCATTTCTAATTAATGCTAGCAATTTAGTTTCACCAGCATCTTCCATCACCCCACAACAAATTCTACCCAAATGGGCTATCCCTATCTTACTTCCAGCAGCAGTTTCAAAACCATTGCTAGATGATGGGTTCATGTTTTCCAATGAGGATGTCAGTGAACATTCTTCTTAAGCTGCTCTGATTAGATTGCATTATTCCATTAGAAGCTTATGTAAGAACAACATGTGAATGAAAAACACCAGTTCAGTCAGGTAACAATTAATTCAAGGTCTTCACTGTACTACTCTGATGAAATTTTACGGTATGCTGGTTCTCTGAATTAAAAGAATAGTTACTATGTATCAAAGCATTTATGTGGCACCTTTTATGAAACTATGAAAGCGCTGGAATCATGGCTGTAACCAAAATCAAATTATTCGCTGTCCATGCAACTTGCACCAAATTATATACATTTTGTTGTAACTGCAGAAAGTCCAATCAGAATTCCTTCACCTTGGGATTCGTCCGCTGCTGAAGTCTTTGTTCTTCTCGTTCCTTCTGCAGTCGCTCAAACTCCTCCAAAATTTCTTGTGGAGTTTTTGTCCGAGGTACTACCTGGCCAACACAACACCATCAGCGTTATAATAGAATGCTTATGTTTTCCTCAGACCTTCCATTCGCCACCCTTTTGCTAGAAACCATTCCATGACCAACATACAACATAAAATTAATAATAAGTTTTTTACTGCTGAAGTGACACAATTTCATAATAATTTTTGTTGAAAAAAGCAAATAGATAAATTTTAATTACAATATATGATATTTACTTATACTTTAGTATTTACTTTTCAAACTACTGGACTACATGCCAGACTGGCATTTGCCTCACCTTTCTATTAAAAATGTTTGTAATAGCTGATAAGCAACCAATTGCCTGCTGCCTGTTAAATCATTTATTTGCCAGATGACCCTAAAATTTCTCCACCAGTGAAAGCAATCTTGTTATAATTGTTTGACTACTACTACATATAGTTGTTTGTATACTATGCACCTGCCATCCCTCAGTTTCCAGTCCTTTCACCCCTGTTGTGTCATAGATTGCTCTTTTCTGAGGATCACCCAAAACTGTTGGAAGAAAACAAAGCTTTATTATAAGCAAAGGCATGCAACGCACTTTACCAGATTTAAACTGGCCAACTGCAAAATTTATGCTCAGGAAATGACAAATGCTTTGAAACTGTACAAAATTAAATAATACATACAGATGTAAAACTGCTCAGAATTTTTCTACTCAACTAAACAGTGCAGTATGCTGGGCCAACACTATGTTGGTTATGATATAATGAAAACAACTAAGATCAAAACAAGACAAATTTTCATGTAAATATGTAAATGGTTCATCTACCCTCATGAGCTTTCTTGATCTTGTTGAACAATGCCTCAGCTTTCTCTTTTTTGTCACCCTCAGTATGTTTGTCTGGATGGTAAATTCGACTAAGCTTTCGATAAGCATTATTGATTTCTTCCCTTGAAGCCTGCAAAAACAATGTCAGCTCCTCAAAAAGTATACCAACAAGCAAATAAACTATGCAATCATAAGTTCCCATAGGCAGAAACCTTGCTACATCGCATTATTCTCTCTACTGCCTGCAACAATACTTTCTACTACCTACTTTTTATTTTCAATTAAACTGACAACAGATTGACCAGAAGCAATGACAACATTGTATTGTGTGTTACCTCACTGACACCTTTTTGATAGTTCACTGAGCTACACAAGATAATTTTCATATAAAAATTATTAATATAATAGTCCAGACTTGTCTGTTTGCTCCTTGCTAGAGCACCATTTATTCAGGAGATGTCATGGCAATATAAGCAACATTAAGAACCAGTTACTTGTCCATTTATTCATACTCGTGCTCTTTGGTTACCGCAATTCCATCCTCCCAGCTCAGAATCCGTCAACCCGAGTCTGTCTTCAACTGTGTTGCCAGACTTCTGACCAACCTGTCGAAATTCTCTGCCATGCAACCTCTGTCCAGAGCTTCTTGTCCTCGATGACTCTATTTCATCAGCAGTTGATAACAATTCTATTCCATCGTTGTCTTCCAGTGTTGTTTCAGGACACTTCTAGGGATTTTCCTGAAAAGCGCTACATAAATGCGCACTTACGATTACGATTACGTAATTTATCATACACATGATGCAACTTTTTTTAAACGAAAGTGATGACATGCACATTGTGATCGCCATAACTTTTATCCAAAACTCTGACGCCAATAACCAGTCAATCATAATCGTACCGGTTCAAATCCTGGACACCTTACCAGTTATGGAACTGTAAACGGAGAAACATGGGAGTACGGAGGTCAAGCCGGCTTCACGTGACACGTTACATACGGCCAGAAATAAATTATAAGCAAACGTCAAACTGAGCACAGCTGAATCATTCAAATTAAAGAATAAAACTGAGGTCTTACCGTCTTTCCTATTCCGAGCCATGCATAATAATCATCTTTTTCAACAAGGTCAGCGTTGCAATCATCTCGCGCCGCCATTTTACTGTGTGTATCGTCTAATGTGTGCCCTCCAACTTCTACTCTGCTTTGAACTAGTAGTGAGTGAAGTCTTAATCGTAATCGTAATCTCGTGATTTCTACAGCGCTCAACGAAAGCTAAGTCGCGGGAACCAGCTTATTCACAGGCGCTCAGTCAAAACAAAATCGATAGGCAGAAGGGTCAAGATCCAGGAGTCAGGCACTCAGACAGTCGGACGGCTACGGTGGATGCTGTTTGAAATTGAAGCGAGAAGAGAGATAAGAGGAAGAGGAAGAATCAGGATAAGATTTCTGGAAAAGAAGTGTTTTCAGTCTTGAGTGAAAGACCTGTGCAGAAACTGAAAGAGGTGAAGTGTTGGTGAGTTCGTATGATTGACCAGACAACTGTCGCAATTCTGGCGGGAGTTTATTCCAAAGGGGTGGGGCAGCTATGGCTATCGAGCGATTTCCAAATTTTAAGGATGAGGTGACGGGAGGGCGAAGAAGTGTTAGGACAGATGAGGAGCGGGTTGAACGGAGTGGTTGGATAGTAAATAATTGACGAAGATAGGAGGGTTGGGAGGATTGAAGTGTGTTGTAGGTGAGGGATAAGACTTTGTACTCTATTCGTTCTGGTATTTTAAGCCAGTGCAGTGATTTGAGAACAGGGGTGATGTGATGGTGTTTGGGGGTTTTGGTGACAGCACGTGCGAGAGCATTCTGGATAGCTTGTATTCGATTTATCTGGGTTGTGTCAATATTGAGGAAAAGTGAATTGCAGTAGTCAAGTTTTGCATGGACTATGGATGTGGCAATGATCGATGCGGTTTTGAAGTCAAGCATAGGACGGATTCTGCGAAGGTCGCGGATATGCATAAAGCAAGAGCGGGAAAGATGGGTGATATGATCAGAAAAAGTAAGGTTCTGATCGAAAATAACACCTAAATTACGGACAGAAGAGTTAGTATTAAAGGTGTGGGTGGAGGCAGAGTCCAGGCTGAGGGAGATAGAGGGGTCAGGAATTTTCTTGAGCTGGTCACGTAGGCCGATAAGTATGAATTCAGTTTTAGATGGGTTCAGGCATAAGAGATTAGATGTCATCCAAGAGGAGATTTGTTTAACCACACAAAGAAGATGATCTGTAGACTGACTGAAACAATTTGGAGAGAAAGAGATGAATAGTTGGGTGTCATCAGCATAGAGGTGATGGTCAACGGAGGATGCTTTAATGAGTGAACTGAGTGGGGTAGTGTAGAGGATAAAAAGAAGAGGTCCAAGAACGGAGCCTTGTGGAACTCCGCAAGTAAGAGGGCATGACTCAGAAGAGGCTTCCGAAGTTTTAACAGAGAAAGAGCGGGAGGAGAGATAAGACTGTATCCATAGGAGAGCAGTGTCAGCAAAACCAAACCAGGTTGAAAGTCGGTGGAGTAAGATATTGTGATCTATGGTGTCGAAGGCTGCAGAGATATCGAGGAGACAGAGGCAAGAAACCTGTTGATGAGAAATGGCAGAAACAAGCTTGTTGTAGAGAGATGTCAGCAGAGTTTCGGTTGAGTGGCGTTTAGTAAAACCAGACTGGTGTAGGTTAATGAGTGAGTTAGAAGCTAAATAGTTATTGATTCGAGAGAGGACAATCCGTTCAGTTAATTTGGAGATGAAAGTGAGGTTAGAAACAGGCCGGTAGTTAGAAAGGATTTCCTTGTCGAGAGATGATTTCTTGAGAAGAGGGGTAACAAGAGAGTGTTTAAAAAGAAGGGGAAAATTTCCAGTAGAGAGGGAGAGGTTAACTATTTTGGTAATAATTGGAACAAGGACAGATGCACAGTCTTTCAATAAGGAGGTAGGTATAGGGTCAAGTTCACACTGTTTGTTTGGGAGAGATTTTAGCAGATTTAGTATTTCGGTCTCTGATGTAGGTTGAAAAGCAGAAAATGAGGATCGAGGTGGGGAAGGTGGGCTGTCATATGTGGAAGAGGGAGCATCAGCAGCTGGATTGTTGGAGGTTTTAGAAAGTAGAGATTGAAGAGAGAGACGGAGGGTACTAATTTTGTTCGAAAAGAAAGAACAGAACGAGTCGGCTATTGAAGAAGACGGAAGAGAATTTGGAAGTGGGCTAGATGAGTTCCGATGGAGGAGCTGGTTAATGGTTTTCCAGAGAAGGCGAGGGCTAGAGGATCGAGAACGAACTAGTGAGGAGTAAAATCTTTGTTTAGCTGCAGTAAGAAGGCGATGGTATTTATTTGTGGCAGATTTAAGGGCACAGAGAAGTTGAGGATCCCTGGTGCGTTTATAGGCACGCTCAAGGCGTCGCCGGAAAGATTTGAAGGCCTGGAGATAGGAACTGAACCAAGGATTGTTAGAGTGAGAACGGGATTTGGTAATAATAGGAGCATGCTTGTCAAGGATAGTGGAAAGAGTGGTGTTATAGGAAGAGAGAAGGTCATTCAGGGAGGAGGGTGGATTTAACACGAGGTCAGAACAGGAAATATCTTGTATGAAGGCTTCAATATTTATTGAACTGATGCGACGAAAAGAATGAAAGACAGGATCAGGACGTGGTGTCGGAAGAATGTTAAGATATGTAAAGATGGGGTAATGATCAGATGGCGTGTCAAAAGAGAAAGATATATCAGGCGATAGAGTGGAGAATGATGATGTGATAATAAGGTCAAGTGTGTGATTGTGAATGTGGGTGGGGAATTTGACATGTTGAACCAGATTAGTTGAGGACAATAGGGTGAGGAATTCAGAAGCAAATGTGTCGGAGGGGTTATCGACATGTATATTGAAGTCACCTGTAATCAGAAATTCATGAGGTGTAGTGGCGGCAGTAGAGAGGAGGCTGGTAAATTCTTTCAGGAAGACCGATGGAGGACTTGAATATGAAGAGGAGGATGGAGGGCGATATACATTAAAGATAGTCAGATTTGTGTGAGGAAGTTTAAGCGTAACTGATGCACATTCAAAAGAGTGGAAACAGTAACCAGGTGAGTCTAAAACTGTGGCAGGTTCTCGGGTGAGAAAGGCAATACCACCTCCAGTTGGATTTTTATGAGAAGGGCTAGATGGTTTGCAGGGACGAGGTGTACTGTAAAGATGGTAGCCAGGAGGGATACAGTCTTCATATTGAGCAAGAGTGGTGTTTAAATTAAACCAGGTTTCAGATAAGGCAAATATGTCAGGCGGGTGAGAAGAGAGGGCTATATCACTGATTTCTTGTGAATGTGCAGGATGTAGTAATGATCGGATATTTAGCGTGCAAAGTAAGAAGCGGCTGTTGTCAGTATTTTGAGCATTGTCGAGGATGTTGGAGGAAGAAATTCTGGAAGGAGGAGGATAGGTAGGAGGTGAGGGAGGAGGACATGAATAAAAGTCCAGTGGGCCAGGATTTGGGTGGATGTCCCCGGAAAGCAGGATTAGTATGTTGAAGATGGTATGGCGGGTGAGGTGCTGTGGTGGTCGCCTGAGAGATGAAGTTAGGAAGAACGATAAAGGAATAAAACACATACGTCCATACTGCATAGTTGTTGTGCCAAATTGGGCGCAGTAAGAATGTTTGGCTGTAGGAACAATGTAGGGCAAGCGGGTGTGGAAGGGTTGGCAACTAATATGGAAGGCGATCATGAAACGTAGACCGAAAATAAGAAGAATGATTGAACTGTACATTATGTGATCTAAGATGACGTGGCAGTTTGATGAAGCTAAAATGGCGGAAGGTAAAGACGCAGGCGAACGAGTGCAAAAAGGACAAAAATTAGGCGAATCTCAAGTTGATTAAATGTTGAAACAAATAGGAACGAACTCACCAAAGACAGAGCATAAATCCTGTAAGAAAGAAAAATTAAAAAATCAGAAAAGACGTCGAAAAGTTAGAAAATATAGAATTAAGAAATAAAGCGCAGACGCCGCGACGCTGGTTCCCTACACCTACCTAAGCGCTATATATAATTAAATTAATTACAATGTAATCGTAACTTGAGATTTCTACAGCGTCCAATGAAAGCTAAGTCGCGGGAATCAGCTTGTTCATAGACGAAGGAAGTAATCACTAGTTCAGTAAAGGTCTTTTAGCACTTCCACAAACGACTACGAAGAAAATCCAAGTTTACGTCATTACAAAGAAGGGAACTGTTTTATCCTGAGGTAAAAATAATCAAGACAATGGTTGACCCAGCCAAGGAGGAATAGTGTAAAGGGGAAAGATGTGTTATGAAAGAAGTAACTCTCCTACTCTGTCTTTAGTTGGGTAGTGCCAGTCCGAAGCCTAGTTAAAGGAGGGGGCCATGCTAATCATATCTTTGTTAGGACTCAGGATCGTTAAACAGAAACTAAGGGTCAGAATTTGGTTTCTGTTACCAAATCTCGTCAAATTTGACCAAATTCTGACCCATTCCTTAGTCTCAAGATGCGTTTCCCTGAACAAGAGGGAGGGAGAGAGAGACAGAGAAGTTGTTATAATTGGTTGTGTTTAGGTTAATAGAAAGTGGCAAGTGGCATATAGGATGGATCAAGGAAAGATTTCTTGAAGAGTTTAGACTCAGTTTTAAACTGAAAGGCTGAGAAGTGCTGTTTAGCGAGGGCTTGGTGCTTGGTGAATGACGTAAGAGGTGGAGGAACAGAGAATTTGTGGAACTAGAATGATGTTAATGGTAATCGTAAATCCAGAGATTTCTGCAGGACCCAACAAAAGCTAAGTCGCGGGAACCAGCATATTCATAGGCACTCAGACAAAACAAACTCAACAGGCAAAGGATTACAGAGATTACAGACAGGTGAGTTGGTGAAAGTCAGAGCAGAGTAAGTAGTTTATATCTGGATACTGTAGAAGAGCTGGGGATTTTCTTAATCTGCTTTGGTGGGCTTACAATAACGATTTCAGTTTTGGCATGGTTGAGGCGGTTCAAGGACACCCATTTTCAGATGTGAGTGACAACTTTAAGCAGTTGAGTTATGCAATGAGGAAAGAGTTTCATGACAGGATATGAAGAGTTGAGTGCCATCTGTACGAGCATGGTCCACTGAAGAGGAATCTATGAGATGGGTCAGGTGGGTGGGTTTTACAAAATGAAAAGACTGGCCCAAGGGAAGAACCGTGAGGGACACCACATGAAAGTGGAAGGGCAATATGGCAGGACCAGAGATTCCAAACTAGGAAAATAGGCACAGCATGATTAAGTCACGACTGTGTCAAAAGAAGCAGAAATGACACCAGAACAGAGGCAGCAGACTTGATGAGTAACAGCAGACACTCTCAAATAAAATGTGCCCAGGAAATGTTGACTGTGTCCATGGTTTGAGTTCACCACCACCGCCGCCGCCGCTGCTACATTTTTAACAAATTGTGTTTAGCATTGTGTGCATAGGTAACAATGTATCAATAAATATTAACGTTATGAAAAGGTAATGTTTTATGGTAAACGTTTTCTTCAGTGACAAGCCATCATTGTTGTGATTTTTCACATGTATGCATATCAGACTTTTTTTACACTTTCACATGACTGATTGAACAGTATCAATTGCTTCATGAATTAAAAAAGTTTTAAGTATCCGTGTATCAGGTCCTTCCCTAACTGCAAGCAATAAATCAGTCTGACAACTATCTAGTATGATACTGTAACGTAAAACTAAATGCACTGTAAAGCTCTTCAAAGCACTTAAACATGATCACCGATTATATGAACCCACTTATTTGCATCAGTCTAACGACATATACATAAGAAAATACAAAACTGAGTTAAAGGACATAAATTACATTTCCTCCGTCCATCCTTCTGTTAGCTTCAATGTAAAATACACCAGATACATATGTTGCACAATCAATAAATGGTTCCTAAAAGTGAGGCTCATTCAAGCAAAATTCAAAGCACATTTCAACTTTCACTTTGCACCATTTCATTGATCTTTTATTTCCAGTTTAAAAAAAACGAGCATTAAAAGAGCCAAGGTTTGAATTGTCTACACCAACCAACCAAGCTATTCATTGGAACTGTTTTTAAATGCGTCACAGATAAGAAACACAGTTAGTAAGATAAGTCATATACCAACTATGGTTCTGTTTAAAAAGTTGTCTGCCATGCAGTCATGTGGATTATAAGATCTTTAAGCTAAAGTGTTTATACAACAAGAATCACTAGCACATGGTTTTATCATTAAAACACCTCAGAAGTCCTGGCATACTTTCTCACAATCTGCAGTACTTGAAGTCATTCAGTACTCTGTCCACTGACCTTAACCATTCAGAAAAACTATTTTCAAGATCTAGTACTATATAAACTGATTGCATTCAACTATCTGCTCATTTCTTAACTGGTAAAGAAAAAGTTACAACAACCTGACAGCAAAAAAATACAACAACAATTTCAAAAAAGTGTCGGAGAGACTAAAACCGAGGAAAGCACTTTATGTCACCAGTATGGTTCTCAGCTATTCTTTAGATTACAACCAGCGGCACATAATTTCAAGTCTCAGACCTTTAATATACATTCACTCAAATGCACCAATTTGTGCCTTTCAGACTTTGAGCGGGACCCCCTCTTGCAGATGTATGCCCGAAGCCGCACACCTGCCTATGGGTAAGGTAAAAGTAACCAACGTTCGCTCAACAGTCAAGGAAGCAGCAAAGTCATATGTGTCCATAAATTAAGATTACAATTCATTCATTTTTCTCATAAAAGTTCTTTAATTACTACCAAACCAAGAATGAATCACTATTTTAATTTGGGCTCAAGTTTTCAAACAAAAGCAGAAACTTAATCAGGGCCAGTGCAGGATAGTTTACTGTTTTAGTAATGCAACACAGTCTGGCACACTCCACAGAACCCACACTTTCCACAAACTACTCCCAGCTTCTATATCACATTACTAATGAATTCCTAAAGATAAAAACATTAACTGTCCCAAAGATAAAATTATTGAATGCCACACAGACCAAATTATTGAATTTCCCAAATGTAAATTTATTAAATGCTCCAAGGTCAACTTACTGCATTTTCACAGCTTCTCTATCACATTACTAATGAATTCCTAAAGATAAAAACATTAACTGTCCCAAAGATAAAATTATTGAATGCCACACAGACCAAATTATTGAATTTCCCAAATGTAAATTTATTAAATGCTCCAAGGTCAACTTACTGAATTTTTCACAGACAAAATATTGAAATGTCCAAAGGTCAAATTATTGATTGTCCATCAGACAAAATTACTGAATGTCCCATAGAAAAAGGTGACTGTACCATGGACAAAATTATGGAATACAAATATACAGAAGCAGACAAATTAAAGACCCCCATAAATCCATATGGCAGATAGTTTTTACATATGAAGCAAAAGGTGTGAAGGCTTTAACGTTTAGACATAATAAGGCACTGGGAATTGAAATCTGCTTAAAAGCAAGAGTTTTCAGATGAGCGCTTCATGTAGGTCCATGTTCACAGCCGTTTTCCAACTGATAGGAATAGTCCACAGAATCAATTGGGTCTTTGGCTGCTTTCTGGAGAATGTTCTCCCGCTCTGACAGACGCATACACTTGGGGCAGGGTACCAGATGAGTTTTACAAAGACTGTGATAGACGGCTTTGCAGTCTTGGCACTGACAAATTGAAGAAAAACAAACACATTCAGCTTCATCTGACACAAATCTTGTTCAGAATTAAGTTTGTTACACAGTCAAATCCTCTTACAAAAGCTATGCTCCACTGATATCAGATTAACAATGCAGATATGCCAACAATTCCAATTAAATTCTTTAATGGTCACACTGTAGTAAGGCATATTTACCACTGCTGACCACATCATGGCAAACCACACTGATGTAAATCTCCTTCAGAAACCAGTTGACTATGCAGTCAGATCCTCTTACAAAAGTTGGGCTCCACCTACTGTGTATCAGATAGTAAGTATTTCAGATATGCCAACAATTCTTCTTAACCCTGTAATGATAATGCAGTAGTAAAACATACGTGTATTTTACCACTGCTGGTCATGCCACAACAAATTATGCTGACGTACAGATAGGTGGTTCAAAATCTTAATCTTACATTTGTCAATTGTAAGTCAGCCAAGCTCAAACTACTTAAATATCCTGAGGATGTGTGCTTGAGGGGATATGAGGATCCCAACATGTTTTTCTCAAAACTAGATGGAAGTTAGTTTTTAAGGGAATGGGAATTATTGATGTCGGTTATTGAGGATTTAATCTTCATTTTCTTGGTAACTGTTAAAGGTCAAACCAACTTTGTTCTGCAACCCTCCCAGCAACACACTGTTGGAGTTCATCATGATCGTATGTGTAAATAATCCATGCACAATAGCACATTGCACTTTACTTCATCTGCTTATTACATAAATACAAACCAAGTAATATATAAATTTCAGCTAAAGCCCAAACCAAACACCAAAGTTTATTGATTCATGGAAAATGAATGACTTGCATACCCTGAATGTAGAACTTGTTTCGAACGGATAGATGACTTTCGCAACCCTGCAGATCTCACAGTAGAAACCTTTCTGACAGCATCGTGGGCAACCATATACATGACCTGTAGCAAACTTGACAATCTTCACCAATCTTTTCTGCAAGGCACCCGAAGGCACCAATGTCAAATCCTAAAGCAAAATCACAAAACAGTTCACAATTAGGTACACGGATAATAAAGAACCAATAACGAATGGTTTGTCTTTCATTAGCTCCACCAACACCATAACTATACTACTGTAAATTTATTCCCCACTAGTACAAACAACTGCAAACTGCTCCACCACCACCATCACCACCACCACCACCACCACCACCACCACCACGAGCACTGTGCCCCTCGTATTACCACGAAAAGGCCCAACTTGCAACTTGCTATCATCATTTAAGTCACTTGTCAAGACCCACTATTTACTCAGGCATTTGCAAGACTCCATCTTCATCCCTAAGGAACACTCGTCCAAACTTGAGATTCAGACTTACTGACTTTGCAAACATGATAAATACTGTAACTAAATAAATAAATAAATACACAAGTATCAACACAAGTGAAGTAATTAGATTTAATCCACTTTTAAGACTGCACTGAAAGCAATACTTCTACAGTGTTTAATACTAGGATCATGGCTATTAATATCACGATACTGTATCACTATTGCAGAAACACTCATATGATTTACAACATCTAGTGCAAACGTTTCAAACTTTTAACAGAACAAGTGTTTTATAAGCACTGGGTAAAAACTACCGATAAAAGCAAGTCTACCTTGAGCGAATACAAGTGAATTTTATCAAAGAGGTAAGACTGGCCATTGAATTGTTCAATAAACTCAAGTCCAACTGCCTGGGTGCAGGTCATCATGTATGACTTCACAAAGCGCAGCTGGGTTCTCAACGTCTAAAAGGCATTCAGCATCAAGAACAAAATTAAAATGCAATCCGGTACAAAGCAACTTAGACTTTCCAGCTAAAATGCAGATATGACAAACAGCAATCCATAATGGACTGCCCCACTTGAGCCCAAGATGCACAGATGAAGACCAATTAGCTAGCAATTAGCAGTCCCGTAACTAATTTAGTTACTCCGAGGTTTGGCAAGAACCAAAATATAAAAAACTTCATGATTGAATTAGCATCTAATTGTAGAGTTTTCCTGTTATATCGTTGTTGTAATGCAAATTTATTCCCCACTAGTTCATCATAGCTTTAGCTAAATGGCTCTTTAACTTTTGGATCACAACAGCCAGAACTACAGTTGATGTGCAGCAGATTAGCAGTTACCTTTCCTTAGTATGTAATTTGACAGCATACACTGCAACGATCAAAAGAAGTTTAAATAAGAAGTTCACGAACTACAATTTCAAAACAGTCATTTAGAGAATCATAAGTTTAAAACCTGCAACTCCACCCTAAGGAATCATAAAGTAAAAATGACTTTCTACCTTGAAGAGCATCAACAGGTTTCTTGCAGACCCAAATTATCAACAGATGAAAGCAAGAGCTTCTTGAATATTCCATTAATACCGTTAATTCCGTTAATAATGATGCAAAATTTCCATACCAGAACAGTGTCAAGTGGTGCAACGTGGCTATAAAGTTTGATGTTAAGCCGCTCAATGTCCAAGAGTGGAATTTCAAAGTTCTTTTGTAGGTAGTCGAAACTTATGTTGGAGACTGAAATGTTAAGAGAGAAAAAAGATCCTGATATGTGCCAAATTGCTCTTTAAAATTGTTTCATTAAGATTCCAGGCATACCAAGATGAATACAATTATAAGATATGACTACACAGCTTTTAATGTCACAAAAATAAAAAATATTAAATAAAGATATCAAAATGCAAAACAACAATGCTGAATTGAACTTAAACTGAACTGAATTTATCTGGATAACAATAAATTTTGGGCTTTGTGCTATATAAGCCTGCAGCAGGCTGGCTTTTGTTAACAATTTTGAAGCGAACTTTGATTAAAGCTTTATGTGCTGTACTAGCAAATGAAGAATTAATTGAAGTATAATAATAAAAGTCTTCAAATCAGATTGCATTAACAAAGTTTAAGCTGTAAAATATATCCTCCTTTGCTTCTGGTTCTTTATTTGACACAGAGAATGTGACCCAGTTCTGATAATGAAGCAAGACTAAACCTTTGTAAGGTCTGAAGTCCCAGTTGTAAACAACTTTAGCAGGAATGCAGTGCTCCTTGTTCTCGTGGCACTCGTGACAGTAGTGATACCCATCAAATGCACACACACGATCCTGATCATAGACTGAAAACAAAGAAAACAAAATCATTGTGCATCCACTTCACAAATCCTGGCAGTTATGGGATACTTGCATATTTAGTATGTGCCTCAAGGAGATTTTCTGTTCATGCTCAGCGGAACAGTTCTGAAAACAATCAAGCTTTTTCTTTGACTATTTTGTTTATAAGACATAAACACGACAACACCAATCTGAAACTCAATCCTTTCTTACAGTTACAAAGTTCTACAATACAATAATAAATTTAATCAAGTGCAATGTTATAATCTGTAACACAGCGGCTAAAGTATTCTCTGACTTACCAGAATTTGACCCGACTTCTCCGACAGATTATGATTTTGGATTATGATTTTGGATTATGATTTTGGATTATGATTTTGGATTATGATTTTGGATTATGATTTTGGATTATGATTTTGGATTATGATTTTGGATTATGATTTTGGATTATGATTTTGGATTATGATTTTGGATTATGATTTTGGATTATGATTTTGGATTATGATTTTGGATTATGATTTTGACCTGAAGCTATCATCGACTGATGCCTTGGACATTACTTAAGACTAATGCTAACATGTTTCCACTTGATCTGCCCCTGTGCATAAACGGTAAAACAATAGTTCAACAATTGAATTTGTAGTTCCTGTGGAACCATAACTTTACTTACACATTCCGATGGCTCTGGCACAGCTTCGACACTGGTAGCACTGCTGGCTCAAACCTCTCTCAACACTAATCCGAAAGAGAAATTCTGCCTGCTGGTCAGCCTTCTACACATAAGAAAAACAAGAAAACTTCCAATTATACATTAGAACTTCTTCATCACATCTTTGTCATAACAGTACTTCTGATACTAAACAGTCAGGGCCATAGACCTTGCATATAATTCCACACCCCTTCTTCCTCTTATCTCTCTCTCCTCTCCAACCCCAAACACCACTCCCCATAGCTGCCACGCTGTCTCTCCACCTGACTTTTGGATCTTGACCTGGAACCGAACCTGTTGCCTATCGATTTTGTTTTGACTGAGCGCATGTGAATAAGCTGGTCCTCGCAACGCGGCTTTCATTGGGCGCTGTAGAAATCTCAGGATTACGATTACGATCTTCAGAACACAACCTCATCATAACGTAACCTCGCTATAGCATGATACTTGACCTGGCTCTCAAAGGTAGCATCATAACAAAGTCTGGAGTACCGATACACACATGAATGCACACTCGCACACATACACGCACGCACGCATACACACACACACTACATATAATTATTAAAGAAAAAAAAGACGACAAGTTCAGTCACTCAATTCCATTCACCTCTCCTTCATAGCCACAACTCTGTTCATCCATGGACAACTCTTCACTTTATCAACTGCTCACAATTAATACTCAGCCCCACTAGCACTAAAAAATGTGGGTTATCACAATTACTGACACTATAAAAGTAATTCGATTGTATATCAAAGTCACTGGTAATTAGAATAGATTAAACTTACGTCATCTGCTGAGCTATCATATGTGTCTACTGTGCCTGAAGAAGCCCAACCAGAACTTGAACGATCTCCCTATAAATCAAATATCTGCTAAGATAAAGGAAGGTAAGTAAATTGCCATTCGATAAGTACTTCCATCATGTAAGAATAGACTTAATCTGAAAGTTTTACATAACAACATTTCCAAACAAATGAAAATTACTGAGCAAATTCCACATTTGATAAAGTAATTGATCAAAAATGACGAGCAAGGCAAACATCCCAAATAGCAAGATCATATGTAGGATTTTTGGCGATGTTCAGACTTAGATGGCTAGTAATAAACTTCCGAGTCCTTCAAAAATCGAGTTCCTCTTGCTATAGGCACGAGCCAACAACTCCTGAAATTTGATTGGCTTACGCTCGCTCGTCTGGATAACTTGCTTGTAGATCGGACTAAATCCGCATGCAGTTCAGGCATACTTGACTCCATCATGTAATTTTCTATGTACCACGTTTTGGCTGTGTGCAGATCATTTCAATTTCACATATGGGATATTCATAGAATCAGATCACATTTGCCTCAAACTATCTTTATCTCACTAACAAATGTGTTGGTTTCTAGTAGGCATGACCACTGTAACTCATTTTTCATTGGCATCACTAAGGCAGATATACAAAACTACAAATGGTTCAAAACTCTCTGACACATCCATAACAAAGCCCCTGAAATATCACCATATTATGCCAATATTGCATTCATTACACTAGTTGCCATCCTGCAAGCAATCCAGTTTAAAATCCATCTTATAGTTCACAAAGTACTACATTTTAATTAATTAGCCAGCCTATCTCTGTTTCACGCTTATGCTTCATACTAACAGATACAGCACTCGATCAACAGACACCGTGACTCTTGTTGTGCCTCATACCAGGATGGCGTTGGGCTTAAAAAAATAGCTGGTCCAAGGCTTTGGATTTCAAGGTCCAGTTCTGTTCGTTCTATTGGTTCTTTGCTGTCATTCAGGTCTAAGCTTAAGACTTGTCTCTTTCAACTTGCTTACCCACCACAGCTTAACGTTTCTCTGATCTATCAGAATTCAACCTGGCTTCTCCATTGGAATATGATTTTGATTAAGATTTCACCTGAAGTGATTGATTGACATAGATTGATGCCTTGGGCATTATGATAATGATGCTACAGAATTTACTAGATTAGATATCTATTTGGTAGAAAACTGGCAAATACATGTCAGACAGGCAATGGAATAAAAAAGAGCCCAACATATGTTGGGATCTTTTTGGTCATCCACTTGAAATTATTTTATTGGTCATCCACTTGAAATTTTTTTATTGCAACTCTGTCAAATATACATAATTATTTGTAAGGTAATTAGTGATTTACAGTTGGTATGAGGCACATACCCACTCATACCACAAACACACACACATCTCTCAAACTGTGATTCCATTGTTCAACCAAAATCATGAGACTGTTTTAACAATGAAAGCCCAATCCACTCATAATAGAACTACACATACAGAGCCACAGAAGGCAGGGAAATAATGACAACAATATCAATGCTGATAGAAAACCCTGAGATGAAGGGAACCAGACATAAACACACTTGGAGAGTCTCTCCAGAGTCTTCAATTTGTGGAAGGTTGTCGATTATGGCATCAAGCGTTCGAATTTTGGTTTGTGCAGCTGATGGAATGTAAGCCTTCAGCAGAGTATTAAATGATTCTGTAAAAAAAGACACCAATATTTTGTACTTAATTCAATAATGATAATCAACTCACTTAAATGCTAATCAAGTAAAATCAAATAACTTATATGTTAATCAAATCAAACACAAATGCTAATCAAATGTAATCATTTAATGCTAATGAAAACAAATACCTAAACTGCTAATCAAATTGAATCACTTAAAAGCTATCTTATCAACTACATATATTTTATTATTTGATCATTAGTTATTTATGCTAGTGACACCAACCTTCTTTCTGATTCAACTTGGCTAGTTTTTGCAAAAATTATTTTTCAACTTCTATGGCATGGATAAACATTTCTATTCAGATGAAGTTCCTACATGTTGCTAACACTTCCATCCACATCCCTTCATCATGGACCTCCACCATTCTCCTTATAGATTTGCTATCGTGTGCTGCAATTCTAACAGGTTAAGGTTTCAGCAGAGTGCTTATAGACCAAAGGGTTCAAATCCCAGACAGAACAAGAATTTAAAATATCAGCTCAACAGCCCACATCTTTAACGTTAATAAAATATTTATGTGCAATAACTGTTTGTCTACTAACATTTGTTTTTATAATAAAGTCGCAATAAATTTTTATTACGTGATTTAAGCTTCATCCAGTACTTTTGTGAGGTACTTAAAAGGCTATATTAAGTATCTTGATACATACATACACTTCTTTCTTTGACTGAGGGCCTGAATCTGAAAAGAAGGGACCCCCCCCCTAAGGGGTTCTCAACAGGCACCATATAAAATTAATGCTCTCATACAAGATCCTGTTTTCTGACAGATCACGATCTTGTAGCTTGATCGATGATAACTGCGTTGATTGATGAATTCAAATACCAATTATTGTTAAACAAACCTTCACGACGTCTTTGAGGAAGGTCAAGGTCATCATCAAACTCATCCTTAGAACTCTGAGAGTCATAAAGTGTCTGCACTTCACCAGACACTCCCACCTGCCGTGAGACTTCCTCTTTTCTATTTGATGATTCTACCACCCCTACTTTATGAGTGACTCCTGTGCCTCCAGCCGACTGCACCTCGCTTGTTTCTGCTCCCACTTTCTGAGACTCATCTGTTTGTCGCATTTGGCGTGCTGCTTTAGTTTTTTTTATTTCTCCATCTCCAACAGGTTTTACCCTGACGCAGTTTGCGCGCCGATGACGCAGAGCAGGCTCTTTGTTCAAAGATTCAACATCAGCAAGTTTTGTATCCTCTTCGTTCTGGTCTGTCACATCAGATTTCCCTTCTTCAGATGGATTGTGGTCTGTGCATGAAGGTCTCGCTTCTTCAAAAGGATTCTTAGGCCTCTTGTCATCGGCTGCTGAACTAAAGTCTGCAGCTGTTGATTTGCCATCTTCAGATGGATTATAGCTCACAACTTTAGGCATGCCTTCATCAAACGGGTTGCACAGCACTAGTTCCGGTTTGTTATCACTCTTCAGCCATCCTACGTCATTCGCATCTTCAACATGACCTGCTGTGCTGCTGGCTTTTGAAGCCTTTCCCGGCACGTTGGTCTGATTTCGATCATAGTCAAGCGGATATCTGTCAAGATTTGATCTTATGATCCGATCGAATCTCAGATCACGCTGCTCATCCGTACGGTCAGGATCGACTGACTCCTGATCAGAATCAGATGTGATTCCATAAGCAAGCTGGCAGTAGATGGCTGGTTGGTTCTCGGTAAAGTCAGGTCGGGAGATCATGCTAATAGGTGTCTCTGAGCATTCACGAAAAGCTGAGCCCATGGAGCGAATAGCATCAATCTCACTCTGACTCAGCTGAAGGCTGGAGTAATCAGCAGCATCAGAAAGATCCTGTGGACAGCTCACAGATGTTGGAAAAGGAGTGGAAAAGGCATTTGGAGTAGGCAAATGGAGAGGACGACGTTGGAGGCTGATTTCTAAGGCACTTTGGTTGGATAAAGCTACACAAATAAACATCCTAATATACAAAACGAACAGAAGCAACACTAATAAACAATGCCAGTAATACTTAAACACTATAAGGAATAACTAAATGCTAACATAATAATAATATCAATATTACAAGTATTAACTACTAAGTATTAATTACTGCCTGACTCCTGGATCTTGACCTGGAACCGAACTCTTTTGCCTATCGATTCTGTTTTGACTAAGCGCCTGTGAATAAGCTGGTTCCCGCGACTTAGCTATCGTTGGGTGCTGTAGAAATCTCGAGATTACGATTACGATTAACTAACAGCAGAAACAATGTAATATAAATATTTATTTATTTAAAGCACTCATATGCAAGTGAAGTCAGTCAGCTGTGTCTGAGGCATGGATTTGCTAGGGGCTTAGATGGAGTCACGCACACGTCAGAGAAAAATAGGAGCCTTGACAAGTGATTTAAATGATGACAGCAAGTTAGCAAGTAGGGCCCTTGTAATTGAATTGTAATCAGAAATGTGAAAAGTGCCTCTGCAAGGTAGCCTCATCAGAGGCACTCCTGCCCCGTCATCCCAGAACTGGGGAATAATACGGTCTTCAAGTGTTTGCGGAAGAGCGATAACAAACTGGAGCTAGTGCTGTACAGCCCATTTGATGAAGGCATGCCTAAAGTTGTGAGCTACAATCCATCTGAAGATGGCAAATCAACAGCTACTTGGAACTGTCTACCATTAAAGGCCGCTGAACTTAAGTTCGGCAGCCTTTAATGGTAGACAATTCCAAATATGGGAAGCAAAGCAGTTGAAAGTGTGTGATCCTCTGTTCTGAACCCAGGTTCTAATAACAAGCCAGTATCAGAAGAATACAACAGTCTAGCAGGATGATGTGGAGTTAGATTGTACAAAGATATGATGGATGGATGGTACTCTGGGCTTTTAAGACATAACATGACATATAACACACTGAATCATCATGATCCATGGGCCAAGAGCCCGTAGGTGTCCACTGCATGCATTGTCACTTGTCTCCACAGTTCCCGATCTTGTGCTGTTCTTATCAAGGTGTGCAAGTCTTGCTTACACCAATCCCTTATATCATCTGTCCACTCCCTATTAGGTCTTCCTCGTCTCCCATTTCCGTCCATAATTCCCATCATCACGCTTTTTATTTTTCTACTGTCATCCATCCTGCATATATGTCCAAACAAGCGTAATTTCCTTCTCATTATTACTTGTATTAGATCTTCTTTTATGCTCAGTCTTCTTCGGACCTCCGTATTTTTCACCTTCATTGTCCAATTCAGATGTAATATTCGTCTATAGCAGTACATTTCAAACGCTAATATCTTATCTTTATCTGTCTTTTTGATTGTCCATGCCTCACATGCATACAGAGCTGTGCTAAACACACATGTTTTCAAGACGTTTAGTTTGGTCTTGTGGCTGATTTTCCTGCTTTTCCAGATGTTGTTTAGCCCTGCCATAACTCCTTTTGCCTTTACTATTCTTGCCTTTATGTCTTTTGCACAATCATTATTCCATGTCATGAGACTTCCTAAGTACACAAACTCCTTTACATTTTCAATCACCTCATCTTGCACTTTAATTTCCATGTCTATTGTCTCCTTGCCAAATACCATTGTTTTTGTTTTATCCACATTTATTTTTAGTCCAGCACGTTCGGCAAGTAGGTTCAGTCTGCACACATTTTCCTGCAGCCTGTCGCAGCTGTTCTCCAACAGGTCAATGTCATCTGCAAATCGTAAGTTATTGATGAGTTCTCCCTGCACTGAGATTCCAGTTCCATTATCTTGTATGTCCTGCACGACTCTTTCCAAGTAAGTGATAAATATACTAGGTGAAATTGGATCACCCTGCCTTGTCCCTATTGTGGTTGCAAACCATCTTCCTAGTTCCCATCCCACTTTCACTGCAGATTTTGATCTCTCTCCAATGTTCTGTAGAATCTGTATCAGTCTGTCACCTACTCCATATGATTTCAGTATTGCCCAGGTAACATCGTGCTTGATGGAGTCGAATGCCTTTTGGAAGTCCACAAAACAGTTGTATACAAGCCTGTTTTTTCGTTTAGCTTTTTCGGCAATTAATCGTAACATCAGAATTTGTTGGACTGTGCTTCTATCCTTTCTAAACCCTGCTTGTTCATCTGACATGTATTCTTCAGTTTTTGCCTTCAAACGTCTCAACAGGATTGTCATAAGCACTTTTCCCATGTGGTTTATTAGTGCAATAGTTCTATAATTCTTACACAATGTTAGGTCTCCTTTCTTTGGTATTGTTACAAGTACTGACTTTGTCCATTCCTCTGGTATTCTTCCTTCTTGCCATACCTGCTTGCATATATTGTGTATTTCTTGTATCAGATCCTGCCCTCCAGCTTTTATCATTTCTCCTGTTATTCCATCTGTTCCAGGGCTTTTATTGTTCTTCAGGCCGTTAACTGCCCATTCTACCTCTTCATATAGGATGTTATCATTCTCATCATCTTCAGCTGGTGGCGTCATACCTTGTAATTCTTCGATTAGCTCTTTGTTCTTTTGCTCCTTCACACTGTATAGCTCGCTGCAGTACTCCGTCCATCGTTCTCTAATCTTTTCCTTGTCAATCAGAGTATTTCCCTGTTTGTCCCTAATTGCTGTCTGTTTTGGTTGCCACTTTCCGTTTATACTTTTTATCAGCGTGAACACTTCCCTTGTTTTATATTCCCCTGCATATTGTTCAATGTCACCACAATGTTTCTCCAACCAGTTCTGTTTGTCCCTTCTGGCTGATGACCTCACTGTGTTACACAGTTTTCTTTTAAGACATAACATGACATATAATACACTGAATACTGCAAAGTAAAGCTGGTATTTACACAACAGAGGCCCAACAGGAAGTTTCAAATCTAATCATAATTCAAACTGGCTTTACAGCTCTTTAACATGAACTACTAGATCAGTAACAACAAGACTACAATCATTCATTAAAAGATCACTTATAAAGTTATTACTAAGCCAGTAACATTAATAAATAACTCCAATAAACAACCTTAATAAGATTAACATAAATTATAATATAACATCTCGTATGTGGCATAAGCGCTTTACTGTGACCGTGGAACAGTGGTTGGCCAGTCCAAGTGACCAGATGTGGCCAGTCCGAGTGACCAGATGTGGCCAGTCCGAGTGACCAGATGTGGCCAGTCCAAGTGACCAGATGTGGCCAGTCCAAGTGACCAGATGTGGCCAGTCCAAGTGACCAGATGTGGCCAGTCCGAGTGACCAGTTGTGGTCTGTCACTTTGCAGTAGATTTAGCAAGTAACTTGAAAAGATATTTTGAGCCTTTGTCGGCATTAATTTCATCAAAAGTTGGAAACTATCTTGTACGGTGACGGCTCTGTGTTTCTGGGTCAAATGTGCTGCAGTGGCATTCCACTGATATGGCCCTATATGGATGTTTGTTTATATTTCCCTATATTAGAAGTTCAAAATGAAGTTATAAGAAAAAGTTTAACAGTGAAAATAAGAATTAATAATAGAATACCCACGATTAAATTCAGTTAGATTTCACACACACAGAGTGAGTTAATTTTCTAAAAATTATTTGCACAAAAACAGCCACCTTTCATTCTGACAAAAGCGATCTTACACTCGTTTCCAGGAACAGTGGTTGGCCAGTCCAAGTGACCAGACGTGGCCAGTCCTGATAGAACGAGAGCCGTAGTTGTCCACTGGTTCAGCACCGTTGAATTATACGCCAGGTTAAACACAAAATTACAAAGACCTGAAATTATAAATGTACGATAGTTTAATTTAATCAGACAGTTACACAATGATTGTGTCTCAAAAAGTAAAGACCAACATTAATGACCAAATATTGCAATGTTTTGCATTAAAAGCTGTACTATTAAACTCTCAATTATGGAATAGAAGTTTATAACATCTTTCTCACTCTAAACTCCTGATCTCTGAATAAATTTGTATTCTAGGAAGTCAACCATCAGAGCTACTGCATCATTCCTGATCAGTAGTAACACACCTTAAAAAAGTAATGGTATCTGCAGTGAATTTGGTTACATTATTCTGCACTTTACAAGCTTATAATAACCAAAAATTGTCAAATGCGTCTAACTGCTGAAAGAGGTACGAAAACTGTGAAATTTATATAATTACTGACTGATGTAGAAATGTTTACAAAGCAAGTTCACATAAAGTTAAATAGAGTTAAATTAAGCAACAATCAACTGATGTCTTGGCATTACTATAACGGCGCTACAGAAGTGATTAGATTATGTTAGATAAACCATCTGTTGTGAAATTATTTTCACATAGGTGTATCTACAAATACTTGCATAAACCTCCAAGCAAGAGGTTTATTGGCCTCTATTAGTCATAAAAAGAACTAAATTACGCAACCACTTTCACTTACTTTTAAGTTATCTTTGTTTTCCCTAATTAACTCTAAAGTCCTCTCGGATAGTGATGGGAGGAGGGCACTAGACAAATTTTCAATTATGATACATTTACATTACACTGATGTAACAGTCATAGCCAACTGTGCAAATAATACCTGATATTAGCTGAAGCCATGCACATTGCAAAAGAAAAGCTGCAAATGCATCCCCGCAATTTGTCAACTAGACACTGGTCAGTTAAATTGTCTGCAGTGCTCTTCTGCCTAGCAGAGAATGCTTAAGAAATTATCCAGTAATGGTAATATTTCAGCCGGATATTTCTGTATGGAGAATGCCACAGTTTCCTATTCAGTCAGCCAATTAGCCATATTAGCCTTAGCAAATTGGAATCATTTATGCAGTGCATGATATGTATGAGCAGATGATGACAATTTTTAAAGTGATAGTGCATGACACATCACACCACTAAGTACACTGATTGACAACTATTCACTAAGATATCATTTCTATGCTGATGATACTCAAATTTACATTTCACTTGACAGTTAATCTTGATGTTTGTTCGCACAGCTGTTGTCCACTGCCTTCGAGGAGATGCAATCTTGGATGGCAGCTAATAAACTCCTCCTTAACCTGCTGAAACCGAATTTCTACTTCTGGGCACTCTTGAGCCATTTTGGTCTCGACTTAAAAGACTTGCCTTCTTCAGTAGGCTCATTCCAAGTAAGCAGCTTCCCTGGTCCAGTGGACTGACTTCCTGGATATTGGCCCGACTGTGGCTTGATTTTGGTGCACCATCAGTTGAAGCCTTTTGCATTAGACACTGGTGTTGTGGAAATTACAATTATGAATATCCTAGCTTTGTATCATAAGAATTCTGCGCTGCAGCATGAAATGGCCCATTCCGAGTTGTAATGAAAAAGTTAAAAGTAAACTCTTGAGTAAACATTGTAAAGTATGTGAAACAGCATCAAGTGGAACAAATAGATGGAGCACATACTGGTTCCTGTGCTCGTGCTGAAGATAGATAGTCATTGCAACCTCATCACATGTGATACAATTTATTCCCAATGCGAAAACTGTTGTTTCATTCACAAATATGAAATTTATTGTCTTCAGTTTGTTATCTACATCACTTTCATAGTTAAACAGTATACTGTGCATTTTAACATATAATAACAGCTCCAGCTGAATTGAAGTACTGTTTATCTGCCATTTTGCTACAACATAAACAACACACTGTGCTCAGCTCAACTATTTTACACTGTTCCATGCACTGTACAATATACACTGTGCATACTCCATTACAGTCTGAAACATAAATAATGTCACTACCTTGTACATGTGTTTCCATTGCATTGCATTGTTCGACGTCTCTGAAGTATGCGGATGGATCATAATAATGCCTATAACATTTTGCAACAGTAAATTAAAAAAGGGAAATCAGCAAATTCTTCCTAAAATGCTTCTAGCCAGATTGAGACACACATGGCTATCACTGCATGGAAAAATATACACAAAAACTTCATCAGTTATGTTCTGCCAAAGTATAATCTTCAGAGGGATGAATTTTTGGCATGAACAAAAGCAGTAAATCAATTACATGTAATGGAAAATTTTACATATTGCAACTTCTTATCACAGTAGCACCACCATCAACAGATACAGCATCATGTTTCTGCTTGTCAGCTTCTTCAAAATCATCTTTCTTTGGCTTTCAATCTAATAATATCCTTGAATTCTTCAACTGTTTAAGGCATTCTTAAATATGTATTTATGTATATCCAGATATGGGATACTTTACTTTTACTTACGTTCTTCAGAGGAGCGCCTTTGTTGAGTTTATTCACTAAGAGGCGCTTTATAAATCTTAAATTACAATTACAATTACAAATTCTCAGATTTCTGCCAATCTATTCAGGGTACGTGGCAGTCTAGTGTTTTACGTACTGAACTCCCAACCCAGAGATCAGTGGTTCAAATCCCACCAATGAGCACATTGACCATACACTGTTGGTGGGAATATCAGGCAAGGGAGAAGACTGATCACCTGCCCACATACGCTGAGGCTAAGAAAAATAAAATCACTAAAACTTCAAACTCTTTTCAGAGTTAGCTCATACGACTGCTTTTCTTCTTCATCCTCTATCAGAATCAGGCAATTTATAACTGGCAATGATAACCAATTAATTTTAAAGATAATGCTACACTGTGTAACAACACTCAAAAAGCACATAAAATCACAGTAATGAACTGGCAAAACATATACAGCCTGTTAATTCCAAGTCTCACCTGATAGTTGAAGGGTCACTCGTGATAACCTTACAGTAACTCTCAAGAGCACCGTCATTAGCAGCAAGCCGAATCCATGCCTAGAAATCATTGTACACAGTAGTAATGAGCTGTCTGCTTGAACAGCAGGAAAAAATACATTCTTGAATATAAATAAAGAAATATGGCATTGAATTTTGAAAACATATCTTACACAAACAGTGGCCAACAAAGCGTTGCGTCATCATTCCAGAAAGCCAGCGCAAAGAGTGCATCTTAAATTACCAGTTGAATACCCCAGTGTCATCCATCTCAGGGCCCAAAGACACAAGGATATAGGTAGCTGGGCCTGCCAATGAAAGTTGTGTTGTCCAGTTTCAAGTTCAGTAATGCAGATAGCAATGGTGGCCACACAAGGAGAGCAGTCGACTTTTTGGCTTTGAGATGGAAGGCTTGTCGTTTTCCTCACAACATTTGAAGCCCAGATACACCACCAATATCATGTGAGTATCTTAATTAAGAAATGAATGTTATCCCATTGAGGAAGGAGTCTCTCTCACAATGATGAACCTGATAACAGTGATGGCTATAATGATAATGACCAATGAAGATGATAAAAACGCATAACCAATTCTATACTCACACGACATCTGCCGACATCTGTGCTGATTTGGGTTAATTCTGAGATCTGAGATAAAGTTGCCTTGTGAGTGAACTTCTTAACCAGTGGCCAGAAATTCTGCAGATACAAATCACAAGACTTCACACCAAAATCCATCCATTACTGCACCAATAAAAGATGAACTTTAATACAGAGGAGGTGATGAGTGATCCATCCATTTCTGGATGATCACGTTGAACTAGCAGTTCACGTGTTAGCCAATCAAATGCAAGAAAAGGCTTTCCCAACTTCTGCTATTTCGTCTGCACTTCATCTGAGATATCCTAACATTACCCAGTAACTGCAAGACCGCACTTTCACAGACCTAATCTTTGATTATATTTATGATTATCGGTACTGCACCTAAACTCGGGGCATTTTGCACAGTGCTACATTAATTAAATGTTCAATACCATTACAGCGACTATTAAATATGTCAAGCATTAACCAATAATATATCAATTATTTTTAAAATGTATGCTTTGGACCAAAAAAGTGGAGGAAAACAAAAGATGTAAATCACTTATATAGCACTATTTCAGGCAAGCAGCAGAGATCACATCTGACGTGATAACGTTAAACCAGATGGTCAAAAGCCAATGACTGACTGATTACTCACAACTGCTTTAGCAAAACACAACCAGAAAGAAACAACGGTAGAACAAATATAAACACATGAAGAAACGTACTATGTGCATTCAATATTCACTGTCAGCTAATTATTACTGGATATTGTATGAATCCAATCATCACAAGCAAATACAAAATTAACAGAAAAAAATGTAGCACATATTAATATGCTCTGTTCTGTTCTATATTCTGATCAATAATAATAATAATACATACCTACATACATGCATACAAATATGCATACATACATATGTATATACATACCTACATACATACGGTACAAATGTATACATATGTGTGTGTATGCATACATACATACTGGTACATGCAAGTATGCATGCATACATAAATATACAATACATACATACACACATTAAAACACAAATACATACATCATATGGTACAAATGTACATACACAGATACATGTATGCATACATACACACACGTAACACATATAACATTCATACATACATACCAATGCATACAAATAGCATACATACATAAATACATATAACATACATACACCCATAAAAAAACACAAACATACAGTACATATGAATACGCAAGCATGCATACATACATACATACATACTTACATAAATGAATGGAATTACCAGTTATTCATATGCCATTCAGCATAAAGATGCTTACACTAATTAACATCTGTAATTGTCTGCAGCTTCATGGACCAGACATCACATCCAAATTGGACCAACAGTTTACTCCATCAGAATTAAACCAACAATTTATTCCTCTCTACACATACACATATGCTAATAAAATACAATTACACATAAATGATTTGTATAATTAAATGCATATAACACACCAGGGTACATAATTACAGTGATAAGAGTTTAGATTGTAAAAATTGTTCTGGTTAGTAACACGTGACTGGGTACAAAATGCAACAGATGGGTTGCACATGACCATTTTTATACATCACTAATTACACCATATAAGCCACCGACACAAAGTAAAACTAATCGCTGATGATTCTGCCCAGCTCATTCAGTTCAGCTGCCAAATTACCTTAAATAACTCCTGCCATTCTGGTCACCTCCCAAAATCAACTAAAGCTTCTACATCTTTTTGCAGCGTCTCCTGCTCAGAATCTGCAAAAAACCTTAACTTTTACTACCTACTTCCTCTTCTTTACGTTTCCACTCCTCTGCTGTTTGAGAGTCAGGCCTCACTCTCAAACAGCTGAACAAGATGAGAATCCATTGGGGTTTTTGGTTCTGCATGCATCCACCCCTGTCGACCTTCTCACTTATCTGAGCACTGCATGCTAACTGACGAACTTCCTGTTCTTAATGGCATTTAACATTATTTAGGCGATCATAGAGAGCATCTCTGAATGGTTTCTTTTGAAGCAGTGCTAAACTGGTTTCCACCTACAACTCACTCAACATTCATGGTAGTTAGCTGGTCCACCCAGCTGAAATTCTTTGCCTCTTATATTTGGAACTCTCTTACTGAGCCTATCTTTTCCTCTAAGCAGAAGTCCAACCTCTTCCAATTTCATTGTGGTTCATAATACTTGTATTTCTTGTTTCCGAGCTTCAAAGCATATCCGCAAACCATAGATAAGCGGGTATTATCAAATTTCCATCATATTGTATTGCAGTCTATCTCAGTACCAGCATCACACATTGTTTGAGTTTCAGTTCTATGTGCTGTGGAAGGCTTTTCAAACATCATGCATTTAAATTAAAACCCAGGCTAGTTTGCTTTTCATGTCAGACAGAATGACAGAATGCTGCGGGATCCACCATAAACATAGCGATGATGAACGTATTTAAATTTCCGACATGCTTCCTTGTGGAAAGTAGCACAGTTTTCAATGAACTGGAAACCGTCTATGTCAACAATTTAATGGTCATCACATGATGCCTTGCAAACTGTTTCAGAGGAAATTAAATTAGATTAGGACCACGGCCCCAAAAAGTGCAAACCAGGCGTTGAACAATATTCAAAGTCAACAGAATATGACAACCAGATCACACATGTTGCACAGATCTACTGACTGTCTCAAACACACCGTTTCACATGTTGCGTAAGGCTCTAGCCCCAGACACAAAGCCAGACCTCACAAGTAAGCAAGTAAGCAATAACACAAATAAGCAAGAAAATAGTCCGTTCTTCACTGTAAACATGACTTTGAGAAGTAGTTAAATGGTATCATAGAAAATATTTATATACCTATATGGAAGATGCATATATGCGACCATGCCTGGGAAAACCCTCATTTAAATTACTTAGTGAAACTCTACACAAGGACCTATAGTTAAGACTAACACAATAAGGTTAATAAATAAGCAAAGAATTCATTTTGACTCATTTTATGCCTACTTGCTTTCTCAGCATGTTTCTTGCAAATTAACTTTCCAACTTTGTACGGGTTTTCTCAGGCACACCCACATATACACAAAATTAACACAGTAAAATGAGCTGACCTGTGTGTTTAGAAACCCCTTTATCATATCAACAGAATCCCTGTTGAAGCCCTTATGAGTCACTGACCTTGTTTGTGCTGGAGCCCTTCAGTCCATGTAGGAAAATGGCTTCCATCGCATAACAAACAGCATTTGTTGTCTCTTTGCTAAAAGAAATACAAGTAAAACGACAGATTTGTGACAAAAAACTAGCAACACCTAGATAACAAGCAAAATACCTGACTATTTCAAAAGGATTTAGTAAAACAAGCTTTCTAGGAGATAATGACTAGAGAAATATCACAACAGATATAGAAAAACAGCTCTCGCAGTCAGCAACAGTGACTAATCAAAATATTTAAGTAACATGATCTTATGATATAACTAACTGGCAAGATCTTAACCAAAATGTAGTAGTAGAACCAAAAGTTTAATGACATTGTATGGCAGCATTGGCCGTTAACGTCCTTACAAATGTTCTAGATGAAAAACAGTTCTGTTTTCAAATAGTTTGGCTTAACTAACAATAAGTAAAGCCACAATTAAACAAACCATTAAACTTTAAACTGAAAATGATAATCGTTAATTATCAAAAAAACCTGTGGAAAATAACAGTGCACTTAAATAGAGCAGTTGTATTATACACCAGACTATAGAGATTAACACTATTTATGGGCGATCAATGCAAATAAATAAAAAGCCGATAACTTTGCGCCCATTTACACCAGCTATCATAGCGCATTTACAGAAATAAGACTCAGTTTCATCAGCCAATCACCAAAATCAGTGTCATGCAACCGAACCCCACCCAACCCTCCCACCAATTTTATAACCCACCCCCTCTGCTAGTCATGCGTGTACGATCTAATCCAAACAAAAACACAATGATTACCAAACTGGATCAATAGAACAGTCAACCAACTCTTAATATTCCAAAAAAAGTGCAAACAACAAATCAATCTACACTAACTGCATACATTTTAAGCAACAGAAATCAATCAAACCGATACACAGCTCAGAAGTCTAGATAATAATACATTTTCAAATTATTTGAGATATACTACAGATTTAGGCCTATACACTTACAGGATACGACCACCATTGAAATCACAAAGCAACCCATATATTTCATTTTTGAAGTTGGGATGGCATAAATGTTTTAACAGTAAATCCAACTGGTTTGCTACACACTTATCTCAAAGCTTTCTTGAAATGCTCTCTTTTTAGCAGTTTAATATCAGATGAAAAATATCATCCTGTACACTATCAGCAGCGCAGCAACCAGTTGGATGAATTTTCATTTTAAATATCCTGGCACTCGGATTAACAGTGCACCTAATCTAAGATGAGTCAATTGGATCCCTTTATGCCTACTAGGATCGGTATATTTTACAGAATTATCCACCAATGGATATAATGATTTTTAAAATTTTCCTTTAGGATTGTTACTATACTCCAATTGCCATTTATTCAAAATATACAGTTTAATCACTTCTTTTAGCTCCAGATAACTATTAGATTTTATATTATTTAATTTAGGTGCTTCTTTAGCTAAGAGGTCAGCTGTTTCATTGTCACTGATACCAACATGACTGGGTATCCAAATGAGGGTAATGGTACTAAGTCTAATGCTTTAAAAATATTTAATGTTTCATTAAGGAGTGTAGGTCTAGACTGGGAATAGCCATTTTGTCACATCACTTTGGCATTTATATATGTCAAATTACTTTACACTTTGGCAAGTAACAATTACAGATATTTGCCTGTCTTGCCAAGTGACTAATTAGCAACAACTAATTAGTATGTTCTGTATTAGCGTGGTAGCACAGTGGCAATGCAGAAATTCTTTCAGAGTAGATTTTGGGAGATCATGGCACATGTTAAAGGCCATGCCAACATACCTTACACAGCTGCTAAAGTAAAAAACAGGCTCAGAAGCAGTCAGCAGAAGCAACAAGAAATCATCTGAAATTAATGCAATTTGGAGACTAAGAAATTAAATCTAAACAAATAGAAGACACCAAGTATATTCACGAGCACTGCAACAAGTCAGACAAGTAGTTCAGAGAAACCATATTTAGGAATTAAAAGATCCAGTAGCTGGGAGACGAGAGAGGGAGACAGAGGAGCCATTACAGTGGGTTATATTTAGGTCAGAAGAAATGGACTGGAAGAATTTGAGCACTCAAGATTTCTTGAACAAGTGGAACTTCAGCTTTGAATGAAAAAACTGAGTGATAGACAGAGTGGCTTGAGGCACTGATTCTGGGTGGATGATAGGTGAAGTGGAGGATCACAGAATTTGTGGAATTCAGATGGAGACCACGCCAGAGGCGAAGTGGGGAGTGGAACATGGACCAGTTAGAGAACTTTAGATTAGGAGTGACTGGGGATGGTGGGCTACAGTGAGGCATGAAGACAATCCATTGGTGCAAGGTGGTTCAATGGTGAAGATGAATGAGATGGGAGTATTTAGTTAAGAGATTTATAGGTCAATGAGAGAACTTTAAATTGACAAGCTGATAGACCAGAAGCCTATTGGTTCATCAGATTTATTTTACCTGCCAACAGGTTCCACAGTTTCAACATTTTCCACCTGGACCGCACGCACTGCATCTTTTAAATATGCTGTAATTCGATCTTTGACAATTTTTTGATTATCCATATTCTGAAAAACAAAAACCTTTGCAAATCAAATTATAATGTGGGTGACAACAATCAGCATTCATGCATGCTTGAATGCATGTACACATGTATGTATGTATGCCTTTTGATGTTAAGTGCTTGATGTCATTCTGATCTCACGAGTGATCGACTCACGAGTCCTGAGCCAACACCTTTCAATAGTCTTATATAGCAAAGACTTCCTCTTTGACTCAGCAGACTCACATTCTGAAAATTAAACTAATCTTCGGTTTGCACCATCAGTTGATGAATTGCACGATAAACACCGGCACCACAGAAGCTATAATTTATCATTTCTATTCTTAAACTTGACTCAATAATGCGCTAAATAATGCATTAGCACTGTTCGAATTTACTACTACTAAAATATTAATAATTATGCTCAAATATGAAAACTTCGATCAAGTACTTTGATCATTTGATGTGTACGACATCACTATACATCATGCGCGACACTTAACGCCTTTCGCATTCTAATCCGTAAACATTAGCGATTGACACAGCGCATGTCACCACTTGGCGCTAAGAAAATTATTCATCCGCATAAGAATGCTCATCATTGAGCGATAAAACATTTACGTAATCGTAATCCTTTCAAATTCTGATCACTCTTCGTGTTTTCTTTTTAACTTCATCACAATCACAAAAGTTATAAATACACACCGCACTTAATACATCCTTCTTGTTTTCCTTCTCGTTCCTGGTCTTTTTGCTCGATATATGTGGCTCAATCAGCTGCTAAGCTAGAGGGCGCGTTTTAACTGATGCTCCCACTTCCAAGCCGGCAAGATCAAAGCTTTGTAAGTTAACTTTTGCTGTCATCTCTGCATTCACAACGAAAGGGTGAAAGGGGGAAATGTAAAATATACACGTGTTGCTAAACGTATCGCCGCGATCCTGCTCATTTTTCATGTAAGATCCTACACTTGACGTCCGATGGCACACGCATCAGCCTGTAGCCCATGCTTCTAATTACTAAAAGTTTTAACATCTATCACCCTCTTATTTCGTCTGTCTCCTTTTCCAAACCATTTGTCTTTCTTGATGAATTCGCCTCAATCCTTTCACATGCAGCCACTGCACCTAACGAGCTCTTGCTTACCAGCGACATCAAAATTCACGTTGATAACCAATGTTACCCTTTGCTTCTGACCTCCTTAATCTTCTTCTAGCATCAGCCATTGTTATTCCACGCGTCAACTTTCCATGGCATCGCACATCAATAGCCACATAATTTAAAAAAATTTAATAATTGTAAATTAATATTAATTTTAATTTATTTTTAATAATTTTGTTATTTTCTAGCCTGCTATCTCTTTCTGTCCTCAACATCACAGATCATTGCTTAATCATTTCTGCCTGGACTTCAAGCCTTTTCATCGCCCTTCTCCTTCTCAATATATCTACCACTTCTGATCCATTGACTGTCAAGCCTTCATGCAAAAAGTCATAAACTTCAAACTCAGCTCAAACCTTCCTTGCTCTCTATATCTGTGTCTGTTTATGCATAGATCTGTTCGTCCTGCTCAGTCTCTCGTGTCATTTCGTCCTCAGCCTAAGACTTACCTTTTTAAACTTTGCTTATCCACCACAGACTGCCTCTCTGTCTTACTGGACAGGATATTGACCTGACTGCGGTTTGATTTTGGTGCGCCGTTGGTTGATGCCTTGTGCGTTAGACATCTGCGCGATAGAAGTTATTAATTATTATTAATAATAATTCTCCCCATCATGATCTGATCTCATATCCTGCTACAACTCGACACTTACAACTTCCTTGATGCTCATGTGCGGTTGATTAATAACCAAATCTGTGTTCGTTTCTTACCTTCGAGCATTCCGATCTCTTCGCAGGAGTCTTGAACTCAAGCCTACGTACAAGCGCACCTGTGACCCTACAACGAAGACAAAAGCTCCTCCTATGCTGAAATCTGTCACCAACAAACGCAGTCAAATTATTTACATTTAAAGGCCGGTCAGGGCCTGATGAGTCATTGCACGTGTTTGCAGTGATATCTGTTTGATACGTGGCCTACTTCTCCAGCTGACGGATGTAGCGGTATCATCTAATGAATTTTTCCTGCAGTGTTTCACAATGCATTCCCCAGACGGCGGACAATAATATCGGTAAGACCAAACAATCGGGTAGAAACAGGAAAATACCAGTGACAATCGTAATCGTAATCGTAATCTCAAGATTTCTACAGCGCCCAACGAAAGCTAAGTCGCGGGAACCAGCTTATTCACAGGCGCTCAGTCAAAACAAAATCGATAGGCAAAGGGGTTCGGTTCCAGGTCAAGATCCAAGAGGTGGGCAGTCAGACGGCTAAGGTGGGTGGTGTTTGGAATCGGATCTGCAAGATAGATAAGGGGAAGAAGAGGAATCAGGATACAATCTGCGAAACAGGAGTGTTTTCAATTTTCAGTGGAAGACCTGAGTAGAGATTGCAATGTGTGAGGTGACGGTGAACCGAACCGAGAAATCATGCGAGTGGGAAAAATAAGCTGAGAAACGTGTGAAGAAACCTACTGTCAGAAAGAGATCCGTAATCGTAGGCCCTATTCGTAATCACCATAGCCTAATAAGCCCCCAAAAGTGACAGCAGCGGGGAGACATGAATGACATAACGTCCGTTGTAGAAGTTCACCATACCAGACTTCATCGTCACCAAGAAAGAGTTTTTTTTAGCAAAAACAAATTACATATACTTCTGAATATTCACAAACAGTAAATAGTATGTACTGCAAAAACTCAAATATTTAGCCAATTGCCGAACTATGTTTTCTCAACATTAAGCATCAGACAGAGGAACAACAGTCTTTGAGTTTGCTAGGGAGCATGGAATATAGGCCTATATAAATCCTTCTCTTGCCATATTACACACACACACATACATTTATATATGTATGTATAATGCATTGTGGCGTGTACATATATGTGTATATGTATGCGTGTATATACGTGAAGAGAATGACAGAAAGATACGGCTGATGGCTTTCATGACGAGCGAACTCGACAGCTTCCTTCCGGTTCGGAAGACATCGAAAGAATAGTCTCATGTGACTCAAACGGAAGCACCCGACATACACATCCACCGCAAACACAAACATCTTCAAAATAGATACACCAGTGCATAGTCGTATACATCTTACATAAATTTACATAAAATATAAAAAGTGGTTTCGCTGTATGCAAAAAAAACGAGGCCTATATATTTATAATTTTTCTGGGTGTGTGTGTGTGTGTGAGTGTGAGAGAGACACGCACACGCACACACACAGAGAGAGAGAGAGAGAGAGAGAGAGAGAGAGAGAGAGCATGCAAATATTTAGATAACAAAAATATAGGCATATATTTGCCTATATAGACTAATCAAAGCACTGTATAGAATACATAATGCATACATACAGGACATACATGCATCATACATACATACATATATGCATACATACATACATATATACACACATACATATAAACATACATGCATACTTACATATACACACATATAGCATAATCCTGATTATCATTAGTTCCTGATGCCAACCGTTTGGCGACAGTGGGTGCTGCTCTTTTCGTGCTTCTCTTTTCTTCACATCTTGCATGTAACGCATTGTGTGGGTGGGATTCGATCAGTTTTCTTTCTCTGGTCATACCTTGGACTAGAACAGTTCTCGGTAAAAGTACTTTTTCGGTTGCTGGACCTAAATTCTGGAACTCTCTCCCTGTGTCTATTCGTTCTGCTCAGTCGCTTCTGACATTTCGTTCTCAACTTAAAACTGACCTGTTTCAAATTGCTTATCCACTGTAGGCTGCATGCCTCTCTGTATTGTGGACTGACCTTCTGGATATTGTCCTGATTGTGGCTTGGCTTTGGTGTGCCATCGGTTGATGCATTGTGCATTAAACACCGGCGCATTAGAAGTTTATTATCGTCATCATCATCATCATCATCATCATCATCATCACCATTATCATTATTATTATTATTATTATTATTATTATTATTATTATTATTATTATTATTATTATTATTAGTTGGCATAACTTCCACAAGACTAAACCATCGGAGTCTTCACTGAACGACTACATTTGTAATAGAGTTGTATATTTATATCTAAGAATTTTCGCATTTATTTCGTCACTTCTTATTTGTGGTAGTCATGAAAATCCTGTAATTTTCAGTAGGCAGCACATTTTTTTGTGAGGATTCTTTTTTTTCATCTTATGATTCTTATGTCCGGCGTTTTGATCCATATAGAAAGAATGGGTTGTGTCATCGTCGAATTCCTTTTGTTTTGCTACAACGGTGGTTCCACGGGGTCGGTCCGGCAATTCCCCCATTTGATTTTTTTGGGGGACAACCCAATGACACGAACTCCTTGGTCTGTCCTTATCTCAATTCCGAAAGCGCTTGAAAACCATTTTGTTTGATCGTGGTTAGGTGTTGTCAGATCGAAGCGCTGCTACTGGTGAGTCTCTCTTGAAGAGGCTGTCTGTTATAATTACAACTGGGCTACTACAATTACAATTATCAACGCGCTATTACTGCATGTGGTCCAAGTTTTGACCTACATTGTATAACTTCTAAGTTCTATGAGAGAAATGCCATTATATTTCCAGAAACTACTTTCACAGAGCGCTACATGAAACACCCAAAAGCTAACTGCTGCAAAATTCCCGTTCTGTCATATGCTTGTAAACTACACCCGCCCTCAAATTTCACTGCGCCATTGCTACACAATGTCCATGTTCTGGCCTTCACTGCGGAAGTGTCAAAGTTCTATGAGAAAATCTCATTTGCAGCTACTTTTATACCGCTACTTGAAAAAACCCCACAAGCCGGTTGAAACAAACAACCAATTCTATGTCATAAGCTTCCTATTTCCATTGCGCCGTCGCTATTATGTTGTCCGCGTTCTGGTCTTCACTTAAGGGCTAGCAGAACCTTTAAAAGGCGCTATATAATTGTAGAGTTACTTATATGACGTGAAATAGTTACATTAAATTAAGGCCCCACAGCATTTTCCAACTGATAATCCAACATGGAATGTAGGACTATCCACTGCGCTAACAGCATGAGCCGATATATATATATATATATATATATATATATATATATA